>BSQZ01000033.1:5725000-6358548 GCA_033239005.1 Lamellibrachia satsuma | reverse complement strand
GAATAAAAACATAATATACACATGAAAACAGTGTAGAAGATATTTAATCAATACAGCAAAAAAAGTTAATCCGCAAAACAGAAGTGTGTTGCACGAGGAATTTGCAAAAGATAAATAAGACATTGATGTTTTGTAAATAAAGTATAACTAATGCAATAATATACAATGTGAACGACTGATACATGCATACTCAAATCTCGATGAAATGTTACATATTTACAATTTGTTTTAATGCACATCGTCTTTCATAGATGTCTATGCTTTTAGGAGGCAGGTCTGATCAGTGAACTAAGACACATGGGCTTTTAATAGGCATTAGAAAATATGACCTTGAATTTCCATCGGTTGTACAAATTGTGTAGTCTTGCATCAGTTGAATTAGTATTCCGAAAATACCAATACTTTATTTTCGATTAACTAGAATAACTGCTCCTAACAGTTGTCATATCTTACCAGCACTGAACAAACGCATTAATAACTTGTTAATTCTCCTAACAGTGGTCATATCTTACCAGCACTGAACAAACGCATTAATAACTTGTTAATTCTCCTAACAGTGGTCATATCTTACCAGCGCTGAACAAACGCATTAATAACTTGTTAATTCTCCTAACAGTGGTCATATCTTACCAGCGCTGAACAAACGCATTAATAACTTGTTAATTCTCCTAACAGTGGTCATATCTTACCAGCACTGAAGAAACGCATTAATAACTTGTTAATTCATCGTAACACGGAGGCCTTCGGTGATGACGTTACCGAACACTAAGAGATTGTCTATATGCCACAGGTTAAACCAAAACATGTACAATGTAACCCATGAACATATCTCACCGAGTGCCACTTTAATCACGCGATGGCGCCATTTGTCAGTAATAATGTAAGTGTAAAGACGCAGATTAATCATGGCAGTACCTGTACATGGCGGGGGGAAACATTGCAGTGAGTGGCAACGCTTGGTTGGGTAATGCCTTTTTAATAAAAGCCGGACTTTTGCAGTGCACAGAACGTGTTTCATTATCCGAAAATCGTGGCTTATTATAAATAAATCTACCTGCATCCACAGCGGTCGACAATCATGTTTTCGTGATGTCGCACGACGATCTCGTCTCGTTCGTAATAAAGCATACTGATTGGTTTGAGCTTGGTTGGAACGCAGCAGGGTCGGGGAACCTTTTTTCTGTTCTTCAGACGCATCAAACTCTGCAGCACCGCGTGGTTAGTCGGGTCCATCTCCCACGTGACCGGGGACCTGCATCGCCCTTCACAGTAAAATGCATTATAGCGTTTCGGATAGACGATCCATTTTGCCCAGCCGATCTGGTCGAAGTCGATGAAGAGGTCATGCGTGCGACATCTCCTTCTCTTCCCCCGTCGTTTCTTCTTCCTGTTGCGGTCCTTCTTGGCCGTGGCGCGGGCGACGCGTGCCGATGGGTTCTCGCTGTTTGCTCGGATGGTGATAACGTGCTTCTGTAGCTTGCGGAAGAAGGCGTGATCGAGCGAAAACAGCACCAGCATGGTGTTCTGTTCATTGATGTCAGCATTGGTCAACGTCGGCATCGAGTGCAGTCTAGTGTCGCGTCTCGAACGGTGACGCCGGACGCTCATCTCCACAGAGCCGGTGTTGTGTCCCCCAGCCAGCACGCCCTGGACAACTCGCGTCAGATCGAGGGTTAGAAACCCTTCACCCGGACGCTGCTCAACCGTCACCCGGCTGATGCTCTCGGATACCGTTGCGCCATCTTTCATGATGGCCACCCGCACTCGGTAACGTCGGCTTCTATGCGGATTGCGGGAGTGTCGTCCGAGCAGTGGCAGCATGCGCAGTTCGGCTTTCTGTACGACTTCGCGCGAAGGAATACTCGACAAGTTGAACACCAGTCGGATCTCGTTTCGCTTCTCGTGACGAGGAACTGAAGAAAAACAAATGGGTTATTCGAACGTTCGTGCCTACTCGGGTGCGTGCATGTGGCAACTGGCAAATGCAATATTATATATGTTCTACGTGTTTCTTTTACATAAGTAAGTATATGTTTCTTTATAAAATGTATTTATCCGCAAGTCAGCATCAACGTGAATAAATAGTTTATAAATCAAAAGTATGTAATTTAATATATATATATATATATATATATATATATATATATATATATATATATATATATATATATATATATATATATATATATATATATATATTATATATATATATATATATATATATATATATATATATATATATATATATATATATATATATATAATATATATTTATATATAATAATAATATGTTGGATTTCGTGAGATGTTTCTCTCCTTTATTAAATCCGTCATTTCTTTTGCCAAAATTAGGTATGACGGCGTCTCATTCAGGTTTCTTTTTTCCGTTTCGCATGGCAAATTGTCGATACAAAAGAACTGGGTCTCAACCACGCGTGATGGAAAAAAGAAACCCACATGCAACCCAAATCTGACACTGCCATAAGAACTAATGTAATTTTCACTTTGAAATTAGTGTAGGATCTGGCCAAAAAAGTTATGCTTTAAACAATGGACACACGCGCGAAATTCCAAGTGTATTAATGAACTTCGGCTAAATGTTTTATTCGTGCAAATAATACATTTAATCAGTTTGTCGCTGGTTTGCTAACCATGGGACCAGGAATAGACAGCGGGCGGAATTAAAACGCTGCTTTCGGAACGAAAACTATGAGAGTTTTAATATCTCAAAGCAGCGGCTTTTAATTTTTCCAGAGAATATTCGACAACATCCGTTGATACACGCAGAGCGGTAGCGCCGATTAGCGTCCGGACATAGTTTGAAAATAAGATACACATTAAGGCCTTGGCATTTGTGTTGGGTGGTGGGACTTAGATGTCGGCGTACCTGTCCCCTTATCCAATGAAAGAAATGTCTAGAACAATGTTAACAACACTTGCATTAATGTTTTGTTAAGTTTCTTGGTAGTGTTAACTGGATTAATTGATTGGTGCCGTTTTGTTTTTATATTATTTATGTGATATATGCGTCTTGTGTGTCTTCCATGACATAATAACACATTGTTATTGCAATATCGTAGATATGTCTAGCTACAAGCAACTTTACTTACAAAAGTCTTAGTCTCGGTCGGTGGCTTATTCTTATCATAATGATACACTGTTTTCCACGCCGAGAAGGAGAAGACCGTAAAATTACATAGTTCATCTGAGTCAACAAATTATTATAAATATGTTTTAGAGTAAAAAAATGGTCGTAGCAGCCTAGCTGTGGTTAATTCACGGTGAAATGTGAGACCAACGACACTTACCCTTAGCGGTGAAGCTACGCACGGTGTTGGCGTGTTTGATGGCTGGGTCTCGTCGCCCGTTGCCGGACGCCCTGGATAGGTCCTTGCCGTGCTGAAGCTCCTGGTAGAGCTCGAGCAGGAACAAGGCAGATGCCTGCTTGGAGCTCTCTGGCGGTACACCGTGTGTGACACTGAGAGTACGCACTAGGTCGGCGGTACTCACGGACGTAGGCCCTGCGCTCGTGCCGTTCGCGTTCGACACCGCCACGACTTTGACGGCTCGAAACTGGTGCTCGAGAAGACGCGGTAATTTCGCGCTACATACCGATCCCGTGTGACACAGCAGTAGGGCTACCAAGAGGACCGGCGAGAGCACCATGTCGCCTGACGGGTCTTCACGGCGAATGATGCCGTTCACCAGTCGTCCGGGCAATAAAAGCAAAAAGCGGGGAACCTGATAAAGGTTTGTGACATGATTCTTGTTTATTCAGCCTCTTCGTGAAAGCTGCGGCTTTCTTCGCCGACGGAGCGAGTCCCAAGCAGGCACGTCGTCTGTTGTACCGCTGCCGCCGCGTCGCTCATCCGAGTCGACCAATTAACAATTAGGATAATTACATCACAATTATGCGTCGAATAAACAAGCGCGCCAGTGTGTTGCATCGGATACCCTTGACGGGTCCGGTGATCAGCCGACATACTAATTGGTTTTTTGTTCCTCCAACAAACTCTTTCTAGTCTAGGAGCACCGCTGTCAGTGACAACGCACATTGCACAAACTGTTAAAGGGGATCTGTCTGGCGCGCGTTGTCTGTAAACACCCAGTAATTCTGTCCTACTGTACCCAATAATCGATTGTTCTAAGCTCCACCACACGTGGACGCAGAAAAGTGCGCATGACATCGTCTATAGTCATCCCAATTTAATATTGATATTTCAAGACTTCGTTAAAACGAAATGTGACGAGTACATTGGCACACTTCCAATGGTCGTTTCCCGTCGGTAACTACAATAAAATGCCAAACTAGCCCCGCTCTCCACTAATAAGAAAGTATGAAAAGCATAACAAGATAATAATGTGACAATATATGGAATCCAGGAAAGCCCTCCGTAATAAAACAAATGTATGCCTGTGAACAAACTGCGTAGGGTCTATTGGTAGAAATGTGTGTCATTGCAACAAGATAGGTCATATGGGAACATCAATAATGTGGTCAAGGCATTACCCCAAATTAACACCGACGTAACGTGCGTGCGTGCGTGCGTGCATGCGTGTGCGTATGCGTGTGTGTGTATACACTATATATATATATATATATATATATGCAGAAACCGTAAGTATATATATATATATATATATATATATATATATATTTATATATATATATATATATATATTTATATATATATATATATATATATATATATATATATATATATATATATATATATATATATATATATATATATATATATATATATATATATATATATATATATATATATATATATATGTATGTATATATGTATATATGTATGTATGTGCGTGCGTGCGTGCGTGCGTGCGTGCGTGCGTGCGTGCGTGCGTGCGTGCGTGCGTGCGTGCGTGCGTGCGTGCGTGCGTGCGTGCAACGTTTAGTTCCGCTGGAAATGTCAAAAGCTTACCATTTTTAATTTGTACTGTTTATGCTACACATGTTTTACGCCGAGTGCTTCATTATTATCGGACACCGGGTCAGCAAGGGTTACGTAAGCTTCATTCAACTGAGACTATGCCCCGAGTCACTGAGAAAATTACCTCTCCTTAAATGCAGAAACCGACAACAGGCTGCTTAGCGTTGTCCTTTGTGACTTTCAGCGGCCAAAGATGTGTGGTTGCACTGTTGTGTGATGCCAACTGCCGCGCCAGACACGGCTGAGTGCCGACGAGGATTACTTACAATCTCCCCGACTAACCAATTGCTGGCTTTTATTCAGGACCACCGACACGACGATTTGTGCTAGAGGGCATTACACTATTACACCGAAACTGCGAAGCATCTCTGAACCACGAGACCACTGAACACTGCCGGATTTAGAACTGTGTTTCAAGAATGTTACAAGACGAAACATAGACCCATGGGGTTTAATTGTGGAAGTAAATTAAGGTTCTTCTTTAATTCATGAAATAACCGGACAAACTATTAAATTATTTTGGCCGGATCCGGTCAAAATTTGGCGAATAAAGGACAAAAGTCCAGCTCTATGACGTAGGTAGTTCACCCTTTCGCAATTAAGTTACCCGATGTAGCGATAACAGTAAATTAGTTGGTTTTAAACAAGTACGCACTTTTTTCAACAAATTTTAATATCAACGAATCTCATTCAATTTATGAATTGAGAAATAAATATTAAGCCCTATTCTGTTTTTTTTTGTAATGGCAACGCTGTAGAAATCATTCGATGAGCCAAAGTAGGGTGAGTTGTGCAATTTTTCCCGCGCAGAGTCAAGGGCTCCAAATGTCAAAAATGGTACAATAACTAATAAAACCTATAAATAACGGACACTGGAGTCACAAGGATGCACAGGCAAATGATTAAGTACTTAGATTACACAAGAAATCCCAAGGGCGATAGTTCGAACGGCAGAAATTAAGAACCATTGCAGACCTAGCCTCGATTATCCAGGCTCCGCCCTGTGGCGCCACCGTTTGTCGCACACATCTTCGCCTGGAGGGCACGGACCACAGTCACCTTTCCCATAGACGACCATTATAACGTTCTTGCGCCTACATTGAAAATTTGTCCTACAATTTTTTATTTCAAACACATGACAGACCCACTAAGACACCTGGTGTGTGAAATTCATGAAAATGACATACCTCCTTTTCGCACAAATTTGTTCAACGCATGACACCCCTACATTTCTGTCATGAAATTCCCCGGTTTCAAAAATATGAGTACATCCTGCCTAACGGCCAACTGGTATACCAACTGGTATACCAACTGACATATTGCATCATTTCAAAGCTTAGCTGCTGTGCACAAAAACATCACTTCCATTCACTCATCCACACAATTTCTGCTCTCACAAATAAACCCTAACTGCACAATTACTTTTTTCCTTGGGATTCTTTGTCTATGTAATGGCAACGGATTCTGACTGTGGTCCGTGCCCTGGATGCAGAGTGAGGTTCTCATAGATCACGCTAGGGATCATGCCTCAGTTAGACTTCCTGGTGTGTTACAGACGAATGTAGGCACCGTAATTTTAGTTGTGTAATTATTTTTTAATGATATCATCTGACATAACTGCATTTGAGCAGACGCATTGGCAAGTTTACTGGTAGAACATGTTAGCAGTTTAACCGTGGATTTTTAGATGATTTAAATAGGCGGAAGGATTTTTGGCAATGTTTTCGCCACAAGGCACGTGTGCGTAGTAATTTATGCAGAAATGTGTAAATATTGACGGGTATGGCACGTTCAGCCGTTTTAAGAGTTAGAAATATGTGATTTTGACAAAACTCGACCAGCATGTCAATGAGATGATGACAACGGCAGGAAAGAAGTTTCAGAATTTTTTATGGTCCCGTTTTCTTATAATCATGCAAAACGTTAACATGGTCACCAATGGGAAACGTAACAGTAGGCTGAACCCGCTTTTGTTTGAAACTATGTTAGGCCTACGTATACTCAAGTTCACCGTTGAAATAACAATCACGTTGCCCAACCTTTTGTCGCACAGTCCATTTTGAATATGTAATGTGGCAGTGGTGCTATGCTGAATGGGCCACTGTTTGGTGCCGACGGTGTCGCAGCAAATGAAACCACCCAAAGCAACAAACTCCACTCGCAATGAAAGTATATTTTCGCTCCGCACCCACAGTATTTGTTACCATATCCACTCACGAGAATGCCTCCATCCGCTCGCTACCTGCGATGGACGCGGGTTTCTTATGTCAGTTACGAGAAGGATGCACTGCGATTTTTTTAGATCAGCGAAGTTCTCCATTTTACGTGCGTACAAATTCATGGAATATGGATGCATATCGATCACCACAGTATGATTAGGCGCAACTAATTAAGTTACGCCACGTTTTATATAAGGCTGGCGACAACAATACCAAAACAGCCTTGAAGTTGAGGTGGACTCCCGAATGGAAAACGAGGACGACCAAAACAACCTTGAGGAGAACTGTGGAAGGGGAACTACGCGAAATGCATCACAGGATCAGCTGCAGACCGACAGAAGTTTCTGCTTTATGCGTCAGTAGGCACGAAGAGGATTAAGTAAGTAAAATTTAATAAACGTCAAACTTATGACAAGTACGTGTAGAAATTGTGAACTACGTCATCGATGTGTGCGGACGGTTCCCTGGGATTCCCTGTGGCAGTGCGGCTTCGACCCGTTACGCAACGTTTCATTTGTCAGGTAAAATAAATCCACAACCAACAAAGTTTACTGAAGAGTAAAATAAGCTTTAATCAGTGTCTACCTGCTACATGAGCTATGCTCTGTCCAGATAATACAAAACATGCTTGCAAGTGTACACTTTATACAAAATTGGTCAACACACGTTTTGCCTTGACCGACCAAACTTTATAGTAATATAGAGACCTCGCCACTCAAATCACTGTCTCGACTCAAGCAAAAAACTCCCCTTTACAACATTAACTAATTGTTAGTGTTTTTCGAATTTGCGAAAATAAATCAACACTCCAAATACAGGATCCCCAAATACATTTTACGTTGGGTTTGTTGAAAAAACTTTCTGGCATCTCACGGAGGCCGGGTTGGTCAAATACTCAAAACATAAATTTGCAAAAATACCCCAACAACAAACATACTATTCATGCAAACTGCAGACAACACATTTAGTAACTGGTTTTAGCATGTTTCACATTTGTAACTTGTATACCAACATTCTGCATATTATAGTTAATCAGTTCCACAAAGTTAATATGCCACACTATAAACGACCTCATGGAACGGTTTTGCTGATTAACAAAAACTGCTTGGCTTAACCAAGAAATGGGCTACATTAATAGAAATAGTAAACCTAGATGACAAACAATATTCCAGTTATTCACCTACCTATGTAGTTTACTGTTATTTATCAACAACATTGTGACCCCAGCATTCAACCAATATAGACCATATATGCTCAACTCAACAGTACACTTTGTCCACATTAAGAATAGCTGCAATATCTCAATATATTCAGCAGGACTTTGCAATTTGACGACAAATATTTATCTTCCATTATCATAATGTTTTATTAATAATGCAATAAAGATTTGCAATTCATAACATTGACTTTCCATAGACAAGAAACGAGTAATGGGAGAATGGGAAAGGACAGAAGTGGAAGAATACTACAGAAGAGAGACCAGGTCTTTGGTGGCCTTTCAAAACCATCCATCCAACAAATTCTCTGGTGTCATTTTCTACAATACAAATATATAGTTGTTTTTTTTAAATATCACTTGCTGGCACAAACATAATGCCAAAATCGTCTTACCTAGTCTTCCTCACCAGTTTGAACCCTGTACTTTAATAACACGTGACATGGCACAATAGCGAGAAAAGCAAGTACTTCGATGTGAGCATTTCAACACGTCTACCAGCACAAACAACAGAAAGCTATTTTGGTTCGCAACTTATTTATGTAACTTTTATTGACATTTCCTAAACCGACTTGATCCTTATCTGAACGCACTGCTTGTACTTATATGAATTATATATATATATATTGGTTGAAATAATGGTACAATAAAGCTGTGAATGACACTCAAGTTTACATTGCACATGGAACATATACCCAACTAGTTGTCATTGCCCATACGATGTCAACATATCGAATTAGAAAAGTTGGCAACAAAATCTGTATTCATTGTTGACTATGTGCCAGTTGATAAAGGGTAAGCATCATAAATTGTAATGATCAGAAGTATAGAGGTGTGTGTGTGGGGTGTTTGACTGCAGGTGTGCCTGTGTGTATCTGTGTATATACCTCTGATGATTATATCAGTAGTTCCTGGCAAATCTAAAAACAAAGCTAACATCAACAAGTAATCCATTGCTGACCATACAAGCACCTACAAGGTAAGGTTTCCTTGAACAAAATTGTGCAACAAAAACAGACAAATAGCAGCCGACGCATAGCTTCATGAATACATGCCTCGAACAGCATCATGTACTATAGAAAGTGACTGCCCAAAAGCACACGATATGAAAATGGAGTTCAATACCATGTGGCTTTGGATGGGTTACATATCAGAGAATTACAAAAAATTACATAATTCAAACAAACACAACCTCTTAGGAAAACATCAACATTCCAAATAGCTTGTCACCAAATTAAACAAAAACTGCTGAACACTGATGCTATATACACCTTCAACAGCAGTAAGACAAGCACAAGTGACCAACAACATGTTTATCATGTTTGCCAGAGGCCAATAACTTGTATACAACTTTTCATGCCCACGTTTTATAGAAACTAAGGTTCTTCAACATGGAGTTTTGGTATTTGTCAGTACAGGAGCATTAGCTACTTTGGAGGTAATGCTTCACAGAAATCAAATTTGATCTTATCATTTCCTAATATAGTCATGTTTAGTTTCCCGTGAAGCTTGCCATAAAGTTTACTGTGGATCACACACTTGTGTAGTTGTTTGTAGATATTTTTGCTTGTGATGTTTTTACAGATAATATTCTTTGAGTAAACTTGCATTTTAACATCACAAACTTGCAAAAAGATGGCATCACGATGGTGACTTAATTTCTTGTGAACTTCGAGTTTCCACCAGACTTGGTAACTGTCAGTTCCACAGCCACCTATATTCCATTGTTCAGTCACTAAGTTTGCTTGTGTTATACAACAAATCTGTTCTTTGCTGTTGATCCAGACTTGACCATGGTGTCTGTGTGAGCCTACAAAACAACAGACAATAAAGATGCAGACCAGTCACATCATACAGATTTCATGTATACAACACAGATTTTTGTGATTTCAGGCAGAATATGTTCGTAGCAAAGTACATCATTTTTTGTGTTCATCAGACAAGTATAAAATTTAATGAAAAACACTTAGATGTCAAAGAGCAAATACAATTTTATTTCAAGTAGGTATAGTTTGTAGCCTGATAGATGGCGATACTTGATCAGAATAGGAATGCTATTGGTCAGTCAACCAATGAAAAATGTTCTACGGCTTTATACAGAATTTCAAGCAAAAATTGCACACCTGAAGATGCTACACTGGACAATATAAACAATAATTAAAATGTATTACATGTTTATAACATGTTCAACTATCACACAGTTACATCCCTGCTGTATAATTGTATGTGAAGTTTCCATAGTTCAATATTTTAACTTCTGGAATGTGTTAATACCGTACAGGTAGCATTAATGCATTTTTTTCTTTTAGGTTTAGTTTTGAATTACACTTTTATTCCAAACATCAACATATTTTTAAACCTTATTAATAAATAATAAATTCTGACTTAATTATTGCTTGTTAAAATTGTATTATTTGGGTAGAAGCACAAATTTTAAATTCTGAATGATAGTCATTAGACACAGGCCTGGAGTAATAGTAATATTTAATAGTAATAGTAACGATTACAATTGTTCAAGTAATGGTAATAGAGGGAATAGAATGCAATGTAATAGTAATAGAAAGCAAAGTAATAGTAATTGAGCTATTACTTTGCTATCACAATTGAACATTTCAATCACACCAAAATTCAATTTCATTGAAAATAATAAGAAAAAATTATGTATTTTGACATAATGGGACTAGGACAAGCATCGTGTTCAGTCATTCACATGCAGTTTTATTTATTTTCTAACAGTGGTGATAAAATGGTTTAGTATCCGAGTCATGACAATGAACTTTAGCACTGTTAGCAGGAGACACTGTGACTGTGTGACTGCGGCATGGCTAATTTGTCATTTGAAGACAAGTCCACCAGCCATCTATCCTTTTCACACAAGCGTATTCATTCATTCACTGAAGCAGGATAAGAGTTCCAGGCTTCCAGCACTAAACAGACTGTCTTTAACATCTGAATCAATCAGTCATTGCTGTCTCCCAACCCTAGCTGCCAGCCTGCCATGCTGGGTAGTGTTTTAACAAAATCCATGGGCTTATATCAACTTTTCTCAGTTGGTAGCTAGCTTGCACACTATTGACCAAAGGTGAAAAATGTCCTATCCTTGAGCCAATAAATAACTGTTCACCAAGCAGCAGCCGAGTAGCATGGGTCTACTATGAGATAATCAGACTGTGTTATGCGACGGTGACATTGCTTTTCTGTTTCCTTCCAATGAATATATGAAACTTCTACACCCTACTGGAATTGTGTGAGGTTAATTTAATTGGGAAATGTATGAGTTAATTGTAATTTAATTAATTATACGTGATTAAGAATGTAAAATGTTTAATCAAAAGAAAATACTTCCGATGGAAAGTGTAATAGTAATAGCGTGAAATGTAATAGTAATATATTACATTGCTTTCAGTGTGTAATAGTAATAGAAAGGAAACTAAGTAATAATAATCTATTACATTGCAATATAACAGACCACAGGCCTGATTAGACGTTTATGAATCTAATGTGTGGTATGTGTGCATGCAAGGCAAAACTTACCTGATAACCTATAGTAAGCTTTGGTGGTACATTTAGCCGTTCTTTTAGTATCTTCCTGCAAAAAGAGCAGTTTGTTAATAACAGCATCTCTCCATTATGTTCTATGTATACCATATGACAGGCTAAGTGAAGGAAGTGTGATCTTGGACACTTTATGCTCTATCTCAATGACATGTCATCACTCGATCAATCAGATAATCTAGATGACCTCAATGATGTTGTAATAAAGGATTCACCTTTATTCATTCAATCATATCCCCTTGCGAGGTGTTTAGCAGAATTGATTGAGCCACACCATGGATTCTTCTGTAGTGGTTTATGAAAGATGGAGTCCACAGCAGATTACACATTTACCCTGTGTGGGATCTTTTACTTCTCCGGCATAGAATCCAGACAGAGGGGACCAATGATTTATAGTCTCTTCCAGAAACACAGGCAAGGTGGGGAATTGCCAAAGTTCTGAAACGGTAGCAGGTGGTTTTGAACACAGGTCCCCTCGACAGACAGTCCAATGCTGTACCACAGAGCCACCGTGCCCCACACAGAGAATTCACTCAATGCCTGTGTACCAGAGTAGGCCAGCCTTGTAACTGCTGTGCTTGTTTAAAAACTGAGTCACGTTTGTGATCCATTTCACATCAACAATATGGCCCGGAATGATTTTAATAGATCTTCATATATTTGTATGAAATCATCCATCACAGAAATAATGCAGTGCACATTTTAAAGAATTCTAAATTCCAGAACACAATTATAAAAAAATCTACAAAATCTAACTGCAACATAAACGCTGTGCATTACAAATGTACGACACATTTGTTGGATGATGAATTTTTAAATTGAAAAGAATTAATTATGTAGTACTTCACTTTTTAAACAACAAATAAATACAAATGTTTGTTTAATTCTAAAAATTAATATGATAATATGGTAAACAGTGTATGTACTAGCATTACATCATATTGTGCTGTGTAAGGTTATGCATTCACATTCGACAACCAGGTACAGGGACAGTACATGACCCGACCACCAGGCACAGGGACACTGTATGACCTGACCATCAGGTACAGGGACAGTACATGACCCGACCATCAGGCACAGGGACACTGTATGACCTGACCATCAGGTACAGGGACAGTACATGACCCGACCACCAGGCACAGGGACACTATGACCCGACCACCAGGCACAGGGACAGTATGTATGACCCGACCACCAGGCACAGGGACACTGTATGACCCGACCACCAGGCACAGGGACAGTATCTATGACCCGACCATTAAGCACAGAGACAGTACGCATGACCCGACCACCAGATACAAGGACATTATGTATAACCCGACCAGGAAAGTGTCTCATCCAATGGTTAGATACACAATGGAGACAAGGCTTTAAAATTCCACACATCAAAATACCTACGGCCCAATTTCATTTAAACTGCTTTAAAATCATATTGCTGGTTTTTAAATGTACATACTGGAAAATACAACCTCTTAGTTGAAATTCTCTGTTGTAAAATAACAAATTATTAAATAGAAACACAACCTTATTCAACATTTATCGGATGTTATTGTACTCGCCCTATTTTCATTGTAGCGTCTGGTTTTTCTGCGTCACCAGTCCACAATCCCAGCTTGTCACCTTTATGTCGGATATTTACAACAGCCCCACACACGTACTCACTCACGCCATCAAACGCCTCGCCTATTAAACACAGTAACTGCAAGGAAAAACAGATTCCATGTTATATCAAGTACCAACTATTGTCACAGCAGATGTTCATGAATGCAATACTCCTGACTATGCTTCATTAGTCCAATAAATAAAATTTTCTTGCAACACAACTATTTATCTCTCTCACTTCTACGTTTCGACAATCACAAACTACTTTATATAACAGACATTTATAAATATACCATCCATACGACATGTTTTGTTTGGTGAATTTGCATCATTATTTTACATAAAAAACAAACAAACAAACATACATACCCACAATTGGAAATAAAAGCCACTGACATTTCAAGAATTACTGAATTATATGTAGAAGACCACTGATTTAAATAGTGTTGGTAATGGAAATAATGGCATGCACTGATAATGCCATTATTGTAAACTGCTGTAATGATAACAACATTCCATAAAGACAATAACCCTGATTAGAAACTTTTAGTTCTCTTAACACATTATGGCATTTTTTTAATGCCAGATTTTGTGTTGGCATATACCAGCTGTTGCACTCCTGTTAACCAATTTATACCCAACACCATACTTACCGTTTCTAACCAGAATCGATCAAGCTCTGTATTCCGCTGTCTTTTGTCAAGATTTATAAGCCACCGACCTCCTTTCTTGTTGCGGTCGTCTTCCCACATTGGCTGTATTCCCTCCTGCAACAAACAGTGAGCACTGTGAGAACAAGACAGCTTGGTGGTCTGACTATGTCTTCACACATTTGGTTGTATTACCGGCAGCATAGGTAATGAAGCTACTGAAATTGCAACATACACGATCGGGGACAAACTTTGTCTGCATTTGAATTTTCCCATTTTTTATTTGATTGACGCATAAATTCCTTTATTTCCACTAAAACCACTACTTAATTAGAACATTTTTTTAACTGGTGCATCCCAAACCTGCATGGGTTCATAGTAATTTGGGACACTGAACTGAAATCAATATACTTAAATTTATGTAATGTATAATTTAATGAAGTCTTTACCCTTTCAGTATTACCTACTTAAAATGATGTCAGCATTCCAATCAGTTTGCACATGCTACAACTTGCTGCCCTACGAACTTGCATGACAAATGTACAACCTTTTCTTTAACCAACTACGTGGAATATTTGTGCATATTACAATGCATCACTAGGGTTGTCTTACCTTGAACATGGAGTAATCACAGCCTGGTGTCAACTTGCTGGCTGGCTGCACGTGGTTGTATAAACTGCAATAAAACATCTTAAGTGTTTAACTCACACATGTTAGTAACATGTATACATTCTACAGGTTAGATAAAAATGCTGTGAGAAGGCACTTTCTACACAATTACATCTAGCTGCATAATCTGAACACATACAACATTGCCATTGTGACAAAGCATGTGTAGCATTGTGTACTAGTATAGTATCACCAGGGATTACCTAATGACGTCCTTTATGTGACATTAGTTACCAACTTGTTGTGTAATACAGGTCTTGATCAGGAAACCAGCTGTTTTCAACTTTCCAATAGTGCTGGCAGAATCTATGTAGAAAATGTTTAGTTTAGTTACAGGGATGAAATCCTTTTAACCATTTTAGTCAGAATGCACACTGGTACATTGTTTTCACATATGTATGTTGACTATTACGGTGATTCCAGTGTTACGTGTGTGACATTCAGACAACATTTTTCATCTTTAAAACTGCAGATCCATGTTAATCTATTGCTGACTGTTTTAATCCTGATCATAGCATTCTTCGACATATTGCTTAATTATAACAGGTAGGGTAAATATTTTTTCATCAATAATGGATTTTTAAATATTATATATTACATGAAGCATTAGGTGTGTGATGCAGAAAAATTAAAATTCAGATGAGTGCATTAGTTATTGCCAAAAGTTTGTGAAGTTATGGAAGTATGTTAAACTGTTAATAAAGTTGCTTTATCATAATTAAGCATATATATATATATATATATATATATATATATATATATATATATATAGATATATATATAGGTATACTATGCATATGACTGTGATTGGTTATTATTTGTTTCATAAAGAATATAAATGTGGGGTTATGTGTGTGACACATATTTATTACGGGTGTGACACGTGTGAAATAGACTTAGTAATGGACAATTTTCTTAGTTGATAATGGCTGCTTACATAACAACATGACACTTAGTTTATTATACAATGACACAACATAATGAGGTAAGTTAATCATGATAAAACAAACAGTTATGTAACATATTTATTTAATATGCCTTGGGTAATATAAACAATAACATATGATCCATTTCATCTTATCTTTATTCGCCAAACCCACAAATAAAAACAGGATAAAAACAGTATATCTAGAGTGTTTAACCTCATTATAGAACTTATTATCGCAAATATGTAGTTTGCAAATAGTGTCAGTTGTACTGACCCATAGCAAAGCTTGTTAAATTTTATCTCTGGAGCCTTTTTTATTATCTCTGCTCCAGAAAATGCTCTTTTTCAGGTATACTCAGAAAGCAATAAATTACATTTTTCTGTATGATGAGGAAGTAACTTAGCCATAGAAATCTGCTTTGTGTGCGTAAATTATGATAAACTATTTTCAATGAATTATTATTATTTTACAGACGATTTCTCACAAGTCCTATTTTCTTCTAAACATTCAACATTTTGATTTTTTATGCAGTGGTTGCTCAGCATTAAACAAAATGAACTGGCAATGTAGATCAACAAAAGTAGCTAGGTTATACTGTTAACTGTATCACTGTCAAATTCTGATTGCTAATTGGCCTCCACTTTACACAAAACTCAATTTACAGGACACTGCAGGATCTGTTAAAAATTCATATTATATTTTATAAAAAATATGAACTGCTTAGGACACGTGTTTCCAAATTGTATCAACTACTAATAATCACATATACATACAGCACAATGATAAATAAATTTGTTTATGCTATGAATCAAACGAAGAAGAACAGCGACATTATCAGATGCTGAACAAGTGCAAGTCAGACATTTTAAAGAGAAAATTTATATGTATATTTCCCCTGGTATGTCAATTATTATTAAATTAGTGTCGTGTTGCTCCTTGTCACACATTAGCAACTAAATTATAACAATTAAAACCTGTGAAATTACATTCCGCCATTATATTAATATATATATTTCATGTTAAATATAGTTAAATATGTTGCATGTCTTTTATATTTTGGTATTACATCATCATTATTCATGTGTTGATTTATAAAGCATATGGAGAACAAAAATTATGGGTATTGCGATAACTGAAATAACGAAATGCATACCTGTATGCAATATGCCCATTATTTCTCAAGAATTTTTTTTTTAAATAATATGTTTTAAACTAACAATGAGATACAGAAGTGGCAAATGGCAGGGGTCTCCCTAGAAAAAATAGGCATGGGTCAATTGGCCCATACAAGCAAAATTGTATGGGTCATTTCAATGATGATTGGGTCAATATAGTTTTGGCCGGAGATCTGTTTTACATTACAAATGCGGCGGATCACATATGTCAAGAGAACAACTTATGTTGTACATACAAAATTGGTATGACGTTAAAGCAATGATTTAAAGTGAAACTATTCTGGAATCCTCCACAAGCCCCGTGTAAAGAAAGGCTGTTTTCAAAAAGCTTTACACAAGGAGTTAATATTACTGCTAAAAAAATTGTATGTTGTATGTTGTATGTTGATGTATGTGCATAGAAGGAAGTATTTCATTGTCAGCAGACATGCACAAGGCACACCAGTATGTGTACTATATCTGCAGCATCAGAATATACATACTGACTGTGACAGTCTGGATTAACATATACATGACAATCAAATCACAAGAAGAACATCTTAGACAAAACAGGTTTTTTATTTTGATTGGTGTCAAAACAATCTGGAAGTATACAATCAATGAGATGCAAATTTTCCATAATTATAATTAATTGCACACAGATCAAATATTTTGTTAAAAACAATGCATCACTAACTGGACATTATTCATTAGTGATTGCTATCCCTCCTGATAATTTATAATAATTATTAATATACATAATTTAATTATTGCTGCTATACATAACAGAATGCTAAATAAATAACAAAATAAACGTGTCACAACTGTGCTAAGTAAAATAAATTAATATCTAGCGGTAGTCATTCACACAAATACAATCATAACTAAAAGCATATTTATATCCTAACAGATATAAATATAGTGCTAATACTTCACCTGATAGCTATGTATTGGCCAGATAATAAATTAAAATTTATATAATTATAGCTTTACTTACTAGAACTTGGGCAGGACCACTTACATGGATGCTATGTAACACTCAGCCCTAATACTTGACACCAACTGAGGTACTTGTGTCAGGGATAAATTGGAGGGAAACAACTAAGATTGTTTTTATCCAAAGTTTGCAAGGTAGTACTTTCTGTACCCTTCACATGACAAGTAACAATAACTACAGAACTCAACACTAGCACAACCCAATGACTGGTCATATCCACTGTGTAATTAGGGAATAAAAATACCAACACAATAAAGCTGGTGAAACAAACATGTTACTTGATTGAGCAAGACAACTGTTCTGGTCCAGGTGAACCCACAGAAGCTGAAATTATGTCAAGTCAGGATGACACTCCCTGCAGACAAAATGACTGGAAATCACTTCTATTTTGTCTTAGATCATCATCCTTTACATTGGGCACTGTGGAATGACCCATCACTTTAGTTAGCAAAGATTTTGCGGTGGCAATGTTCGCGCAATGTTTTCAATGCTAGTTTGAAATCAAACTCCTCCAACCTCCCTCCTTCCAAGTGCACTCGCATCAAATGGTCACAGTGCTCAATACTGAGCCTACTTCGCAGTGATGTCAGAGTGAGATTCTGCACACTGAATGTACGTTCACAATCGCACGAGTGGACCGAGTGAGTGACAGCTAGGTAGGCCAACTTGATCAGATTTGGGAATTCCTCTGCATGGAACCGTGCCAGAATCTGCCAGAGGTCAGCTAATTTGGCAATGGTATACTTGAGAGTGGTGACAGTTGTGGTGACAGTTGTTTGCCACTCCTCAAGCATCGCTTCAACACTGGCATGGATGTAGGGAGCGGACCGGTACACCTCATCCGGTATACTTCCCGACGAAGTCACTTGCTCCAGTCCCTGTCTACTTCCAGTTGTCTGCTCTGGTGTAGTTATTTGTCCCGGTGTTAGAGTCTGTAAAAACCATTGAATACATATAATTGAATAAGTAAAATTAATTAATCATAATTTGCAATGATCCAAAACAGTTGCACTAGGTGATGACATGTAAAGTTGGTTTATTAACAAGGTGATATTGAACTGACAATAGCAAATTACTACAGAATAGCTCTTTGTACAGCAATTTGCACACACAATTATACACGGAATAACAGACATGCAACCACCACAACATAACCCTTGCTTATATACGTTTTTGGCTGTTAAATTTGGCTTTATTTATCACACAACACACTTTGTGACTTAGTCCAACTTCCGCGTATTGACAACTGGCGTTGACGGACTAGCATAATTATAGGCAATACAGTGCCCACTGTGGCACTGGCACGTCCCATGATGATGATAAGCGTATTATGACACAAATCCAAATTGTTTAAATATTCGGATGTTGAATGACAGTTATTATGAGGTATTTCCTAAATTAATGTATGATAAATATTGCATGTCAACGCAATTAAGATAATACGGACGCTACGGTTGTCGTGGGAGATATTACGTCATGTGCAAGTTACGATTTATGCCAATTACGAATTACTTGTATCACAAAACGACACGTTCTAAGGCACCGTATAATGAATATATACTTACATTTTGACGGAAAAAATTTCGGATGTCCGGCTGATTCAGTTTTCTTTTCTTTTTGGGCAGCTTGTTAAATTTCGGTGAACGTTTGACAATGTCGCCTATACGAAACGCCGTGTAAGCATTGTGTGTTTATTCGGACTCCGGTATGTGGCGCCACTGTTTGTTGCTTCTACTGTCAAGGCGAAGTCACGTAGTCGTGGTAAGAGCGATGCAAGAACGTAGGACTACCGTATAAAATAACCGCATCAACTATACGAGTGGTTATATTAGCAATATAAGACTATACTAAATTAGTATATCCTTTATATGTTTACTGGTTATGAGGACTTTTTAACCGACGTACAACAGCAAAGTGACAACATGATACGGGCCCAACTATAGGCAAGCCCGCGCGCCAATTGTCCCAAGCGTTAAGACGGATGCGCGTCATTCTACAGGGGAACACGCCATTGGCGCATGGCGCGTTCCAAAAGAGACCCCTGAAATGGATATAAAAAAAATGGAATGTAATTATAGAAAGTCACCTCTCAGACTCACCTTGGCTTGAATCGCCCATCAACATTCATGTTTTGTAATGAATGTTGCTACTTAGTAAATTCTGTCTCTTACCCCCAAAAGTCCTCGACTGTGTCAAAGGCTGTGATAAGTCTAAGATTGCTGGCCCAGTCTTTGTTCTTGTCATTCTTGTAGTACCACAATGCCCACTTGTTCTGCAGTGGATGCTTGATAAGCAGCTCTGGATTGCATATTTCCTTGTTTGCTGTCACGTCTTCTGTGTCCCCAGCAGCTTTCACCTTCAACGGAGCTGACGCTGGTTGCTCCTGCCAGACATTGAAAATAACATGGAAAGTAATATTCATAATTTCGTAATAAAAACCTTTTCCTAAGATACAACACAACTTGTGCCATTGTTTTTGTGACAGTTTTAAAGATAATATGCAAAGGTCGGATACATCTACTTGTTTCCATTCGTTCTGGATAGAACTGTATCCCATTATTCATATTCAGTCATGATATTGTAAAAAGTTACATTAACTTAGTAATAAACCGGGGGATATACCTAAATTCCTGAAGGCACTTTCCGATACCAATTTGTGGATTTTTGCCAGTAGATGTCAGGCCGCTTGACATCATTTTGGCCAAACAAACCAACTTCGCATACACCAGTTCATAGGCACTTAACTTTTAGCAAGAGTTAGATCACGCAAAATGTCGAGCGATTGCGATTCTGACGGTGCAACTGACATAAACTTATCGGTTCAAGTCATTCCATAGTATCCATACATGTACAAGTCAACAACGGTTACACTACAGTCACAAAAACGAAGTTAGTAGCGACTCCGAGTTGTGTCCAACCAGGTCTGATTTATTGGCTGAAATCTTCATATTCACCATGTAGTAAACAAATGCCCGGGATCAAAAACCTCAAAAATAACACAAATGTAAATGTATTTACAATAGTGTAGTACCACATATATTTATTTATTAAACTGTTTTTAAATTCCGTGTTTAGTTTGTACAAGCTAGTAGACACAGTCATAGAGCCCAGGCTGGGTTTGGAAGTTGGACCAGCGACCTACCTTGTTTTTGCGTTACTCTGTGGTTTGATTAGGAACATTGGAAGATGTGAGGAAATATGTGGACACTATGATTTTATTGCCGAAATATAATTATATATATGCAATTTTTAACAACTGTGTTGATCTAACTTTTGAGTAGAGACGCCTCATCTTTGCATTGGTTTGCCCTTTGCAATTTTGTTGTAGTACAGTGCACGAAGTGCCTCTCGGTCTACCCTAGCTATTATTTAAAATCTAGTTTCAAATAATGAAACTTATGTCACAACCAAATTAATTGTTTTTTGCCCCACTGCAACATATGAGCTTTTAATGTACGCAGATGTTCTGCATTGCTATGGAATGCCAATGTTTGCTGATGTTCATTTGGCCAGACTAACATCACATGCCACTCTGTACATACATTGCCGAGCAAAATGTCAAATCGCTTGGGGGTCCTTTACCACTAATTTAATTAGCTTTTATTGAAGAGTAGCCAGTGACGTTATTTGCTAATGCATTCCAAGCTACCAATACAACTGTTTGTTATCATATATCACAATTTCTGGAATATTTGCATATGATCTTTAAAAAGTAATTATTTACTTAAAACCTGAAACGACCAGAAATACAATGAAAATTTCTTAATGATCTTTGAAGAACATGGAAATTAGGCAATTGTAAAATACAACAAATAAATTTTCTTTTAAAGAAATACTGATGCAACAATGTACTGCAGAATTGAAAAGAAAGTTTGTACAAAAAAGATGCATTTTTCAACTTATGGGTTGCTGTTCAGAAGTTGCTCATATATATTACCTATACATTATTGGATGCGTCCGATCCACTATATGAATAGCTGATGTTTTCATAAAAGTGTGGAACTGCACACATTTTGTTGGGTGACACATAAGAACGTGTGCGTGATTTCTAAGCATAACAGTGCGTAATTCTTAACACGTGCGTCACATCCTAACGTTAGAACACCAATTGACACGGTACCGAATGTATTAAAAGTTAAACGGCAAAGAGGTTCATTTAAGAAATCGCAATCATGTGAAATCATGACGGAAAAAACTCTCGGTGGCTGTGGCAGAGTGCATACACATTCAACTGACAGTGAATGACATGGTCATAGCACACAGCGGCGCCTAGGCTATAGCCCAAGCCAGGCCGTATCGATAGTTCAACGATCTACCGTCCAACGCTGACATACTATCTCAAATTACTAAATAAATACTCGATTAATTAAAAGCACACTTAAATTGTCTGAAACCGTGTACTGTATGTATGCCTCCATGGCCTTGGCGTTCACAGAAACCTATAAAACAAGATGTAATATTACTAAAACTACCTCTTTCGTCTCAACTTGTCCAGAAGCCATGTTGCACAAATCCAATATGGACGACGTCACGTGGTATCTATTACGCGAAAGGGAGACACAACTATGGCACGGTTAGAATTATCGATTAGTGGCTAGTCAGTAGAACAGGGTGGTTAACCTAAATTTGCTGGTTGAACCGCCCTATAAACGTGGATTTGCATTTAGTCCCACGTGCTGTATCAACAGATCGGATTTAAACGTATGGATGAGCCACGCTGCTAATCATATAGTAACATTTACATTTACACAATCATAATAGTTTTATTTATTATTATAGTGTTTTGTTCCATTCATGTCCACTTCCTCTGGCTCTGTGATTTCTTACTCTCTCTCGCGCGCACTCTCTTTATTTTCATACCGATGTAGCCATTCAAAGTGGGCCCCACGTACTATTATAGCGATCCTAATGTGCACTGCAGCACCGACAAATGTACGTCGTACATGCCAGATAAGAGCGAATCTCAAACAGGGAGTCACAAATTTGTGTATTTTGTACTTTTCTTAAACACTTTTACGTGTCCACATTTTCATAATACCCACACGCACGCACGCACGCACGCACACACATACCTCAATCATGGAAGACTTGGACTATGCAGATGATATCGCATGCACAAGGACATGCAAGAAAAGATGGACAAACTCACAACAACAGCACCACAGATCGGGTTAAAGCTCAACACAGCAAAAACCAAACTGATGAGGAACAACTAGAAGACAGATATAGCCCCATCATCATAAACAATGTAGATATAATAATAGTTGATAGATCCACCCCTCGGCCCAGCCACCGGAGATCGCTCTTCACACTATATATAGCCTCCGGAGCGTTCCTCTCTACGGTATGGCCACCAGGGAGCCGCTCTCTACGGTATGGCCAGTGGCCACTGGCCACCCGGGAGCCACTCTTAACGGTATGGCCACTCGGGAGCCACTCTTAGCGGTATGGCCACTCGGGAGCCACTCTTAGCGGTATGGCCACCCGGGAGCCACTCTTGACAGTATGGCCACCCGGGAGCCACTCTTAGCGGTATGGCCACCTTATTTAATTACAATAACACTAATGTTGATAACTATAATTATCATTCCTTTACTAGCCCAAATGAAAAGATATACCCGTTAAATTATATATATATAAAAAAAAATTATACCACCGATGAAGTCGTAAGTAAATAGTATTATTATTTAATTGCGCTCGCCACTATAGGTTAGGTAGCACATGCATCATATAAGATTAATACTATAATTATCATTCCTTTACTAGCCCAAATGAAAAGATATACCCGTTAAATTATATATATAGAAACAAAAATTATACCACCGATGAAGTCGTAAGTAAATAGTATTATTATTTAATTGCGCTCGCCACTATAGGTTAGGTAGCACATGCATCATATAAGATTAATATTAGACTACATAATAATAATTATGTATGCTAAGTTTGTTGATGCAACGCAGGATGCCTACATGTTTGAACACATCATCTGACCAACCAGGCAGAGACCAGGCCAGGAACCTCCATACACGACCTGGTATTGTTCTCAAATGAAGAATACATTGTGGACAATGTCATGTATCTACCACCACTAGGAAGTAGTGATCGCAACTATGATCATTCATATGTTGTGCAGATGCACCAACCAACAAAAGACGGAACGGATCCATGCGGCGATAAACGAATCCTTGAGCAAGGTTGACTGGGAGGGAAGGTTCCAGGGGAACAGTGTAAACACAAACTGGAACAAGCTCAATAACGATATATGAAAGGCAGTAAGAGAAAATATTCCTCCCAGGAAATTGAAACCCAAGAAGAACAAACCCCCTGGTGGAATAAGAAAATGCTAAGAACAAAAAAGAGGAAGTACGAACTATATAAACGCTACAAGAAATCATGGGTGGACAGGGATTACAAAGCATATTATATCAATCAGAGTAATGAGACAAATGCCAAAATCAAACAAGCACAGAAGACGTACGAAAACTAACCAACAATTTCAAGAAAGAACCAAGAAAGTTCTACGCATACCTGAGATCAAAGCAGAAGGTAAAAGTGACAGTAAATCAACTGGGAAAAGATGACGGCGTGTTAACCAATAATGACCAGGATACAGCAGATTTCCTGTCAAGTGTGAGACTTTTTTAAGTCAGTGTTTGTGGATGAAGATAGGTCCAGATGGGTCCAGATGGGCTGCACCCATGCGTGCTGAAAGAATGTAGTAGTAGTCTTGCTAAGCCCGTATTTCGACAGTCACTAGATACAGGACAGGTCCCTTCGGATTGGAAACAAGCTATAGTCACATCTATAGTATTTAAGAAGGGTTCGAGACTAAAAGCTGGAAACTACCGACCAGTCAGCCTCACATCCATAGCGTGCAAGATTCTGGAAGGAATTATTATAGAGAACACGATGGAGGTGTATATAGGAGTCTGGGCCACCAGTGACATGAAGCTATCAGTCTAGTGTCAAAAAGTTTCAAAGAAGGCTGTGCAATCTCTCGGTATGGTGAGGATATCATCTAACCATATGAATAGACAATCCTATGTAACACTGTACAGAGCGTACATCAAACTACACATTGAGTTCTGTGTGCAGGCAATGAGCCCATCTCAAAAAGACATTGATAGCTTAAATTAGAGACGGTACAGCAGAGCCACTAACCTGGTGCCCAACATTGCCAAGCTCGCCTATGATGAAAGACTAAGAACCCTGGGACTCTACTCATTGTACGGCCGACGTCAGCGAGGAGACTTAATCGAAACCTACAAGATACTAAATGGGTGGGACCACGCCGAGGCTGGACATTTCTCCCAACAAAGCAGCCAGCTTGGACTTGCCAGAGGACACACAAAGAAGATATTCAAACAGAGAGCTAGGCTCCAGATTAGGCGCCGTTTCTTTCCGTTTATCGACCAAAGGAATGGTCTTCCTCAAGCAGTGGTTAATGCCAAGACAGTCTTACAATTCAAAGCCAGGTTAGACCAATACTGGAGCAGCCTGGGATTAACCTGCAAGTGTAACTGTAAATATAATTGTTAGTGTATGGTTGTGGCCATAATAGTGGCGCCACGTGGTGGGTCAGTTACACTCCGAATGAATGCCATTGCCACCTGGCGAACAAGAGTTCAACAAAACAGTCGGAAGTAGGGCTTTCCCACAAATCCTTCGTTCTTTTCTTTCCGGTTAGCGCTGTGGTCAGGTGTGACGATTTTTGTGTATCTTCGAATCTCCATCCATCTATCAAACTAATTCGTTTAAACAGTTTGAAATGTTTAACATATGCATTTTCCATACATCCGTATTCAAATTGTCAATAAAGGTTAAACGCAACTAGTTACTACAAGGTTATACGCCAAACAATGCTTATTCTGGCTCGATGCTTGTTCCATAACGGCTTTCGCTCGGCAACGCTATAAGTAGATTTATTATTTAACAATAATGCATGGTAACACTATGTGTTGTGTGTCATGCTCTTCAACAGTGCTGACTTTTTCAAAGCATTTAATCGATTTATAAGCCAGACATGCACCTCAGTCACGGAGTCAGTGACGTGAGAGGACAACAACCAGTCGTCCCATGCCCCCCTCCATGACATGTCTAGTTATAACTTGCTCGCAAGCATATCGTGATATATATTTACTGTAGCTAGTTTAGCATTCATACTTTCTGCCAAAATGCACATTTCCAACATCCTATCTATTTTTCATGATCTAAAGTTTCCACGGGTTAGCTTGTTATGTGTACTGTTTATGCTATATATTGATTAGGCATCGTCCACCGCCCCACCACGTAGGGGCGGCAGACGAGGGCTTTAAAACAAACGTAAATTCTGCCCTTCCAATACAGATCTGTGTCGGAACTAATAACTTAAGATTTCAAACTGACCAAACCTGTTTCACGTGTATTACAATCTGTACATTAGCATCAATAAGCAGAAGAAATATACTCCAAATAATTGAATATGAGTATGTTTATCTTGACTAGTGGATGATATTTCTCGAAATTACCCCATACATTTAATAATTTTATATAAATTTGTTATGCACAGTTGTCAAGTACCTTTAGTGACACATAATAATGACTACAACACAAAATATGTGTTTATTGCATTTTAATAATGTTCTAAATACAGAAACTTGCCTAAGGAAATGAATAAAACATACACTATTCTCTTTTCAGCTGATTGCTACCGCTGCGAACTTGTGAAGATGGTTCGCATAAATGTATTGGCCGATGCCTTGAAGTCGATCTGTAATGCTGAGAGACGAGGCAAGCGCCAGGTGCTGCTTCGACCATGCTCAAAGGTCATCATCCGTTTCCTCACAGTCATGATGAAACACGGTAAGATAACTCACCTCCCTATAGTCATCATCCATGTCCAAGAATTTTATGCAGAAGTAAATTGCCAGTGATTTGTGATACCTGTTTGATCAGCATAGTTTGGTTAAGGTTACTCCTGCCATCAGGCACACAAAGCGGAGGGCAATCAACACCATCTCAGGTCATAGGATTTCATGGAAACAATCGTTTCAGGTAGCGTGTAAGGAAAATCACGGAACCAAAAGTATGTTGCCCATTGTCACATTGTTGCCCAGTACGAATATATTCAACATTTCTGATCGACGTTCAGTTAATTTTAGCTTTTGTCCACTTCGATCCGCTAAAAGCAGGAAAGTTATTTGGTTATGATTCTGGTTATGCAAAACTAAAACCTTGGTGAATGATTTTTATGCTCCCATAGCTTAGTCAGTGTCGCTAGTCCACCATCTTGAATTATTACTGATATATCCAACTCAAACTGCATCGCACGTGATTCACATCTGGAATCACGTGCGATGACATGACATGATAATGGCATCCGCGGCAAAGAAGAATGAAATTTGAAATCCTATGGCCTGTCATCTGTCTCTGTCTTCAACCATTCTTTCAAGGTCTTGTGTCTAATTTACTTTATATCTTATCAACAGTTATTTAGGTCGGTGCTGTGCCATGCCCCCCAATCGTATCGCCTTGCAGTGCCTGGGTGTCTCCATGCAGTTCAAAAGATGCCCCGATCTGCCAGCGTTTGTCATTTTCAAATGCGCACTAAAGGCATGTTCAAAGTATATGCGTGTAAATTTCATTAAAAATGACAAACTAATTATTCATGGCTGCCACCATTACAGGAAACTAGCCATGCCTTGTGGTTATCACAATGGCATATCATGTGACTGGCATAAAACGTAAAATCACAACAGATGAATACGACAATGGGTGCACCGTGCATACAGTGAACTATGCACCGGTGTGTATGTCAGATAAAAAAGGTTATAGTGTAATATATTATATTCTGTGTGAAACCTCACAAAATGATGCAAAATTTTCAAGCTATTATTATTACTATTACATTTTCCATCGGAACTATTTTCTTTCAATTAAACATTTAACAAACTTAATCACTTACGTAGATTCAAATTAACTGATGTGTGTATAATTAATTATTACAATTAACTCATAAATTTCCCAATTAAAATTAACCTCACACAATTCCAGTCGGATGTAGAAGTTTCATATATTCATTGGAATGAAGCAGAAAAGCACTGTCACAGTCTGATTATCCCATAGTAGACCCATGCTACTCGGCTGCTGCTTGGTAAACAGTTAATTGTTGGCTCAAGGATAGGAAATTTTTCACCTTTGGTCAATAGTGTGCAAGTTAGCTACCAACTGAGAAGAACTCAGAAAAGTTGGTATAAACACGACATGGCAGGCTGGCAGCTATGGTTGGGAGATGGCAATGATTGATTGATTCTGATGTTAAAGACTGTCTGTTTAGTACTGGCAGCCTGGAACCCTTATCCTGCTTTAGTGAATGATTGAATAGTCTTGTGTGAAAAGGATAGATGGCTGGTGGAACTGGCTTCAAACGACAAATTAACCATGCAGCAATCACTTTGTCTCCTGCTAATAGTGCTAAAGTTCATTGACTGTCATGATTCAGATACTAAACCATTTTGTCATCATGGTTGGGAAAAAATAAATAAAGCTACATGTGAAAGAATGAACATGATGCTTGTCCAAGTCCCATTATGTCAAAATACAGGATTTTTTTGGTGTGATTAAAATGTTCGATGGTAATAGCAAAGTAATAGCTCAATTTCTCTGGGAATAGCCACAATATCAACATATGGCCTGATTTGAAATCTGTAAGTACGGTACACAATTGACTGATTTCTTATGAAATTGAAAAAAAATTACAAATTAATTCCCATGGTCAACTTTATTTTGCCAATAAAAATTAATGCCTAGCTTGAACCAAACATAGACAATGTCCGTTACTGTTGCTGCTGATAACACTAAAATGCCTTTTTGTGTTTCTGCCTCCCAGGTTACATTTCTGAATTTGAAATCATTGATGACCACAGGGCTGGGAAGATCGTTGTCAATCTCACTGGGAGGTTGAACAAGGCAAGTATTTGGCTGTTTCATGATGCTGGCAGTTTACTTCTCTTGGACGTATACTTCTGCCCAATGTGGAGTTCGGTTTATGGTTTATAAACATAAACTCTAATTGACAATGTTATTGTGTTGTGTTGCTTAAAAAAAAAACAGGCATCCTAGAATAAGGTATAGGTATTTGTGCCTTGTCATACCTTAATGCTCCCATGGTCAGACTGTGTAGTTAGTAGTCGGCCAATAAGGGCATTTCCTTCCGGCAGTCGGCAGATAATATAGTGAAGTTTGACTAGCAAATTTCAAAGTTGGAAATGTTAACGATTTCTGTGACTAAATACAAGTTTTATTGGCAAACTTCTTCTGAGTTGACGTCAAATACTGAAAACGGAACCACTTTTAAACTGCGGGTTTTACGTAATTTTCAGCCAATCAAATAAAAGCTTGTATCATTGAGAATGTCCGCATAATTTCAAAACACGAAAATATTGCCAATGTCTACGATTGAATGATAAGTTTTAAGCGGTCTATTTTTGTACAACGGTATTATTACGCAGTAGGATGGAGTGACGTCTAGCCGTAGCTTGATTGTAATTCTGAACATTATGTCAGATTCATGATTCAGATTTTTGGAAGGTAATTTTGACGTCGACATTGTCGAGAGGCAACACGACACTGTCGACAGTGACAGCGACACAAACCTTGATGAAAATATTTATAACGGCACTGATCGTGAAGAGAATGGTGTTTCATGTATAGTTTAACAGAAGTCATGAAAAGACATGCATTCGGGAAAAAATACTGTGATTTCAGTTTTGTTTACCTAAGACATGTAATTATTTTTGCATTTTACAGCATATTCATTTTTCTACATTTCATATGCTGCATGTATCCGCTAATTGTTGGTGGAAAAGCCAATTATAGGATTTGTTCACAACATCATTTCATGATTTAGTAGGATTCTTTAGGAGACAATGCATTGAAACAATACAACTCAGCAGCAGGTACAAATTGCTATTAATTTGGCCATGTAAAGGTTAACCAATGCTTCACGTTTGAAAATAACAGTTCGTTCATAATTACACGTAAATGTTTGTATCGCTATGCGTGATCCAAGTTCCGTAATCTATGTCAAATGTCCACATAAGTTCCTTCATGCATACATCCCCACTCCTGGTGGAATTTTGAATTGTTTAACTGTACAAACCACCCCATTGTCATCCCGAGCACACCTACAACATTTCAGCCCCATTCTTGTGCAACTAACACATGAGGAATTAAAGAACACAGACATAAACTGTTTTACTAGTAAGGCTACTACATTGTTGTGACTTGTACTGTTTGCATAAGCAAATGCAGCACAAGGCATTGACCCAGTGTTGTTTGTTTAGTGTGGTGTGATCAGCCCGCGCTTCGATGTGGCACTGCGTGACTTGGAGAGTTGGACGAACAGACTCCTCCCATCTCGTCAGTTTGGGTAAGTACACTTGTAAGTGTAGACTGCAAACTATGTTTGTGTCGAGGTAGAGCATCTCTGTTTTTTTCTCAGTATTTCAGATATATGCGTTTTGGGCGTCTACAACATGAGTCAAGGCTACAATAGATACACATGTTATCCATGAAGTGGATATTTAATGGGAAAGTGACATTGTTCTGACATTTGTGAAACATTTTGCAAAATTTACATCAAATAGTGTGGTGATATCTGTGCGACTCCTTACCGTTTTATTTACGTTATTTTTTTGCAACATGTTACCAATGCTGGTTGCATGGCTGCATGTCCCAACTTCTTTGTGTGTTGCTCAGTTTTGTGGCAATGCTGTATTTTTTTGTTCTGCTAGCAGTTGACCACTGGAAATCAGTGTTTGCGCTGAACTGATAGCATCGTACAAAAATGAACAATTTATTCACTAAAATAATGAGATAGTTATGCTAACCTAGCATACGCGAACCAAAAGGTGCACGAAATCAGGCAACTTGTGTAATTTCCTCTCCATCGTCGATGTGTCACAATTCAGCGACAACAGACAAACTTTCACTCCCATCAAATATTTACCAATATCAGCAGACCTTGCAATGCTCTAATATCCTTTGACTATCAGTGAATGTATAAATGTCTGGTAGTTCCAAACAACATTAATAAGTAGTTTTAGCCACATAGTAACCACGAATGGTAGACTGAAATGTTCATGTGTCAAATTCGAAGCGATACGCTTACTCGACATACGCCGTTAGCATGCTTGTGTGGCGAGACAACCGCAGTGCCATCTAGCGAGTCTAATGTTCGGAGTGTAGTAAGGGACCGCTTAGTGTTTATTCAATTGTAAGAAGCGTCTTGTAGCTGAGCGGAAGAATTGAGCAATGGAAAAACTTTATTTTCATGATGTCAAGCTCAGCGGCGCACCAAAAGAAAAGGGTTAGACAGTTCTAGTCGGTTTAACAATTCCAGTCACAAACAGTGGGATTGGTACGCTGACGAGCTTTGGACTATAAAGTTATAAACAAGTTTAAACAGGTGGGTTTTTAGTTGACAGCGTAATGTTTCTATATTTCCTGCTGACTTAACATTATTGGGAAGGTATTGCCATGTCGTGGCTTTGGAGGGTTCGTTTGACAAGTGCTGACTTAGGGGAGACACCCCAGGTGAAATGGCATTTTTTTAACAAAAATACTCAAAATGTGTTTCCAATGTATTCCGATAACTTTGTATATTTAGTATCCGTGAAGTTCTTTTATAGCAATTACGTACCTCTAAATCACTTATTCGTGGTTAAAGCATGCTTCTTTCAAGTAATAAATTCTTTTTTTCAATCTTTGCTACACCAATCAAGTTTTGATTGATGTGCTCCTGCAACTACAGAGATTTTAGTGTGATCTTTGTAGTCTTAATGTAAAATAAGGTTGTTTTTCAATAAAAAAAATTTTTTTTTATATGAAGTAATGGTAATACATTAAATATCTCTTCGTGAGGTGTTGTAAATAAGAAACTGAAAGAATTACATTGATACCTGAATTTTTGGAGGAGTAGCAGTGTTTCCAAACTATGCTCTATTTGGTGGCCATCTTTGTTGCCATGGAAAATGGGGTCTGGCAGAAAATGTTGAATACATTTTTTACTCTGTGTGACCCACTCTACAGTTTGGGCCAAAATAATTGCATTAACTATGCAATTAAAAGGAAGTCCTATCCATCTGGGATGTCTCCCCTTAGGATCAATGTCAACGTTGTCATTGTTGAGTAACATTAGCCAGCTGTGTGCCCAGGGCCGCATGTCATACGAGCGACATCGTCTTGATCTACAAACAGGTGTATGCTTATTAGAAGACATATAAAGTTTTTTTTTAAGCGAGTACTGTATATATTTTATCTTATTTTATTATGTACAACACCAAAGAATATCATTGTACAGTCGCGCCTCGTTATAACGCGGTAGTCGGGGTCCACGACTCCGGACCGCGTTGTAAGCGAGGCGCGTTAGGTGTTCTCATATCTGCCACCAGGGAGCTACTAAACAACAGCAACCGCCGCCCGCTGCACCAAGTTCATGAACCCTGCCGAAGCCCCGTGTGCTTACAGCATTGTCTTATACGGCAATATGCAGTTTATGGAACTTACTAAACGTGTATTATTTTTAAATGCCACACCCTCTTGACTCTTGAACTGAATAAAACACGTATGTATACCGTTATGGACTAGATCTACTACGATGATGATGCACTGGACCGCCAGGCCTACGAATCGAAAATAATAACCTGGACCTGAGCAGCCGAAAACATATGTGATTTGACAAACGTATTATGCAAGCTGATAAAACACAGAAAAAGACAATAGGTAGAATTAATAATTGTTTCACTTCGTCTTTCAACCGATCTCGACCGAAGCATAAATTTATTACGCACCACTTAACATCGATTCATCATTTCATATGCGGATGACGAATTCGTATTTTCGCCACCGGTAGAGCCTTAGGTTAGGAATTTGGTGTGTTGGTTTCGCGTCGCGAAAACGATTAAATTTACGATGTAATGGAAAGCATGTAATTTCACCCAAGTGTTATGTTGGTACCGCATATTAAATGCATTTAAAACGGTTGATCTGATTCTTACGCGAGGCATATTTGTGAATCTCGATTGCAATTTACAAACTGTCGAAGAGAAGCCAGCGTCAGCGACAGCGCAAAACAAACAACACGTTGATACTCGTTCATTGACATCGTTCACCTAATGTTTCTTGAGAATTGTCAAAGCAATTCTAAGTAGGTTTAAGCGGGCCCATTTGACATTTTCCCCTAGCGGCAGAAATTCGGGGTCCACGACCGACCGCGTTATATCCGAATCCGCGTAATAACGGGGCGTGTTATAACGAGGCGCGACTGTATATTTAATGCTTTATAAATTAAGAAACATTAAACATTACCTTGCTAATTTCAGGGCAGGCATGCGTTTTATTACACAACAATGTAATTGCTATTACTTAGTTTCCTTTCTATTACTATAACATGCTGAAGGCAATGTAATCTATGACTATTATCAATCAATCAATGTAATCTTAAGCTATTACAATTACTATTAAATTTTTTCGCCACAGATGTTTTTTATTAATTAGAAATTTGGGAGTATGTTGTCGCGCCCCGTTATTACACGCCCCGTTATTACGCAGATTTGGATATAACACGGTCGGTCATGGACCCCAAATTTCTGCCACCAAGGGAAAATGCCAAATGGGCCTGCTTAAACCTACTTAGAATTGCTTTGACAATTCTCAAGAAACAGTAGGCGAACAATGTCAGTGAATGAGTATCAATGTGTTGTTTGTTTTGCGCTGCCGCTGACATCAATCGCTGTCGCTGGCTTCGCTTCGACGGTTTGTAAATTGCAATCAAGATTCACAAATACGCTTTGCGTAATAATCAATTGTCCACGTAAAATAGCTTAATATCCCATGTGTGTAGATTGGGGCTTGCTATAACTAATCCAAGTGAGTTCTTGTCTGAAGTTATTTTTTGCGTTTTTCTCAGCATGTAAAATGTGACTTTCTAGATTATTCCATTTGATGGCAGAATTAACCAGCTAGTACTTTCAGGTATGCTCTGTGCAGTATGTGAACATGTCCTTATACTGTGTGACTGTCTGCTGTAGGTTCCTCGTGTTGACAACCTCGGGAGGCATCATGGACCATGAGGAAGCCAGAAGAAAACACCTGGGAGGCAAAATTCTGGGTTTCTTCTTCTGAAAACAATCGATGTAGACACGAATAAAGGTTGTACAGAAATAAATGTACGTCTACTGTGTCTTTGTTTGGCCACGCCACATTTGCCATCTGCGGACATACAGTCGAACCCCTCGAAATCGATCACAGTCTATTTTTGTCAGATCTGTATATTTGATAGGGGTGTATGTCAAACTATTGATTGTTTTCGTCAATGGTACACTGATCTATCGATAGTTAGCAAAACAATCACAATCACTGTTGCTACTTGTCTCATTGTAATAATAGAAACAAACATGATATTAGATAATTTTATTTATTTATTATCTGTCTTGTGATGGTGCTTCCTATCGATTACGGTTTTGGACTGCATTATTAGCTATTCTCTATTCCACGATACTATTACAGTAGTAATACAGCTATAGCAATTATAAAATTATACCCAATAGTCGCTCCTTTAATCAAAACACTATCCTAGTCATTTGGGTGGCCTATTTAGAGGGGTTCTACAAAGCAGCAATTAACCTAGATACTACCAAAAAAAAATTTAATGCATAGTTGTTAATGTAACTACTCTCCCTTATACTATATTATAAATTATAATATAATAACGGTATGTTTATTTAATATTGTCTCCCTAAATTAATTGTAAAAGGGTAAACAATATTAAGTTTTTCAACATAATAGTCCCCATATCCCACCAGTATGTGTGTTGTAAATTTGAACTCGTGTGATTTTAATTACGATGGCAAACCATGACTGCCTGGCACTTCATTTGTTATTTTCTATGTATTATTTTGCTGCTGACATAGCTGTTACTATGTTAGATATTTAAAGTTTCATGGGAACCCCCAACCGTTTTGGCCTTTATAGAGATAATTAATAAACATTTCGGCCAAGTTTTTCTGAAGTAGTGTTACTCTTTGTGGGTCAAATATTGTCAAAATTGAGCTAAAATGTGGTTTTACCACGATTTGATAAAATAATTACTTTGCCATTTTTTTATGCGAATTTGACATGCTTTATATAAGAACATATCAAATTGCAATATTCCTGCAAGTTTTCTATTTCGATAGTAAATAAATCTGTTATGACTGATTATGATCAGAGTACACTATTTTGCGGGTGACGTAGCTGTTATTATGTCAGATATTTAAAACTTTTTTGCCTAATGGATTTCAAGCAACATTTAAGTTTAATTAGTTTTATTTTAGGGTAATTGGCCATGTTAAGGAGGTCAAGATATCTGCCACTTGTTGAGCAGGAGGGCATGCAGGGAGAAGTGGACATATATCCCTTGGCCACAGTGTATATTCCAAGATGACAACTTATTACGTTACAGACAGAGATGCCCAGCACCAATGTTGACTAACACCCAAAGCAACAGAATGATGATAGTGCAGAGCAGGGCACCAATGAAAATGATTCCCTTCCACCAAAGAACTACGGAAAATAAGACCCATGAAGCAGCCGAGACATCACATGGTTCCCATTCTAGGGTATCACGGTGTAAGATATATGCCTCCCTCTTCTTGTCTTCTTCGGGGCCGCACGCAATGGTCCAGGAGGCATTTCTCACAACGAAGGATATTTTGATTGTCCGTCGTTTTTGCGCTCGCCAGGTTGAGATTTATAACTGAATTTGTACTCACTCGACCAATGAGTACATGGAGTACTACAGAAGTGTAGTCAACGCATTGTTCTCCAGGTTCGAAACGATTTTAATCTTGTACATCAGACGGCTACGTACATAGTAGCAATATAATCACTCACGATGACAAATAAAAATAACAGTGAAGACATCTATCACTGTAAACCGTATAGAAAAATAGTGAATGTAAACATCATTCAAAATGTATACAGATTCTTAGAATCTAGAAGATTTGACAAGAAAATTCTGGCCGGAAATTTTGAATTCTAATGCTAAAGCAGGTATGGCCCGCCAGGACCACCCTTACTGAAAATTTGGATGCCTAAAATTCAGCATGACTACACACCTAAGTGTGAATTTAAAATAGAGGTGCTGTGATAGCTTAAATACCCAATACGCTTTACTATTGGTCAACTTGTTAAATCCACCCACCCTCTCAACCACTGGACAATGACGTCTGCCAATCTTCCTTTCCCAATTTTGCAAGTTAAACTTTTGAACTCTTGGAGCTGCGCCAATTCCAGGGTTCCCATGGCTCCTCGGTTCCCCAATTACGATGACCCTTGGGTCAGAGCAACAAATGTCAGGATTAAAGGGAAGGCTGAAGTGTCTAAACAGTACCATCAATCTTTGACACCATATGGATTGTGTCCATATCCACTTGGGTAGTTTAATTATAATCCTTTAGAAACCTGTTTTTCTGTTGTTAATCTAGGCTTAACACATCGAATAAACTTCCAAATGACTTGCTAAACATTAGCGCATAAAAACTAATTAAAATCAAACTGGCCTATACTTTACATTAGGATGAGTTGAATCAACTCAAAAGGCAAAGGGGTGCTACACTAATGCAAAAGAAAAGGGGTGCTACACTAATGCAAAAGAAAAGGGGTGCAACACAGAAAGATGTTCTTTAAGAAACTCAGTGTCAACAATGGACCAAAGAAGGCGCTTGTAGAGTCAGATTTCTCAGATAAAGTTCCAAGGTTTGTATCGTGTATACTCAGATGATGATTATGACGAATCCACTAACATGAATATGAAGAACCCAACCTTTGAAAACAGGTTTAGTGGTTTTATGATCATCATTATAACCTTGCTCACTTCTCCCCACATGGCAGCTACTTCACCCCGCATTCATGTAATCTTTCATAACATATGACACTATAGGTACATAACTTTTATACGATAAACATTTGCTTTGAGCGCATGCTATATATATATATATATATATATATATATATATATATATATATATATATATGTATATATATATATATATATATATATATATATATGTATATATATATATATATATATATATATATATATATATATATATATATATATATATATATATATATATATATATATATATATAAATGGGTAGGGGAAAAGGTTATCAAAATGGTCCACTTTCCCCTACATAAAATTATAATTGCAGGCGTATTTTGTGACATATTTAGTATCGCAGTGTCCTCTAGATGTCAGCAGCTTACTCTAAAACAACTAGCAAATCACGGGCGGCGAGTCGCAGGTGACAGTGATGACGGTGAGATATATAAAACATGTTTTAGATATCTGGCATCGATGTGCAAACGTCCAAAACGAAGCTGCGACCATAACTGTTGTAAGAAAGGTCGTTGGCGTGCGTGGTTGACTGTCGGACATGGTAGTTAACTCATGGTTCCAACGAAACCACCAGGTGGCGCTACCAACAGCCAGTTCTTTAGCGAAGAAGAATCTTGTCCAACTTTCCTCGACATTGTCGTTGTTCAGGGTAAGAAATTTTTTTATTGAAAAGCATATAAACACTGTAACAATGGCACACATTCGATATGTTGCGTTATAACACAATTTTTAGACAGCTTAATATAGCACGTAGACGTATTGCGAAGTTACTCGGTGTTGTTTGCGTTATCGCGCACCTAGCAACGCCAGGCTTGGTCCTGGGCCAGGGGCTAGGTTCCACTAGCACTGGCTGGGCATGCCGTTATCTAACCTGACTACAACTTTAAGCGAAGTAGTGTTGGGTGCAGGCTATAAATTCAACGTATTAACAACGTTATATTGTATGTTTACGGTTGGTTAATGTAACTAGCTAATTATCGGTCCAAAACGTAGTCTGTCTCATGTCATCGTCTGTGTGTAACTGAAACGTGTCTCCAAAACTGTCAACATTAAATTAATTCATGTTATAATTATAAGAAGTTACAATTGTACATTGACTGCCAGTGTCAATCTCGACCATCATATGATATAAAATAAAAGAGTGCACACTTTACTAAAATTATTGAAAGATTTGATTTTGATCATTAGATCCCAATGCTGAAATGTAAAGTGTCCTCCACATATGACCAGATTCTATGGACACAACCTCAAGTACAAACAATAGACTCTTCATGGCCACTTACTCATAGCAGAGGACAAGTAGAAATATATTGGAATATACTAGAGTTATTGATTGCGTCACAAAAAAAGGAAATTCATCACTAGCTTTAAATTCCTCCCTGAGAAATCTTCAGGCCAGCAGCACATAAAAACCAGGGCTTCTGTCATTTCATCAACACCCAAACGTACAAATTATATAAAAATTAAAGACAGGCAGCATAATTAATATGTCTGCAATAACTACAGCCATGAAGCTAATGGCATCATCAAGCTATGCCACCTGGGCTGATGCAGTCTTCAACAAAAGAGAATTGATATCCAACTTGTCATTCTGTGCAAGAGCATAGTAGCATTGGACCTCAGCCCCCACTTCATACCCCTTGCGAGACCCTCTCACACACTTATTCCGAAGGTTTTCATGTCCCCCATAATTACTAAGCAATTCATCCAGTTCAGCTTCATACACCATACTGGACCAACCTGCCATCTGACGCAGCTACAGTGCCAAGTTTGGAGTTTTTCAGACAAGATTTCCAGCTTGCCACATTAATACATATTGCATCTTTCCTGCTATGAACGTTTTCTCTCTGTAAATTGCATGTCTACATGCACACTTTCATCACTCTTTCTCCCACATATTAATCACTTTTCTCTTACAGCCCATTGGCATGTATGCACACACACACGCGCGCACGCACACGCACACACACACACACCAAGTTTATAAGCCTTGAAGAGAGGGAAAACCTTTAACCGGAAGAAGAAGAAGAACGGTAACTTGTGAAAATGTGAATAAATAGTGTTCAAAAAACCTCAATGTATGGTAAGATACAAATCCATTTAATGCATAGACATTACAGGGCTGTTTGATAACTTTCCTGTGGTGATTACTACATGGTACGAGTAGTTGAGTGAAATATGTCAGTGATGTTTTGCATTAATACTGCAACCTAGCGTTCAACATTGTATTATATACCATCACTTTTCTCACAAACCTGTGTACCTAATTTTTCTTGAATTTTTTAACTTTGTCTGATATTTCCAAGGACCAAAGTTTCAGAGACTAGTGGCATCTCTAACACAACATTGAGATTTCAAAAAGTAACAATTGTGTGTGTGTGTTTGTGCGTGTGACAAATTTTACTCCAATGACCATATATGTGTATTATGCTTGCTTGAATGCACAGACAGGAAATACCTCCAGAACAAAAAACAGTTTTCACTTATGTGGCATAATTGAAAGTTTAGTCCTTAATTCTTATAAAATATCTTTGCAGGTCGATCCTATGGATCTAAGGATTTTTTAGTCTAAGACAGCTGTAAGGTAACCACCATGAAGAAGAAGATTAATTTCTTTGATCGACCACCGTCTGCCGACAGCGGCACCCCCCTCGGGAAGCGGGTGGTTGTCCAACACAGATGTGACATCTTGCTGGAAGAACAGGTTTGTATGATAGCTGCAACAGCTATATGCTTTTCTCCATTCATTACATGACTGCCACAGTTAGTTTTGATATATGTCCAGATTGTCCACGGACCATTATGATACATTCAGAATTATTTACTGTACTGTGAATGACATTTTTAAGTGGAAATCTGGGGTGAATTCTTGTGGCATTAATGCATGCTGTAAAATCACTATGATTGGTAGTGACTGACAAAATAATTGTTGTATATCCACATATCTGTAGTTTCTGATCTTTGTTTGTGTTAAACGTGGAATTCCTTCTGAAAGGATTTTGAAAACAACATTTTCATTGGTTTCTTTGATCTCCCAGTCAAAGAATAATTATATCAAGCAGCATGCATGTGCATGCACACTTGCATACATACAAACTTAAATTATTAATAAATAACTTGTGTACAGGTGGACAAGGTTCGGGACATCCAGGATTGCCTGCAGAGGGAGCTAGTGGCGCTAGATGTCTCAAAGACGCTCCCTGAGATTAGTCAACACCAGAGGCAGGCGGAAGAACTGAAATGTCAGTTGGATGAAATGCTACTGTTGCTAAAGGTACATATTTGTATGTGTCTTATTGCATTGTTACACTCAGTAGTTAAATATTGTTGTGTTTTTTAATTGTTGTTAATTGCTGTTAATTGTCTTTAAATGTCTGAATGCTGTTTTGAGTATGTACACAAACCAGGTTTCTGTGACATTTTTGAAAAAATTTAAATTAGACAAATAAAAAGTACCAAGGTCCCAAGATACCTATTTGACAGTGTCATGAACCAGTTGTTGTGTGCAGGTGGCGTGCAAGATGAATGCTGAGATGAAACACGCTAGAGTGGAACTGTGTCTACAGACGAAGCAAGGTGTTGATGTGACTGCATTGAGGAAGCGGGTGTCATGGCTGGAGCGGCGCATTGAAAAGGTTCTTAGTGGACAGACACAGCAGGCAAGTACTGCACACAGCAGGCAAGTACTGCACACAGCAGGCAGGTACTTTACCCATTGTATTCCCAAAGCCATTATCTTGGTGAATACCAGGGAAACACTAAAGCAAAGATGGTGGACGAAGTTGCGAGGATCATAGATTTTCAAAATTTTTTTAAGGATATTATGCCAATTTACTTCATACTGATTATACTAAGGAGGCAGACAATCTGACTGACAATATAATGTGCAAAGACATTCTGATTAATGTGATATTTAGTTGTGAAAATGAACTTTGGAGGCTTCCATTTGGAGTTAATTGAGAGCGGCACATATTTTTTCCTTTGCCAGGCTCACAGCAGTGGCACTGCATGTGAAACATTAGCATCAAACATAAAGAAAATATAGTTGGTAAAAAATGGAACATCTCTAACCTATTTCCATAGGAAATGAAAATTCATGGAAATCTGTTGAAATTACATAAATGTGTGATGTTTTTCGTAGACGAAGGCATAGTTAAACCAGACCAAGTATTCTTTACTATTTTTGTGTGGTGCCAGTAACTCTAACTGTGCTATTTTACCTTGGTACAAGCAGGACACTTGGGCTGGGCAGCATTATGGGTGCTATGTGATGCTGCAACAACTACTGTTTCAATGTATGAGTAATTTTTATTTATTGGTATGTTTGTTTAGCAGAAAAGCAAGTCAGAAGCCCAGCTTGTGGCATCTCAACCATATGACACAGCCCCTGAACAAATGCAGGATGCTGGGCAGGTAAAAATGGAGGAGCTATACGTGGAGCAGGAGACTGGAGTCCCTGTACCCATGGAACATGCAACTGACGAACATGAAACCTCACAGCAAGCAATTGAAGTTCAGAACATGATCTTGGCCAAGACGTAAGAATCACCTTAAGGTCTGTTTGTCCGAGCAATTTTTGCCCTGCTTTGTTGGGCAACACAGAGTTGCACAATTATGTGCAACTCTTTTGTGTGTGTTTAGATGAGCGACATGTCTACACACTGCAACCTAGATCTTGACTCTCATTACTCCCAATTCAACTTTGATAAAGAGTCACAAAGGTACATCTGCACCTGCATCTGCACCTGCCATTGTTTGAATATTGGGGTCAACTGCATGATTGGAACTTGCCCCAATTCTCCATGACATAGCTGTAAAAAAAATTAGCCTGACTAATCGGTGTCACATTGGTCCGATTCTTGCAGCGCAATATCGTGTGACACCACATCAGTCAACAAATTGGACAAAAATCGCTCAAATAAACCGACGTTTACATAGTTTCTGTGAAGCAGAATGAATTTTATTGTTATGTATAATTTAACAAAATCCATTTCTGCAAAGTAGTTGTGATAATCATCCAAAGTATAATTGTTATGTTTTAGGAGCACTAAAGTTTCAGCAATTTCGAAGTCGCCTCCCCAGCAAAAACCCATCTTCAAACCTGACAATGAACCAGAGGAAGGTATTTATACACCTTGCTGAATTATGTAAAAAAATAAAATGAAACATATTTTTTGTTTTTCATTTCTAATACAGTATCTGTTTTATAACGATCACCTGCCAACTGCTTTCTTTCACAGAATAATATGTTTCAATATTTGAATACCTTTAAACTTATTTACAGAAAAGTATGATGGGCCAACAGAAGTGACTATGAGACAGTACCGTGCTGTCACCCCCTATGCCCCTCAAGTCCACTCAGAAGTGTCAAGTTTCACACATGAAAAAGCAAGCAGACAGGTAAATTAATTTTGTTTTGAAAATACCACACACCCAAGTATATTAAATATGGTTTATATAAAAAAACATTATGAAGTACATATAGCATATGTATTATAGTGTTATTCAGGAGAATGTCATTTTTGCACCTTGCATACAAAACATAGGCTTTTTTGCAAGTAGACTTAAAAGGTGGCCTATATTAAATAGTTGTGCTTTTTACTTAGAACAAGTTGTCTTATGGCACAAGCACATTAGTAAACTTATTGATGTATTTATTGTATATGCATTTACTGTCAATGTTTAGTTTAGACATTCTTTTAGAATGCTGATAGTTGGAGGAGCAGACAGATAAAATATGTTTTGTATAAAATATACTTTGTATAAAATATGATTGTATTGTGCTAAATCGTTGTGTTTAAAACACTCAGTTACCAAGTGGAGATAGAACGACTCTAAGTGGAACTGCCAGTGGTAGTAGCAGCAGCAGCAGCAGCAGCAGCAGCTCATCCAGTGATGATGAAGGAGAAGATGAGGACGAGGATGAACAGGACGAGGGGGAAGAGGAGGATGAGGAGGATGAAGAGGATGAAGAGGAGGAAGACGAGGAGGAAGAGTTAGAAATAGAAACTAAAGTGAAGCTGGTGTCTGCATTAAGGAAGGACACGCCACATCACTCATCTGGACGACAGAGCCGGGTCACAATACAGACAGGTAATGTCAGGTAGTGACACTACAGACGAGTGTTGTGAAGTCATGACAGTGCAGACAGGTAATGTCAAGTAGTGACAATACCAACAGGTAATGTCAAGTCATGACAATGAAGACGGGTAATGTCAGGTAGTAACAATACAAACAGGTAATGTCAAGTAGTGACAATACAAACAGGTAATGTCAAGTCATGACAATGAAGACGGGTAATGTCAGGTAGTAACAATGCAAACAGGTAATGTCAAGTAGTGACAATACAGACAGGTAATGCCAAGTAGCAACAATACAAAGCGGCAGTGTCAAGTAGTGACACTACAGACAGGTAGTGTCAAGTAGTGGCAGTAAAGACAGGTAATGAATGTCAGGTAATGATGATACAGACAGAAAATTACAAGTGAAACTGTAATTGTTTCCCTGGGGATCTGTGGTCAACATAGATTTGCTTTTTAACTGATCACTAGGAAATGTGGATTTTTTTAGTTACCTACAGGTTTTTGAAGATATTTAAATACCTTTAAATAGCTAAGCAAAATCAAAATGTGTTATGATCATTCAAAACTATATTCCATTGTTTGAATACCATTCCAAAGAGGGAGAATCATTGGTCTGCACAGCATATTATGATTAATGTTTTATGTTATTAATGTCTTAATAATATATGTAATGCCACATGGCTCATCCTTGTGAATTTTCATGGAATTGAACTTTGTCTAAGCTTTGTCTAAACCAATGATATATGTTGCTAAGAATTACATTGGTTTAAAAAACATGTTTTGAAATACAAATGCATGGCACTAATTAACACAGTATTTTATATTCATGATACTTTTTAAATATGTGTATGTATAATTTACAAGTGTACCCCATAATTGATTGAGCGATAGATAGAATAATGCATGTTCTCTTAAATCTTGAAAAGTGTACAATATATTAAATCCACTTCAGCAAAACTGCTAAGACATAAAACGGACCCAACATGACATGTCCCTGTAAAGTATAAAACCATTTAACATCCTTGATATCAACAGAGTACAGTTGTTGAATAGTTTAACATATTTTCAGTTGAGTGACAGGAATTGATATTACTACTTCATCTAACTTCCCATTGTGTCTTCCCGCAGTGGATGGGGAACTAGAGGAACCAAGCCCCTCCCCAGTATTGGCTGAGGAGTACTGGGCCTCCGAGCATCACCGCTTCAAATACAGTGATTCCATCGATGCCTTGTTGCAGAACGACCCTCTCTCCTACCACAGCATGGGCATTGCTGTGCCGGGAACCTTCGTTGAGGAACGTTAGTATTGTCCATATACTCAAAGGCAGGATGACGATAACAAAACAAGTGCAACACATTGAATCATGCAACTTTGAGTCCTTCAATTTGCCCTTTGACCTAATTATGTCATGACGTCCTGATGCTAAGCCATGACCTACTACTCAGATCAATCTCTGTGAAGACCTTTCTATTGTGACCAGTCTTAGGGAAGACATACCTTCCTACTAAGACCAGATGCAGTGACAACAGATCTTCCAACTTAACCCAGAGTAACAACAGATCTTTCAACTTAGGCCAGCACTAGTGATGACAGAAATTAACTTCTCTCAACTGTTGAGATGATCGTTAAAACATCTACCCCTTGGTATGTGTTTGGGGAGTTTCAGAGAAAAAACTATTGTCTTGTATTTCAAATTCGAATTTTTGTTCCCTATACTTCAAGCAACCACATAACTTACTGAATGGTTTTTTAAGTTATTTGTATAAAAGTAGAAGGAAACAGGATAATAGCCTCCTGCTTTGTCTTCCTGCCTTTTCTGTTCTTCCCTTTCTCTCCCGTGGTAGTGCATATCAATGACCTCCATTCCACCTTATGTGATCTCCTTTGTAGCTGAGAGTACTGGGGTTGAGTTGCCATGGCGACAGCGGAGGAAAGGTAGTGACATTGTTGATGTTCATGTAAGTATAATTAAGTTTACATGTGGTCATCATGGTTGACTTACTTCCTCAAGTCAGGTGTTATGTAAGTTTACATGTGGTCATCATGGTTGACTTACTTCCTCAAGTCAGGTGTTATGTAAGTTTACATGTGGTCATCATGGTTGACTTACTTCCTCAAGTCAGGTTTTATGTAAGTTTACATGTGGTCATCATGGTTGACTTACTTCCTCAAGTCAGGTGTTATGTTGGATGGCAATAATAGTGTTCTTTGTTGTTTGTTTTGTAATATTATTCGTGTGTTTCTGAAATGTAGCCCTGTAGAAAAATCTGTTGCATAGTCACAAATCTAAGTGCTATGCTAAATCATCCTCACCTTCAAGGATAAATGTAATTATAAACTCACGATCCATAGAAATGTATATTTTATAAGGTTTATCGTGAATAAAAGTGTTTGTTATTATTATAACAACGTTTAGAATAAAAGCAGTGGTTGTTCTGCATTCATAGTCCAACTGAGTATACAAAATAACTTCATTATATTTACTCCCAGATCATATTTCAAGATCTGATAATCTAATTCGAATAATCTCTATGTAGTGCATACAACGTTGTTCTGGGTTTGTAGAAGATAGCCCTTGACAAGTTGTCAACAAGAGTACATCAGATGTACCGCAAAATCAAGGAAGCATCACTGCTGTCCGTAGAGAAGACCCGAGATGATTACTTAGGTAGACTAGTTCTTGGTGGCTCAGTCAGCAGGGGTAAGTACTGGTTTTAGGGATTCTTCAAAAGTGTATTTGCTGTGTCTCGGTAGAATTGGTCTCGTGTCTAATTTTTTTCTATTTTAGCTAGTAAATAGTTGATACAATTTGTCTTTTGTGCTGATAATTAATTTGGGATAGCTTTCATAGTATGAAGATGCACAAAACGTGAAGAAGTATTTTTTATAAAATGGTCAGTTGAAGTAATGTGAATTTGTTTCAGGAGTATTACTTTTAATATGTTACATGATGCATGATGTTCCTGGTTATGTTTCATTATGTTATTAACTAATGTGTGTTTTTATTTTTTATTCTAGAAAAAGGTTTGTTTGTAAAGATGTTGTTGTGTTGATATTTTGCTTAATAACTTAATCGTTTCTTTGTATGGAATTTTACTAACATAGTATTCAGTGAATTTTCAACATTTCTTAAATGCTTGATTTCATTCATGCTTAATTGTGTATGCCATGAGCTAATATTAACATTTTGATAGGATCGACTTAAAGTGTGAACATTTTATTTGCAAATACAGTCGTGCCTCGTTTTGCGCGCCCCATTATCACGCGGATTCGGATATAAGGCGGTCGGTCGTGGACATGCTAAATGGGCCTGCTTAAACCTACTTAGAATTGCTTTGACAATTCTCAAGAAACATTAGGTGAACAATGTCAATGAACAAGTGTCAACGTGTTTGTTTTGTGATGCTGCGGACATCAGTCACTGTCACTGGCTTCGCTTCAGCAGTTTGTAAATTGCAATCGAGAATCGCATTATATGCCTCACGTAAGAAGAAAATAGACAATCTTAAATGGAATTTAGTATGAAACACCAATATAACACTGGGGTGAAATGGGATGTTTCCATTGCATAGTAAATCATTGTAAATCTAATCGCTTTCACAACACGAAACCAACATGCCCAATGCCTAACCCAAGGTGCTACCAGTGCGCGAAAATATGAATTCGTCATCCGCATATGAAATGATAAATCAATGTTAAGTGGTGCCTCATGAATTTATGCTTCGGTTGAGATCGGTTGAAAGACGAAGTGAAACAATTATTACTTCTACGTATTGCTGTTTTCTAAGTTTAATCGGCTACGTGTGTCAAATCATATACGTTTTCAGCTGCTCAGATCCGGGTTATTATTTTCGATCCGTAGGCCTATTGGTCCAGTACATCATCATCGTAGCAGATCTGTTCCATAATAGTGTACATACATGTATTTTATTAAATTCAAGATTCGACAGAGTGTGACATTTTAAAATAACACACATTGATGCTGGTTGACTCGTTTAATAAGCTCTATAAACTGCATAATGGAGTATAAGACAGTGCTGCAAGCGCACAGTGGGTTCGACAGTGTTCTTGGACTTGGTGCAGCAGGCGGCGATCACTGTTGTTTAGTAGTTCCCTGGTGGCAGATATGGGAACACCTAACGCGCCTCGCATACAGCGCGGTCCGACATCATGGACCCTGACCACTGCGTTATAATGAGGCTCAACTGTAGAACAATACTGCAAAACTTTCTGTAACTGCTTCTAGTTGTTCAAACTTATCTTAATTAATTGTTGTTTTATATGTCCTGTCTTTGCTGTGTTTAAGTTTTGAAACAGTTCTTTAATCCACCAGTGCAGAGAATCTGGACGAAGTAGTAAATTTATATGTTATTTTTATGATTTCATTTTGGAAACAACTGTATATGTGTGCGTGTGCATATATATATGATAATAATTATATCTGATACAAATGTATATATGTTGATATAACAACACATGAGACTCTTGTAAATATGGTTTTTATGTTAGTGAGTCAGGCTCAGAGTTATTCCAACTGTTATTCCCTGTTGGGAGTGGCTGCCTGGATCCTCCTTCACCACGATGTCCTGTCCATTGCATCCTCCTCCACAACCTTTGCCACCTCCGTCTCTCCTCACTACGTCTCTCATCCTTAACCTTTGCCGTCCCCTGCTGCATTCATTCCACCTCAGTCTATCTTCATTTCATGTATATTGTTGTTTAAATTTAAATGATACAGGAATACATTTGTTTTTGTGCATTGTAATAATACTATTAATTACAACTGTCAGTTGTGTATGGTGTAGAAACAGTATTTTAAACGAACCATAGTTCTACATCATGTACTGAACATGATTATGATTGATTATGATTGATTATTCCTTCAGTGGAGATGACTGAAAGAGACTTCCCTTCACCTTCTGTGACACAGGTAAATGCTGCTCGTGATTCTATTAGAAGTAGGGAAAACTATTGTTAATAAAGTTAATCCAGCTTCTTTTACTGAACCAGAAGATGTTCTGAACCAAAACTTATCGTATGTTGCCTTCTGCCCAAACAAAGGCTATGGTTAAGGTTTCTTACCTTCTCACCAAAAGGTCATTTGCATTCTTGCACTATTGCACTATAGTAACTAGTACAAATACCCATCATCTGGATGGGATAACTTAGTAGTTCATAACTGACTGTCATGATAACAATATTTTTTTAATGTCAGGATGCATAACAGTAGCACAGACATATCCATCTATGCCTTGGTACTTGGTACTACCTGTGAATATCATGATAACTTTTTGGAATCAAACTCTCTACATTGCAGTGTAATACTGGCAGTTATAGTAGCATCTAGCGATGCTTTACATAACTTTGTACAAAAGCACTTAGGGGGCATACCATACCTACCCACCCACCCACCCACCCACCTTATAGTAAGGTGGTGTTTCAGTCCACTCACCCACCCACCTTATAGTAAGGTGGTGTTCCTTTCCATGAACCCAGTGAAACTTTGTTTTCTGTAGTCAGTTTTAACTGACCCATTATGTGACATACTTTCAGCCGACACTCGCCAAATTTGGAGTAAGTCGGGCAAGCTCCAGAGAAACTGTCATATTTCCCCCATTAGACAAGGAGAGACTGGGTTCGTCATTTTCGGGAAGGCTTATCTACTACCCGAAACCTCTTCCCTATCCTGATAAGTGTCAACGCCGTACTGTTGTAAGTATCTGACATTATATGCAGAAATAAATCCTTTGGTTACATTCTTTTAGTTGCTGGTACATACATTATAAATATTATTGATAGATCTCCGGACCCTTACACACGTAGGTTGATGCCATCAAAATGATGAGTATTACCTTTATGTAACACTTTTTATTTGAAGTTTACTAGTTTGATTTAACTGACTACCAGCCTGATAAGTTTATACTTCTCTGGTAGCCACCTCATCTTTATTGTTTTTATTTTGCCGTATATTGTACCTGATGATGATGAGGAAATAAATTTACTTACTTACATCACAGTTATGTGTTGAAGATTTCTTAGCAGAATGCATGCATGGCCAGCTTGGTCACATATGGCTGGCTTGGTCATGCATGGCTGGCTTGGTCACACATGGCCAGCTTATGGTTATAGTGCTGAATCAATCAACATTAAATCAAACTTATAACACTAATGTAATTAGAATGAAAAAGTGGGTTTGAACATTTCTAGATGTGTTTTGGATGCCGATGAGAATAGAAGAAAATCTTCATTAAACATGGCGTCAAGATTAAACAGGAAATGTTAAAGTTGATCTTCTCTGTGGATACTGAATGTTGCCAGGTGACCAAGGAAGAACTGCCAGTGTTGGCCTCTCACTTCCACCCAGGCGAGTGTGCAGAACCTCCACAGAGGATTGTCAACCAGAACAATCTCTACAATGAGACCAAGTTCACGTCAAGTCTATACAAACCTAAACTGGGCCTCACTGCAGAGGAACGCAAGATGGTTCATGAGAAGGAAGAGGAGGAACATGCAAGAAGGGAAAGAATAAAGAGGAAGAAGAGAAGGAAAAGGGCTCACTTGGATGAGTGAGTTACAGACCCTCTTTATCCCTTCTTCATCTCTCCCTCCTCAGGTGTTAAATTTAATTTCTGCAGGTGTTTCTGAGACAACATGGGGTAGTAGTTCTTAGCAATCTATCGGCCGCTGATTTATTTTTAGCAATGTCGACTGACTAGAACCTGACTGACACGTGGTCCTGACTAGAACCTGACTGACACGTGGTCCTGACTGGAACCTGACTGACACGTGGTCCTGACTGGAACCTGTCTGACACGTGGTTCTGACTGGAACCTGTCTGAAACGTGGTCCATACTGGAACCTGTCTGACACGTGGTCCTGCTTGCTGGTCTTCTTCGAGTCTTCTGCCATGTGACAATTCATCAGTTCATCTTTCTTGTATTTACACCTGCATTTCTGTTTACCTTTCTGTCACCTTTAAATATATCCATTAGACACATTCCTTTCCTCTCCTTGGCATGTTTCGCTGTCAGTTTTTCACCTTGTGTGTTATGTTCCATCCACCTTATGTAGAGACTGATTGCTTAAATATCTGCCCCTGGGCAATCAACTTGGTTGTTTTTTATCTAGGACGAAATCTGGGCCTACTCTGAAAACAGCATTCTCCCTGGCAAAGGTCATGGTAAAGATGACAGCTGTTGGTGAGATATTGTGGCAGTCATATATACCTATCAGTCAATTCAGCATATATTGGTAAACATGTTTTAAAAACTCTGATAAATAATTTTAAAGATGATTTAAAAAATAGCCTAGATATGTCACATCAATGAAATAAGTGTGTGTTTCTTTACACCAATATAATTATAACAGATATTTGTCACATAACCACATCCAAAAAAACTTCTGTAAATATTTGCTTGTTAACATATTTTTAAAAGCAACATTTGTTGTTTTATGCCGACACAAAATTTATTACACCACCTATTAAATTGCTAAGTACAATTTTTCTGCCCCAATCTCTCCGGAAGCGCATGTGTAGATTAATATAATTTGGATTGTTGTTTTTGTCTTTCAACCCATCTTTTGAGCAGGCAGTTATCTTAGTAATTACTAAGTGCAATGTGGAAATGCAGGTTCGCCTTATGTTCATTTTGCAACAGACGACAGATGGAACGAGATGAAACCAAAATCAGGAGCTTTGGAGCATTCTGGCCTCAAGTGGGAGAGAGTGAAGGTAACGAATGATTGATGGAAATACAACGTGACATATTTATGTGTGCTCATATTGCAATAATAGAATATTTATGCATTATCTTTCAAAGTTTATTTTTTTGGTAAAGTGTAAAGTATGTAATTTGTGTTGACAGTTAATTTGTTGGTCATCTTTCTCAGTTTAAGAATATTTTAAATATCACATAGGTACATGGCAAACTGCTTCCAGATACAACCTTGAAGAGGTTATGAGTGTTCAAACCTTTATAACATAATTTTAATACAATATAAAATACAAGTGTAAACAGATGGGTTTTTTGTTTACAGTGAAATGTTATATTTACCACAGACTTAACACTAACAGGGAGTGAGTTCAACAGAGTCGGTGCAGCAACTGTAACAGCTCTTGTTCCGACATTTGTGTTAACACTAGGAACAAAAAGTAGATTGGAATTAGATAAGCTGTCTGGGCTGTCTTGCAGGAGTGAGCAGTGAATGTAAATATGTTGATTGCTTGGATGAAAGTGCTTGATAGGTAACTGTGCTGATCTTAAAAATAATGCGATATCGGACAGGGAGACAATGCAATGATTTAAGAAGTGGTATTGAGTGAGAGAAACGAGGAGGTAACTACCCTTGCCAAACAATTTTGCACATTTTGAAGTTTCAACATGGCATCGAGAGCAATATTGTGATAAAGGGAATTGCAATATTCATGTCTACTGCTAACAAGAGCAGTTGCAGTTGTTTTGGCGGCAGCAAAAGACATACTGGTGAATATGATGAAGGTCATGAATGTGATAAAAGCAACGACGACATGGTCTGTATGTAGGTGCAAAAATATTTTACTTATTTTGATTTATTTTAATATCACATGCATATTCACTAAACTGGAATCTCAGATTCAGTAGTAGAATACACTTTGAATGCCTGCCTTTTGTGACATTTATAGAATATCATTCATAATAGTTTGGTATCGCCCAATCTCCAAGAACGTATTGATGCTGCCCGTCAGTTGGGGGTGCTCAAGTGTTGCGACACGATGGTGCTGTTTGCATTGCGTGAACGAGTGCAGTGTGATGCGTGTGACAGAGTAAGATATGAAGCTGCTAAGTCACTCATTACTCTAGGTAAGTTGAACGCTTTGGCAATGTAGTGGCATGTTGGCATATTTAAAAGTAGCACATTTTTTGTGCTGTACATATGAACAAACTTGTGTTACAGCTGTGTTGCAGGCTAAATTACACAGTTTTTATGTCTTAGCTAGACATTTGTTCACTAATGGTACTAATGAAGATTGTAAGAAGGAATGTGTTAATGTCCACTGGTTATTGTTATGTGGAATGAAGCCCATTTTGTCCACTCCCCAGGGATGTGGGAAGAGGAAGTGTTGGAGCAGGTGTTGGAGCACCTTATCAACGGGAGTAGGGAGACAAAGGCAGACCTCCTGGAGCATATCATTGAAGGCAAGAACATCCAGTTTGTTAACAAGGTATGAACAGTGCTTCAGTTGTCAACATGAAGGTGCTTTTATTAAACGTACAATGTCTGGTTGTTGTTATTGTAAAATCAACATCTTGACCACCCAAACGTGTTTCGACGAACCACATTTAAAGACTACTTTGACCATTATCAGTTTAATGTTAGTGTTTCGCAGCGAATATTGTGCTTATATGTACATTCCATGCAATTTGATGTTAATGACACTGCCACCACATGATCCCTTGAACGTTGGACCCCAGTAAACTTTGTCCATGGGTACTGGTAATTGTTGATGGCTGTTGGTGAATGTATTGAATGGCATGGTTGATATTCATACACAGATAACACTAATATTATATTTTAAAAGTTGTGGTTAATTAAAAAACATTTTAGTGTTACAACATGTATAGTTTATACTGTAACATGATTTTACAATACATACAGTCAGACCTTGTACCTATAATATGTGCCTATTTAAAACTATGGTTTGTAATTTGCAGAAAATGACAGCAATACATTTTTATTCAAAATAAACAAGCTACACTTATGTTTTGTAAACATCCAGATACCCATTGTGGCAATCCTATACAGGAATCCCCAGATGATTTGACTACTTTGTAATACTCTCCAAACAATGTTTTCACAGTTTTCAGGAATCACAGAGTATAAAACTCAGTGGTGTGGATTGGTGAATTCCCTCTACCTGAACATAATAAATATTTTGGAAGCAGTGATTGATCTTATATTTTATTGACCTGCAGAAAGTGGACGTGTTTCCTGAGCTAGTGAAAGTGCTCAGCCTGCTCTGCAAGAGTCATGACCCAACGGACAAGGTGTCTTTCAGGGCAGCTGTCTGCCTTGGCAAGTTGTGTGTGCAGGACAAGAACGCACAGGAGAAACTGAGTCAAGTGCTGGAGCAGACTGGAGACACACACATCAGGGCAGAGGTAGGACAGGGGACACACACATCAGTTCAGAGGTAGGACATGGGGACACGCACGTCAGGGCAGATGTAGTTCTGGGTACACATGCACGCACGAACGCAAGCATGCACACGCACGCACGCACGCACGCACGCACGCACGCACGCACGCACGCACGCACGCACGCACGCACACACACACACACATCAGGGCAGATGTAGTTCTGGGGACACACACATCAAGGCATAGGTAGGACAGTGGACACACACATCAGGACAGAGGTAGGACGGGGACACACAGGCCGGGCTTTGGGCCCAAGCCTGGCCTGCAGCCCGGGCCAGGCCTTTACTAAATGGGCCTACATTTTGTAGGCCTGGGTCAGGCCTGGGCGAAAAAATATTAAACACTTTGGGCTTGGGTGAGGCCTGGGTCAAGTGTGAGCAGGCCGGGCCTGGCCTGGGCTGAGCCAGGACCTAATAAAAATATTAATATAAAATCCATACATATTACTACTACATAGTACATACAAAATACAGATGTTACAGATGCATATTTTTGCCATGAATGCAGCCTTTTGCATAGATCTAATGGCCCCATAAGTTCACTTGGCTGGAAGCAGCCAGCCCCAAATGTTTACTTTAGACATAGTTGCAGAGGCAATCAAACCAAGATTAACCATCCATTTATCACCCTTTGACCCTACAAGTGGACATTCTGTTGTCTAGGTCTTGCTTCCAAATCTTGCCTGCCTGAATGACCTGCCAACTGCCCACTGCCCAGTGCCCACCCCAGTTGGTAGTTGGTATTTTCCAGTTGTGTTAACTAGTGTCTACGATTTCCCCAGAACTGATTCATTCACACTTGTACTAATTCACACATGTCTGAACCTGATTTCTCTCAGGCTAGTGCCTTGCAGCCTGCAGGATATGCCACTGGATGTCAGTGCCAGTGGGTGACATGGAATTGAAATATCAATAGTAATGTTTTTTAATGTTATTTAATAAAACAATTTTCTAAATTTAGCAGGCCACAGCTTGCGGGCTGCAGCCTTACCATCTTTAGCCTGTGGGTATGGGCCAGGCCTGAAACGTGTGGGCCGGGTCGGGACTGGGCTAAACTTAACAGGCCTTGGCAGAGGTAGGACAGTAGACACACACATCTGGGCAGAGGTAGGACAGTGGACACACACATCAGGGCAGAGGTAAGACAGGGGACACACACATCAGGGCAGAGGTAGGACAGTGGACACACACACACACACACACACACACACACACACACACACACACACACACACACACACACACACACACACACACACACACACACACACACACACACACACACACACACACACACACACACACACACACACACACACACACACACACACACACACACACACACACACACACACACACACACACACACACACACACACACACACACACACACACACACACACACACACACACACACACACACACACACACACACACACACACACACACACACACACACACACACACACACACATCAGGGCAGAGATAGGACAGTGGACACACACATCAGGGCAGAGGTAGGACAGTGGACACACACATCAGGGCAGAGGTAAGACAGTGGACACACACATCAGGGCAGAGGTAGGACAGTGGACACACACATCAGGGCAGAGGTGAGGACAGTGGACACACACACATCAGGGCAGAGGTAGGACAGTGGACACACACATCAGGGCATAGGACAGTGGACACACACACACACACACACACACACACACACACACACACACACACACACACACACACACACACACACACACACACACACACACACACACACACACACACACACACACACACACACACACACATCAGGGCAGAGATAGGACAGTGGACACACACACACAGGGCAGAGGTAGGACAGTGGACACACACACACACACACACACACACACACACACACACACACACACACACACACACACACACACACACACACACACAGTGGACACACACACACACACACACACACACACACACACACACACACACACACACACACACACACACACACACACACACACACACACACACACATCAGGGCAGAGATAGGACAGTGGACACACACACATCAGGGCAGAGGTAAGACAGTGGACACACACATCAGGGCAGAGATAGGACAGTGGACACACACATCAGGGCAGAGGTAGGACAGTGGACACACACACACACATCAGGGCAGAGGTAAGACAGGGGACACACACATCAGGGCAGAGGTAAGACGGGGACACACACATCAGGGCAGAGGTAGGACGTGGACACACACATCAGGGCAGAGGTAAGACAAGGAACACACACATCAGGCAGAGGTAGGACAGGGGACACACACACATCAAAGCAGCGATAGGACAAGGAACACATACATCAGGGCAGAGGTAGGTCTGGGGAGATCACTGTAGAATGTATATAGTTCATACTATGACATGATGTTATGATAACAACAACCAGACATTGAATGTTTAATAAAAGCACCTTCATGTTGACAACTGAAGCACTGTTCATACCTTATTAACAAACTGGATGTTCTTGCCTTCAATGATGTGCTCCAGGAGTTCTGCCTTTGTCTCCCTACTCCCGTTGATAAGGTGTTCGAACAGCCTTGTCTGAGATAAACCCTGTTGTATGTATGTTCTTGTATGTGCTTGTATGTGCTTGTATGGAGATGATAGAGCTTTGTCCTTCGTATGCTCATGCAAGAAGACACAAAATCATGTGCTTTTTGTGCATTTTGAAGATGTGTTATCATGTGAGCACTGCCTTGTCCACACATGATAACCTTGTCTCAAGATGTTGTTATGGTGTTGACACAGGACCTCAAGATGTTGTCATGTTGACACGTGCTCCCAATATGTTGTTGTTGACACAGGCCCTCGAGATGGTGTTGTCATGTTAAAACAGGCCCTCGAGATGTTGTTGTCATGTTGACACAGGCCCTCAAGATGTTGTTGTCATACAGGCCCTCAATATGTTGTTGTCATGTTGAAACAGACCCTCAAGATGGTGTTCTCATGTTGAAACAGGCCCTCAAGATGTTGTTGTCATACAGGCCCTCAAGATGTTGTTGTCATGTTGAAACAGGCCCTCAAGATGCTCATCAAACAGATGTGTTACCATGAGCGTGATGTTGTTGTGGCAGCCCTCACCCAGCTCCAGCGCTCCCCCGCATGGAGGCTGAGGAAGGAAGCGGCCAACCTACTCATACATCTCGGTGAGACCCTGTTGTCAATTATTGCTCACTTGACATCAGCAGGCAACATGTAAAGGTTGCTTTCACTAAAGTACCTGTAGTTTTGAATTATTAGAAAATTATTTGCATGAATTAAAATTTCTTACAACACAACCTGTCATATAGTTGCTCAGTGAGTGTACCTTGGTGGCTTAGAATCAAAAGGGTGTCACTGCACTGAAATATGTGCCAATAATGCCCATCCCATTGTAATGTTCACATATATACCATATCATTGCCTTGTATTCCACAAAATAAAATGAGTTGTGCACATCTGTAAGAATGGTACCATTGGGTTGCCACACATTCTCAAAAGGAGCTCACCACGCAAATTCATATATGTTAATTGGACCATGACTTTGGCACAGCTGACTGCACACAGGTAAACTATTCACAAGAATCTCCCTTCGGCCATGTTTTGATCTGATGATCTGCTACATGCCATTTGACAAACACAGACCATGTCCTGTAATACAAAAATCTTGAACCTTGTTCAACATACAAAACTGTAATTATAATAAGGGATGTTTTCCTACACCTATCACATTTCAGAAAATCTGTATGAGTTATGGAGTTATGGATAAACTGTAAGATGTGACACCTATGTATTTTACATTCTCTGACTGTTTCAGGAGAGAAGTACGTGTGTGCAGACCACCAGACAGATGTTGTCTATGAATTGTTGGAGAAGAGACTTTGGGATGATCCAAATAAGGTAGATTAATATTCTTTCATTCTTGCAGTTATCACACATCAATGTCAGGCGTAGAACAGCACCCAGCTGTCTTTACTTCTCTTTCTACTGCTACATGCATGAAGTAAATGTAGAAGGAAATAAATTTAATGAAAGGAAGTATATTTCCATTGATAATAAGAATCATAGCTGCATTAATTGGAGCACAGAACAGTATTTGGGCTTATATAAAAATGCAAACACAGATTTTTGCATACCAACAGAATATAATGCGGTAAAACAAAATGAAAAAATAATTGCAGTGACTTTAAAACAATACTAATTCTGCAAAATGTGTTTGTAGGGAAATAAAACATGACAATCAAAGAGTGTAGTGTCTAAGTGTTACACTTGTAGGAAGTACGTCATGAGGTGGCCAAAGTGATGGCAGCCCTTCAGTTGTACCCTCGAGCCTGCGAGACAATTGAGAAGTTGGTTCTTTACTAATTGTAATCAGACTGGCCAGTTATATGCTATTCATTTAATTATTTTCATTTGCCTGTTTGCATAGCAGTTCCTATGCAGGTAAATGTGTGAGACTACTTAAAAAACTCAACCTACATGATGTGGGCTAACTGGGGTTACGCACATATGCACAGTCGTACACATGCATGCATGCCTGCATGCACCCACCCATGCATGCACACAGCTCATTAAATTAACATGTGTATAAATAGGTGCCTGTAGCATTTCATACTTTATTGGGCATTACAGTATTGTTAGTTATGTCTAATTTGTAAGTAGTCGGTATTGTTATTACATGTACCAAATGTTTGCAATCTTATCTTATGCTGACATTGTTTGATTTAGGAAACTAGAAGCCCCAAGTGAAGATGTGCGGGCACAGGCAGTTATCTCATTGGTACGAATGTCTTTAACTGGGTTTTAACTAGATTTTAACCAGATGTTAACCAGATTTAACAAGATTGCCATCCAAGGCAAAGGCCGAGATGGCAAGTGGACAAGGAAGCCATTGGCTTATTGAGTCAAAAAAATGTTCATCAATGTGCAACCCACCCTCCTGAGATATGGATCAACCTTGTTTTCAAACATAATCATGCTGTTAGCAGTTCAACAGTCTGTATATAATTTGTTCCATTCATTTATTGTCCTCTGTGAGAATTAGTACTTCCTGATACAATCTACACTGATCCTTTACTAGTGTTACCTCATGTCCTCTAGTTCTATCTTTCTTGAGTGAGAAAAATAGTTCTTTATCCTGCTCCTACAGATCTGAGAATGACAGAGGGCTATGTGAGCACAGTTACCTGTGTGACATTGCATCGTCTGTTAAATATTTGAGGCACATTTAAGTGAGAACTTCAGGAACTCAAGTGAATGAGCTCATTATCCATAATACAATCATATGTCTTGTTTTCACTAATGTACTCATAAATATTAAGTATGAAAAAATACTATCACGATAATTCAGTGTAATTTCCATCATAGAATTTTAACATTAGTGATTTCGTTTGGTGACTAGTGTAGAACAACTGAAAAGTGGTGCCAACTGCTTAGCACCAGATGGCGATACTTCAGTTGTTCCACACTAGTCATATTACAATAATTATGGATCCTGCTGATTAAAAAGGGGGTGTATGCTAATTAGGGATATGGGATATTTGGAATATGCTCGCTTATCATACTGCTGCTCTGCAGATATAAATATCCAATGTTATTTTAAACAGAATGACAGTTCCAGTATAAATTTTAACTGCAACAATTATCAGGGCAAATTATTAAGTTGTTTCTTTTGTAGGGAACTCTGGCAATGAAAAACGACAGAGTGATCAAACAGTTGTTGGAGATGCTTGACTTGGACTCCAGTGAATATGTACGCCTTATGGTAGGTATACAAACATGTTTAGTTATTCTTTAATTTTGTTACATAATAATAATAATAATAATAATATATATATATATATATATATATATATATATATATATATATATATATATATATATATATATATATATATATATATATATATATATATATATATATATATATATATATATTAATAGCTATTTGACTCAGGAGCCTGGTTTACCCAAATGTTTGGCTGTGTTCAGTTATTTGTGAAATTGCTTGTACGGCTGTCATCAGGATTGTTTTATGCTGTAGATTTTAATAGTTAGTTGTGTAGTTCAATCATCGCATGTTTATGATAGTTGTGTAGTTCAATCATCACATGTATATGATAGTTAGTTGTGTAGTTCAACCATCACATGTTTATGATAGTTAATTGTGTAGTTCAATCATCACATGTTTATGATAGTTAGTTGTGTAGTTCAACCATCACATGTTTATGATAATTAGTTGTGTAGTTCAATCATCACATGTTTATGATAGTTAGTTGTGTAGTTCAATCATCACATGTTTATGATAGTTAGTTGTGTAGTTCAACCATCACATGTTTATGATAATTAGTTGTGTAGTTCAATCATCACATGTTTATGATAATTAGTTGTGTAGTTCAATCATCACATGTTTATGATAGTTAGTTGTGTAGTTCAACCATCACATGTTTATGATAGTTAGTTGTGTAGTTCAATCATCACATGTTTATGATAGTTAGTTGTGTAGTTCAATCATCACATGTTTATGATAATTAGTTGTGTAGTTCAATCATCACATGTATATGATAGTTAGTTGTGTAGTTCAATCATCACATGTTTATGATAATTAGTTGTGTAGTTCAACCATCACATGTTTATGATAATTAGTTGTGTAGTTCAATCATCACATGTTTATGATAGTTAGTTGTGTAGTTCAATCATCACATGTTTATGATAGTTAGTTGTGTAGTTCAACCATCACATGTTTATGATAATTAGTTGTGTAGTTCAGTCATCACATGTTTATGATAGTTAGTTGAGTAGTTCAATCATCACATGTTTATGATAGTTAGTTGTGTAGTTCAATCAGCACATGTTTATGATAGTTAGTTGTGTAGTTCAATCGTCACATGTTTATGATAGTTAGTTGAGTAGTTCAATCATCACATGGTTATGATAATTAGTTGTGTAGTTCAGTCATCACATGTTTATGATAGTTAGTTGAGTAGTTCAATCATCACATGTATATGATAGTTAGTTGTGTAGTTCAATCAGCACATGTTTATGATAGTTAGTTGAGTAGTTCAATCATCACATGTTTATGATAGTTAGTTGTGTAGTTCAATCATCACATGTTTATGATAGTTAGTTGAGTAGTTCAATCATCACATGTTTATGATAGTTAGTTGTGTAGTTCAATCTTCACATGTTTATGATAGTTAGTTGTGTAGTTCAATCGGCACATGTTTATGATAGTTAATTGAGTAGTTCAATCATCACATGTTTATGATAGTTAGTTGTGTAGTTCAATCAGCACATGTTTATGATAGTTAATTGTGTAGTTCAATCGTCACATGTTTATGATAGTTAATTGAGTAGTTCAATCATCACATGTTTATGATAGTTAGTTGTGTAGTTCAATCGTCACATGTTTATGATAGTTAGTTGTGTAGTTCAATCAGCACATGTTTATGATAGTTAGTTGTGTAGTTCAATCAGTACATGTTTATGATAGTTAATTGAGTAGTTCAATCATCACATGTTTATGATAGTTAGTTGTGTAGTTCAATCAGCACATGTTTATGATAGTTAATTGAGTAGTTCAATCATCACATGTTTATGATAGTTAGTTGTGTAGTTCAATCATCACATGTTTATGATAGTTAATTGAGTACTTCAATCATCACATGTTTATGATAGTTATAATAACTTACAGAATCCATTTCTATCACTTCTACATTACATTACATAGAAACACAAATACGTTATAAATTATAATAATAAATACATAATCACTTGAAACTAAAGCATGAATAAATATCAATAAGAAAAAAGGTAAGCAAATGTAATCAAATATATTTTAAGAATTTAAATGAAAGTATGTTTATTTTTAATATCTGCTTAGGAATATTTTTATAAGTGTCTACAAAATCACAGTTGTGTGCCTGCTTCTAATGACGTTGAACTGTTTCACACATGAAGTGCAGTTGAAATCACCAGTATTGATAGGTTGAACTAAAAATAACGTGTAATATACAGCCTTGTGTTTTGGTTAGATTCTGCGCACCCTGGCAACCCTGAGGAGCACGGAGAGGAGGGTTGTGCGTGCCCTGAGGGAGAGGGAGAAGGGAGATGGGACACTCGCCAAGTACGTAGCATGTCGTAGCATTTTGTAAATATGTTTGATCATGGTTGATCACTGATTCATCAGTTATGGATGAGTTCATTGTTAATAATGGATTAATAATAATAAATGTTAGCAACAGTTAGTTAGTTTGTTAGCTATAATTAGTTAGTTAGTTAGTTAGTTAGTTAGTTTGTTTGTTTGTTTGTTTGTTTGTTTGTTTGTATGATTGTAATGGACATCCTGGTTAAAATGGACAGCTCATTGTATAATTTTCAACCAGTTGTAACAGGCAACCAGTTTTACAAACAGTTGCTTGTAATAAACCTCAACTGTTTGACATACATTCACTTCAAAGGTCCATATCATCATATGACATTTTTTTCCGGAAATTCACTTAAGTAAATCAGTTGCTTAATATAATAAAAATGCTCTGGCCCAACGTTATTCTATGAATGCTTCCCAGAGAAGTTGAGATGGCCTTGGAATGAACTGGTCTGCCAGGGGGTGAAGTGTAAAGTGCTTTGAGCGGACTGATTACTGTGCTATATAAGAACATACCTTTACCTTTATTAAGCGGAGTCCTCTGTATTAATTTCATGGTAACAATGGATTCTGGTATGTTTCGGATATTCAATTGAACCTAACTCACTTTTGTTGAACCTCACTTTAATACCTTTTTGGCATGTCAGAAAGCAGCATGACTTTGAACCAATACGTTTGCTGTGCGTTCAATATGTCACCACATTGTGGCCCTTTCATACATCCTGGATAATCTGAATGTTACCTACATATTCAGTGTAGCGTTTGGAACCAGTTCAATGAGTCTGTCAACTGATATGTTTACCTGCAAGGTCTGTACTGTTTGGTTGTTTCTGTTGCACTAGGGAGGCAAAGAAGACCCTAGAAATATTGGGTCTGCCACTGAACCCAGCCAGCACCAAATAGAGGCTTTCTGCGGTTGACCACAACACTAGGTGGAGCCACAGCATCACTTGCGGGTGATTTCTGTCATCTGGCAACTACAGTGAAACCAATAAGTTATCTCTGTTGATATAGTTTATGTGTAAGTGTGTTTAGCAGATATTTATAATTTCTTCTAAAGATATGTCTTGATGTTTATAGTTAAAAAACAGGTAAAAGTAAGTAAAATCCTAAGTTTGAAACCAACTTTTAACTGATTATGCTAAATGCAGCCGTTTAAACAGCTAATGTTAGTAGTTATAATTTCTGAAGCAGTCTGAACAGTTTGTGCTAATTCTGTGTGCATCCTGTATATTACTAATTTACTACTAGGTGCAAAATGAAAATGACTGCACAGACCGGTTTTATATACATATGTACATATGTTAGTGTGTTCATACATATGTATAATTTTAAGACTACAGAAACATTTGTTGTTACTATGAAAATGTAGATAATTTTGCAAGTGTAGCACTGTAATAATTTAAGTGAATAGATAATTAATGTATTTTTTTAAATAATCGCTTTTGTGCCAAAATGCAGTTAACATAATGTATATGGTTTAGCAGTTTGTCACGGTGCATACACAAATAAAGATATTATATTGTTGTTATTAAAAATTTTATACTACATTTATTTATTTACCATTGCAAGTACAGAGTTGTGAGAACATGTTACTCACTACTTTAGTTAGTAGCTAGACCACTATAAGCCCAATGTACAAAAGTAGCTACAGACCACTATAAGCCCAATGTATAAAAGTAGCTACAGACCACTATAAGCCCAATGTATAAAAGTAGCTACAGACCACTATAAGCCCAATGTATAAAAGTAGCTACAGACCACTATAAGCCCAATGTATAAAAGTAGCTACATAAGCCCAATGTATAAAAGTAGCTACAGACCACTATAAGCCCAATGAATAAAAGTAGCTACAGACCATTATAAGCCCAATGTATAAAAGTAGCTACAGACCACTATAAGCCCAATGTATAAAAGTAGCTACAAACCACTATAAGCCCAATGTATAAAAGTAGCTACAGACCACTATAAGCCCAATGTATGAATGTGTTTATAATTGCTCTAAGCCCAAACAATTAATTTATCCCATCACAAATCAGGTTCATTGATACTCAAATTTCTATTGCATGAATAGTTTAAGTAATATGCATAATTGGCTAAATAAAAGAATGTGTACTTTTGTTTGACTTTAGTTGTTTTGTTTTAGTTTGGTCGTTAGATTGGATAATTTGCAAAACAGTTAATATCTTTATGTAATAAGTCATACTTGTGTTTTTTGCCAAATTTCAGATCAGATTTCATCAAAACTAAATGATACATTAGTAGAAGATTTAATATTCATTCATGTTGAAGTGACCAGCTGTGCAACAAGTTGTATTACTAAATGACATTATTTGTGCATGGATTTGGTTATGTTTGTCATATATAAAATTAAAGTATTAAATTACTGACTGTTATGTATTTGTTTTTAATTTTTAAACTTTTTTTCCTACTTTCTATAGATTTGTTTTCAGTAATGGGCTATTTTCTTGGAACTTAATTTTCTTACATCATGAATACTTTCTGGTCCTCTCTTTCTTATTTTGAAACAAGAGTTATCACAGTCAAATGGTACATTCCGATTTATTAGGCATTCTAGCCAAATACAGATGTTACATTATGAATGTTTTGAGAACAATTGATCTTATACAAGTCATAATTATTATTACAGTTATGCTTTACAGTTACATTAAATTTCTTGTTTTTATAACAGAAGGGATCAATATATCTCATTTGTGCAAAACACTGTAGTTATATGCACATGCATATTAACTGTCCTCCAATGATGACATAGCAGCAAACCGCCTGTGTGTATGGGTCGTGCAGAATAAACATTCAGTGATACGAACCAGAGTATATTGATACAAACACTACTTACCTGATGATGTACCTATGTCACTGCACATCCAGGACAATCCTCAAAACTATTGTAAATATATATTTCTATATAAAGCAATAGTTATCAGTCACATTGTGCTTATAATAGTTATTTTCTTCATTTAGCTCAGGTTTGTGATAATTTACAATGATGTTGGCTCATTGATTGGAGGAAATGAAAATGAATGGCTAAAATTCAGCCCACAAAAAGATAAGGAATGGATAAAGGTAAAGAAGGAATATGAAGAAAAGAAAGAGCAATCATATCGGCCAAACTGGCTGTGCAAATTCCCCATGTTGTTGCATGAAAAGACAAATATCCTGTAAATTGTGCCAGTTTCCCTAGCCAAATGTACGTGACCCTCACCCCTGTACATCAGGGAACAAGGATGAAGAGCAAATATTATCAAGGCCATTATAGTATGGACTTGAGCTAATTGACTGATGTGGCCTGCATCGTGCCTTCTGACAGCGAGTTCCAAGGTTTCACTGCAAAATGCTTGTTATAACAGAATGAATCTATTACGTTTAAGCATACAAAAGCAGCAAAGGCCAAAGCCTACTATTGTCACTCTATATCACAAATGTTTACTTTTTGGTACCTATTCAACCGGTCTACTAAACAAAGCAATATCAATGATATTTCAAGCCGGGCGTGCAATACATCTCGTACGACAATATTCGACAACTTATGGTAATCGATATCAAAAGTTGCGGACTCTTGCGCGGCGGAGGTGGAGTAAAGGCAATTGCAAAGTTCCGAAAGATGGCAGCGAGAGCGATTTTGGCTGGTAAACTATGTCTACGTTATCGGCTATTTTTCTATATTGCATTAATTCTCATTTCGCTACAAATTATACTAATGCTCAGTTTTTACAGTACTAGTCAGACTCCTGCTTTGGTGAACCGGTTAGCACGATCGGACTTATCCCGGAACGAATTAGCGAAGCCCGACGGTCAGCAGCCGCCGTCTGAGCTTGAGCCTGAGGTTTGTTGGTTATTTGTGTTGTTTTATTCCAGCCGCGTCACTTGTACGTTTGTTTGGTAACCAAGCGCTGTCATGTCGAGGAGCAAAGAATACAGTTATGCTGACACCTTTCAAGTATATAAAATAGAGTGTAGAGTCGGCGTTGTCTTTTCGTGGTTTTCTGATAAACTGATGTGATGAACATTTCACTTTTTTCGTATAAAAGCCGATTTTGTCTGGCATTCAATAACCAGTAATTAACCTAGCTCTGACTGTCAATACAACTAAAAAATTATGGACAAAAACAAGGAAATGCAAACATGTTAAGATATGTCATATAGGGGTTAGAGAGAAAGAAACCACCACTCTTTGAGTCCACGACAGGTTACACATTTATCCCATGTGTGGGATATTTGGCTTCCCCTGGGCCTGGCATAGACATAGTCATAGACATCAAGTAGAAGGGACCAACAGCTTTTAGTATCTCTTCTGAAAGACACAGGAAAAGTGGGGTGACCGAAATTGTGCAGGTTTCGAAACGGCAGCAAGTCACTTCGATCGAATAGTCCAACGCTCTACCACACAACCACAGCATTATGATTACAAAAATGTATTTCACTATATATCATACATCAAATTAAAGTTAAGATAGCATGCTTAGTAACTGTCAATGGTGGAATGTGAGCAACTGCTTGTAACGTTCTGATTTTTATTGTCTCATTCCCATCATCATATTTATCTGTGTGATTAGTATTCTACGCTCAGTGACGTTTCCATGCCGTCACGGGCCAGGCCTGTAAACAATTTTGTGGGCCAGGCCTGGACCTACATATTGTGGGCCTGGGCTGGGTCTGGGCTGAAAAAATATTAAACGCATCAGGCTTGGGCCGGGCCTTTACCACAAAACTAGATATATTTGCAGAGGCAATCAATCCATGACAAACCATCAATGTATCACCCTTTGACCCTACCAGTGGACATTCTATTGTCTTCCCTCCAAATCTTCGCTGCCTTAAATACCTGCCCACTGGCAACTGCCCAGTGACCACCCCAGTTGGTAGTTGGTATTTTTCAATTGTGTTAAGTATTGTCTACTGTTTAGTGTCTACAATTTCCCCACTACTGATTCATTCACACTTGTAATAATTCACACGTCTAAACCTGATCTGTGTCAGGTTAGTGACTGCAGGCCTGCTGGAAATACTACTGGGTGTCAGTGCCAGTGGGTGACATTTAATTGAAATATCAATTAATACCAAATTAACTGCCCTTACTGGTAACATTAATTAATTAAATTAAGTTAACTTAGTTGAGCTAATTCAATTAACAATTTAAATTAGGGTTATTGTTTGCATTAGGATTAAGTTAGGGTTAGATAAACAAATCTGCTACCCAAACCATAAGCCAATAAATTAAAGCCATATATAAATACTTGATAGTAACGACAATAAAAAGTTGATTAGTTTTCTTCAGGATATTCGTCCGTTTGAACCAGTTGGTTGTGCTGGATTTCTAGAACTCGTCCAGCACACTATAGACAGCAGACTAGTAGACAGGGTTGTTTGATTTAAATCACTCAAAAAGTAATAATTGATTTATGATTTTTTTATTTAATTTTTTTTTATTCGCTGATTTATATGAATTTAACACAAATAATTGTTTACAAGCATCAAATTCAATACAGTTTTGTATGTTTTTTAATACAAAAACACAAGTGTGCATACTTGTGTAGCTGTATTGACACCAGATAGCCTGACAGTCAAATATTTTATGACATTGTGTACGTTTGAGCTATTCCCTTTCTGAATGCAGTGATGCCACTAGTGCCCTGCGCGGGCCTAGAATTTGATCCCAAGCCCGGCCCGCAATTAGCAGTTAGAGTCCAGGCCCGCAATAAGTTTTCAAGCCTGGCCCGGCCCAGGCCTGCAAACTAGAATTTAGGCCCAGGCCCGAACCAGACCATGAATGTTTGGCCCAGGCCCGGCCCACAAGTTTCAGGCCCAGGCCCGGCCCATACCCGTGGGCCAAAGATGGATAAGCCCGCGGCCCGCTACGTTTAGAGAAGATAAACATAATCTTATAACAAAGACGATGATGAGTTCTAAAAATCCAGCACCACCAACTTCTTCAAACTTAAGAATATCCTGAAGAAAAACTTCTTAGTGTCATTACTATTAAATATGATAACATTTGTTATATTTGGCTTTAATGTATTGGCTTATGGTTAGGGTAGGAGATTTGTTTATCTAACCCTGACTTAACCCATATGCAAGCCATAACCCAAATTTATATTGTTAATTGGATTAGCTCAACTAAGTTTACGTAATTTAATATGATATTTCAATTAAATGTCACCCACTGGCACTGACACCCAGAGGCATTTCCAGCAGGCCTGCAGTCACTAGCCTGAATTAGGACTGGGGAGAAATACTAATTACCAACTGGGGTGGGTACTGTGTAGTGGGCTAGTGGCCTACTGGGCACTTGGCAGTGGGCAGGTCATTCAGGTGGGCACTGTTTGGAGGGAAGACCTAGACAATGGAATGTCCACTGGTAGGGTCAAAAGGTGATAAGTTGATGGTTAATTATGGCTTGATTGCCTCTGCAAATATTTCTAAAGTAAACATTTGGGGCTGGCTACTTCCAGCCAAGTGAACTTATGGGGCCATTAGATTCCATGCAAGATCTCAACTTGCAACTATATAATACTAAAGAAATAATTTTAAGCATTCATTAACCGGAATTACAATTTATAATAAGTTTTTATTAAAAAATAAATTAATAATCGGTTTTTGTATGAATATTTTTATTATGTCCAGGCCCGGCCTGGCCCGCTCACATATAGGCCCAGCCCAAGCCCGATGTGTTTAAATTTTTTTCAGCCCAGGCCTGGCCCGCGAAATTATGTACAGGGCTTGGACCCAAAGCCCAGCCCACGCAGGGCACTAGAAGCCACACAAACTTGTCTTCCAGAGGAAGTATCTTTGCAAGCCAGAAGCCCTGAGTTAAAGTCCATGTAGAGCTTGTGCTAGTTGTTACCAATTCAGTATATTGACTCAAGTGAGACAGTCTGGGCTACAGTTGTTTAATACTGTGCCAGTTTGCAGTCTGGTTGGAGACCCTTAGAGTACACAGAGCCATGGACAGGTGCTAATCCACCCTCTCAGCTAACAATATACTGCTACAGCCACAGACATACACCATGCTTTCCTTTCCAAGACAGATTATGCAACTACAGTGGGTGAGGCCTTGTGGACATTGTCTAATAAGCAAAAATCATGTACCCTCTGTAAGACAAGTATCCAAATCGATTTGAGTAGAACACATTTGAAAGAGTTTATAAATATAAACATCTATATAAATTTCTATATACCAGATTTTAAAATAATAAAATAAATAAAAAATATTTAAATAAAAAATAAGATTTTTTAATTAAAATTTATATATATTTTTTTCAAACCTGCTAGTAGACATGTTCAGATATTTTTTTTTATGTTATTTTTAATACAATACGTATGTATTATAGTTTATTTTTGTTTCGGTTTTTTTATTATAAGATAATAGGCTTATCTTTAAAAAAAAATTAGCGGGACACAGGCTTGCATGCCGCAGGCTTACCCATCTTTGGCCCATGGGTATGGGCCGGGCATAGGCCTGAAACATGCAGGCCGGGCTGGGCCTGGGCCAAACATTAACGGTCTGGGTCGGGCCAGGTTCTAAATTCTAATTTGCAGGCCGGGCTGGGCTTGACTAATTTTTGCAGGCCTGGGCCAGGCATGGATTCTAACTGCTAATTGCTAATTAATAAATTATAGGCCTGTGCAGGACACTAATCTGTAAACACCTGTACTGTTATGCTCCATCATCCCATAGTAATGGGGCATAACCGCACAGGTTACATTTTGCTAAATAAAGTTCTTATTGCAGTTGTAGTCTGGTAATTGGCAGTTGTCAGCTACTACATGTACTAGTTATTAAGCCCAATTATATAATTTTGGCATAAACAGGACACATTATACCTTTGTAGGAGCATGCGCCTATCCTGGGATCGTTGTTGACAAACTCTTCATGAAATACATTATAATGATTATTTTAACGATATGTACAGTGTGCACAGCACCACTGCACGGTATCCGGACATTTAGCCAATGGACAATTAGCCAATAGACACTTAGCCAATGGACATTTCACCAATGGACACTTAGCCAACAGACACTTAGCCATCATTTGCAGGGGGGGACATTTCGCCAACATTCAAAAAATTATATCTTACATTTTGGATATCTTTATTGTTTTTGATAATGTCCATGATAAGCAAATCTTGATGAATGATTAAAGTTGCATTTTCACTACCCTTTTTATTAATTATTTTCCCAAAAGGAAAAAAGTTTATTTGGTAAATCACATGATGGAAAATATGAAGTTTAAGATTGATATATTTTAATTATTTATAAAGTGTTATATTTTCCTTTGAAAATGACCTTTCAATAATTACCATCATGATTTAATGCCCAGACCAACTGCTATTCATTATTTCCCCACCCTTTGGCTTAATTGGAGACAATCCCAGATATATGTGGCTTCATGTCAAGCTAGAATGAGCTCTTTGTAAGTGATCAGCTTATCCATCTGGGCTTCAATCTTGATTAGAATAGGCGATCCTCCATCACAATTGGCCCAATTTAATTTCATTCACCTGGAACACATGGCTTCCATGGGCTAATGGGATAAAAGGACTACCCAATATCAGAAATTAAATCTTACACAAGTTCAACCATGGAGATTATAACTACTAGCCAAGGGAAGCAGAAAGTTTGTCTGGAAGGTTTTATGTATACCAAGCAGATAACTTCCAAAAACCAGATTAGATGGCAGTGTGTTAAACGCAACAACCACTGCAAGGGTGTCATATCTACAACTCTTGACCGGGTACCCCTCTTCACCTTAGTCAGGTACTCAATACCAAACCTCACAACCATGATGCAAATCCAATGAAAGTTGCAGTTGCCAAGACCAAAGTCCATATGAAACATTTAGCAGCCAACACCAGAGAACGACCAGCAACAATAGTGTCTGCCAAACTTGCTGAACTTCCTGCTGCTGCCAGGCAGTTAGCTAGTGAGGAAGATGCCATGAAGAAGATGATACGACGCGTACAAAAAGGCCAAGCCCCTCCAGTTCCAGCTTCACTCAGTGAACTTACCATTGCAGGCGAATGGACCCAAACATCAGGCCCTACACCAGAACCATTCCTGATCTACGACAACGGCCAAAATTCAGATTCCAGGATAGTTGTTTTTGCATCCCCACCTGCCCTGCATACGCTCTCTACAGCTGACACATGGTTCATGGATGGCAACTTCGCTATGGCACCACCTGGATTCCTTAAACTATATGTTATCTGGGTCCCCCTTGGATCCACGACTGTTGGTATAGCATATGCCCTGCTACAACGCAAGACCCAGGACACATATGAGGAACTCCTCCGTGCCTTGTTGGGTAAGTGCAGCTCTATGGAACTGTATCCGGATCCCAGAACCATTATGGTTGATTTTGAGCAGGCTGTTATCAGTGCCATTGGAGCAACCCTGGACAATGATGTCCAAGTCAGGGGCTGCTTCTACCATCTGACCCAGACAACCTGGCGAAAGATACAAGAGATGGGGCTAGTGCCTCAATACAAGGATGACGAGGACTTCAAGTTGTTCTGCGGACAATTAGATGCCCTAGCCTTCCTGCCCACCGAAGATATCCCTGAGGGAATCATGTACCTCCGTGGTAATACCCCTCCTGATGCAGAACCTCTGGTGGATTACTTCGACCAGACTTATGTCACTGGCACTTACCGTCGTGCTCGAGTTCCACGAGATAGTCCACATGGAGCAGCCATTGTTCGTATGAGGAGAGTTCCTCCTCGGTACCCACCAGCCTTGTGGAATGTTCACCAGGCTACTCTGGATGATGAACAAAGAACTAACAACCAGTGTGAAGGCTGGAACAATCACTTCACTCATTTGGTTGGCTACCAGCATCCCTCCGTGTGGACCATGATAGATGCCTTGAAGAAAGAAGATGCAGTGGCTTGCACTCACATCGCCAAAGATCTAAACGGTCAACCTCCCAAGAAGAGGGTTAGGCGTGAATACAAGGACATGCAGATCCGTCTGCGTACACTGTGTGAAGATCGTGCAGCAGGCAGGAAGACCATCCCTGAACTACTACGTGGAGTGGGTCATAACATACGCTGGAAGCCTGTCAACCGCGAGAATGAAGATTGATTATAAACAGCTGTGGACTCAATATATGCAATGTTCGTGTTTGCAAGTTTTAGACTATGAGACATTACTTTGTGATCATTACATTCGTACAATGAATTAAATAAAATACAATTACTTACACTTGTATTGCATTTATTGAAACAACTATATTTATGGTGAAAGCACACAGAAACATAATATAATTTTTTGAATGTTGGCGAAATGTCCCCCCTGCAAATTATGGCTGAATGGCCATTGGCTAAGTGTCCATTGGTGAAATGTCCATTGGCTAAGTGTCTGTTGGCTAAATGTCCCAGATTCCCACTGCACATATCGTTAAAATAATCATAATGTGACGTGCAGGCCCTTAGCCAGGGACCCATCTGCCCGTCTTACCACGACGGGTAATATAAAAATAAAAGACAGGTTTTTATTTTTATAATATGAGATTTTTTATAATAAATTTTTTTGAACGGTCTTAGTGACTCTTAGACTTAGGAAGGGAGGTCGGTAGAAATCACGCGAACGCGTTGCCATTCGGACGCTGTGTTAAATCGCGTATGTTTACTAATTTGTAAGTTCACAATTTTCTAAAGAATAAAAATAGTTATGATATCAAAAGAAAGAGAAATATGTCTTGTTTATGATAAAAATTCGTGCTATTGTGAATTCGTTACGCTTCATGCAGATATCCACGATGAAGCAACGACACCAGCAGGAATTTTGTTTCCTTGTGGGCGCGGCCATATTTAATCCCGTTGAAGGATGGTGTTTTGCTTATATTCTTGTGCTGCGTTATTACCCGTCATGCAATGTTTATTGGCATGGTTGAAACCACAAAATTATACACTTTGCATTGGTGTTTGTCTCGTACGAATAGTAAGAACATTTAGAAAGTTATTTTATTTTGAAAGTTTGCCATATTGGGAGAGCAAATAAAGTATTAACAGGTTGCGGAAACCCTTGGAAACCATACATATGCAATAAAGTAATGTCTTAACTTAATAAAATTGGAAGTTTTGTGGAGAAACCTTTGCCCATTTTTGCCCCAAGCTTGAACATACAGGTACCCTGTGTCCGGTGATGACGGCTGGCTGACTATCTTCTATTATCGCCCACAGAAGACGCACGCATTTATCGTGGTCTCGTATGTGTTGCTATGTTTTAGCCATGTATTTGTTATTTGTGTGTACACACATGTAGGTATGCTTGCACATATTAAATGTTGGAATTTTTATAGTTAGGCCAATATTTAATTTCAAGTAATAACCCATGTCTATGCCATACAAATGAAATTGCCGTATTAATATTGCCATTAAGCATATAAATATATTAATTACTATATATTAATGCCTTTATTTCAGGTTAAATTACCCATAATCATGTCAAAACCATAAAAAAATTAATAATTGGAATATAATAAATCATTTAAAAATAAATAAAAATGTAAATAAATAAATTATAATAAATAAAAACCCTCCCCAAATCCAATAATACCTATAGTATCTACACTAATACATGCTCAAGTGCATTAAAAATATAAGTAAATTATATACAAGCGTGCGCACGCACGCGCACAACCACCCACGCACCCACCCATACACACACACATACACACACACAATCACATTACAAATATAAATGTGTTAAATAGCAATAAACAAATAAAAAATATACTTAAATAATTAAATACAAATTTTAATAAATGAAATTTGTAGATGTAATGCATTAATACAACATTGACTTGGTAGGGCCTAGGAGTGGTATTAACACTAGTTAATAAAAGTACAGTATTTAGCATTTTAAAGGCGGGCCTGAGTATGCATACTTTTGTAAGCTTTCTGAAAGGTTAGTTGTTTTAATTATATGTATAATTCCTTTTGTAAATAGTATGTAAAGGAAACATAACATATAATTTGTGTATACAAACAAATATTTCTATTATTACACAAGTTTATTTCATGTTTTCTTCAGATTAGAAAACCGTCAGAAAGATTTAGTCAACAGCTGTTACACAAATACCCATAAGTCGGTCAGTTTTCATCCCAGAGAGATCAGTCATGTGTGGTTGTCTTTCCACTGAAAAGACCTTTACAATGGTGTATAACATCTCCTATTTGATGAACTTTTGAAAATATGACCGACCTCCCTAACTTAGGCTTAGAGCACACGGTAATAATTTTGCGAATGCTGTCGACAGTAGAATAGCGAATACCGCCGATATATAAGACTATATATTTTTAACTTTGACATCGTTGGAAAATAATGATACTGCGTTTGATCTCTATTTATTGTAATCGTGTGTCATTGGTTGGGAAACGTGTTTATGTGGCCTTTCTCAGTGCCTATCCATTGGCGCTCTCATTTGAAGAAACAATCCCATGACCCGGATGTCGTGGGGCAAGTTCAAAATGGCACCTGCCAAGCGAGTGAAAAGATGCGATATGTCAACGTCAGAGTTCACCGCAATCAATGCCTTTTTTTCGTAAACGTGAATAAAAGCAGCTTTCCTAAGATTATCCATAAACAGTCCGAGTCAGCATCCTTTGTTACGTTGGTGGAGATCCATAATGTTGATGTGCCTGTCACTAGTAACCGAGACGCTACTGTATTGTCGCCCACTGCTGACACTCTGCAGTGGCCAAGCGCGATCGCGGTAAACTTCAAAATTGAGTCTGATTCATGCTCCGATTCACTTACATAACCGGTGTGTAGGCACTACTATCGGCAGCAGCTTCCTGGTTCTTCAACTCAAGCGGCAGGCAAACCACGAACGATTAGTCTGTGCTCAGTGTAGTAAATTCATTTTTTTCCCAAAATGGGCAATAGCCAGGCAATACTGAATCTGGATAGTTGCTGTTTTTTAAAAGAAGTAATATTTCAATGTATTACTTTCAAAACCAATTATGTTACTGCTATATCTTACACTTACACATAATGAACATAAATGTTATTAGGCTAGATATAAGCTTTTTATAGTTTGCCCATTTCTTAACCCAGTTTTTATCTATTCTATTTTTATTTGTTGTCTTGCTTTACTTTTAGTGTCAAGCATTTGATTTTGAGTGTGATTGTGATCATATTTGTTAATATTAGGCATATTTGAATCCATGTATTTAAAGTCTTAAGATGTTTCAAACATTACTTCCATGTTTATAAATTTTCAAGTAATTTTCTCATGAACCTTCATGTGTTGGCCCTTCTTCTATTCAGTAATACTGTGCAGGTGATAACGCCAACCTCGCTGCACAGCTAATATGACATTTGCTGAACTTGCACTGGCTTTACCAGTGCAAAAACAAAATGGACAAATAATGGCTGTCACTACTATGTCAACCAGCATTGGCTTGCCATTGAAAAAACTTAATTAGGCCAATAATGGCTTCCACGGAAGCCATTCGCGTGTTTAAGTTTTTAAAATGTTCAAGACTGGCAAAATTTTATTTCTGGCTAAGGGCTTGGTGTCATGGTATATGTATATGTTTCAGTGGCTGATTTAATTTGAATAAAATTAATAATTAATTAGTAAATAATTTGTGGAATTGTTTTGATGTGTGCCAAAGCAATCACACCTCTATGCCAATGATTGCTCAATAGCATCCTAAATTATTCAAACATAATTTTTTTATTGTAAAGCAAGGCAAGACAAGAACACCTTAAACAGTATTATTAGCAAGATAATATGTTAAATATTTTCAGACTGGGATCGGGCACATTTTGTCATGGATACACTATTGTTCTGCAAACAGTTTGTCGACGAATAATTTTTTAAGCTACTTCATCATCTCGTTTTAGAATAATTTAGTAAAAACTCAAACCTATTTAGTAATATTAGTACATCCACTATGACATCCTAGCTCATTTGTGTAAATTATCTAGTTTTGGTGAAATCACCAGACAAACTATTAAATTATTTTTGACTGGTCAAAGTTTGACTAAAATTGCCAAAAGTCGCTATGTTCTCACTCTCTCTACACGTACGCTATATATACTGTAACATTTATATAAACCTAAAGCTATTCACACTTTTGTAAGTTACACGATCTAATGATCTAAGTCAATTCATTTGATAATTTCAACAAAAGCATGCAATCTTTTGTTTAAACCAACTGCACATATTACTTACTATTCACACACTACAGATTTGAACATCAACAAACCTGATTCACGATGGGCTAAATCGCCTAAATGAATTGCATAAGATATCTTACAATGGTGCCATGGTTCATTTTGGGTAACCTAGCGCTATTGTGTACAGAATGTTCTTGTGTGTTTGTGTGTAATCCATATACCTGGTATATATGTTATTAATCCATATACAAATGTTGTGTCACTAGAACCCAAAATATTAATAATCATAGTCATATTTTTAACAAGATTTGCCATCCAAGCCAAAGGCCCAGATGGCAAGTGGACAAGGAAGCCATTGGCTTATCGAGAGTCCAACAATGTTCATCTACTTATAACCCGCCTTCCTGAGATATGTGTCAACCTTGTTTTTAAACATATTCACGCTGCTAGCAGTTACACAATCTGTAGACAATTTGTTCCATTAATTTATTGTCCTCTGTGAGAACGAGTGCTTCCTGATGTCCAATCTACATTGATCCTTTACTAATTTTACCTCATGTCCTCTAGTTCTGCTATCCTTCTTGAGTGAGAAAAACATATTTCTATCAATATTTTCATACCCATTCAATATCTTAAAAACTTCAATCTGATCTTCTCTTAACCTGCTTGTCTCTAGAGTTGTTAAACCACATTCTTTCAGGCGTTCTTCATAACTAAGGTCTCTCAGTTCTGGAATCATTTTAGTTGCTCTCCTTTGTATGCGTTCAAGCGTATCTATATCCTTCTTATGATATGGTCTGGTCTCTATTTTGGATACACTCGAAAGGATTGTACTAGTTAGAAGACACCGTCTTAGCTTCAGTTATTATTTGGTGGTCTCAAGGCAATATCCTTCAATACACCAGCATAGTTTGATGTCACAGCCCATTATGTTGTTACCTGAAGAGTTATGCTCTTTTCTGGGCTTCATACTGAAATAATACATATGAGATTGACATGCAATGTGCCTGCCAGTGTGGCTACAAATAATGTGCTCTGTCTTTAGAAATTGATTAGCAATTGCTCATTTTGTGTAGCAATTTTTTTTAAGGCAAGTAAGATATAAATACATTTTTTTGCAAAAACGTTATCGTGTTTCTAACCTATAAGTATTACAGCAAAACTTGGTATCTGACTCCAGTTTTTATTTGACATGATCACTAAATCAAAAGTCAGGTACAAATTCAATTCAGATACACCCACTGAATGTGTTGCACAACAGTTATGTGTAGTGCCTACCACTATCATATGTCACTGAGCAACTGTGGCATCACTAATCTCCGTTCTCAAATTCACGTCACTCGCATGCAGTGTTTTGCCTCATGGAGACAACATCTACTGAGGCCGTGTCCTCAAGCTGGGAACACACAACAGTCATGTGTAGTGCCTATCACCGTTTCTGCCGTGGCATAGTGACCTGCTTGTGTAGTTCATCTACTACTAGGACTACTAACTTTACTAGACACGAAGTCGTTAGTTGCCACCACTTCACTTTCCATAAACGAACCACAACCTTGAACTAGACATGGTTTTGTGTGCGATTGTTGCGACACCACGCGGATAAAGGTGACGTCTGCTATTAAACAGACCGGAAACTTGACACAACTTTGCATGCAGAAATGATGAGACGAATTGGTTTCGTTTGGTAGTTAATACCTATATATGATTAGGTACAAACTAGCACACGGATATTTTATTACCGCCAAATAGGGTTCGCGATTTTACGCGATGCGTTTTTAGTACTGCATAGCGATCTGCGTAACTTGTATCGCGATTCACGACGTGATACTGAACAAAATGTTACCTGTATGCTACTATTCATCTTAAGTAATTTAATTCATTGAAGTGATATAGTTTGTATTCTGAGGACACGAGCAACATAGTGATTGACTGTCGTGGATATTAGTTTAATTAACGTTTAATTGGTGATGCAATACACTGGACTAGTACTGCATGTTCAGCCAATCCTATACAATTTTGATATATTCAGCCAAGCTTACCTGGTCTGGTGATGCATCACGTTAACGTTTCCTGTGTGATTTTTGTGGACAGTTTAATGGTTTTTATATTTCAACATTATTGAGCAGAGGTGATGAAACAGCCACGCCGTAGGAAAAGACCTACTGAGATGGAAGGACTGTCTAAAGAGAGATGTAAGAAAGGCAAAGGAAGGTGACAAGTGGGGTTCTGCCGATAGGGAGAACCCGGAAAGGGATAACAGCTGAAGCAGTACATAAACTAGCCTCATCCATTTATAGAGGGAGCAGCAAGGAAAAAAAAAAATTAGCAGAATATGCGATGCTAGTTGGACTGACATTGTTGTCTCCAAACACTAGCATGCAACTGTGTACCACAGCAATGTGACAGCTGATGCCCTACGGCCTACAGTAGTAACAGTAACAGAACAGTGAATGAATGATTTCTCCAGAGAACCCAATCACTTGTTCATGGCTAGAAATAGCGTGTAACAGCATGACCACAATAATTACATTGAATTGTGGATTGAACTATGGACCAGATCTTACCTGCACTGGACAATAATACTGTTGCATCACTTGGGTGCTTGAACTATGGATCAAACCCCAGGGCCTGCAGGGCTGTATGCCATCAAAGAAGAGTCCTGTTGTTGTGTTAATAAACCCTTGCCCAGCACATATCAAGTTAGATCTGAAGCCTGCATGCTAAATCTAATTGCAGTGGGCATGGACACTGTCTCTTGTTTAAATAGATTCCACAGTGGCCCAAGTTGTCATGTTACTTGATGACAATGACCCTGGTATTGTGGCACTGACAGAAACCTGGCTGAGACTGAAATCAAGGGGTAATACGTTTGTCATGAGCCTCACAGTGACAGAACTAGAGGAGACATTGGTGTCATCTATTATTCACCTTTCCACAAAGACAATCCCATGTCATATAGATAACTTTGAAATGATGTATCTTCTGCTGAAGCATAATTCATCCTTCTTACAGATGTTCATCAGTCTCCTTCAGCCTCTAATAGTCTGAGCACATTGATGGATGAAGTGTCAGATTTTCTACAGTGTTAGCATTAATAATAAATACTTTTGCACGTATTGCCTACACTGATAACCAGACAAACAATTAAAATTGAGATCATAAAGACATCATTTGCAAATCAGTGGTATTTATATTATGTGAGAGTGTTCAGATTCTATAAAACAGGAAGACATTCTGGAAACAGTTGTTAGTGACACAGTATTGAAAAACATATTGATACAAATACTAAAGATCATTGGCAAAATGCCACAACCTTCCCATTCATGTCCTTCACAAGATAGTATTGGATGCCTGAGCTGTGCTGTGTATGTCAACTTTTGTTAATGCCCCAGTCAACTACGTGAATACAAGTATTGTCAGTATCCTGGAGTAACAACAGTCACTGGGGCTTTCTGCTTGAAAAAGTGTAGTAGCTTTCGTCTTTGTCCCTGAAGTGTGGGGTGAGGCTGGCATTGATCAAGAAAAGAGGAGGAACAACTCTGCCTCCAGCACTGTAGTCTGTAGCTCAGCCAGGGCAGTGTGGCAGTCGCTGTTAACTCCCAAACAACAATGAATGGCACAGATACTGAACAAGTGAAACATTGTAAATGCCCAGACCTGTTGTAAGTTGACAGGGCTATGTGCTGTAGTCCCTGGCTGACACCCTGACTAGCTGTCCTTGTGTCATATTTCTAGAAATACAAGTGTATAGTCATAAAAAAACATGTTTTTGCATAACTATATAAAATATACCTTTGCAATTCATTTAGCCCATCAGGTTTATTGATGATCTATTCATTTAGCCCATCAGGTTTATTGATGATCTATTCATTTAGCCCATCAGGTTTATTGATGATCTATTCATTTAGCCCATCAGGTTTATTGATGATCTATTCATTTAGCCCATCAGGTTTATTGATGATCTATTCATTTAGCCCATCAGGTTTATTGATGATCTATTCATTTAGCCCATCAGGTTTATTGATGATCTGTCGTGTGAATAGTTTAATTAACATGTGTCAGTTTAATAGCAATTTTAAGTTTAACTTTGATACTTTAATTAAAATCATTGAAAGATTTGACGTTGATCATTAGATCGGGTAATTTGCAAAAGTGTGAATTCATGGTCATGTGTTATAATATATATATATATATATATATATATATATATATATATATATATATATATATATATATATGCAAAATCTTTCGCCCTATTTTCGCAGAATTATTGTTCGAATGAGCCAACATTAATTTCATGGTTTATCCAATGTTTTCATTAAAACTAAATAACACGTTTGCACAAATGAGCTTGCATGCATACTATGGTCGGTAGACAGTTTGGTATTTCATGAAATGAGCTTGCGTGCATACAATGGTCGGTAGACAGTTTGGTATTTCATGAAATGAGCTGGCATGCATACTATGGTCGGTAGACAGTTTGGTATTTCATGAAATGAGCTGGCATGCATACTATGGTCGGTAGACAGTTTGGTATTTCATGAAATGAACTTGCATGCATACTATGGTCGGTAGACAGTTTGGTATTTCATGAAATGAGCTGGCATGCATACTATGGTCGGTAGACAGTTTGGTATTTCATGAAATGAGCTGGCATGCATACTATGGTCGGTAGACAGTTTGGTATTTCATGAAATGAACTGGCATGCACACTATGGTCGGTAGACAGTTTGGTATTTCATGAAATGAACTGGCATGCACACTATGGTAGGTAGACAGTTTGGTATTTCATGAAATGAGCTTGCATGCATACTATGGTCAGTAGACAGTTTGGTATTTCATGAAATGAGCTGGCATGCACACTATGGTCGGTAGACAGTTTGGTATTTCATGAAATGAACTGGCATGCATACTATGGTCGGTAGACAGTTTGGTATTTCATGAAATGAACTGGCATGCACACTATGGTCGGTAGACAGTTTGGTATTTCATGAAATGAGCTTGCATGCATACTATGGTCGGTAGACAGTTTGGTATTTCATGAAATGAGCTGGCATGCATACTATGGTCGGTAGACAGTTTGGTATTTCATGAAATGAACTGGCATGCATACTATGGTCGGTAGACAGTTTGGTATTTCATGAAATGAGCTGGCATGCATACTATGGTCGGTAGACAGTTTGGTATTTCATGAAATGAGCTGGCATGCACACTATGGTCAGTAGACAGTTTGGTATTTCATGAAATGAGCTGGCATGCATACTATGGTCGGTAGACAGTTTGGTATTTCATGAAATGAGCTGGCATGCACACTATGGTCAGTAGACAGTTTGGTATTTCATGAAATGAGCTTGCATGCATACTATGGTCGGTAGACAGTTTGGTATTTCATGAAATGAGCTGGCATGCATACTATGGTCGGTAGACAGTTTGGTATTTCATGAAATGAACTGGCATGCACACTATGGTTGGTAGACAGTTTGGTATTTCATGAAATGAACTGGCATGCATACTATGGTCGGTAGACAGTTTGGTATTTCATGAAATGAGCTGGCATGCATACTATGGTCGGTAGACAGTTTGGTATTTCATGAAATGAGCCTGAAACATGACAAGTGAAAAATCAAATTGCAGAGACAACTCTAATGAAAACCACATGTAGTAGGCTGACGATAAAACCTTCCTTGTCAGTACTGCTGCACCTAGTTGCCTCACTGGCATGTGTACTGAATAACATATTAAACAAATACAGTGCTTGTTTTTGCACAGGCACATTCTGTTCAGGAATCAGTTTACTGATTGATGACTGGTTACTTTTGGTTGCATTGCGTCATACTAAAATCAACATCCGAGGCAGTCAAACAACTTCATGAGATAGGTAATCGCAACTTGATTAATTATATATGTTTGTTTCAAAAGTAGTTTCGTTGAAATTTGTGGCACAAAATACGGATGCTGTGTTGTGCTACCTTGTCCCAAGGAAGTTGTTAGCAACCAAGATACACTCAATAGAAGAATTTCAAGAACTTCTAAGCCAAAATCAAGAACTTAACCAACATCAGATTTGACACAGAAGATTTCATCCTTCTGTGTGAATGGGATTTCTTTGCCACTAGTCATGAGAAAAGCACTTCTTATGGAATAGAGGGTACCCTAATATGTTTGGCAGAGTCTACAGAGTCAAATAGAAGGCCAAATCTTCAATAAAAAACAGCTGTTTCAGAAGTGCTCTCAACACATCAAGAATGTGACATTAATCTATTGTGATACAGCTAATTTGGAACAGTGTAGATGCTTGCTTCAGTGATACCAAGACAATACCAGGTACTAGACTGACCAGATACAATACCAGGTGCCAGACTGACCAGAGACAATACCAGGTACTAGACTGACCAGATACAATACCAGGTGCCAGACTGACCAGAGACAACACCAGGTACCAGACGGACCAGAGACAGTACCAGGTACCAGACTGACCAGATACAATACCAGGTACCAGGCTGACCAGAGACGATACCAGGTACCAGGCTGACCAGAGACGATACCAGGTACCAGACTGACCAGAGACGATACCAGGTACCAGGCTGACCAGAGACGATACCAGGTACCAGGCTGATCAGAGACGATACCAGGTACCAGGCTGACCAGAGAGATGGGATGACACATACTTGACAGTCAAGCAAGGGGCATTAATCCAACTAGTATCTATTTAGACTATCAAGATACAGTGTGTTTTGTGCCATTCAAACACCAGCCATCATTAACTGTACAGTAACATCATAGTTTCCAATAGAATCACACTACCTAGTAGAAGTGCACCCCTGTTTCCAGAGGTGAAACAACCCCAAAACAAGATTGTCAAGACTAAAGGCACTCAATTACATATATTGATATAAACATTGTGTAACGGTCAATAATTTAAGTATTTCTATGTCAACAACATGTGTTACTTTTTACTGTATTGCCTTAAATTTATCGCTATATTTATTAGCTTGCACTACTTTTGAGAAACTAAGATGCGCACACAAGCCTTCACACTCACATATTGCTGTGTACTATCCATCTTTTGGTGATACGGAAATGAAGATTTATGCTAACCTCTGGTATACATGTCTTAAAATTGCTTCCTTATCACTTAAGATCATTTGCCCTGACATTGTGAAAAATTAATATTTTTCTTTAGTGACATTTGTTTGTGATTAAGTTGCTTGCAGTGGTGTATCTAGGATCTCGTAAGGGGGAGACCAAGAGGGGGCAAGCTTAGTCATCCGTTAGTTTACCATGACATGTATCTAGGATCTCGTAAAGGGGGAGACCAAGAGGGGGCAAGCTTAGTCATCCGTTAGTTTACCATGACATGTATCTAGGATCTCGTAAAGGGGGAGACCAAGAGGGGGCAAGCTTAGTCATCCTTTAGTTTACCATGACATGTATCTAGGATCTCGTAAAGGGGGAGACCAAGAGGGGGCAAGCTTAGTCATCCGTTAGTTTACCATAACATGTATCTAGGATCTCGTAAAGGGGGAGACCAAGAGGGGGCAAGCTTAGTCATCCGTTAGTTTACCATGACATGTATCTAGGATCTCGTAAAGGGGGAGACCAAGAGGGGGCAAGCTTAGTCATCCGTTAGTTTACCATGACATGTATCTAGGATCTCGTAAAGGGGGAGACCAAGAGGGGGCAAGCTTAGTCATCCGTTAGTTTACCATGACATGTATCTAGGATCTCGTAAAGGGGGAGACCAAGAGGGGGCAAGCTTAGTCATCCATTAGTTTACCATGACATGTATCTAGGATCTCGTAAAGGGGGAGACCAAGAGGGGGCAAGCTTAGTCATCCATTAGTTTACCATGACATGTATCTAGGATCTCGAAAAGGGGGAGACCAAGGGGGGCAAGCTTAGTCATCCATTAGTTTACCATGACATGTATCTAGGATCTCGTAAAGGGGGAGACCAAGAGGGGGCAAGCTTAGTCATCCATTAGTTTACCATGACATGTATCTAGGATCTCGTAAAGGGGGAGACCAAGAGGGGGCAAGCTTAGTCATCCATTAGTTTACCATGCTACCATGTAATGGCACCACAGGTTGCTTATTTTGTTGATATTGACATATAATTATTCTTTTCAGGCTGCGCAGCTTGAAAGGCCAGCACATGCTCCACAACATGGTCAACTGATCCAGAAGCAAGTTGAGGAGTTGCTTGCAGTGAAAGAGCCAGTGGGACAAGACATGTTTAAATGTAACATCACCTCAAAGGAAGCACTGTCAGCAATTGTTCGGGCAAAAACCCAGGAGTGTCAGCAGACCATCAGTAATGTTGTGTGTCTGGAGAAAGCACATAAACTCTACCCTACCAAGTTGCCGCGCTACTGTCCATTCAAAGGTATGCATTGTTATTCTTTATGACAAAATTCTTTGTGTTTGATGTGATGTAAAAACCCACCAGTGTTGTATTACAACAATACATTATTGTGTTATCAGGGTAACATGAACTTTACAAAGTAGGTTACTGATATTGCCAAAACGGTTTGTATTGTGTTAACTAACACTTTAACCAGCGTGGTATTTTCTAGGAAACAACACTGGTGAATACGTTGGCTGCTTCAAGGATGACACACAAGCCAGAATCTTCCCCGGAGCTGCAACAAACCTGCATCAAAGTAACACACCAATGAAGTGTGTTAACATGTGTCTGCTGACAGGTCAGTCCACTAACACTTAGTGTTTCACTCAATGCTTGTGTCTGCTGACAGGTCAGTCCAATAACACTTAGTGTTTCACTCAACACTTGTATCAACCTCAGCCTGCTGATGGCTCAGTCCACTATCACTTAGTGTTTCACTCAACATTTGTGTCAGTCCACTTACATTTAGTGTTTCACTCGATACTTGGCTATTATCTAAACACATTATCTAAGTATCTCCTCTCATAATACTATTGATATGTGACCCAGCTAGAACTCAAAGGTGTTTAGACATATATGGCTATATGGAGATGATTGTCCAATTGTTACATGGGTCAATTGAAGATTGCGTGCATGCATGAGTGCATGCATGCAGGTGGATGGATGGCAGACGGACGGTTATGCATGCATGTGTGGGCATGCATGTGGGCTGTCTGCCATCCATCCGCCTGTCTGGTCCACCCACCTTAACCAGGACATGGTATGTAGCATGATGTGTGTTTCTGCCCTTGTTGCAGGGTTCCAGCTAGCCGGGGTTGAGTTCAGTCATGAGTGTTGGTGTGGTCAGTCCTACAACCAGGCGTTGAGACTGTCCGAGCAGAACTGTAACTACCCGTGTCCAGCTGACCCCAGTCACACCTGTGGCGGCTTCAATGCCATGAAAATCTACCACACTGGATTGGGAGGTGAGGTTGTCTGCTGGTCTGGTATGCTCGATTCAGAAGTTTGAAATCATTCAGAAGTAGATATATTTAGATGGGTGTATGATTTGTGTTAACACATATTGCAATGTGCATGGGGTTTGTCAGGTTTGTAGTGAACATGTAGAGAATGTTAAGAAGTGAGTTTTGTGGTGTGCTTAGGCTCACATGATTCAGACTGGACATCCAGCAGGTAGGACAGTGAAACAGATAGCAGACAATTGATCACAGGACAGTTTGACACCTTTTCCGAAACCTGAACACATTAATGGTTGGCATGACTTTATTAAAGAATTATGGCCTTCATAGTTATCCATCATCTGTATGCTTTGAACATCATCCATAAAGGAGCACATTGATTGTGTATCAAAGCGAAGTTCAGATGGACGTAGTACCTGATGTGACTAGCTCTCGGCACTCTGAGTGGCCCTGTTATAATCAGCTCTGTTGTTTTTTTATTTTTAACAAATTCACTGTCGCCTGTCTGAACCTTAATTGATATTAATATTTTTTTATTATCGTTATGGTACGTATGTTGAAGCTTCTCCACTACCCACTGTTAGCATAAATTTTCTTCTATATTGGAAAAACATGGGTCATTACCAGTTACATGAGATGAATGTTTAATATTTTGTAACTAACTGCGTAATGGTATTTTATTATATTCATGGACGGATCCATGGGGTATCCCCTTTTATTTTGGTTAGATTTTTGTTATCAATTCGGAAGCAATTGTCAAGACACTGTGAGGTGATGCACACCTGCACTTGTTCCTCAGAAGAGGACATTTCTAACATGCAAACATGGGACATTGCCACAAATATTGTCATATGCAAGTTAGTCGATGTGAATGATTTTATTTGCTACAAGAGGTAACAGCAACAGTATAACAGTATGAAGCGGACTTGAAAACGCGTAGGCACTTTGGTTGTGACACTCTCGAAACACAGCAGGTGTAGTAATATTTTGCAAAATCTGGAAATTGTAACATAATTAAAAGAGCTGGAGGTAAGTGATTTTTACCAAATTGTTCAGGACATTGGTAAAATATTTTCAGCGGATGTCATGAAGTCTTAGATTTTTTATGGTCACATGTTCTTACAATCATACAAAATGTTAACATGCCAAGACATGGGAAAATAACTGTGGTCTGCGCCCTTCTGTTGTCTGTAAAAGTTTCCCTATGCTCTGTACATATACATTGCTACTGCTTAGTGAACGCAGGTTCAGGGACTGCGAGATGTAGACCAGACATCCCGGTTATCTTAATGATGTACTTTATACGCATTATAAAAATAATGTATTATTCCCACCAAAATGCCACCGATTCACCTTGCATCAGTTTCATCACAAATTCAAACACACAAACAACAGTAGACTCCGCCAGAATATAAAATGTGTCAAGTCCCCTTCGTGAGAGGCAACCCTCCCTCCATATAAGGCCATCGCAACTTTGCAGAAGGGATCGCCTTAAAAGAGGGGGACTACTGCAATATTTATTATTTTATTATATGAACTGTGTGTGTGTGTGCGTGCATGTGTGCATGCGTGCGTGGATAATTAGAAGTCAAGACACCTGGTGTCTTTTTTGGGGAAACTGAGCACCCCCCCTTTCAGGGTCTGGATCCACTCATGATTATTTATATAAATAAATAATATGTGTAATGATCCTGTTGGTCAATGCAGTGATGACATTGATTTTGAAAATTTTTATTATCAAGGAAGGTCAAACGTAAATACAGCAAGGTCATGGCGAACTATCACCATACTGATGAGGTTCATCTACTTTCAAAATGTCATCCAAATTGACCGGGGGTTTCAGGGAATCATGGTTATAGTCAGGATTGTTTGATTTAAATCATTTTATTTAAGTCATTGATTTAAATCACTCAAAAAAAATCATTGATTTATGATTTTTTTTAATCGCTGATTTATGAGTTCAACACAAATAATTTTTTACAAGCATCGGTATCAACAGTTTTGTATTATTTTTAATACAAAACACAAAGTGCGCACACTTGTGTAGCTTACTAGCTGTATTGACACCAGATAGCCTGATAGTCAAATATTTTATGACATTGTGTATGTTTGAACTATTCCCTTTCTGAATGCAGTGAAGCCACACAAACTTGTCTTCCAGAGGAAGTATCTTTTCAACACAGAAGCCCTGAGTTAAAGACCACTTAGATCTTGTGCTAGTTGTTTCCAATACAGTATGTTGACTCAGTTGTTTAACACTGTACCAGTTTGTATTCTGGTTAGAGACCCTTAGAGTACACAGAGCTCTGGACAGGTGCTAATCCACCCTCTCAGCAAACAATAATTAGCACTGCTACAGCCACAGACACACAGCATGCTTTCCTTTCCAAGACAGATTATGCAACTACAGTGGGTCAGGCCTTGTGGACATTGTCTAATATCTCTTAAGACATGAACCCAAATCGTTTTGAATAGAACGCGTTTGAAAGAGTTTACAAATTTAAACATCTATATATATGTCTATATACCAGATTAAAAAAAAATTCAAATAAATATTTTTTTAAATCCGGTTTAAATTTAAAAAATCTGATTTTTCATTTTAAAAATCATGATTTTTTCAACCCTGGTTATAGTGGTCTCCACATAACAGAATCAGCCGTTTAGTAGAATCAAATATATTGGCTGGGACAGAATTATTCCCTATTCCTGCTGTATTAAGATGTGCCACTTAAGTGAATCAGCCTCTTAGTAGAATAAAAATTGCATAGACTGATGTGATTCTGTGAGGCGGAGTTCACTCTAATGGTTGTACACAGCAGTGAATTTACTGGCTCTAAAATATTGTTTTGCAGTTATGTCGTATGTTTTGACATTTTATTGGACATTTGCAAATGTTGAAATGTTATCTTTTAGTAATGGAATTGGAGTAAACATGAACGTTATTAGATACTATTGCACTGTACTAATAAATTAATTTTATTCTTGTTTGATTATGAATTCGTCAAAGCAATTTTTAACAAGATTTGACAAGATTGCCATCCAAGGAAAAGGCCCAGATGGCAAGTGGACAAGGAAGCCATTGTCTTATCGAGAGTCAAACATTTTTAATATATGTGTAATCTGCCCTCCTGAGATATGCCAACCTTGTTTTTAAACATATTCACACTGCTAGCAGTTACTGAATCTGTAGATAATTTGATTGATTGTCCTCTGTGAGAACGAGTACTTCCTGATATCCAATCTACACTGACCCTTTGCTAATGTTACCTGATGTCCTCTAGTTCTATTATCTTTTTTGAGTGAGAAAAAAATATTTCTATCAATATTTTCAAACCCATTAAATATATTAAAAACTTCAATTTAATCTCCTCTTAATCACCTTGTCTGTAAGGTTGTTAAACCACATTCTTTCAGTTGGTCTTCATAACTAAGGTCTCTCGGTTCTGGAATCATTTTAGTTGCTCTCCTCTATTCTTTCAAGCGTATCTATATCCTTCTTACGATATGGTCTCCAAGCTTGTATACAGTACTCTAAATGAGGCCTAACTATTGCTTTATACCGAGGTATAATTAGCTTTTTATCCTTGTATGTTATATTTCTCCTAATCAACCCAAGAATTTGATTACCCTTTGAAGCTGCAATACCACACTGCTTTGAAACTTTCGTATCAGCGCTTATTGTAACTCCTAAGTCCTTTTTCTTTTTAGTACCCTGAACAGTATCTCCCATTTTATAGTTTACATCTAAGTTCCCATGTCCTGTATGTAAGCATTTACATTTCCCCAAATTGAACAACATCTGCCATTTCTCACACCATTTCACTAATCTGTCTAGATCGTTTTGTAAATGTTGTTTATCACCCATCATTGCTAACCCTTCTAAACACTTTTGTGTCATCCGCAAATTTCAGTACGTTGCTTGTTATATTATCGTCCAAGTCATTGATATGTATTAAGAATAATAAAGGTCCAAATGTTGATCCTTGTGATACCCCACTCAAAATTTATTTGATTTCCAGTTTGAAACCACCCCATCTACTACAACTCGCTGTCTTCTGTCAGTCAGCCATTGTTCTATCCAGTCGATTCTGCAATCCCCAATACCATGGGCTTTTAACTTAAGTAGTAATCTCTGATGTGGCACTTTATCGAAAGCTTTCTGAAAATCTAAGTAGATAATATGTACTGGCGATCCCTCGTCTATCCACTTAGTGATTTCTTCCAAAAAACAACGTATTTGTTAAGCATGACCTCGCTTTTAGGAATCCATGTAGAGATGACTTTAATAATGTATGCAATGATAGCTGTTCAGCGTTGCGGTAATCAGTAAATCTAATACAATTGTTAGTCATGGTGCAGCACAATGCATGTTACATAATGAGCATTGTATCAAGTTACCTATTGTGTTATGGCAAAAACACCTGCTGGTGCTAGAATGTGAGGCATTGTCTGGATGCAGTCACTTGAGCCTGTTAATGGAGTGTCTATCATGGGTGTAACCTTTTCAATTAACATTTTATCAGTTGGAATATAAAAACTTTTAGTGCTCTGTTTAACACAACATATTTATTAAAGGGAAACAAAAGTCATGGTTTTTGGCACCTATGAGAGTTTTTAAAACATAACCATTAAGAGTTACTAAAACATAACCATTTGTAACAACAATTAAGAATATTATGCCATTGGTTTACTAAGAAAACCTTGTTGAACACACATTTTAATTTCATGGGTCGTGCCATACTGTTAGATAATACTACGTCATGAGTGCAGTATTCTGGCAATATTTTGGTTCGCTAAATGAAAATATATTCGTATACACCTACCGGTATTCCTATTCTTGCTAACACGATATGGCCATGGTACAGTAAAATCATTCATAGTCACCCTGTAGCTTGCAGACAGCTCAAAGTGCATTGACAATCCCACAAGTCGGCTAGCTGAGCCACCGCTGATACACACTAACTTTACTATGTGTGTATTCTGTGTAATACCATCTGCATAATGTAGTCAATAAATAAAAGAAAGTTGGTCCAAATAATTGATTGTAAGTTTATCTTTGGGCTGCAACGAATGTTGTTGAAAACCAGTCGCCATATTGTGCGACTGACGTCACACAATGTTGCCGTTTTTATAACAAAAAAGGTAATAATGTTATATGTGTGCTTGATTATAATCAAGTAACTTTAATAATATACATATAAGAATGATTATAAACATGAAATATGTGGTTATTGCATTTTAATAAGATTCTAAATATCCTTGGAAACGTTTTCTGCGGCCTGGTCCCAAAGTTTCTCGAAATGCGTCATTCCAGAATTATCATATTTACGAAGACGAGCACGCTGACTTTGCGTCTCAAAGTTGACCTGATAAAAGCAGCACCATATCGGCCAATAATTCATAGTCAGCCAATCGCGTGCAGACAGTTCAAAGTGAGGCAGCGATTGATTTCATCAACTTAATTTATGGCCCACATCCAACTGGCAGTCACAGTAGCATTGAACTGAATGCGCTATTTAATCCAGTATTAGTTGAGTTTACTCATACATGTTAAGTCTCCAGAATTCGCCAGGAGATTACTGGAAATCCACCAGATCTCCTGATCTCCTGGAAAGGAGAACCAGTCTCCTGAATTTTCAGTGAAACCAAAACAAATATTTTTCCTGTTTTATTTTCCGAACTCGGCATTGCCTAATTGGGTTTTATTTCTGGCTGACTCGAGTATGTTTTTCTGAGTCAACACTGACTCTCAGTCACAGGTCATCAACGACACGTTGCTTGCGCTTGCTATTCCTTTGTGCCAAGGTTGCGACATGGGATTATGTGAAAGTTCAGCAGTAAATGTGTAGGCTTGTGTCTGTCGTGCATGCTCTGTGAAATCGACATGGACGTTATTCTTTTCTGGTAGATTTGTGATATATGTGTGAGGGTTTTCATAAATTATAGGCATGTGCTTGTCATGCATGGTAAAGTCACCCTGAATGCTTTATGTGATATCGACATGGGCGTTATTCTTCTGTGCCAGTTGTCTAGAGCTCATGAGTTATTTGTAAATAATATACTGAAACATAACATGTATCGTTTACTCCATTCCACAATTACCATATTAGCGAAAAGGAACGCACTAACTTTGCAACACAAAGTTAACTTGATAAAAGCAGCAGCATATTGGCCAACCATTCATTGCCAGCCCACTACTTGTGGGCAGTTCAAAGTGCATTGATAATCCCCTCGGTCAATCAGGGTCACCATGAGCAGTCTCGATATTCACACTTTGGCTTCTTTTGGCAATTTCAGCTCGCCTTTTCCTGGGGCAGTGATTGATGTCATCAACTCAATTGATGGCCCACAGTTTAGTGATATGAACACCACATGTTATTCCTGAAAACAAAGAAACTTTGTAACATATGTTGGCCTTTGTTTACTAAACTAGTCTTCTTTCTGGCAAAATGACACGTTTGTTTGAGACTTTGCATTGGTTCTGTGTATGCCGGCCTTCCTTAATACGTCCTTTAGTCTAGGTCACCCCGACTTTATAAAACTGCATGCTCTTATCAGTCGCGCTGGTTAACATGTCAACCTTTGGTTATTCGGAGAAATGACCGGATTTTTCAACTTTTAGAACACATTCTGGAATAAACCACAGGCATGATATTCTTGATTTTAGTTGCACATGGTTAGTTTTTATTATCTCGGATGAATAGCACCAAGACCATGACTTGTTTCACTTTAATAGGGTGCTCACTATATAAGTGGAGTAATTATGAAAACTGTCACTGTTATTTGAAAACAAATCAAAGTTTTGATATTTGAACTGATATTTGTAAATTTCAGTGTTGCTGTTTTAATATTAAAATGTTAAAATTATTTTTTAAATAAAAGCATACAAATTGGAAATCATTCCTCAAAAGTATTAAGCTTTGAAACCCCATGCATAAATACAGCAACTATACTAGAAATTGTGTACTTCAAATAAATGTCTGCTGTAGCAACACCCAGTGATTTTAATGTAATTTCTCTTTTAAAAATGTCTTGTTATGTTATATATATAACAAGTGTAGAGAGTAATCTTCTTATTTTTCAGAGGATCCAAGTGTTTCAACTTCTGTGAGTGCCAGGAAAGAAGGGTCGGCAGATAAGGTTCGCATCGTCTTTGTACTGACAGTGAACGGGCGTGCCGTGCGTCAGATTCAACGTCTACTTAAGGCTATCTACCACAAAGACCACTACTACTACATACATATTGATGCAGTAAGTTCTCCTAAAACAATGTCTTGTATCTAGCATGTGGAATAACTCTCACTGTGTTCTGTTAACACCTGTAGTGTTTCACATCTAAAATCTTGATGAACAATAAATAAGTCAGAGTTGACATTTCTTAGTCATAGAGTTGATGTATCTCAGTCAGAGATGTCTCTTAGTCAGAGAGATGACACCTCCCAGTCGAAGAGTTGACATCTCTCAGTCACAGACTTGATATCTCTCAGCCTGAGAGTTGATGTCTCTCAGTCAGAGTTGATGTGTCAGTAAGAGAGCTGATGTCTCTCAGTCAGGGAGTTGACGTCTTTAAGTCAGGGAGTTGACGTCTCTCAGTCAGAGAGTTGACGTCTCTCAGTCAGGGAGTTAACGTCTCTCAGTCAGAGAGTTGATGTCTCTCAGTCAGGGAGTTGACGTCTCTCAGTCAGAGAGTTGATGTCTCTCAGTCAGGGAGTTGATGTCTCTCAGTCAGAGAGTTGACGTCTCTCACTCAGTGTTGACGTCTCTCAGTCAGAGAGATCTTTTAGTCACAGAGTTGACATCTCTCAAACAGAGATCTGTGTCTTTGTAGCGACAAGAGTACTTGTTCAGAGAGTTGATGTCTCTCAGTCAGAGATTTGACAACATACATCTGGCAGTGCATCGGTTTGCATCAATCTGGGGCGGTGCAAGTCTGCTCACCATGTTGCTTCAATGCATGTTAGACCTGCTCAACATCAAAGAATGGAAATGGAACTTCTTCCTGAACCTCAGCGAGTCTGACTTCCCCATCAAGTGAGTCGCATGCTTTCTTCTCTCCAGTCATGACATGTTTGCTCTGGGTGGACTTCTCAGTTAGTCAGTTAAAGTGAATTTCGTAAATGTTACAATTATAGAAATGTATATGTTTAAAATATATGTTTTACATTGTACTTAAGACATTTATAACACCATACACCTCATTTGTAACACCATACACCTCATTTTTAACACCATGCACCTTAGTTCTTTCCAACAACCACAGATTTAAGTAATATTTTCTCTAATTTGTTCATTGATCTAGACGTGCCACTTCCGCACATTGGAAATGGATTTAATTTTATATTCTAAATGTAGTGATCCACAAATAAATTTGGATTACCACCATGTGTGTTTCAGGCCACTGGAGGAACTTGTGACCTACTTAACCCTACACCGAGACAAAAACTTTGTCAAGTCTCATGGCACAGGCACAGGCAGGTAGGGGCAGCAACTTTGGCAATAATATTATGAACGACATATTTTGAATATGATTTTGAAATGGTTTTATGCACTATTCAGGCATCATTATTTTACAATAGGCTTTTCAGATGTCTTAAAAGGAGATCTGGCTTCTTGATAGGATTTTTTTGCAGTTTTTTCTGCCCAATCTGTAGAGAATATACTTAGGAAATATACTGACTTTTTTCTGCCATCCCCCCGTTTCCATGGTAACAAATGAAATGGCCATAATTTTGAAAACATTGGTAAATCTATCTTCAGTATACATTCTGGCATAAAAACAGAAATTACTGAGAGAGAAAACATTTTTCCATAAAAAAAATTTCTCATTTGAGAACAGATACATAACTTTCAAATTGTTTGATACTTTGATAATGTTTTCTGTGCATACTGTGTGAATAATAATAAGCTGAATACAACACTCAAGACATTATTTGGCTGGCATAATTACTTCAGGGATATCTTTCTGCTAAATGTGAACAACATGGTTTCAAGAAAATGGCCATGAAAATTGAATAACAAGATTTATTACTTGAAAAAAGCAAAATGTTATTAAAGTGAACTTTATGGATAGTAAACATAAAACTATCAAAATACAACGGAAACATTTTCAGTAATTTTTAAATATGCCATTTCACCTGCTGTGTCTCGCCTTAATGCAAGGATATCCAGAAAATTACTTGGAGGTTTAAAGTTTTTGATCTACAATCTATAAGGTGGATATTATTAGCAATGTCTATTTGATGCATGATCTGCCAGGTTCATCCGGAAGCAGGGGTTGGGCAAGTTGTTTGTGGAGTGTGACACCCACATGTGGAGGGTGGGAGACCGGCAACTCCCCAATGGCATCAGGGTGGACGGAGGCAGTGACTGGGTGTCACTCAGCCGAGACTTCTGCCAGTATCTTGTCACTTCTGATGACGCTCTCCTGTCCGGCCTCAAACAGTACTGGAAGTACAGCCTCTTGCCTGCCGAGGTTAGTCAAGTACACCCATGGATACTTGTGATAGTTATAGGAATTTAGTGATTGTCTAGATGCACCAAGACCCTAGCAGTAAATACAAGTCCCCATTGTAGTTACGTAACTTAGTGTCTTATTGTATTTCAAGTGATGTTCGATTGAGTGCAAATAAATCGTTAGAAGAAAAGTTATTTTGAGTGAAATACGTACGATTATCGAATAATGAAAACACAGTTCGCAAAGAAACCCCCATTGATGGAATTTGATACTGCATGTTCGAAAAGCCTCTTTGTATGGTAAGATGTGATGTGTAAACATTACAGGGCAGTTCATTAACTTTCCTGTGGTGACTGTTATGAATAGTTCTATACATTTTTTTTCTGATAAAGTGAAATATGGCATATATTTACATCAACAGTCATTGATGTGTCACACTAGTCACATGACTATTATTCTATACAGAAATATGTCTCAAAAACCTATTTATTGATAATTTTTCTTCAAAACAGTTTACTTTCTCAGACATTTATACTGCAGTGACCGATATATCCCACAAATGACGTATTTAACATGAGATCCAGCGAAATCTCAAAACGTTGTAAATTCTTGTGACTAGCAAAAACTACTCTTATCATATCCTGCAGACATTTTGTGTATTGTTTCAGTCATTCTTCCACACAGTGCTACACAACAGTGTCTACTGCACAACAATCGTCAACAACAACCTACACCTGACCAACTGGCGGCGTCACCAAGGCTGCAAGTGTCAGTACAAACACATTGTCGACTGGTGCGGCTGTTCACCTAATGACTTCAAGCCTAGCGACATGAAGAAGATCATGGCAAGTCTGAGCACAACTAACGCTACGTTGCTTGCTCACTGCTTAAAATGTTTTTCTAGTTTGTCTAAACCGTGCATGTAGACATCTGTTATCCAGTCTCAATAATTTAATTTCTCTTGTTTATCAAATTTTTGCAGACACATTGAACTAGATGGCACGAAGAAGTGTTACTGAAGGAGCAGTGTAGATTGGGCATGAGAATACTGAAAACTGAAAACGATAAATAAATGGAACAATATCTGCTGATTGTTTAACCCTTTCAGACTAAATTTCCTAAATCCAAATTTAGCAGTTCTTTGTTATGTTCATGGTAACGTTCATGATAACGTTCATGAACAGTTCTTATGTGACGGGCATCTCAGGCAAAGTTTAATGGTATTATTATAGGCAACTCAGGAAACTTTTTTGTTTTGTGATGATTGAATGAGGCCAGTATTCATGTACAGATTGTTTGATATATCTCTCCTCAAAGCCGTGTTCATGAACAGTTTTGTTGTTACAGGCATGAGGGCCAACTCCGTACACAGCTGTGTTGGTATGAGCCAATCGAGGCAGAGTTCATGCACATTTCTTTTGTTTCAGACACCTTTGGGTGGCATCTATGCTCAGTTTTATTGTTCCAACAAATCTGTTGATCATGAAATTTTTTTCTTGACACAACTATGAAGGTAACTTACTTTTGACGTTTCAACCACCTTTGGTTGTCCTCTTCTGGAATTGAATTGTGTGATTTAGTTCTTCATATCTTGAAGAACACAACTGAAGGTTGTTGAAACGTTGAAAGTAAGTTAACTCCATAGTTGTGTAAAGTAAAAAATTGCATAATCTTGACAAATGTTTTCACAAACTCTGTTGATTTTCATGCACAGTTGTAATGTGTCTCAGACAGTTTCGTGCACAGTTGTGATGTGTCTCAGACAGTTTCATGCAGTGTTGTCTATTCTTTTGTCATGAATTCACCAGTCAGTGTTCGTGCAGTGACACATTTCTGCACACTTGTGGCGTTACAAGTGTTTCTGGGCAGTGTTCATGAATACTACTGTTGTTACAGACCCTCAGCATTCTGCACACAGTTATGGTGTTACAGAACATCAGTCGGTATTCTGGCATTGTTACATTGCTACAAACACAGTGGAAGAATGTTTTGGAAAATGTTTATGCAAAGTCATATTTGCCTTGTTGCATACACCCTTAAAAGTTCATGCATGGTTCTGATGGTTGTCACCAATACACCAGCCGATGTTCATGCACAGTTCTGGTATTTCAGGTAACTGGGCTATGTTCATGAATAAATACTTCAATAAATATTCATGCAGTTTGTTGCAGTGAATGTTTGTATACAGTTTTGTTGTTTCAGGGGCAATATTCACGCACAGTTCTTGTGTTACACACAACTTCAGGCAGTCAATGTTCATGAATAGTTCTGTGTTTTCAGATGACACGAAGCAAACCTATCTTCTTTGCTCGCAAGTTTGAGGCAGTTGTGAACCACGAGGTGATTAATGAAGTTGAGAAGTACATATCTGGCGACAATGATAAATGTAGGTGTAACGTATGAAATATTGTCTGAAATGATCAGCTTTCAGAAGAAATGTGGGCGGGGAAATTGTCTGATTACAAATTGTTTTCTGTCAATTTCATATAATAGTAATAATGTTTGAATTCAGTCAAAAATCCATAGATATACATAAAATACAGGTAGACAAATATATGTGTATATAAACACACATGTTGAGCATAAAAAATACATGTAAGAATTATGTTAACTAAAAATGTTCAAATGTACACTCATGTTGTGCAATAATGGTATATATATATATATATATATATATATATATATTGTCTGAAACAAAAACCTTATATATATATATATATATATATATATATATATATATATAAGGTTTTTGGTTTCAGACAATCAGCAGTTTGTTTATATAAAATAAATATATAAAAAACAGTATATTTAGAGATTATACAAAGATGCAATATGTGAATTCTCAATTTTTACATACAATAGTTGTCTCAAATTGCAATGGCCTGAATAATTGGATTCAGTGACTTGTCAATCCTAGTCATTAAACTATAAATATCCTTTCTGGTGACGCATTTACAAGAGTTGACATTGGCCGCAGCAAACATGTGGCTGCCACTGCGTCTCATAAGCAGCCTATTTAAAATCCTGTACGAGTTGTTATATGCTGAGCTGTCACTCTCACATAGATTGTTAAATACATAACCACATATTTTTATTTACTTATAGTTTCTCTGTATGGCTTCAGAGAAATACAAATACAACAAACTACTTATTAAAATATGTTAAACTGTAATAGAAGTCTTTGCTATAAATTTTCTGTTTTGTGTGTTTGTGAAAGTTTATTCAACAACAACAACATAATACAGGTGCATAGTATGGTGTGCTGCTGCTGCTGAAGGGACACAGCTGAAGTCATACGACTTATAAGGTGCTATGTCCTTCTCAAACTAAATAAATGCAATATAAGTAAAACATTAAATACAAAATAGCATTCACAATTCACTTATAAACGTATTACAGTGGTGCTTGTGCTAATTATAAATTAACTAATTGACATAATGTTTTAGCATTAGGTATTATTGTTAGTGCAATGAATTTTCGTTGTTGACTTAATAATTAAATTGGTCAACCAAAAAATTTAAACTTTGTCTGACTGGCTTTAGCAAACGTTGCTTGCTGGGGAATAGATCATTTGTTTTCATAGTCACTGCTAATCATCTGGTCAGGTAGGCACATTATTGTCTTTTATAACATAATTCCAAAGCTGCCTGTCACGTAATGTTAGCTGCCACATTACCAGGCATACAACTGTGTCAAAGTTACTTCAAATGATGACACTACTGCTGATCAACAGACTCTTGCGTATTAGGCAGAGAGGTTGAATTTTGAAGATGACATGTGACATAAATGCTGTTTCTTCTGCCGTGTGAAACCTGTGTCAACGTTGCTGTTGCAGACGTCGCTGGGATGAACTCGTATTGGCAGAATGAGTTCCACCACGAGGACACAGAGACAGCCTGTGACGACGCCTACCTCACACTCTATCACTCCTTCATTCGGCTCTCTGTCAACAGTCTCGCTCACTCCAGCACTCCCTGCCTCCTCAGTGCAGGGAAACTCCTTGAAGCCCACATCTACAATCATCTGGACATCTTCCAGGGCCTCCTTGTTAACTTTGAAGTAATAAATACAGTGGACAAGACGTTACATGTGGTAGAGGCATTTCTTCAGCCACGTAGTTCCTACCGCATCCTGAAACCAGTGGGGTTAATCCAACGACTCAAATATATTGAGGTGAGTAAATGTGTCATTATGATAGGTGTTTGTTTTTGCACATGAATGAATGAATTAAGTTTATTTCAACAACACAACAAACAAACAAAGCAGCACATTACAATTGAGTTAGTAATGTTATATTATAAATAGAAAAATAACCTTGTTAATTTTTTAACTTAGGCAAATGAAACTTTCAGAGATTGTAAGGGGTATCAAAATTGATACTGTGAATTTTTTTTCAACACATTTTTCCAAGGTATGGCAGCCATCTTGAATTTTAAATGGGACAAGCTTCATTTGGAAACTACTTGTCATAGATGCTTCAAATTTGATATGCAGTGGCCTTATACAACTCTAAGGTGTATCTATAGGGTGGATTTTTCATTATTGATAAAACTTTTTTTATGATTTTTGGGTACATCGGCTTACATTCAATGGCTTATATTGGGAAAACAGGCAGTATTTCCCAAAAACTGCTCTATAGGTATGGAACAGGACATGGTATACTATGAGAAGTTTCAAGTGATTATGTTTAACCAAACAGGTAGGGAAATGTTGACTGGTTTCAGCTTGTACATGAAAACAGAGAAGGTATTGAGTTACCTGAATCTGACACCATGATTATTCATTTAAATTTTCATTCAACAAACGTTTTTGTGATAATCAAATCATGATAGATTTAGCTACTGAAATAAGTGTGATTATCTCACCTTTTGTATTTAAATGAATAATTCATTGTCTGTAATAGCGTATGACGCAGCCAATAGTACTTCTTTTTTTATTTAGGTGGGGACAAAATTTGACCCAAAAGAAGAAATCTTCCGCAACTTTGGCAGCCTCATCGGTCCATATAGTGACATAGGTCTGCGCCACTCCTGGGGTCCTGGATCAACGGGCAAGGTGACAGTCGTCTATGTTGACCCTGCCCATGTTGTTGCTGCATCATACGATGTGACAGTGGCTGAAAGTGAGCACGTTGGCCATCACAAGCCACAGTTAAACAAACCGCTACGCCCGGGAATGTGGACTGTCAAACTGCTCTACTCCACAGACGTTGTCACGGAGACAGACTTTCTTGTCACTCCACTGTCTCACTCTGAAGGTAAACCCATTACTGACTCGGCAGCTGTAGCCTCGCATCATGGACCAGCAAATCTATACACCAATGAAGACTTCAGTCACATGCGCAAACAGCTTCATTTGATCAACACAAAACTTGCAGTAAGAACATCTCAACTGAACGAAGTCAAGACAGGCACGTCACTGTTGGCTTGGATAGATAGTTTAGCCAGTAAGACGTGGACAGTTGTTGACACTTGTTGTGGTGATTCAGCACTGCCGTCTTGTGCTGAAGTTGCACAGTGCAAGACAACGTACTGGAGCTCAAAGTACCCTGATCTCAAGTCCGAGATCACCGGTATAGATGTGAGTACTGGCAAGTTATTGAGGTAGTAGGGTGTAGCAAGCACAAAGGTATGTAGGAGATAGAGCCAATGACACAAATCACAAGACTCCCACACTACAGAGACCCAGCAGGGGAATCCCTACTGATGAAACCCCTAGAAATCTATATAATAGAACAATTATAATAATTTATTTGCTTTGGTAATCTCAAAGGCTAAAAGATTGAGCTATATGGGTAGCGCTAACATCGTTAATACTTGTTTGTGTACAGACTGAAAGAGTTGATGATTTGTATTGAGTAATTACTCAAATCTGTGCAGGTAACACACTGACAGAACGAAAGCCCCTGAAACATATGTAATCAGTTTTTATAAAAATTCAATAAAAAAATAATGAGATTTTAAGCAAATTTAAATAGCCACAATATCTGCCAGGCATCGTTATTTACTTGACCTCCATATTGTGAGTGCACATAGAAGTAGCTCTGGATGACTGCCACACCTCGCCTTCAATTTTGTCAGGCTTCTGGCAACAGTACTTCTGATATGGATAGTTTTGACCATTCTGTGTTATTATCCATCCATTTGATGGCTCATCTGGTTCATTGGTTATGTCAATGCTAGTGATACACAATGCAGTGATCACGCACAAACTTAAATAAGCGTTTATGTATGAGGTTTGTCCCAGCTCTAATTTAGCATGATGAGTTGTAGTTATGTATCTGCAGGTGTTATGCTGTGATAGTAAAAAATACTAGATATGTGGAATGTTTCAAATTGATCTACATGCAAAATGCCAATCTACGGTACATGCAAATACCTGCAACTACAAAACATTTCATCAACAATTTGATTGAGTTGCCAGTGTGTTGATAAATAATTTGTTATATATTTAATTGTAAATGCAATGCATTTGAATCCATCAGTGAGTATCTGCATCAACATGGTATATTGTGACACTGCGTGGATTCTTGAAGAATGATGTTCATGAAAACTCATTCACCTACACAGGTATGTGTATGTACATATATATATATGATATTATTATTACTAACTTTTATATTGCGCCATATATCCGGGACCAGCCCGTTCATAGGCGCATACACACATTATAAGATGTACAAGAAAAGTTTAAGAAAAAAAATATGTATATATATATATAAATATATATATATCAGTAAACGTAATTTTAGACTATGCTTAAATAGACTAGCTATATTATGTATCTAAAATACATGGTGAAGTGACTGAAATATTAAAATTATTAAATAAATTGTTATAATATATTAAAATTAATTAAAATATATAAAATAATAAATACATAGTAAATAAATAAAAATATAAAATGTGTTCATAAAATTTTTTGTTAAAGCACAGTTCCTCGGTGGAAGTAAGCCAGCTTAAATAAATGAGTTTTAAGGAGTCTTGAACTTAGGCAGATTGTCTGTTTGTCGCATGTTTTCGGGCAGAGTTCCAAAGTGTAGGTCCTGACACCAAGAAAGCTCACTTGCCATAGCCCTCTAGGTTGTAGCACAGCAGGTGCAGATCAGCAAATCGAAGGTTGCTGGTGGGCGAGTAGGGTGTTACAAGATCTCGGATATACCCTTGTGCAAGGCCATGCAAGGTGGTAAATACGAGGACTAGCAGTTTATACTGGACCCGCCAACGAACGGGAAGCAGGTGTTTACAATTTGGTGCCGTGATGATAATAGCCTCGGTCTTTTTATCATTCAGCAGGAGATTGTGATCAGTCGATGCGATCAACCGCATCAGTAGCTTCTCCATCCCGCGTTCCACTCAGACCGACATACAGTTGAGTGTCATCTGCACAAAGATGGTAATGTAGATTATGCTTCCTGAAGATAACACCCATTGGCAAAGTGTAAATGGAGAAAAGAATTAGGCCCAGCACAGACCCTTGTGGGATGCCAAATTCGATCAACAGTATCTGGGAGTTGCCACCAATGCATACTGTCTGGGTTCTGTTCGACATGTATAACTCCAGCCATTTCAGTGCAGTGCCTTGAATGCCTATGCTGCGCAACTGGCTGATTAACATCGAGTGGTCAACGGTGTCAAACACCGCACTCATCACTGCCAGCACACCTTTCCTTCTGTCAAGAAAATTCAGATTGTCTCAGTACTGTGGTGTTGCCTGTTTGCACTTTAGGAAGTATCCAACACGTTGTTGTCAAGGTGCTGGCGAAGTCGGACTGCTACGTGGCGCTCCAGTAACTTTGACACAAATGACAAGTTTGATATTGGCTGGTAGTTTTTCATCTAGTCTGGATCAAGGTTAGGTTTCTTCAATGGAGGTGTAATCACAGCATGTTGGAAGTTTGCTGGCACAGACCCCGACTCGAGTCACATGTTGATGATTGTAGCTAATATCAAGTCGGGGTCCGTGCCAGCAAACTTCCAGCATGCTGTGATTACACCTCCATTGAAGAAACCTAACCTTGATGCAGACTCGATGAACAACTACCAGCCAACATATTCTAAGTACATACACACATATACATATATATAATCACACACATATATATATATATATATATATATATATATATATATATATATATATATATATATATATATATATATATTTGTGTGTATGTACTTAGAATATGTATAATTGATGAAATATTTGCGGAGTTAGGGGTTAGATTTACAATGCATCAGGTCAGCAGAATTGGAATGTTATTTTTGAAGTAATATATTTTCTACATCATGAATGTTGGTTGTGTTAAGTGCTGTACTTGGGGACAGTATAGAATGTATTGGACTTACAGAAGGTAGGTAGGTAAAGTCATCCCCCAGGCATTACGCCTTAGGAAGCCATGAAGGCTTATATGGCCAGTGCTTAAACCTGGTTTCTATAGTGCGAAGCAACTTAGAGTGCAGCTATACTGACTCTTCTGGACGGAACACTAGTCCATCGCAGGTACCTTCCAAACAGTGTTTGTACTCATTTGCAGCTGAGTAGACTGAGGCAAAGTAGGGTAAACGAAATTGCCTAAGCTTCGAAAACGAACCGTGACCAGTGTGGGTCTTGAACTCACAACCCTTGAATTTAGAGTCCAACACCTTAACCACTAGGCCACGGCTGCCCTCTTACAGAAGCCAGTATCCAAAATAGTTCTTCCTGGCAGCCTGCTTTGTATTGATACGCAGTATTGGCTGTAGTATACACAGTATTGGCTGTAGTATACACAGTATTGGCTGTAGTATACACAGTATTGGTTGTGGATGTTAAATTACGTCATGTTATCTGTGAGGAATGGAGCATGATTGCTGATTGATCTCCCAGGGATCAGGGTAGTCTGCTAGAGTAATGTTAGACAGAATGGTCTCTGGAGTACAAATGTCAGATATTGTATAACGGGTACAAGTTGCTTGCGTATGTCCTGACAAATGAAACAAATTATGTCATGTTTTATTCTTGTGATTCCAAAATAGTGTAAGCAGTTGAAGCAAGAAAAAATGTAACATATCATTTTGCTGTATAGTGGCCAAGGCTGCAGTGCAATACTCAGGTATTATTAGAAAGTGTGATCTTGTTAAAACATGGTTTTATCAAAAGTGGTAATGTTGATGACATGCCCTAGGCATGAGTGGCTGTGTGGGCTACTAGGATAGGTGCTCCATAGTTATAATGCATATCATGTTATATCACTTTTGTATTAAATCAAAATGTCTGCCAAGTATTGCTTTCACAAGTTTTTTGTAGGATTTTAGAAATGTTATGTAATTTATTATAAGTACATAGATAGAATGCGTGTGGCAACACACTATGTTAGGTGCTAATAGATGTAACTATAATGTTACTTCATTATGTTTACGTTTGTAAAAAGTTTCCACAACTATGCAGTATTAGTGAAGGCTGTTGTATATGCCATTAAGAATCTGTTGCTGCGTTGCCTTGATGTCTTTCACTGCTGTATGCATCCAGTAACATGTTTAGATATCATTTGTGTAGGATATTAATGCTGTTTTAGACTTGTCCGTAGATCTAGGTACATGCCTTCGTTGGAGATCTAAATAATATGAAACACATACTTACACAAAGTGTAGCCGTTATTGGTTTACAAATTAGCAACCTTTCTGTCTGTCAGCTCACTTTTCAGTCATTCTACTTTGATATTAACAGTTTATGTCAACAGTCAGAAATTGTGGCTTCAGCAATGTGTTTGACAAGCTATGATTTTATGATCACACTAAAATGTAATTTGTCCAGTACCTGAGCAAGATAGTGTTGATATTGTCTAATAAAGTTGGATGCTGTGCTAATCTACAGAATGCAATGCAATTGTTGGGAGACTCATCTAGTTTTTATTTTCATGTTGTATACATCCCTGTATGTATGCCATTGTTAACTACATGATGGCTGCTTCATCAGCTGCTAAACACAAAGCGTCATTAAAATTGTGTACAAAAAACATGAGATATATATATATATATATATATATATATATATATATATATATATATATACACTCACTCGAGATGTTGGTACGGCGCAGAAGGCCCAGGATAAGCTGGACGCAGAGAAAGACTAACATCTGGGTCAGAGGTCAAGCGGGGGTTAAGGAAGAAGGTCAGCTATGTTTCATTAAGAGAAGAAAGCTGGCTAAGTATGACCACTGGAAAGAAGACCAGATAGTCTGGTACTTACCAGCATAGAAGGAAAAATACCACGAAAAACCAAAGAAATAGAAGAAAAAGCCAAATGGACAACATTGGACAGATGGTGGACTAGAGAGATTGCAAGGAGATGCCAATGGCCTAACTTAGGCTGTGTCTGTGGTACACAAGAAAAAAAAACTACCTTCACGGTTAGGGTCTAGAAAAGATCAAAATAAAGATGTTATAAAAAATTTTGCACAAATTTATAACCATAAAAAACTCCTTCTGGCTGAAAACTGACATTGTAGTGCCTCCTCCCCAAACTGGTCTAGGCGGGAAATAGTACAGTGTACATATGCGATTAATTTTGTAGTGGGCCAAAATGTTGGCTTCGGGTGGGCTGGATTAATTTGTGGTATCACTTATTTAATAAACAAAGTATGCACATGTGCAAGCACAGAGCATTAGTTTCACGGAATAGCGAGTATCCAGGAAAAAAATGTCCAAATCGTAATTGATGGATGGTGCCATCGTGTGGCCTTCGAGGCGGTTGATTAAAAATGCTGAAACCGTGAACGACGCTGCTCTAATCGACGATTGTCGATATTAGGTGGATAAGTAAGTAAAATTATGCAATATAGTTGAAAAACATGTTTATTTCTATTGGTTAAGTGTACTATTGAACTATTGACAATAACTACCGATATTTCAAATTACTATCATTGCTCTGTCCTTGACCTTGGTCCTACATTATTTCTTATCTACATCAACGATCTTGGTGACGGTATTAAGTCCACAACACGCTTCTTCGCTGACGATGCCATACTTTCAACGCCATCAAGACTGACACCCAACTACAATATGACATCAGAACACTCGAATCCTTGGGAAGAAAGATGGCAGATGACCTTCAATGTACTTATGAAACGAAACGTAATGAACTAACTGTCGCCATCTTCACCAGCTACACATTGCAAGACCAAACCCTAGATAAAGTAACAAGCGCCAAATACGTAGGAGTTGAGATTACCGAAAATTTCCACTGGGAAAAGCATATACAAGCAACTGCAGCGAAGACCAACAAAGTAAGCGCCTTCGCCTACAGAAACCTCAAGGGATGCCCAACACATGTCCAGGCACATTGCTGCAAAAGCTTTGTATGACCAGTGTTAGAATACACAGCAGTGGGTGTGATCCCATGCACCAGCAACATCTTAAATGCTCACTGGAGATGGTGCAACGACGCTCAGCTCGCCGCATCCTTCACTTCAGCTCTACGTCTAGTGCCTCTGCATTGGTCGCACAGCGCCAACTTGAGAACCTGCAGTCCAGGAGAACATCAGACAGAGTCAGCATGATATACAAAATCATAAACGGACTTGTCGATGTGAACCCTGCTGCACTTCTTGAACCCATCAAACGAAGCTCCAAATTCCCCATTCTCGACACATACGTACACTCATTCTACCCATCATCAATCCGACTGTGGAACAGTGTACTTATAAATGCATCATCAGCTACATCCCTACTCCCATTCAAGTCTTCACTGAAGGGATGGATGTTGCACCACATATAGTAGTAGCAGTAGTAAAAGCTTTATTTCACGATGGTAACCATATCACGTTTATCGCGTGATTTTCAATGGGCCATCAATCACATCCACGTACACTACTCAGATTCATCGGCTTATTTGTTGTACGTTTTCTCCCAGGTCTAACTGCATTAGAGGAGTAACTGTAATGACATGTAATTAACCTAACAATGGTGAATGAGGTGACACGAGGCAGTTCCTGACACGAGGCGCCATCTGTTAGTGAAACTTGAACATGATCGGTCTGTGTATGGTGAGGAGAGTGGCTCTTTGCTGTCGAGTAATTGGAATGCCATCAACATCAAGGAAACGGTGGAAATTCGAGAGAGAAAAGAGACCTGTGTGAGCTCGTCATGTCTGCTCTGTCATGACACCGTCGTACATGTTTTTAGATGCATCTAAAGCATTCGATAGAATTAACCATTGGACACTTTTTAAGAAACCGCTTAATCGAGGTGTGTCTGCATTGCTCATATGTATTCTTATATACTGGTGCAGAACTCAAAATTAATGTTCTGCATTAAATGGGGTACTATTATGTATTGAACGGTGTTCGACGAGGTGGGATGTTATCACCATATTTATTTACAATATGTGTGAATGATTTACGTAATACATTAAACAATGCTGGTATTGGATGTCACATATGTGCTAACTATGTTTTATGTAGATGATTTATGTGTTATTGTGCCTAGTCCCTGTGGACTACAGGCTTTACTGAATATATGTTCTAAGTATGGTTTTGAAAATAATATTTTATATAACCCTATAAAATCGATATGTATGGTTGTCAATGTATGATTGTTAAATGTCCCAATGTTTACTTGAATAACAACAAACTTGAATATGTTGAAAAGGTCAAATATTTAGGTGTAATCATTTGTAATGATCTGAAGGATGACAAAGTTATATTAAGACATCTGCATAGTTTTTATGTCAGGTCTAACATGATCATTCGGGAATTTCACAACTGTTCATTTGGTGTAAAACTGCATCTATTTCATGCCTGTTGTACAATTTATTGTTCCAAACTCTGGGTAAATTTTAACAAGAGTACTTATTTGAAACTGAAAGTTGCCTACAACAACATGCATAGATGAATTTTAGGATACAATGGATGGGACAGTGTCAGTTGTATGATTGTTAACAATTCCATTGATAGTTTTGATGCGCAAGAATATTTATGGTTTTAGAAAACGGGTTGATGACACTGAAAATAATTTTACAAAATGTTTGAACACTTGTATAAATATTCTTTATGGCCCATGTGGTCGAGGTGGGCACAATCACTTTATTGGGTACACTGGTGATTACACATTCCATTTATATATTTAAAATTATTTATTAATATATGTATATAAATATATATATATATATATATATATAACTAATTAATAATTTTTATGTATTTAACGTTTTTATTTATTTGTTAGTGTATTTATTTTTTAATGTTCACGTATTTGTTTACTTATTTATTTGTTATAACTGATTATTTTTTTACTATAATATATATATATATATATATATATATATATATATATATATTATAGTAAAAATATAATCAGTTACAACAAATAAGTAAACAAATATATATATATATATATATATATATATCTATAATAAAAAATAATTAGTTAAAACAAATAAATAAGTAAAAATATGCAAACATTAAAAAATAAATACACTAACAAATAAATAAAAAAGTTAAATACATAAAAAATTATTAATAAGTTAAATATATATATATATATATTTATTTAACTTATTAACATAATTTTTTATGCATTTAACTTTTTTATTTATTTGTTAGTGTATTTATTTTTTAATGTTTGCATATTTGTTTACTTATTTATTTGTTTTAACTGATTATTTTTTATTATAATATATATATATATATATATTTGTTGTAACTGATTATATTTTTACTATAATATATATATATATATATATATATAATATAGTAAATATATATATGTATATTATAGTAAAAAAAATAATAAGTTATAACAAATAAATAAGTAAATAAATATGCGAACATTAAAAAATAAATACACTAACAAATAAATAAAAACGTTAAATACATAAAAAAAATTATTAATTAGTTTTATATATATATATATATATTAATAAATAATTATATATATATATATATATATATATATACTTTTATTTCAGGTAAATAAACCCATGTACAAGCAAGTATATATGTACATAAAAATATAAGTATATGTAATATATATATATATAATAATAATAAAATAAAAGTATTCGTATTATTTACAACATTTGTCAAAAAACATTTGTGTGTCGTTCTTTGAGAGGGATCTACTTTTGCTGCATCCAAAGTTCTCAAAGACGCCAAATGTGAAACTGGGTTATGCACTTGAGTGACTTAAAAATACTGACTTCATTACAAATACACCGTTTCAGACAGAAACATTGAAACACGTAAACCCTTTTTGAAAACAAATTCAGACATTACTTATGCATTTAACTAATAATGTATTCACCGAGGGTGTTTTCACATTTAAGCAACTAAAACCTATTTTTAATATACAAAACAGGTCCCTTAAATTTCTGTTTTATGGAGTTACTCCCTCTCTGTGTCGTCACACACACACAAGGCAGAGAACAATCGACGCCATCCATGATGAAAACAAATTAAGACATTACTATCTTCAGCCATTCTATCAAGAGTAATTATGGAGTAATATCATGTTATAATTTTATGGAGCAATATATGTAATAAAATATCGAAAGTTTCGAAACACATCTATCACGATCCATTCGTTCAACTCCGGAAATCACCTTACATGACCGAAGGTACAAGTGGACTTCGATTATGATGTTTATCTGTGGTCTGGTGTAGGATTAGCTTTTTACCGGCTGATTTTGTGTACCGAAGGGTTGAATGAGTGGGTAGCCTGGGTGTAACGCTACAAAGGCAGTGAAGGATAATAAATCACCTGGAGTGGATGGAATTCCTCCAAAACAACTAATGTAAACATTAGAGCAAATCAGTATACCTCTTGCAAGAGCGTTCAACTTGTCATTAAAAGAGTTTGTTGTTCCTTTTGAATAGAAAGAAGCAAACATCGTACCATTATTTAAAAGCGGTTCGAGAAATAAGTAAGAGAATTGCAGACTAGTGAGTTTAACGTCAGTGGTTTGTAAATTATTAGAAAGGTTAATTAAATACCATATGGTGGACTTCGATCCTTGTTAGGTATAAATTATTAAATTAATCTCAACATGGATTCCTAAAAGCGAGGTTATGCTTGTCGTGTAATTACATTAGTAAAACACCATTTATGTAAGTGTTTACTGACATTGCAGCAGTTTGTTTGGACAAGTGCCAACACACAAACACAAGTAGACACCGCCATTATGTAAATGTCTTCTTGTTTGATTATTAGCGATGATTGATGTTTGGTTGCTTAAACGCAAGCATTAAACACACCAATTACGCAATTACAACAAATTGTGCATAGCTAAAAATAATATCAATGGCAAGAGCTGTTATATAAAACGTTTATGGCTGAAAAAAATCGAAAGTGATAAAATGTTTTCAGGACGATTTCCATTACCTTAGTTTATATGCCTATATATACAATGCAAGGTCCCCCTCTAATAAGGCGCCACCTCCTCACCAGAGCTAGGCTACCCCCTCACCATAAGCCACTTTGCCTTGCAGAAAATAAGGTTTTTAGATGATGCGTGCGTGCGTGCGTGCGTGCAATATTGATGTCTGGTTACTTAAACGCAAGCATTAAACCCACCAATTACAACAAATTGTGCACAGCTAAAAATAATATCAACGGCGAGACACATTTTCTGAGATAAAACAGCATCATTGTTAACTGTTAGATAAATCGTTTATGGCTGAAAAAGTCGCAAATGATCAAATGTTTTCAGGGCGATTAATCGTTCATCGTTTTGTGTTGGGTAGCAGCGAAACGTTTTTCGTGTTGTTGTTCATACGATTCTTCATGAATATTATGCTCTAGCTTTTGCGTAGGCCGTTAAGCAGTGTTTTTGTCGTGTTCACTGGTGTATGTGAATAAGATGGTGCTATGGCAAGTTGCAACATGTTCTGAGGTAAATTGTAAGATTGCCGTATCAAGCGAAGCATGTCATTCGGTTAGGGAAAGTGTTGGGAAAGTGTCACCATCCACTGTGAATGGCACGGCGATTAATAAACATTTAACGTGATTCTCTTCATTACAAGTATGTGAGGTAAGGCCTATTTAGTCTCACGAGCTAGTCATATATCCTAGATATGTATTAAAACATTATACATACATTAATTAATTTATTATTTGCACCACTTTGCCTCAGTTGTAAAACATTACATCTTACAATTGACCTAGCTGACTGTTGCAACTTGTCCCATGTCGGGGTAAATAGTAGCACCTTACGCTTAGAAGACCTCATAAATGTCTCATGTCGGGTTAAAAAATAGTGCCTTAGGAGACCTCATAAAACATCATTGCGCAAATATGTGTTGGATTCAGCATTCTTTTTTTGCTATATATGGGAGATATATGCGGTTTAGTTTGCGTCAAAAAAGTTTCGATGGGGTAACAACTAATTAAAGTTAAGTTCCTGTATGCCAGCCTTGTAAATTCGATCGCGCATATATTGGCTAACACGGCAAATGAAAAAATTTGTTTCAGCAGGGATAGGGGAAACCGGGGCTAGTTGCATACAGGGGCAAGTTGTTACAAAATCGTTTTACGAAAACATAGCACACGTGTGGAGATACCATTAATTTTGGTTGGAAGTCCACCAGCAGACACACTGTCCAAAAATCGTGAGTTAAGAAGACGAAATTAACGAGGTGTGGAAAAAACCACCTAAAACTTTTTTGGCATGCCCACATGATATAATCTCAGGCAGCCACTTTTAGGTTTCATTAATGAAACTTGACACATGTCTACTATATAGTACAAGGGGTTGTGCCAAGCAGAAGTTTAGCTGAAAAAAAAACAGGATTAGTTATCGTCCACGTGCATTCAACTGCAAAAATTGTGTTTGGGACAAGTTGTTACAATTATTGTGTTGTGTGTTGTTTGTGCTGTTGTCTGCTGACAATGATTGACAGAGCAACGCTTATTTAACCACGACGTGTGAACTCTTTATTTCACTTGTGAACCCTAGGGTACTGGTGTATAACCAGTACTGTAAATGCTAGCAGCGTCAAACAAAATAAACAAATATCTCAGAAAGGCGGGTTCCGAGCACATAGATGAAAAATAGTTGGACTCTCGATAAGCCAATGTCTTTCGTGTCCACTTAATTGATGTCTGGTTGTTTAGTCTTGGATGGCAATCTTTTAAAATCTTGTAAAAGTGTTATGTTCATATGTGCGTGTATCATTCAATCAAGTAGAAGTCGCATTACATATTACACTTGCATTGCCATCTTTGCTGTAATAACGTACCCCGTATGATTTAACAACTTGCCCCGCTTAAGGGCTAGTTAATTGTTACAGTCAACCACGCCTGGGAAACTCACTACAATATGGAATATTAATGGTATGGTACCTTTTATTAACACGAATAATGCATTTAATGTATACGTTGACAGAAATAATGCATCTAGCATACTTTTTCACAAAAAAGTGACTTTAACTGGAAATGTTAACAACTAGCCCCGGTTTCCCCTACTTCATGATCAATGTAGTGAGAGGAAACTGCAGGCGGCGAGGATGAACTTCGTGACTCATTACTGGACTAGCGTCTTAAATATAGTGCAACATTTTCATACTATTTGTATACACTGAATATACAAATACAACGTATATGTGTGTGTGTGTGTGTGTGTGTGTGTGTGTGTGTGTGTGTGTGTGTGTGTGTGTGCGTGCGTGCGTGCGTGCGTGTGTGCGTGTGTGCGTGCGTGTGTGCGTGCGTGCGTGCGTGCGTGCGTGCGTGCGTGCGTGCGTGCGTGCGTGCGTGCGTGCGTGCGTGCGTGTGTGTGTCTCTACAAGGGGCGGGGGTGGGGTGGGGTATAATTTTTATGGAAGTAGGCCTACGTATATAGACCAATTATATGGCGAAACATCCTAGCTTTGCACAGTGACCATATGTGTGCGTGCGTGCGTGCGTGCCGGCGTGCGTGCCGGCGTGCGTGCGTGCGTGCGTGCGTGCGCACAATTAAACATATGGCTGAGTGGCCCTATATATGCCACTATCATGTATGCAATAATGATATGTATATATAGCTATGTAAGCCCTGAACAATTATGTACACAACTCGATCCGGATTACAATTAATGACACCAATATGCAACGTATAGTCGTTCGAATGTGTCGTCAAATAATATGTGTGGCGTCTATAACGGCGACCAGTACTGAATCACGATAGTCAACCGATCAAATGGAAATTCGGCTGGTCGTGTAGCATGATTTTGTTTACATTCAACAACGTAGGCCTAGGTGCGCGTGTACCTGCGTGCCTTCCCCGCGCCCTACGTACACGTGGCTGGTAACGCGTGGCGAGCCCGGCTGTCCGACTAGTTGAAACGGAGTGTGGAATTTTTTGGAGTCACCCACGAATCATTTAATTCACACAACAATCCACGACAAATGCAAATGACGATCGATATAATCACATAAATATGAAACACCCATAAAAATATGTAGGGTCAAGTTTACGTTTAGATATTAAGCCTATAGGTATAGTTGTACACGCATATGTTGCCCCGTCAGACAAACCCACGGAATTAACCATTTCAACGAACACGACAAGGTGCACTTATCCTTTCGCAATTTTTTCAAGCAGGCCATGCACCTGCATATTATGTGTACGCTGCGCATAAATTATATACCGTCTATGTTAGCAGTTATATGTATATATCTGTGTTGAATTAATTTTATGCTACATGCTTGAGTATGTCTCATTGATTACTGATGATATGTTAGACGTTAACATACAGCGAGAGTGGCCAAGCAAATGGTATCGTTACACAATATTACAGGCGGGTATTTCGTCTTGATTCGAAATCGTCTATTTATAGAGCATGCTGCTGGCTCAACAGGGCGTGACATCACGCTCGCGCCACAGCCTGATTGGTGGACGGTGCATGGTGAGACGTAAAGTACTCACACCACGTAACTGTCGCCTTAGCATCTGCTACGTTGGTCTTCACGACATTGCGTTATCAACCATTACAAGTCCGAGACAGTATACGTGGACGACCTGGCATGATATGGGTAAGTTGCGTTTGAAAGGGAAACGCAGATTTCGGCTACCAACGCTGACACGCGCGTTGCCATTGTAGACATTAGTGCGATAATATTAATTTATTGTGTTAACGGTTAACAATGAACAAACACGTGAGTCGTCCTGACAGCACTCACCCGATGAGGACAATCGACACGAGTTTCACTGGTAATACCGGAGTCTGAGACTGCTGATCGAAGCTGAGAGGCCCGTCAGAGTTCACGTTTATCTTCCTAATTAAGACTAACCCCTAACAATCACGAAATACGGCATAATGAGGTAGAACTACAGGTATAATTCTGCTGTAATATAAATTAGGATTCGTACCGTATAAATGAACTAGTTCACAGTTAAGCTTTTGTCGTGAGTTACCAGTTACAAGCAAACATAGACTGATAACTGGCCTATTTGGGGGGGGGGCTTGGCAGGAATTATTGTGGGAGGTGGGATCGAGGTTGGCCTCAAAAATGGTTATTGGTGGAAGGTGGACTTTAAACAATGGTGGAAAGTGGGAGATTGGCCCCTAAAACAGGTGGAAGATGGTTGAAGAAGGTTGAGACCCATGTCACCCCCATTATATATTGGCTATAAACAACAACTCAATAATGCAATGTGAGTCATGACATTGTGTATGACTAATAATTTACACTACTGGAACATTAATATCTGCAGCTTGTAATAGTTAGTGTACTCTTTGTAAAATGGTTGCAAACTGTAGATGCCATTTAAAAGTTAATCATTATACTTAACTGGACTTAGAGACCATGACAATGAGGGGGAAAACAAGAGAAACCAACGTTTGCGGAATTACCTGGGTGAGAAGAATTGCGGGAGTAAACAGAGGAGACAAGCAAAGAATAGAGGAGCTGAGGGAGGAGGCTGGTGTGAAAGAGTTTCAGGAGGAAGCTGATGAGGAGTTAGTTTTGTGTCAGGCACTCACATACAGCAATATGTGACACATGCTTTAACACTCCGTTCTCTAACCAGTAACAAACAGATGGGTGGATGGTAGCTTGAGCATTGTTCCAGTGGTATGACTGGACTTCATCTTCCATTACAAAAGTGAAGTTCTCTGCAAAATCACCCACAACAAGTACCTCCTTTTCACCCAGCATATTGTCTTGCAAGTATGATGTTTGTACTTTCTCAACGAAATCATGAAGGATGATATGTTGGAAATGTTCAGTGAAACTTTGAATGAATTCATCAACTGACTGATGGATGGTTTCTAACGTTGATCCGTCTGTTGTGGTCCACTTTCGGTATTCAGTTTCGTCAAATGCATTGAGCAGCAGTTCTTGAAAGATGGACACTGATTGCACTTCTGGAGGAGGCAGTCGAATGAGGTATCATGTACATGTGATTTACCATAAAAATCAGGTATATTAAATGTTATTTTGACGTCTCCACTAGCTACAGATCATCATACTATTTATACAAATATTAAGTATACCAACAGATATAGATAATTACCTTATGGGCAGAGAATATGCAGAGAACAAAACAGCACATTCTAGGAAGGCAGCCCCTATTTGCAACCTGACAGATCATGAGACTCATTTAGTTCTTACCACATCACTAGAGTGACGTGAGATGATGGTGCATTTAAAATGCCATAACTCTTAAAGTATTGCAACTCGCATGATAAAACTTTCAGTGATTATTGCCAAATATGTATGCTTCAACACAGAAGAAAATCAACGAAATCTGAGGTTACATGATTTTTGCTATGTCAGGTCAAAGGTCAAACATTATTAAAACACCATGTTTTTAACATTTTTGTTTGTGTTTTATTGTCTACACAGATAGACATTTACCAGAGCTTCAACATGATACCAACATCACATCTGTAGGTTACCTAGGAGAGGAGTTATAACACCTGGAAGGTCGTGAGGTAGTCAAGGTCGGGTCAAACTTTGATGACCTCTATCTCTGGAAAGGATGATCATATTGACCTGAAATTTGGGTGGGAACATTGCCTCATGAACGTAAACCAAATAAACCACACCAAATATCATCAAAATTTAAGGAGGTCATGTAAATGTAACCGTTTTTGATTGATTTGGCATGGAATGTCCGTAAAGTGGGCGAATGGAGGAGGAGAGTGAGACTGAAACTGATGTGGGAGGACTGTGTGGAGACAGATTTGACGGTAGTGGAGGGGAATGGAGAATGACAGTGAGTGTTGGGGGATGGAGACGGGGTGGATACAGCAGTGAAATGGGAACCGTGACAGAAGAAGGAAAACAAAATCGATGACCAGTATCAATGCCAGCCTCACCCCGGACTTCAGGGGTAAAGAGACCAACAACATACTATGTATATACAGCTGTACCTAGTACATACGTACATACATCAAATGAAATGCAGGTGGGATATGTCATAGGTATAACTTTTTGTGAAAAAAAGATGCTCATTTCGATGTGCACGATGGGTAACTAAATGTTTCTTTCGAATGATTTGCGTAACCTATGCAAAGTTGCAACTTTGAAAGTCCAGAACCAGTTTTTGAAGTAATAAAACTTACAAAATGCTTTCGCCAGCTGGCGCCCACTATTTAAAAAAACACGCCAGGACGATATTTGGGCGCCACTGGCGAGCCACAGCTTGCAAATTTAAGTCCTGCTTAATGTGAATCAAATAAATAGCTTTATTCCAGACTCAACAGAGTCAGAACACACATCCTGCATGTGAATCTGATATCAAATATAACTTGTTAGGTGAATATTTACAGAGGTAGATAGTTTATTGAGAGTATTGACGTGTTCCATATGCTGGGATGCATATACTGCCCCCCATTATGTATGTTGAATAAATAGTTAGTTTATTGAGAGTATTGACATGTTCCATATCTTGTGATGCATATACTGCCCCCCAGTATGTATGTTGAATAAATAGTTAGTTTATTGAGAGTATTGACATGTTCCATATCTTGTGATGCATATATTGCCCTCCAGTATGTATGTTGAATAAATAGATAGTTTATTGAGAGTATTGACGTGTTCCATATCTTGTGATGCATATACTGCACCCCCCCCCCAGTATGTATGTATGTTAAATAAATAGATAGTTTATTGAGAGTATTGACGTGTTCCATATCTTGTGATGCATATACTGCTCCCCCCAGTATGTATGTTGAATAAATAGATAGTTTATTGAGAGTATTGACGTGTTCCATATGTTGTGATGCATATACTGCCCTCCAGTATATATGTTGAATAAACAGTTTGACAGCAACCACTTATGGCCTCAACATCTGTCATCATGAAGTTGTTTTGTAACGTATATCCGTTAGACAAGTGCCAGTTAACAGTTACTTACAAGTCTGAAATAATGTTAATCTCTGTAGGTAGTATTCTTGAATTTTGTGGATGTGCTACCACAAATATTAATTTTCATACTTTGGGATACAGTGATATAAAAATTTATTTTGTGCATCTGGAACATTTAGTACTTATTAATCTGCTTGCTTCTAAATAATTTATTCTGTTACCTTACACATGTTGATATCCCAATATTTTACTATATTTTTAGTGGTTTTTGGAGCTTTCCGGTGAGAAATGTTGGGGTATTAGTTTCAGAGTAAACCACTCTTAGTTTGTCTGAGGTTTAACAAGATTTAACAAGATTTGCCATCCAAGCCAAAGGCCCAGATGGCAAGTGGACAAGGAAGCCATTGGCTTATCAAGAGTTTTGGTTATGTGGGATAAATATCACCATATTGCAGATAAAGTCCTTGTTCTCCAACTAAAACATTTTGGCCCTACAATATGCCAATACTGTCGTTTTGCAGCTGCCATCACACAAAAATTTACTAATAACAGTTTAACACCTTGCAAAAAGCCTTGAAAATGCTGACCAGTTTTACTGTGTTGTCCAGAAATTAGTAGTTTGTCCCTTCAACAAGATGTCTCACGTGGTTGGTACACTGCCCAGTAATAAGTGCCTAAACTTTCTCAAGGCAAGATGACCAGTTTCTCTTAACTCTGACCCCAATGACCAAGTTGTACTTGTAATTGGCCACAGGTTGTCACATCTGGACACAGTGGACAGTCATAACCCAACCCACCCCTAGTTAACAATGTCTGTGCCACCCTGAGTGTTTGTCAGATAGCTTCATTGCAGTTGCATAACAACAAGTTAACTGGAACTGTGTTGTTACAAGCCTACCGATTGGTGGAGTCATGGGGTGGGAGTGTACCATGTCATGTGGTCTGGCTTGTCAGGTGGTCTTTATAATCTTGCCAGAAGCTGCATGCTACATTTACTCTGTACCTGGTGGCAGATGTGCTAGGTCTTATCTCCGTAGGTAAGTTAAGTTGTATAAAACTGTAACCAGTTCCAGCCTAACAGGTACGTCCTACGGGTTCATATTGACCAAATGTTGATTTAAGAAATCTTTGCTATGTTTCAGTATTGCTGAATTTTCATTAATGGTATTTACAATAAATTATGGGTGGAAGCCTGTAGTTTTCACCCTGCAAAGTGGCCACAGCACTGGAATGTTTTTTTACAGCTATATACATGTCCAGCATATCAATAGAAAGCAGTTCTGTATCTGTCGCTTCAGGAAATATAAACACCAGATAAAATAAAAAAATTAATCATGATCCAAAAAAAACATGCACTTGCATGTACAAGGATAATTCACAAAATTCATGCAATAAGACTGTGAATAGTATGTTGATATGCCCAACAAGTCACATAAAATTGTATTATGTTCATGAATATTATAAAAGGGGGAGCGCTTTGTAACATCCACAGCTTTAAAAGTAGGATTGAAACCGTGTTGATGTGTCAGACGGACTCTTTGTCTACTGCAAAATAGGGAGTTCAGTTTAATGAGTGTTACAATGCAAACTTCATGCTATTTCAAAATATGTGTATTATACATGAACATAGTAAAAATTAATCATTACAAATAGCATTTAGATATTCTTAACTTGCTTTATGATATTAGGTTCCTGTTGTTTCTCAGAATGGTAACACCACGACTATTGTTTAGGTCTTTCTATTAATAATCAAAATTGGCATCCATCTCTAGAGTTGAGGTCAAAGGTCAATGTACGCTTCATGTTAGTCATGTGATCACATGGTGGATTTCTTGGAACTAATACTTCATTGTCAACTTAAATACTTACCCTTTATCTTAATGGCCACTGGAAATAGCCAAAATCATCACATTCATGCTGCATTGTGGACTTCTTGAAACATTTACAATTAATCTCCCATGCTTTTATTGACTTTTTTGAGATTCTCTTGCTGCCATTTCAAAGCTTCGAGAATGGAGGCTAGCTGAAATAACCTACTCTCCAGTGCCAAATAAACATATAGGCCAAATAATAGTATAGGGTGGCAAATTGGTCAAATTTAATAATAGTATAGTGCCGAATAAAAGTAGGGGGGGGGGCAAATTGTTCAAAACAAATAATAGTACAGTGCAAAAAAGTCACTAGTATATTTGTCTTTTTTAGCACCAAAGCAATTTTTTTTACTTGAAAACTTGAAACCAAAACATCCCTAGAAAACTACGCAGATCGCAGTGTATTTTGGTTTTCTGCCGAATTGCGTATTCGTGTCACCGCAGATATAGGAATCGCATTTTATATCTGAAAAACTTGGGAATTTATAATTTTTAAATGGGCATTAAAGTTTTATTGAATTGAATACGCAAGCCCATTTCAAAAGGATGAAAACTTAGCCATCAGAGGGAGCCATGTGCAGCTCCAGTTGGGAGCAAGTGATTTTACCGCGAGCGGTAAACCGCTCCGTAGATGATTGATTAGCACTAGCAATAGGGATTGAGAGCGATTGCTCTCCTAAAAATTATACCCTGCATAATTTGCCAACGATTATATGAGAATATAGGCTGACACAAACGTTTAATTTAATAATAGTATAGTGCCAAATAAGGTGCTTATGGGGTGGCCTTTTTATCAAATAAATACGCTTATAGGGACGCTTATTCACCACTCAAAAGTAGATGGTGCCTAGAGCTGTTTTTTATAAATAATAATTTATCAACATACTGTTTGCAGGACAAAACTATACCATCAATAAAGCTTACTTATTTACGTCAGAACACAAAAATGGTTGATCTGCCATTTGAATAAATTTGGATGACTTCGACGTACCAATTTCATATAAACTGACTGGTTCACAGACTGTCCGCTAGGTGTCACTAACACACATTACTGGACACGCTAGGGCACAGACAGCTAAGTTTACTGTAACTTTGTACAAAAGTTTAAATTCGAAAGAAATAAAACCCAATTGTAACAGTCATAGTTATATACAGTGTCAGGTCCAGTTTGCCCGTCCTATTTTCGAGTATAACAAGCTGTAACTTGATACGGATTGTTAAAAAAAGTGCCAACAGTAAGCACGCCGTGGCATCAGCCATCTTTCTCAAAATGCAACCCGCTGTGGCTTCGACAGGGACATCTGATTTTCAAACCATTCAAGCAGCAACATTGTGGGTGGGTGGGTGGGTGGGTGGGTGGGTGGGTGGGTGGGTGGGTGGGTGGGTGGGTGGGTGGGTGGGTGGGTGGGTGGGTGGGTGGGTGTGTGTGTGTGTGGAACTTGATTGGTAAAGGTCATACACTGCCTGACTGCATCTCTGCGTTATGGCACTAATATCGGAAATATTTACTCATGGATAGAAATTAACTGCAATACAATTTTTGTGTGTGATTTCTATGACCACCTTATTGATAAAAAAAGTCGGAATCCCAGATTTGAAATGTGTTGTAAATTAGTAACAACAAATATAGATGTAAACATTTGGAATTCAAAACACACAAACATCAGCAGCAGTTGCCGAATTGGATGATTTTGTGGCATCATATCTGATTGGTTGATGGAGGTGGGACAAAAGATCAAATCTATGTTTATAGGGGTGAATCCACTAGGCGTGAGAAGTGTGATATTGGTGAAACGTAGTTTTGTTGACGAAAAACCAAAATCCTAAATCACTTAAATGGCATTACTGGTGGGCTGATGAATTAAAATACAAATATTTTATGGGGTATCAACCCCAGAAATGACTGGCAATACAAGGATGTGGTGTTTTGATGTTTCAGAATATTAACTGATGGTACAGGAAAGAATGCCAGCCAGAACAATGAATGAGAAAGGTGGGAGTGATGACGATGTCGTCATCACTGGCATCTCTGGACGACTTCCCGAGTCAGAGAACATTGAAGAGTTCCGCAGCCATCTCATCAATGGTGAAGACATGGTGACAGATGACGACCGGCGCTGGCAGCCAGGTACAGTTGACAGTTGTCACTACTACATAGGGTGGCCAAGGTATGGAGAAAAACTTGCTGACTTGTGAGAGGACAGATGGGGAAAGTTGGTAGAGAAAAATAGCACAGGGAGAAATATTACTGTACAAAATAATAGGACTGTAAATGAATTGTTTGGGCGTTATGCTATATATATATATATATATATATATATATATATATATATATATATATATGTATATATATATATATATTTGTTTTAATATTATACTAATATTTGTTTTAATATTAGACTAATATTTGGTTTAATATTAGACTATATTTGTACACTCAGATTGTCCTACTTTCTTTGTAAGCTGATCTATTTGGAAAATTCCACTTCTTTGTAAGTTTGCGATACTCCAGTTTGTGTAATCAGCCGTTGAGCGTGAAGTGTTATTACAAGTGCTGTTTAAATTGAACAAAGGACATCTAGGACTAGGATATTTGCAAGTGGGCATCTCAAGGGTTAAGTTACAATTTATTATGTGTACATTGTCTGAGAGATTTCCAAAGGTGGACACACCCCAAGGAGTCACTCCTAGTTGGTTTTTAACATATTTGAGCTCATCATTTCTGAGTCGGTTCATTAGGAAATTGTACTGAATACACCATGAGAATAAATCCAGGCTGAATACAAATTAGGAGTTAAGAAGTGTATACAGCAACATTAAGAGCCATTGCTGCTGTCTCACTGGACATTAGACCACTCTTATCTGTATCCTAATTCAATGTTGGCCAATTGTCTTCAAATGTGTAGCTGATCTTAGGCTTTATTATCATTCTTTTACTGCATGTGTATAGGAAATAGGTCAAGTGTATGGTATGGATTTTATGTATGATTGTCCAGGCTTCTGAAAGAGCAGGTAATTGTTTTTTGCAGTGAACACAACTCTGCAGCCAGTCAAGCTTACTCTGTATTTTTGTTTAACTTGAAATGAAAACATGACCATGTCTTAAAAATAGTTAAATAATATGTTGGCACAAACATTATGTATGATTTTATTGATCTTACACATACTGCTTTCAGGTCTAAATGGATTACCTACACGCAGTGGCAAACTGAAGGACATCTCTAAATTTGATGCTGCTTTCTTTGGGGTCCATCCAAAGCAGGCCAACTCTATGGACCCACAGCTCCGCATGCTGTTGGAAGTGACATATGAAGCCTTGGTTGATGCAGGTTTGTAATAACCAGATTTGATGCTTGTTAGATTTATTTATTGTTCACCTTTTATGGCAATGTTTTCATAATTTTAGTCAGACTTGGAGTCAATTACATGTAATTGCAACTGAAGTGCAAATTCCAATTTTGGAATTGGTGTTGTGTTTTTGACAGTAATTGGAATTGGTGAAAATGTAATTGGTGTTTTCAATTACTTTTTAAATTACATTATGTTACTGTTTAACTCAAGCTAATCGCTAAATAATCAGTAAACATAATATATTGTGTATATCATATTTGTTTGCTTTTATGTACTAAATATGCAGAAAGGAAATAAAACTGCTGTAAAATATGTTTTTTCGTTGAGTATGTCTGTTCACACTGTTTTTTCAATATGGAATTTATAATTGGTATTTTAGAATTGGTATTTTTGAGGTGGAATTGGTTTGCGTAATTGGTGTGTAATTGGAATTGATATAGTATAATTGGCCCCGCATCTGATCTTCATACTCGCAATTCTGATTGCAGCCAGTTTCTTGCAGTGACCAAGCCTTGCACCAACCATCGTATCCAGTGTAGTATGTATATATGTATATATATATATATATATATATATATATATATATATACATATACATATATATATATATATATACATATAATATGTGACGCGCCACGCCAAAACCAGGCGCTTGTCGCTAGATTTAGTTCGGCGCAGGAGCCTAAAACGCATGCCATACCTTCGAATTGTCAAAACTAGGTTAACGACGGAATCGATCAGCAAAATTATCCATCTTTCCATAAATCCATTTATATATGCAGAAAGATTGTTCAAACTAGTAATATTTAGCACTTTATTGAAGCCCCTGATTAGCGTCGCGGTTGAGAAGTCTTGACACAAAGCCATTTTTACGCGTTTTTGATCGACTGTCTTCGCTCGCTTACAAGCGGTAAACCCCACATGTTATACATGGCTGGATAGCTTATAACGTCAGCTACACGTGTGATTGGGAATCTCTTACTTTAGACCATTGGAACAGCTCCTATTATACATAATTTATCTAATTGTTGCTATGGACGTTGCGAAACGCTCGCTGATTGGTCGAAAACGTAAGCGCGCATGCGCAATCGGCTTGTTTACACATTCCTTTCGTCTTTGTTCGCCAGTTTCGCCCGCTGTTTTCGTCTTCCATTCATTAAAAAATTGCACTATGGCATCGAAAGAAGCTTATTTAGCTACCGAGTTGGATCGTGCGAGGGGGTGCAATCTCGAGGACAGCAATTTAGCTGCCGTGATTGAAAATTACTTCGAAGGCCGCGTCGAGCCCGTGGAAGTCGCCTCGGCAGGGCCAGGGGAAGACCACATTGTCATTGAGCCTGCACTGGTTGGCTCAGCGCCAGCAGGAGCGGACTTCCAAATTGGGAAAACTGACATTGTGTAGCGTTATTATATATGTAATGTGTAAATAATGTTTTATTTTCAGATATTTCAGGGATTTACTTTAGGGGTTCGGCTCTCAGTGCTTCCGTGCGGTAGTCTCCGGGAATACCAAACCTGGTAGTAAATGAGGTGGCATTCAATAAATATTACGTTTTTCCACTTTATATTTCTGTATCTTCTTTATACACATCTACTAGAGGAATATGCAAAATTTCATTCCATTTGGAGCATTATAAGTGCATGGTTGCTATGGAAGAAGCAATTTTTCAATGCCGTTTTTTAAAGCTGATTTTCTCAAAACTGTTATTCCAAGAACGTGAACACTAAAAGTGTAATATCTTGGCCCAGGAGTAAGATACACTGTTCATGTTGGTGTTATTTTAAAGCTGTGTATCTCCTCTATTTGAATCTGTAATAAAATTATTTTGTAAAATCGTCGACAAGAGCCTGGTTTTGGCGTGTGGCGTCACATACATATATATATATATATATATATATATATATATATATATATATATATAAATTGCAATAGTTACACCATATACATTATTCATTATACAAATATTGATTGATCCATGTTATTTAAATTTGCCCAGTTTATCAATTTTGTCTGGAAAAAACCTGTTGATACATGTTATATCACTTGTACGTATTTAAATAAAACAACTTGACAAGCTTGCTGGATTGCTGTTCCAGACCTGACTTATTTCTTATAAGAACTCTCTTATGATGGTAGTCTATCAAATTGTAGCTTATTGAAAAAGACATTGAAGTGCACCACTTCATACCACTTCTAGACACAAATAAAAATATATGTCTTGGTTGCAGTGCCTATTTTTTTGTATTTAACTTGATACTTGTGTTGTCACCAGGTGTCAACCCACAAGATGTTCGCGGCACCAAGACAGGAGTGTTCATTGGCTGTAGTGCGTCAGAGTCTCACGAAGTGTGGACATTCGATATGGACAAGATCGTAGGCTATGAGATGACTGGCTGCACAAGATCTATGTTTGCCAACCGCGTGTCATTCTTCTTTGACTTCAAGGGTCAGTTGTCTAAAGATGTACATTATTGTAGTCATAATCAGTTAAAAATGTAAAAACATGCTGATTTGAAATCATCTTTTATTTTTTTAATGTCCCATCCATATATGACTGCTAATTAAGCTTTCTCTTCAGCAAGTCATGTGATAACAATTGAGCATATCATAAACCTGCCGTGTTTCCTTTTTTGAGATATGAAATTTTAAATGTGACATATATAGCAAGTGCTATTTGTACTCAGAATCTTGGGAGATAACTGTCTATTTTTTCCCAGAAATTAATAGGAATGGGTTGCTTCATCTTTGTTACTCACAATGCTTGTTGCAGGGCCAAGCTATGCCACAGACACTGCTTGTAGTTCAAGTCTGCTGGCGCTGGACCAAGCATTGCATGCCATTCGCTCTGGTCAGTGCGAGGCAGCCATTGTTGGGGGCACAAGTCTGTGCCTCAAGCCACAGACGACGATACAGTTCCAGCGTCTCGGAATGCTGTCACCGGGCGGCGCCTGTCGTTCATTTGATGCATCGGGTACTAGTCTTTTCTAGTTCTCTCGCGTCCGTGCGTTTTTTAAGCCTAAAGTAGACTGGTTTGGGGAAAGTTGAGAAAATAATTTCCCAATGGCGGGAAAACTCATGAATTGCTGTTGACTTCAGTAGTAAGATATTTTCACAGCATAATTTAATTTAAGGTAATCCAAAAGAAGCATTTGTCAACAAAAGGGGTTTGGAGGCCAATAAGCTTTTGTATATTAAATAATTGAAGTTGCCTTTTGTAAATGTCGTAATCAAATAGATATGCTTTATTAAAATACATTTGTTGTAATAAAATAGATTTCTTGTAGTAAAATAATTTCTTGTAGTAAATGTGTTTCTGATGACCCCGGGTCACAGGTGATGGCTACTGCCGCAGTGAGGCCATCGTTGCTGTCTACCTCCAGAAAGCCTCTGCTGCGAAGCGTATCTATGCCACTTTTATCCATTCCAAGACCAACTCTGACGGAAACAAGGAGCGAGGTTTGCAAAATCACATGAGCGTTACACATTTAATTTCATCGTTTTCAATTCAAGCTGCTATTTCTGCATTTTACTTATTTTGTAAATATTTATTTTTAATTTTGGGTATTATTCCATCCAATGTGTTTGTAATGATACCTACAACATTGAGCATGTGACAACAGTATTTCTTTTGATAAATTCGGATAAACCTGTGTATATTGTATTGTCTTGGCCTTGACGTCTTCCTCAGTGTATGTGGTCATTCCTCCCATGTCACATGACTAATGTGGTGGTCATGTGACAGACTCCGAATTTGTGTAAAACAAGATTCATATTATCGAAAATGTGTAGAAAGCTTGCCATGTTTTACAGGTATAACATTCCCATCTGGCGAGGTTCAGAAAAGCCTGCTACTCGAGGTGTACAAAGAGGCGGGTGTCGACCCATCGGAGGTGGCATATGTTGAAGCTCACGGCACTGGCACGAAGGCAGGCGACCCCCAGGAAATCAACACTGTCACTGATGTGTTCTGTAGCAATGGTCGCAAGGGCCCACTCTTGATTGGTTCAACAAAGTCAAACATGGGCCACCCAGAGCCTGCGTCTGGTACGTGTCTCATAAATTAATTGGCACAGGTTGATAGATGGATATAAATGTGGCGTATAACCAGTTACATTAGAATTTTTTTACTAAAATCATTGATTTTGGACAAAATATAATTTTCATACAAGTAAGAAAATATTTAAATCGGGTAAAGGAACTGAAGATCCTATGGGATGTTGCAGAATGATTTCCAGTTGTAGCTGCAAAAAAATGTATAAATTTGTACTGCTTCCAATTAATATATTCAGTTTACAGCAGTTTCAGTGACGAATCACATTCTGTTTGCTCGATGTTTTCTTTTGGATTGGTATGGATTAAAATTGTCTAAAATGCTAATAAATATCTTATATTTTCAGTATTATGAATGCACGCATGTATACTAACACCAATGCCATATCCATAGGTTTGGCTGCCCTAGCTAAGGTTCTTATCGCAATGGAGGATGGTGCCATCCCTCCCAACCTACATTTTACTACTCCCAACCCTGACATTCCGGGACTGTCGGACGGACGTCTGAAGGTTGTGGCAGAACGCACTGAATGGAATGGCGGCTATGTTGCCATTAACTCATTTGGCTTTGGAGGATCAAACGTTCATGCTTTGATGCAGTCGAATCTGAAAGCACCGTCGCCGGCACACGCTGCCTCCAGTGTGCAGAGACTTTGCACGTACGCTGGACGCACACAGCAGGGACTTGAACAAATGCTCACAAAAATGCACACAGAACATGCACACGGCATTGAAGCCCAAGCGTTGCTTCAGGAAACGGCCGCCATGCCAGCATCGACGCACCCCTATCGGGGTTACACAATACTCAACAAGGAGCCCGCTGTTCAAGAGGTGCAGGTGGGTTGTGCTAAACACTGTCAATATGTGCTTGCTTATATGAAATAGACTCTTTATTTTAAAGTTTAAAAGTTTTTGCCTGTTCTGGTCTGTTTGCAGTGCTGCTCAAGTCTGGTCTGTATGCAGTGTTGTCTCATTTGTTTGCAACAGTGAGATAATACCTGCTCCTGTGTAGTCTGTATGCAGTGTTGTCTGGTTTGTTTGCAGCAATGATGGTGCCTGCTCCAGTCAGGTCTGCATGCAGTGTTGTCTTGTTTCTTTGCAGCAATGATGGTGCCTGCTCCAGTCAGGTCTGCATGCAGTGTTGTCTGGTTTGTTTGCAGCAATGATGGTGCCTGCTCCAGTCAGGTCTGCATGCAGTGTTGTCTTGTTTGTTTGCAGCAATGATGGTGCCTGCTCCAGTCAGGTCTGCATGCAGTGTTGTCTTGTTTGTTTGCAGCAATGATGGTGCCTGCTCCAGTCAGGTCTGCATGCAGTGTTGTCTTGCTTGTTTCCAGCAATGATGGTGCCTGCTCCAGTTAGGTCTGCATGCAGTGTTGTCTTGCTTGTTTGCAGCAATGATGGTGCCTGCTCCAGTCAGGTCTGCATGCAGTGTTGTCTTGTTTGTTTGCAGCAATGATGATGCCTGCTCCAGTCAGCTCTGCATGCAGTGTTGTATTGTTTGTTTGCAGCAGTGATGATGCCTGCTCCAGTCAGGTCTGTATGCAGTGTTGTCTTGTTTGCAGCAATGTACGAGTGCAGAGAAGCGTCCTGTCTGGTTCGTGTTTGCTGGCATGGGGACGCAGTGGCATGGCATGGGACGTGACCTCATGCAACTGGACGTGTTCCGTCAGTCTATTATGGAGTCAGACGCTGTGCTGCAACCTTATGGCCTCAGACTGTACAACCTGCTGATGACCGGTGATGAGGACGCCTTCAACGATACACTCAACTCTTTCATTGGCATTGCTGCTATTCAGGTAGGTTGTCATTGCTGCTATCCAGGTAGGTTGTCATTGCTGCTATTCAGGTAGGTGTGTCATTGCTGGTATTCAGGTAGGTTATCATTACTGCTATTCAGGTAGGTTGTCATTGCTGCTATCCAGGTAGGTTGTCATTGCTGGTATCCAGGTGTACATTTCCATTACTGCTATTCTAGCGTAGTTTAGGTTTACTATTGCAACCTGAGAATAAACTCAGCTTAACATTTCTTGGGACATAGATATTAAATAAGCATTGGTATTTCATATTTTAAAAACTTCAGAAGATGTTAATTGTATATAGAATGTTTTCTATGTCACGCAACACAGATACAGCAATTGCAGAAATGTCCACTATTGGCACGAATGTCTGTGGGACATATTTAATATATTAAAGTTGTCCCAGAAACAAGTATATACCATAAGAAACGTCATGTTGACAGGAAATGTTTTTTTTTCTCGTTAAAGAGACTTCATGGACACTATGTAACTTTTTTAACCAGACGACATCACATTGGTGAAAACGTATGAAATATATTTAAATTCACAAGACCTGGGTAGAGACTCAGGCATGGGGTAATAGTAATATGTAATTGTAATAGATAGTAGATGTTGTTTCTTCCTTCAAATGGTGTACAAATGTATGTTTAGCTAGTACTACAAAGACTGAGTTCATAGGCATTTCTAGGGTTTACAGACCCATCAAAAAAAAATTTCATTGACGTTCAGCGATAGTAATAATGACCCAGTAATAGTAATAGATATCTTGGTAATAGATTAGAATTACTGTAATGGTAATAGAAGCAGTAGGAAGTAATAGTAACAGATTGTCTGTAATAGAACCCATGCCTGGGTACAATACATAATAAATATGAAAGGTTGGTTTGTAGGTGGCTCTGGTGTGTGTACTAAATGTTCTGGGCATCAAACCCGATGGTATAGTTGGCCACTCCGTCGGAGAACTTGGCTGTGCGTACGCAGACGGTGGACTCACAGCAGAAGAGACGGTTCTGGCGGCCTACTGGAGAGGGCGCTGTGTGATGGAAGCCAACCTGCCATTAGGTGGCATGGCTGCAGTCGGTACGTTGACACTGGTTTAATATGTTTATGCCTTAGGCTACGTCGATTTTAATATTGGTCTGCAGACTCTGCACCAGTGCATTTTGTTTGCCTTATTGATTTAACAGAAGGATCAGTTTCATTATGGCAGTTTTAATATATCATATGTTACTGTATTATATTTGAAATAAGTGGGTTTAATGGTAGGACCTACAAGAACCTATGAATTAATTGACAAAACTGGGGTTAATAGTTCACTATCAATTCTGTAACCATTTTTTAAAATAATCTGTTCTGCGAGAAATGTTATTACCGTTAGCATAACTGGGAATTATAATTTTGTTTAGCCAACCTGTTGAAGGTGTGTGGTTGACGTACCATGGGTTGCAGGTCTGACGTGGGAGGAGGCGAAGGCACGCTGTCCCAGCGGAGTCGTTCCTGCCTGTCATAACTCCATTAACACTGTCACTATTTCTGGGCCTGCGGAGTCTATCAGCCAGTTTGTGGCTGAACTGAAGGAGGAGGAGATATTTGCCAAGGAAGTGAAGAGTGCCGGGGTAGCCTTCCACTCCCACTACATGCAGAGGACTGCCCCAGCCCTCAAGGAAGCCCTCCTCAAGGTTGGCACTAAACTAACTGTGTTATTTAAGTTATTTAGCAAGATTTAAAATACATAGTTATTTAGCTAGGTTTAGCATGTTAGTGTTATTTAACCAGATCCATTTGGCAAATACACAAGGACGCTGGTGTTTTATCATATTCAAATAATTTATTGTTCTCTGTCAGAAAAGAATACTTTTGGTAATGTCTACTATCCTACCTATGCACTAGTATGCAGAGTACTTTTTAATCTAATCTAGTAATTTTTTTATTAATGGTATTTAATCCTTAGATTTGCTGAAGAATGCAATCAACATCTTCATGATCATTGAGTGTTGTATGTTGAAGGTGATCAAGGAGAACAGGGTGCGTACACCCCGCTGGGTGAGCAGTTCTATCCCTGAGGAGAGATGGGACTCTGATTTGGCCCGCTACTCGTCGGCCGACTATCACGTCAACAACCTGGTCAGTCCGGTGCTCTTCCAGGAAGCTCTGCAGCATGTTCCAGCCGGTGCAGTTGTCATAGAGATTGCACCGCACTGTCTCCTGCAGGCAATCCTCAAGCGTTCGCTCAGTGCTGATTGTCTGTTTGTGGGACTGATGAAGCGTAACCATGCCGACAACACAGAGTATCTGCTATCGAGTCTTGGAAAGTAAGTATATTGTTGTTATTTGTAAGACTTTATTTAGAGCTAAACCAACCAGAAATTGTCTTGATTGTCTGTTTGGGGACTGGTTAAGTATAACCATGCCGACAACACAGAGTATCTGCTATCGTATCTTGGAAAATAAACATATTGCTGTTATTTGTAAGACTTTATTTAGAGTTAAGCCAGTCAGAAATTAGACAATTAGATGTTTGAACATTGATATAACCAATATGGCACAAATTCTGTATTCTGCAATGAATGCCGTATTCGAGAGAGAGAACAAAATCCAACTGATATAAAACACAACATAGCTACACTAGAAAAGAAATATATTAGAATCAAGTGTATTGTTGATTTATAGTTGATTGCCTCATTTCAGAGTTTACATGGCTGGGGTGGACTTCAACCCTCTTGACCTCTACCCAGCGGTCAAGATGCCTGTGTCCAGGGGAACGGCCATGCTATCCTCCCTTATCAGATGGGATCATGAGCAGCTGTGGGATGTGCCCAAGGGAGACCAGTTCATCACTGGCCCAGGGGGATCGGGCAGTTCCATCTCCTTTGAGATTGACACTTCCGCTGAGTCCGAGGACAGTTACCTTGTCGGACACAAGATCGATGGACGTGTGCTGTACCCCGCAACAGGGTACTTGGTGTTGGTGTGGCGAGCTTTCTCCAAGATCAACAGGCAGTCATACGAACAGTTCCCTGTTGCTTTTGAAGATGTGCACATTCACAGAGCCACCATCATGCCAAAGACAGGTAACCGAAGTTTTGTACCAATCTTCACCATCAATCGATACTCATGTGCCCTGTCTGTTGCAGCCATAGGCGATCACGACTCTCCGTATCCCATGGCAGGTGTCTCTTAATAGTTCTGTTCTGCTCTTTTTTTGCCAGGTTGCTAGACCATCAAGGATTTTCAATCTATGCCAACCGCTTCAATCCCCTCAATCTTTCCCATTGTCGCTAAATGGTTTAGGTTTCTCTTTAACAATCTTGGGTGTTTGTTGTGTTAAAATCGTCATAAATTGTTTTTTTTATTGGAAAATTGTCTTGTGATCATGTTGTGGACCCACCTCTTCCTTGGTAGTGGCCTTTACCATGTATTGTTGCCCATTGACTATTCCCTTTTTGTAGCTTTTCAACCCAGTTGGTCTCTCTTCACAAATATACATCACCATAGCAACTTTGAGCTGTCGACTAGAATTGGTTGGCACCTTGACAGAATAATTTCAAAAACTTCTTTCTATAAGCTTTCCACTGTGGTTAACCATATCATTGGTTTGGATTGTTTGAAACGTCTTTTAGAGTTACTTTATGCCATGTATTTGTAGGAACGGTGAAACTGGATGTGAGCATCACGCCAGGCACTGGGATGTTTGAGTTATGCGAGGGTGGAGCACTAGTTGTGAGTGGGCGCGTCTTCCAACCGAGTGAACCTGTCATTGACCTCCCGGTGTGCGACCCGGCAGACAAACCACAAGATGCCCACCTGATCCGTCTCACCTCCAGCGACATCTACAAGCAGTTGCGACTACGGGGTTATGACTACGGACCAACGTTCCAGGGTATCCTCTCCGCCAGCAACAAAGGTAATTCCTCTAACACAATCTACTGGCAGTAAAAGAATTTGGTCATGTGTCAGGAAATGTCAGTGGAAGGTCAGGAAATAGGTATCCTGACTCTTGAAATATGATCATGTTGGCTGTGACAATGACATCTGTTTTGGTGTCGCAGGTGATGACGGCTACCTGGTGTGGAATGACAACTGGGTGACATTCCTTGACACAATGCTTCAAATACAGATTCTGAGTGATGCAGGACGTGGTCTCCGACTACCAACACGCATCCAGTCAATACGCATTGACCCTGCAACACATGCTGACTGCATCATACAGGCCGACAGCGAACACACAGGTTGGGATCGTGCTGTGTGTGCCATAGTAACCACAGTAACACATAGGCAGGCCTGTCCTCAGGTTTTTGGAAGGGGGGTTTGAACGTACACAATCACCCCAGGATTTCTGGGATGATTTATGAAAAATTTTATCAAAAATGGGGGTTCATTCATTCGAACCCCCTGAACCCCACCTGAGGACAGGCATGATTGATTTCTTTTACACAGTAGACCATTTAAAAGCTATTGTAATATCACCATAGCAACTAACATAATTAATTCTGAATGGTTTGTCAACTTTATACAATACGGTATGGAGGATTTTTAAAGAATTTTTATGGCAATATGTTATGTTGGAAAAATTGCACAAATGTATGCAGATGTGGTCACATGTCATAAACATATAACAAGATTGCCATTCAAAACTACACATTCCAGTAATGTTTGTACACAACATTTGGTTGCCACTCTTGTTTACAACTGTATTGCTTAATGAATGTTAATTTGTATTTCATCCTTCGTTGTCACCAAATGGAATATGGGAAAGCAACCGTGGGAATAGATCATGGCAACTGGCTGGGGTTTATTAGATTCTGGGTGCATGGGTGACACCTCTGTGGGAGCTTCCAACTGGAGCTGCATGGGTCTGCCTCTGTCGGCTGAACATATAACCATTTGTTCAAAAGATGGTCATGTTCTGTTAATTTGCTTTGGCACCGAGAATTTTTTTCAATTGCTCACGGATGGTGACAATATTAAGGGCATCCAGTTGTTGAAATCGTTTTATTCTCCTTGTATTGGTACTTCCAGTCACAGGTGGCCAATGATGGCATGTGTGTGTTTGTTCCAGCTGTCCGAGCGCAAGTAGACCATGTGCTGGACGCATGTGTGGCTGGTGGAGTTCAGATAGTTGGTCTGCACGCCACCGTGGCGCCTCGGCATCAACAGCAGACTGTCCCAGTGCTTGAGAAGTTCCAGTTTGTGCCTTACAATGAGGACAATGTGCTGTCTGACCAGGACGATCTCAACAAGTACTTGCGTCTGTGTAAGGCGTGCATCCGACGTGGTCTCGTACAACTACTGGACAATGGTGTCACCGAACACCTGCCTAATGTTGACCTCTTCAAGCGGCAGCACGCTAAGATGAAGGTGGATGATGTTGTAGACATTGACTCAACCATGGAGAAGCTGGCGAGTGATCCCAAATGTGTTCTAGCCACCACATTGCGACAGATCTTCTCTCAAGAGAAAAACGATTTGTTCGTTGAGAACATCCGTAACATGTTTGTGTCATCACGTGGCAAGCTTGCTGCAGATAAGTTGCTCGGCAGTGTGATGACAGACCGCATGCTGAAGACATGTCTTGACGTTGTTCTAGAGAATCGTGGCAGCACCAAACTGAAGGTTGTGGAGTATGGTGCGGCCGACAGTCGCATGTACCAATCCGCCATTGCACAGCTGGAGACACAACCTATGATGCAGGTCGACTACACAGCCGTAGACGGCAACATCAAGAACTTGGACACTGGTCACTTGGAAAGTTTCAACGTGAAGCCAGTCGAGTGGAAACTAAGCGGGTCACCACCAGGGCACTTGGGCAATGCCGATGTGACAATTGCATGTAACGTTCTTCACAAAGAAGCTGATCTTGTGACGGCAATATCATCGTTGATGGCACTAGTGAAAGATGGCGGTTTCCTATTGGTGCAAGAACCGACGACAGACTTCATAGTTCCTCTAATGCTTGATGCTCTCACGAATGAACTGAGCATCAGCGACGCTGACAGACGGACATGTGGACCATTCTGTGATGCACCAACGTGGACTAACCTGCTCAAGGCAGCTGGCCTGGAAGTCGTTGCACAGAAGTCTGATGGCCTCATCAACACACTGTTCCTTTGTCGCAAGTGTACGACAAATGCGTCAACCCAGCAGCAGACAACCATCGACGTGTCAAGTGCCAACTTTGAGTGGGTTGAGGAGGTCAAGACTGCCCTAGTCAGTGCGGATGACCGACCAGTAGGTCACAATGTCTGGCTTAAGGCGGACAGGTCATGTAATGGCATCATCGGCATGGTGAACTGCTTACGGCAGGAGCCTGGAGGTGATAAAGTCAGGTAAGGGTTTAACAGTGGAATGGTTTTGTTGGTATAATCAAGAAATATAAGAAATTAAGAAGAAATGTGACCCACTGGCTTGGGGGACAAGACTGGCTTGGGGGACAAGTAGTCTTGAAATATAACTAGTCCCCTTGGAAAATCACTGTTCTTGGTTGGTATCACCGACATGCACAATTTTTTATGCAAACTAGTCCATGAACCCACAATTCCCTTTAAAAAGAAACAAATTCGTGTGCGATTATATAATATTCTTTTATTCTATTTTTTTAAATGTATATACGTTAGTGTATGAAAAACTCCTAAACAAATAACTGAAAAATTCAAACACTGTTGAAACCATAGGCTAAGCCACTATTATATTGCGAGATCCTTCAGGATTTTGGCAACAGCCTCGTCCATTTTGGGCTCGTTGGAGTTCTCGGCTGCTGCTGTGCCCCCTCCCCTCCTGCTCCCTGTCTTGGGGCTGTTACCATGTCCATGGCAGGTTCGTAGTCAGTGGATGAACTCTTGTAAGCCAACCATAAATCGTGCTTTCTATCGATGGCGTCATATTTGCTTTTGTGTTTTGTTTCTTCAGTAGTATGATGTTTTAGGACTCGGGGCCTGAACCTTCCATTTTTCTATAATTAATCAAGGTGATTGCAACTTGTACGTAATAAAATATTTCACTGTGCATTACATATACCACGGTAGATGGTATTCCTTTCAGATGCATCTTCAATGGAAGTTTGGACCAAAGCCAGTCGATGCCATCAGTTGAAGGCAGTCTGTTTGAAAGTCTAGTTCACAAGGACCTGGTAATGAACATCTACAGAGATGGAAAGTGGGGTTCCTTCAGGCACATTCCTCTTCACAAAGGTACAATTTTGTAAGCCACAATTGAAAGTGGCGCTAACCAGCAATATACACAATTTCCTTTCTTTTTGACCATACTCTATATAGCCAATATATCTTAAGTTAGAGTTCATTATCTTGTGCCACACATATGGACATGCAAGATTAACACATTCAGATTTACTAAATACAAGTTTTACTGCATTAATTTCTTTTCACAGCCATGTTAGACAAAATGTCATCATATGAAATACATGACAGTGTGTAACACTTCAGGTTAAATTGCACATTATGCAACCTATGTATGCTTCATACACCACATTGCCCATGACATAGTGTGGCTATATTTTATCCTGTCTCATACCATTGATCAGTTAGTTCAAAAACAGAATCAACAGATGTGTATAAAAAATGTGCAACATCTAGATGAGCAATTGTTTGTCTCTCAACAAGCCAATGGTTTCCTTGACCGCTAGTGTTATACAGAACCTGTTACTTTAGATGGCAATGTTAATTGAAGATGTCTGCAAGTCAACTAAAGACAAAGAAACTGGTGTTACAGAAGGCCGTCGCATGACTAAACGTACGGAACATGCATACGTGAATGTGTTGACCCGGGGTGACCTCTCGAGTCTCAAGTGGATTGAGTCGCCCCTGAAGTACTTTGCTCCTGCCGACCACCGAAACAAAGAGCTCTGCAGCGTGTACTACACATCCCTCAACTTCCGAGACATCATGCTCGCTACAGGCAAACTGCCTCCAGACGCCATCCCAGGTTTGTTACATGTTTGTGTACATGTTGTGTTATGTGGTAATAATTAGTAGGTATAGTGCAGTAAACACTTGCATTAAAGTCACTAGAATGAATATATAATTAAATCTGAATAGTTATGCTATAGTTTCTTTGCTGCTATATTTAGAAATATAAGTCACTATTTGGGTGTTTTCTTGCATCATGGCTGACAATGATTAAGGATCGGTTACAATGTAGATAACAATTAATGGCCACTTGATTGATAGGGATGCTAAGCATAACGTTGGCCAAAGCCTAAATTCATGTTGATGTACAATATTTAAGCTTGTTTAGGAAATAGCTAATACTGTTACGGTGCCATCTTTTGATCACATATTTTGACCACACATTTACAAAGACAGCCAGCATAAGGTTCACCCCAATTGACCAGTCATTATACAAAGACAGCCAGCATAAGGTTCACCCAAATTGACCAGTCATTATACAAAGACAGCCAGCATAAGGTTCACCCCAATTGACCAGTCATTATACAAAGACAGCCAGCATAAGGTTCACCCCAATTGACCAGTCATTATACAAAGACAGCCAGCATAAGGTTCACCCCAATTGATCAGTCATTATACAAAGACAGCCAGCATAAGGTTCACCCCAATTGACCAGTCATTATACAAAGACAGCCAGCATAAGGTTCACCCCAATTGACCAGTCATTATAAAAAGACAGCCAGCATAAGGTTCACCCCAATTGACCAGTCATTATACAAAGACAGCCAGCATAAAGTTCACCCCAATTGACCAGTCATTACCCTATTTCTAATTTGTAGGTTTCAATTCAGTTATATCAGACTCCAGCTGTAAATAATTTAATAAGATGACAAATGACTTTACAATATAATGAAATTGTGACCATTATATAATATGTAATTTATGCATGTATGTCTTTATTGCAGGTGATATAGCCACCAAGGACTGCATTCTTGGCATGGAATTCTCAGGTCGTAACCCGGCCGGCAACAGAATCATGGGATTGCTTGCAGCTAAAGTAAGTACAAATTGTAATTCACAGTACAAATTTTGGTTCATAGTATAAATTTTGGTTCAAAGTACAAATTACCAGTGAGTACTAATTAATTGACTATACTGACTTTAGTGGCTGTAAACATGTACAGTTAGTTTGATGCAGCTGTCTATGTGTCAGGGCCTTGCGTCCAGTGTAGATGCTGACCGCCGCTTCATCTGGCCAGTGCCAGACCACTGGACCCTTGAGCAGGCTGCCTCGGTTCCCGTTGTGTACTCAACTGTCTACTATGCCCTGGTGGTGCGGGGGCGCATCAAGACGGGTGACCGTGTGCTCATCCATTCTGGCAGTGGAGGCGTTGGTCAAGCGGCCATCTCGGTGGCACTACACAGAGGGTGCGAAGTCTTCACAACTGTTGGGTCCAAGGAGAAGCGGGAATACCTGAAGCAGAAGTTCCCTCAGCTCGAGGACAACCACTTCGCGAATTCACGAGAGAAGTCATTTGAGTGGGACATCATGCGTGCGACTAATGGGAAAGGTGTGAACGTTGTGCTCAACTCACTGGCAGAGGAGAAGCTACAAGCCAGTCTCAGGCTGCTTGCACCGCATGGACAGTTCCTTGAGATCGGCAAGTTTGATTTGTCCAACGACAGCCAACTGGGTAAGATATTTCTTGGTATTTTTCCTTCAGACCTAACAAATTATACTCATGATATATCAAATATATGTTGCATAATTTTAAGAAAGAAATATAAACGTAAGTACTATTGTAACATAAGTGTTTCAGTATGTTGCTAGTTTGTAAGGACATTGATTGGTTACTGAAGCTAGTGAATCTAAAAACTTTTGTCGATAGATTGATTTGTTTTTTATCCACTTTGTATATGCTGGTTACTTTATAAGTAACCAGTGATTATATTATAGTACACTTCAGATAATTGTTTTCATGATGGCCAGACCCGAAATAAATTTATTTAGTTTGTCATACTTTTGATTTATCATACTTGTTTAATTTCTAAACTTCATTGAAATGAGCGATGAAAATTGTAACAAAAACTTAGCAAACTTTGAGTAGTATGCTTATAATATAATGATACATATTTGAAAATACCTAACTGACAAGCCTAAATCATCGGAAAACTGAGTTCAGAAGCACATCAAAACGAAAGGGTTGGGCAATCTCGAAATCTGTATACACGTATTAATGGAGGGAAAGCACGGTTACAAATCTCATTTTCCTAGTGCCATTAATTTATATTGAGAATGCAAACAACTTGTGAAGTATAATATGGTAATGATAATTCGTACAGATGCCAGTCTTGATGAAACTGACAACTGGTGGTGTTTGTCTCAGGCATGGCTCTCTTCCTCCGCAATGTCACCTTCCATGGCATCCTGCTCGATGCTCTCTTCGAGGAGGGTAACTCCGACTGGGGCACAGTGGCCACCCTGTTGTCTGAGGGCATTGCAGAGGGTGCTGTGCAGCCACTCAACACAACGGTGTTTGACAAAGATGACATTGAGGAAGCATTCCGCTATATGGCACAAGGGAAACATATCGGCAAGGTCGTCATAAAGGTCAGTGTGCCTGTTTGCATGCAGCTGCAGTGTTCACAAAATAAATAAACTTTTGTAGCTAGATAACTTATTTGGTTGGTTCATCTCTTGATCAGGACAGTCATAGGTAGTGATCCCATTTCTGTAGGGAGTCTATGCCAACCTGGTGTGTCTTCTGCGGTGCATAGCAGGGCTGGTAGGTTTAGATTTGTCCATTCTTTTATTCAGCCATTTTTCTTTTGGTAGCCCCATCTTATCTTGTCCTCCAGGTTGCCTAGCAGATGGTTTGGTGTTGTGCCAAGTGACATGGCCAAACCTTGCATTGTTTCACCATTGAGAACAAGTGCTCTTGCTTTCCAACAAGGCAGTCCACTTGCTGTCACAAATTCCAGATAACTTTGGGTCCTTGTCAGTCGAGGAATCCATGGGAGTGGAAAAAGTGAAAACATTGGAATCAGTCAATGCTTGTAAAAGTATTTGTGATCGTGTTTTGGCCAGCCTCTGAGATATTTTCAAATGAATGGATAAAAAGTTTACACAAATAAAAAATTAAGCATGGATTACCTGCTAGCCTTAGTTATGTGAAATAAATTGTTTTCTAGGAAAATTGTGCTCTAACTGTGGTCAGTGTAAATGTTACTTGGTAGCATCTGTACATCATCATGGAAGTTGAATTATGCAGGTTCGTGGCGAAGAGAAAGAGAAGGTTGTCTTACCAAGTCGGGTGCACATAGACGCCATACCTCGCACAACATGTCATCCTCGCAAGACATACATCATTACAGGGGGTCTTGGTGGCTTTGGTCTGGAACTTGCCAGTTGGCTGGTCGACCGTGGTGCCACGCGACTGGTTCTGACATCTCGGTCTGGCGTGCGCACTGGCTACCAGTGCTGGTGCATTGAGCAGTGGAAGAAGAATGGCGTGCAGGTGAAGGTCAGCACATGTAACGTGAAGTGCCGGGACGAGACGGATCAACTGATCAGAGAGGCGGCTTTAATGGGTGCAGTCGGTGGAGTTTTCCATCTTGCAATGGTGAGTTAGTGTTCTTTTATATTGAGACCTGAATCAATAAGGTTTTCAGGATTTGTGACAATTACTGACCAGAAAGCTTCATTATGCCACATTTGGTCACAGTACCATTTTGAACTGCACCTCTTCTGCTCTGTGCTACAGTTGTACACAATGAAATGTTGTAGATCATGTTAAAAGTAAATAAAGCTGTCGGATTTCTGTCCAATGTGTAGTCTTTACTGTAGTCTTGGGAGCACTACAGCCAAGTTTGTCCTTGAGCCAGGTCACTGGGAAATTGGGAATTGGCTGAAAATCTGTTGGGGTTACTGAAACAGAAATATAACTTTGTTGATCCATTATATTGCCACATGCTGACACTGCCACTTGCTGTTCCACTCTAGGTTCTGCAGGATGGCTTCATGGAGAACCAGACAAGAGAGATGTTTCAGAAAGTGGGAGAGACGAAAGTAGCAGGGACAGTGAACTTGGACGAGACCACCAGACGGCAGTGTTCATCACTTGACTGGTTTGTCGTGTTTTCGTCCGTCAGCTGTGGCCGGGGCAACGCTGGCCAGGCAAACTATGGCTTCAGCAATTCATTCATGGAACGCATTTGTGAACAACGTGTGCACGATGGTTATCCAGGTGAGTTGTAAATTGTAAAATATTTGTCGAGACCCCAGCTAAGGATTATTATTTTATGTAGATTTAATTTGGAAAGTCATAATATGAATTGCTAGACACATCAGTTAAAATGATGAAATAGCTATCCACACGTGATCAGATTGATGTAGAATACAAAATTAGCATTGTATGTTAGAATCTGCTTTCTGCCAACTGGTATTTAAGTTTTATATTCTAAGCATTTGTGCTATGCATGAAAATGTTGGCACGTGTTGATCCATATGTAGTAATAAAAGTGATTACAACTGTTGATGTAGCCAATATGAAATGACCTTGTGTCTGTGCAGGTCTTGCTGTGCAGTGGGGCGCCGTGGGAGACGTAGGCATTGTCCTGGACACGATGGGTGGCAATGACACTGTTGTTGGCGGCACTTTGCCGCAGCGCATCACATCCTGTCTGACCGCACTTGACCAGTTCCTCAACCTCTCACAACCGGTTGTATCCAGTTTGGTGCTGGCCGAGAAGCAGGGCAAAGGAAAAGGCGACACATCTGATAAAGCCAGTCTAGTCAACTCGGTAGCACATATTCTCGGTTAGTATCCATCTGATCAATGCGAAACATGAGAAAAATTTTCTTGGGTACGTGAATTTCACCAGCACTGAATGGAGTATTTTAGACATGTGGGCAGAAATACAGACTTTTTAACTTAGTGATAATCTGTTCAGTTGAGTTTCATGGTAACAGTAAATGTTGATATTGTAAAACTTAAAGATGCTTGATCAATTACATTTTTTGCTTCCCTCATTTCAAATTAATTTTGCAAAAAACCAAACCTACCTAGTATCCACTGCAACATGCTTGCTCGTTTGTGCAACTTTTGTGTGTAGTTTTTGTGAAATCATCAGACAAACTATTAAATTAGTTAAAATCAAAATGCTGAAAAATCTTTTTCTTCCTTGGTGAAATTTCATAACTGTCATATGATCATCAAGAGGATGGAGCTCACGTTCCTGACCCTGTGTGTTAACCATTTTGGATATCCATTGTTTTGATCCTTACCAGATCTAATGACTAAAGCCAATTCTTTCGATGATTTGAACAAAGGTTGGCATTTTTTTATTAAATCAACTGTGAATGTTACATAAACTATTCACACACTACATGTTTGGTCACCAATGAACTCGATTTGTGATAGGCTAAAACAGTTGAGGAAGCAGTTTTAAATGAAAAATAACATATTTAATGGGCGCTTTATTTATATCCCATTCATTCTAAGAAAAAGAACAAATGTATTTCTGTCCTGGACTACTTTAGTATAAAGTGTTGAATGTGGATGTACAACCATTGTTTCCGTGTTTTATAACTGTCGATTCTGTCCGTCCAGGCATCAAAGATGCAAGTACAACTAACCCAATCATGACCTTGGCTGACCTTGGCCTCGACTCGCTCATGGGTGTGGAAGTGAAACAGATGCTGGAGCGCGACTACGACCTTGTGCTGCCAATGAAGGATGTACGTCAACTGACAATCAACAAGCTGAATGAAATCACGAATGGCTCCATGGCAGACACATCAAAAACAGGAAGCACTAGTGACTCGGCATCAGCACAGCTGATGAATGACAGTGGCGTGTCAATACGATACGATCTCAGTCACATAATGCCCACAGAGACAATCGTCCCAATGAATGAACAGCCCACTGACGCCAACAGTCAACCTTGGTTCGTCATGCACCCTATAGAGGGGGTTGTTCTGTCGCTTGAATCTGTCATGTTGCAAGTGAAGACTCCCGTATATGGACTGCAGTGCACCGCCGATGCTCCCCTCACATCCGTTCCCGACCTCGCTGCTTTCTACATCAGGGTGAGTATCGATGTCACATCAACTAACACAATGTCCCTTCTACATTTTTCATTTGCAGGTTAGTATGCAGTTGGAATTTTCCAGTAAGTTAGGTTATGATTCATTTGTTGAAATCACTAGGTCATTTTTTTATAGTGACATTAAACTAATACAGTTTGTTATGTTTTCTGGAGTTAATTTATTTGTATGTTTTAATGTTATTTGATAATGTATTTTAACTGATGTATTTCCGAATTTGCTCAAACCAGTCGTATTACATTCACCACACAAATTGGTTTTTGTTTGATTTGACAGAAACTAAAGCAGATACAACCAGAGCCTCCTTACAAGCTGATTGGCTACTCATTCGGTGCCTGCATCGCTTTTGAAATGGCGCTTCAACTTCAAAAGGAAGCTGAAGACTCTGTCAAGGCTCTAACGTTACTGGATGGGTCACACTTGTACGTTGCATCTCACACGGCCCATTACAAGGCTAAGTTCAAGCAAGGCAAGCAGCAGGAGGAAGAAAGTGAAGCTCTGCTGGCATTCATTACTCAGTTCACACTCGTTGACTACACAAACGTGAGCTTTCTATGGGGAAACATGTCTGGGACGAATTTTGTTACACATAATTTAACGTTTTAATAACTTCCTATTTGATAAATCCCTATGGGAAAGGATACTAAGCAGTGACATTTTATATGGACTGGCACCTATTGGTTTCTTGAGTAGGCTTCACGGTCAAATTTTAATGTAGTAGTATTTTATTAGTCAATAAATGGCATCTGAATAGTGTTTTACTGTTGATCATAATTACTAAAAAAAAAATTACTTGACCTAATGTACATTGTACTATGTCGACATCTGCTCATAGAAAAATGGGAAAGTGCTCATAAAAAACAGGAAACATCCTCCTCCACTAACCTTTCGTCATTTTGACCGTTTTCTTCCTTTTAGATGTGTTATTTTTACGAGTCGCCATTTTTATGTGCTTTTCGTGTTTGTGGTGAATGCACGCATGAGAAAATGGGACATCGCTTGAGACAAAAGAAATAAGTGCCTAGAATGGATTGATTTTACAGTGAATTTTTTTGTTTGAAAATTAAAAAAGTGGGACATTACATTCAAAAACTGGGAACTGGAGACCATTGAAAAAAAGTGGTATTTCCCATCTGAAAACGATAATGTTGACACCTGACTGTACTTGTATAAATAGGTTTTGGTGAACTTGAACGTAAGCACATTTTCATGTACTTGACACCAACCATGGCTTATTCTAAAAGAAAATTATACAAAGTAACAAACTCCAGATGGCAAGTAACCTAGAAAGCCATCGTTTTATTGATATTCCAACATTTTATTATCAATGTGTCAGTCAGTTTTGTTTTTTAATATATCAACACTGCTTGCATGTACACAGTCGGTAGATAATTGACTCCATTCCGTGTTGTTTTATTGTGTTCCAGATGAGCTCAAGATTACAGTCTCAGCCAGACTGGAAGGCACGTCTCCATGTCGCTATCGACTACCTCTTTGCTACAAATCAGTTCACGAACCGCACCGAGTTGGAGATGGCAGCAGAATCCTTCTACAAGAAACTTGTCATTGCTGACAAGTACAAGCCAGATGCCATATTGTCACGACCTGTCCTGCTCATCACTGCATCATTGCGTCATCAGAACCAAGACGTAATTGGCACCGATTATGGTTTAAGCAAGGTCAGTGTCTATTCCGACTCAGGCGCTTGTAGTGTTTAGGATAAGAACATTAGCATTTAGCTATATTATCTACCGGTGCACTACAATAATTTTGAGCAAAAAGTTCACATTTCATTGTTTAACGTATGAATCATCTGGCACACATGCTCTGTTTGAAACCATTTTTGTAAAGTGTATGTCTGCTGTATTGTGATTCACTGTTCACTGCTGATGATGGTATCATTGTAGAAACTGTTTGTGTGTTTCTGTTGGATAATACTCCCGCCCTGTATGTTGGTCGTGCCTGGTATATAGTGAATTTGTGATTTGCGGTAAACATTTTCAAATTAGCACAGTGCTAACCACAAATGTTTAGTATTGATACAAGTTGGTGTCCATGTTTATATTTCATGAAGGTTTAGTAGCTTTTGATTATTTGCAGGTGTGTTCAGAGCCAGTTGTCATACAGACAGTTGAAGGCGACCATGAGTCATTCATCCTTGGCAAGAGTGCACTCAAAGTGGCTGATATCATCAACAGGAGTCTGTCAGCTGATGTCAATGGCACCGTCTGATTGTCTCAGTGGATCGCTCGATATTATGTGCAAGAACATGTAGAGATTATTGAATCATTTAACCAGCCATGTTGATCAGTATTCACCCTTGCCACATAAAAGCCTAGTTCACAAGATGGTGTATTGTTAAACTTAAGAATATCTATAGGTACGTGTTGTATTTCTGCCAGTGTTCATGATAACAGATGAGGTGCTTACCAAGTAATCATGTGGTGCATAGAGGTGATAATTTCAATACTGGTTTTGTAGGTCCTTTATTGGGATCTTTTTGGCTTTCACTGGACTGTTTCAACCCTGGAGTGTAGCAATTCAGCATTTGCACAAATCTTTCCTTCGTTTCACATTATTACTTAGGAAAATGCTATAATTATTAAGTGGCACAGAATGTTTAGTAAGGTTAATTGTCTGTTGGAATAATGCTGGTGGCTAGTCACGTCACTTCTGTTGCCATCACATAAGTAGACCATATAATGTTATATAGTATTGTTGATTGTAATGATGTTCATATTGAGTTGCCTTAAATTTATACAGCTGGAGTTTAATGCCAACAAATACCATAAATCAATATTTATTGCCACTAATATTAAACTGGAAGGAGTCACTGATATTAATCTGGATGAGAAACATTTAAATCTTAACCCCAAGTCATGTAAAGTCGACATATTAAAGTGGCAATTACAACTGAACCTATTAAAGAGGATAGAAACATAAAAAAGCCACAAAAAAATTACATAAAATATTTCCTCCACCAATCAGTTGCTGCCTTTGTTGCAATTAAAAGTAACATTCCCATATTAAAAACATTTTTGTTTGCTGCTATGTTTGTTTTGCTTAAAACTAAGTAAATGAGAAATTGTCATTGTATAATAAGCGTCCCGGTGAATTATTATGTACGTAGCTTTATTTCTCTTTAATTTTGTCCAAATTGTCAACTGCTGTTATGTTTTAATTAGCATTGTTATAGATATAGATCTGTTTTGTTGCGCCATATTTTCCGCAGGCAAGTATTGTAGTAATGATTACAATTTGCCTTAGTAATGTCATAATTTCTAGTGATGTTGTCATAAATCCTCATAATGTTGTAGATCTTGGTGATAAACGTGTGTTAAATTTGGGGAGCAGTGTTAGTTAATGGCACAAACGTGATATTAACATCTACATTTAACATGATATTATTTATTTAATTGTTTCTTCTGTGGGTTTCTGGAAATTCAATGTATGTTGATTGCTGATGTTGAAATTCATATCGGTGAAGATGTTTTACTTTTGCGATATGGTTGCTGTTTTGTCGGAAGGTATTCATTGTCAGTGCAAAAGTATGCATTTTATTATTGCCATATACCGTTGAACCTGGAATCCTCATTCTTGCTACACAGAGATATTTTTACATATGAAAAATAGTGCCATAAGTTTATGTTGTCTTGATATACATTATCTGCCATTTATTAAGTGTTACAAATGCCTGTTGCTGCTTTATTACCATATTTTTTATTTATGATTTCTAAAATTATGGAAAATTGACAACCTGAACAGAAATAAAATTTGGATGGAAGACCGTTTGTTGTCATGTTGATATGTAGAAGCCATGTTTGCATGAAGTTTATAGTTGATTTAAAAGTCCCTAGTATCCACTACATATTACATTACATGTTACGTTACACTACATTTAGATGTGATGAAATCATAGGATAAACTATTAAAATATTTTAATCCGGGCCAGTCGAAATTCAGTGCAAAACGAGCCTAAATGTGCGTGATTTTCAGGGAAGTTAAATAATTTAATTGTTTATATTTTGTTGTGAGTATTGTGTTTGTAAATGGAAGCTTTGGGGCCTGACCATCAAATGTGTCTGCCATTTGTGTAGAGAAAACAAGACGTTAATTAATTAATCAAAGCAAATTAATTAATAGAAAAGATTAATTATATATGAGTGCTCATAGTGGGTAATATATCACGTGAAAGCTGAGGAGCTCGATAATCAACATAATTATATGTAAATTTCTGTACACAGAAAAAAATCATTAATAGAACATTTATTATTACAAGATTGCAGTGATCATGTGTGTGCGTTTGTACATGCATTCGCTACCACAATACACAACACGCACGCACGCACGCACGCACGCACGCAAGCATTGCATCGCCAAGGATCGAGATGCGGCTTATGGGATTTGCACACTTCAAAGGAAATGTGTGGTAAGAGTGCATGCTCTGAACAGCTATTGTTCGTTGGTGGCTGTCAGTCATTTGTCAAGGGAACAGAGCAAAACCAAAGCATGACAAAACTGATCCAAACACACTGGTCGCAAATGATTTTCCCGAAACAGGGTGGGTGTCTTCGAAGCACTGGGTCTAATCAAATAAAATTTTATTGTGCAACTACAACAACATTAATAACAAAATATAAGATAAAAAAACATGTAAACAATTAATGTTGTGTTGCATGGTGGTCCCATGGCGTGTTGCTGTCTTCCTGGGACCCCATTTAATTAACATCCAGTAATATAAGAGAAAAAAACAGAAAAACTTATTTGAAAATTGTGTGGAAAAATGGTAAAGAAAATGGTCCAGATGCGAACATTGATGTACTTAATTCCAGTTGCACACCATACATCTGGGATTCAGGCAATGCATTGGTTTTCATATTTGGCTAGATGTTGTTTGCATAGCAATAATTTATTTGAGTTTTGATCTGGATTTTGTGTTTTGTATCTTATAATCAATACTGTTCAATTAAAATTTTTATAAAGTTATGCTTAGGTAATCTCGACGAAAAATGTGTTCTAGGTCTCTTTGTGTTTAATAGGTTAAGTTGTCTAGTAATTATGCTGTTTACCTCTAAATTTGTTTTGGGTATATAATGTTTAAACGATTTGGGTAGTGTGTTACGCTGATAATCATACAAAAATAATTAAACATGCAATCTGTATATATCAGCGATTTTAAGTATGCTTTTAGGTTTAAAAATAGGATCAGTGTGACATTTATGATATGACCCTTAATTCTATGATGTTTTTCCATTCATTCTCCATACTGTTGACAGCAATATCGGTTGTTTAAAAGCGAGCGTCATAATGGTTTATTGTGTGGCATTTGATTGTAATGCAAACAGTAGTAAGAATAAAATAACATGTAGTTGGTTTAACTCCCTGTGGAGCAAACTTGATTTAAAAAAGCAAATGTCAAGCCGACAAAGCACAGCCAGCTTTGCTTGCTTCAAGCAATTTTTTTCCATCCGGACCAGAGAAGGTGCATCCCATGGTTATCCTGGTGCTAAAATCTCTTTCAAAGAGGATGAGGTGCCCACATTATTTCCAGTAGTTGAAGTTCTGTTGATGCCACCAATCCGCATGACACAGGCAGCGACATGGGCGTCAACGACCGTGGTTCACCTAGGATCGAAGCGAGCTGTCAGCACGGATATACAGGTGATGATGGCTCATGGTGAATTCGGACAGCATTGTTTGGAGAATTCGGCCTGCAACTCTATTAACTTCATGCCTCAGAGCACAATGGACATAGTGATCTCGGTCCAAACGATTGTGTAGCAAGCATATGAAGTTTAATGTGTGTGTCATTCTGTGAATAAAACATTCTATTTATTCTCTCATTTGTTAATTGATTTATTTCCACATCAACCCAAAATTTTTACTTTTAATTTCTTTTATAGCTTTCGCTTCCTTTATAAGATGCTATATTTTTTCCATTTTAACAGGCAGTCAACGAGACAATCATTAGAATTTATACAAGTCATTGTATCCTTAAAATTCATATCATATAATATATTACACCAAAAATATAATATTATATACAGATGAATAATTAAAATAAATTGAACTACAATTATCATAATATCTTGCTTCTATATTTCAGATTTTCATGCATTTCCCCTCATCATGGGAAATTCTCCCGTTTTTGTTTTAAATTAAATCAAATACAGAGCAATGACAACAATAAGCGATTATTGTATTGTGAATACAACAGAGCCACCTGCATGTGGTATTTCATCTATACAGCATTTTTCGTCAGATCATTTTGAATGTGAATCATGGTCTTTTATACACACTTGCTCAATGTACGAAACAGACAAAGCAGTGTACTTCAACAGTATCTAGTTAAACTTAGCATCCCTTTAATGACATGTACAGAAATAACAAACCCTTAAAGTGAAGACTAATCCATTACTAGCTAGAAATTAGTAGACCTTGCTTTTCACGTCAGTCACCGACATCGCCAAGCCGAAATAACATGGCAGTGGGACCAAATTCTCTGAGGGCTGAAATCACCACCACCTCTCAGGGCAACAAATTGGCATCTTGGGAAATCTTGAGGAGTACACGGGATTGAATTTTGGTGGATTTTATATTTGTCTAAAGCGTGGAATATTGATCGGATAAGTATTATTATTGCGTGTATATTAAACATAAACTTACAAGAGTCCTTGTTTAGTCAATAGTTGCTGTTAAAATTTAGCTATAGAAGTAATTTAGGGTAGTTTATATCGTAGGTCTCCGAGGACTCGGTAGCGCGAGCGATAATTAAGGGTTGTTGTTTTCAGTTGATTGGGTACATAATACGAGACATAATATTATTGTAAATAATTTAGTACATATTAAATATTGAAAACCTGAATATTTTGTTTTAGCAACATTTATTGTTAAAAGTTAGCCGTAGGTAGTAATTCAGTGTTATTTAAATAAGGTCACTGAAATTTCGTTAGCGCGAGCGATATTACGTTTTGTTAGTCAGCTGTTACATAGAAAGTAAGTTGCAAGGCAGTAGCTGTAAATTTAATTAAGACATAAGTAACATACTATAAAGTGTGTATTACAACACAAAAACAGTCTTTGTGAAGACTACCTAGTATAAATTGATTATAAACGGATTATAAACAAATACAAATTTAATTTCTAACATGGCGCCGTGCAAACGCCAGGTAAAGGCAAAACGTAATTTGGTATGTTCTAGCTGCGATAGCTGGATAGACTTTGCAAAGTCCGGGTGTGTAAATTCGTGGGCGGAGGTGCAGGCGGATGATTTCCATTTCGTGTGTAGGGGTGTACTACAGTGAGAGATATCTGCAGGAGCAGGTGATTGAGCTAAGGCGTATGATTTTGATGATGACAGGGCAGGGTGAGACAGAAGTGAACAGAGGTGGTGAGAATGGTGAGAGCAGAGGTGGTGAGACCGAGGAGAGCAGAGGTGGTGAGACCGAGGTGAGCAGAGGTGGTGAGACCGAGGAGAGCAGAGGTGGTGAGACCGAGGAGAACAAGGATAGCAGTGGCAATGTGAGGGAGAAAGCTGGTAAGAAGAAGAAAGATGACAGAAGGCAAAGAATGCAACAAAAGAGAGGTAAGCGGGTGAGTGGAGAGGGATTGCCAGGTGGTAAGACGGTAAAGGTTGATGATAGGAGAGAAAGGGGGCATACTAGTAGTGTGCAACAGGAAAGGAGCTTTGCCGATGTAGTATCACAGGGAAAGCGAGGAAAGCTCGGGTATTTATGGGGGATTCCATCATTAGGAAAGTGGATAAAATTGTAAATAGAGGAGATGACATAACAGTATGCCTACCAGGGGCAAAAGTAGAGGATATAGCAGAGAAGGCAGGACAGGTCATGGGTGGTGGCACGGGAGGTGCTGTTCTCGTGCATGTGGGAACGAACAATGCAGATAAGGAGGGAACGTCAGCCATCATTGGCAAGTACAGGAGGTTGATCAAGACACTCAAAGAGGCACGAGTTGGGCAGATCGTATTGTCGGGGATATTACCAATAATGGGAGGCAGGGGTGAGGAATATAGGAACTGTAGAAGGATGGCGATCAACACACAGGTACAGAAGGTATGTATGGAGGAGGGAGTAAGCTTCGTAGACATGTGGTTAAACTTTGTGGGAAGAGGTGACTTTTTCATGAGAGATGGACTTCATCTGACAGGGAAGGGCGCTGCAGTTCTTGCGTGTGAGTTTGTTAGAGTTGTCGACGAGGGCACAGGTACCATAGATTATTTAAACTAGATGCGCAGGGGGAACTGACAGAGAAAACTCAAAGGAGTACTACTACAAATACACATCCAAAGAAATGTTCACCAATAATTTCAGACAATGAACTTAAATGTGTATGCTTAAATGCCAGGAGCATAGTAAATAAAAAAGTGAGTTAGACATTATGGTAGCAGATATTGATCCTCATGTAATAGGCATCACAGAATCATGGGCAAATGAAGATATAGTAGATGCTGAGTTAGCACTGACAGGCTATGTAATGTTTAGGAAGGATAGACGAGAAGAAGGGGAGGTGGAGTAATTTTGTATATTAAAGAATCTATCCAAGCATATGAAATTACTCTGAAAAGTGAAGCAGATAGTGTGGAAGCAATTTGGTGTAACATAGTTACCAGGAACTCAACATTAACAATAGGAGTAGTTTATCGTAGTCCTAACATAGGAGAAGAGGAAGATGTAAAATTACAAAAGGCAATAAGGGAGGTGAGCAAGGGAGAATGTGTTATAATGGGTGATTTTAACCATGGCCATATACAATGGGAATCATTAGAGAGTGCTGGAGGGGACGACCATCAGTTTCTACTTCTAACACAGGATTGTTTCCTTACTCAACATGTCTTGGAACCAACCAGAGGTGGGAATGTGTTAGATTTAATTTTGTCTTCTCAAAATGAATTAGTTGACAATGTTAAAGTACACGAACCTTTGGGGTCAAGTGACCATAACCAAATCCATTTTAATATAAAAGTAAAAACAGGGAACACATATAAAAAACAATGGAGGAGGAACTTCAACAAAGGCAGATATAAAGTGATGAGAACATATCTAGCAAATATAGATTGGAATAATTTGCTGAAGAACAAGACAGCAACAGAATGCTGGACTTGTTTAAAATATGAGATTGAGGGCATTATTGAGAAATTTATTCCATTAAGAAAACAAGGGAAAAGATCCAGGAAAAAACACCTGTCAAAAGAAGCTATTAGAAAAATTGCTCACAAACAGATGCTGTGGAAGGTCTATAAACACACTGGAAATGTAGAAGACTACACCAACTACAAAGAGGCACTTAACCTAGCTACTACTGAAATTAGAAAATCTAAAAAAACCTTTCAACAAAAATTAGCAGGTAATATAAAAAATGACAGCAAGAGTTTCTATGCTTATGTAAGGAGTAAACAGAAAGTTCGAGATAAGGTCGGACCACTGGAAAGCAACAGTGAAAACATAATTTCAGATGGGTTCCAAATGGCAGAGGTCCTGAATGAGTATTTCAGCTCAGTTTTTACCACAGAAGATATCAGCTCACTTCCAGTTCCATTAACTAAATTTGAGGGCAATACATCAGAATATTTAGGGCAGTTATTTGTAACTCCTGAAATGATAGCAAAGAAAATTAAGAAGATGAAAGATAATAAATCACCTGGAGTTGATGGGATACCACCAAAACTGCTAAAGGAAATTGTTGATCAAATTAGTACACCACTTGCAAACTTATTTAACTTGTCACTAGAAGAAGGAATAGTTCCTTCAGAATGGAAAGAAGCAAACATTACGCCGCTGTTTAAGAAGGGATCAAGGAAGAAGCCAGAAAATTACAGACCAGTGAGTTTAACATCAGTTGTATGTAAATTACTTGAAACATTAATTAGAGACCACATGGTGGAATTCCTCATAAAACATAAATTAATAAATACATCTCAACATGGATTCCTAAAAGCAAGGTCATGTCTAACCAATCTCTTATGTTTTTTAGAAGAAATTACAAAGTGGGTAGATCACGGGTCACCAGTGGATGTTGTCTACTTAGATTTTCAGAAAGCTTTCGATAAAGTGCCACATCAAAGATTGTTACTTAAACTAAAAGCCCATGGTATAGGCAATGATGTAATCAACTGGATAAAAAAGTGGCTTACACACAGAAGACAGAGAGTAATAGTAGATGGTAAGATTTCAAACTGGAAATCTGTTTTGAGTGGGGTACCACAGGGATCAGTGTTAGGCCCTATACTGTTTTTAATATATATAAATGATTTGGAGGATGACATATCTAGCAAAGTACTCAAATTTGCAGATGACACAAAGGTATTCAGAAAGGTTACTAATGATACAGATAAACAAAGTTTACAGGATGATCTAGAAAAATTAGTTAAATGGTCAGAAAAATGGCAAATGTTATTCAATTTTGGGAAGTGTAAATGTATACACATAGGACATGGAAATATGGATGAGGAATATAAAATGGGGGATGCTGTACTAGGTAGAACCACACAAGAAAAGGATTTAGGAGTAATATTTAATGCTGACATGAAAGTTTCAGAGCAATGTGGGATTGCTGCTTCAAAAGGAAATCAAATTCTAGGCCTAATTAGGAGAACTATCACGTATAAGGAGAAACATCTAATTGTACCCCTGTACAAAGCAATAGTTAGACCACATTTGGAATATTGTATTCAAGCATGGAGGCCATATCGTAAAAAAGACATAGATAAGCTAGAAAGAATACAACGAAGAGCAACTAAGATGATTCCAGAATTAAGAGACCTTAGTTACGAAAGTCGCTTATTACAATGTGGTTTGACAACACTAGAGACCAGGAGACTAAGAGGAGACCAAATAGAAGTGTTTAAAATAGTGAACGGTTATGAGGATGTTGATAGGAATATGTTCTTCAAACTTAAAGAAGGCAGTAGAACCAGAGGACACAAAGCAGCATTAGTTAAGGAGCAGTGTAGGTTGGACATGAGAAAGTACTCATTCTCACAGAGGGTGATAAATGAATGGAACAAACTGCCAAACGATTGTGTTAATGCTAGTAGTGTGAATATGTTTAAAAATAGAATTGACAGATATCTGATAAGGGCGGGCTACACATAGATGTGAAAATTGTTGGACTCTCGATAAGCCAATGGCTTCCTTGTCCACTTGCCATCTGGAACTTGTTCGAGATGGCAATCTTGTTAAAAAAAACTCCTGCTATTGTGATGTTTACTTTCTGACCTAACCATGAAAACGATCACCTAGAGCCGCCAAACTTCTCATATATTTACCATACATATACATACATATGTCAAATGGTCAAACAGTACTCTTACTTCCATGTAAAGATCAAAACTTACAAAAACAAAAGATAGCTATATCTTCTCCGCCTAGCTAGGCATAGGAGATGAAAAGTTGAAGTAAGAGTAATGTTTGACCATGTCACGTGTTTGCATATGGTAGATATATGAGAAGTTTGGCAGCTCTTTGTGGTAATTTTTATGGTTAGGTCAACGTATAAGTTCGAAGTCAAAGGCTACTGGCATCGCTAAAGTGCTCCAAAAGAGCCAAATTCGAAGATGATTCTGAGGTATCATTAGCTGCTAATATTTTGAAATCGTTACGTTATACGTTTTATTCTGGAAAATTGACATCACCATCACTCGCTATAGTAACGTGAGTGAAACAATACTGATGCATTACGTAGAAATCACTGACTGAATGTAAACCCATATCATCATTGACGTCACAAAACCATGTGATCAATCATCTTATTAACTTTGAATTGAATCTATAGAAGATATTTTTGTTTTTTGTATTTTTTATTGTTACATGGAATAAAGAGTAATGTTTGACCATGTGACATGTGTATATGTATGGTAAATTTTCATGGTTAGGTCAGAAAGTAAACATTGCAATATCAGTAGCACTGACGGTTAGTGGTGATTTCAGCCCTCAGAGAATTCGGCCCAACTGCCATGTTGTTTCGGCTTGGTGATTTCGGTGATTGATTTGACACGCAAGATCTACTCAGTTTAACAAGATTTAACAAGATTGCCATCTCGAACAAGTTCCAGATGGCAAGTGGACAAGGAAGCCATTGGCTTATCGAGAGTCCAACAATTTTCTCATCTATGTGTAGCTCGCCCTTATCAGATATCTGTCAATTCTATTTTTAAACATATTCACACTACTAGCATTAACACAATCGTTTGGCAGTTTGTTCCATTCATTTATCACCCTCTGTGAGAATGAGTACTTTCTCATGTCCAACCTACACTGCTCCTTAACTAATGCTGCTTTGTGTCCTCTGGTTCTACTGCCTTCTTTAAGTTTGAAGAACATATTCCTATCAACATCCTCATAACCGTTCACTATTTTAAACACTTCTATTTGGTCTCCTCTTAGTCTCCTGGTCTCTAGTGTTGTCAAACCACATTGTAATAAGCGACTTTCGTAACTAAGGTCTCTTAATTCTGGAATCATCTTAGTTGCTCTTCGTTGTATTCTTTCTAGCTTATCTATGTCTTTTTACGATATGGCCTCCATGCTTGAATACAATATTCCAAATGTGGTCTAACTATTGCTTTGTACAGGGGTACAATTAGATGTTTCTCCTTATACGTGATAGTTCTCCTAATTAGGCCTAGAATTTGATTTCCTTTCAAGCAGCAATCCCACATTGCTCTGAAACTTTCATGTCAGCATTAAATATTACTCCTAAATCCTTTTCTTGTGTGGTTCTACCTAGTACAGCATCCCCCATTTTATATTCCTCGTCCATATTTCCATGTCCTATGTGTATACATTTACACTTCCCAAAATTGAATAACATTTGCCATTTTTCTGACCATTTAACTAATTTTTCTAGATCATCCTGTAAACTTTGTTTATCTGTATCATTAGTAACCTTTCTGAATACCTTTGTGTCATCTGCAAATTTGAGTACTTTGCTAGATATGTCATCCTCCAAATCATTTATATATATTAAAACAGTATAGGGCCTAACACTGATCCCTGTGGTACCCCACTCAAAACAGATTTCCAGTTTGAAATCTTACCATCTACTATTACTCTCTGTCTTCTGTGTGTAAGCCACTTTTCTATCCAGTTGATTACATCATTGCCTATACCATGGGCTTTTAGTTTAAGTAACAATCTTTGATGTGGCACTTTATCGAAAGCTTTCTGAAAATCTAAGTAGACAACATCCACTGGTGACCCGTCATCTACCCACTTTGTAATTTCTTCTAAAAACATAAGAGATTGGTTAGACATGACCTTGCTTTTAGGAATCCATGTTGAGATGTATTTATTAATTTATGTTTTATGAGGAATTCCACCATGTGGTCTCTAATTAATGTTTCAAGTAATTTACATACAACTGATGTTAAACTCACTGGTCTGTAATTTTCTGGCTTCTTCCTCGATCCCTTCTTAAACAGCGGCGTAATGTTTGCTTCTTTCCATTCTGAAGGAACTATTCCTTCTTCTAGTGACAAGTTAAATAAGTTTGCAAGTGGTGTACTAATTTGATCAACAATTTCCTTTAGCAGTTTTGGTGGTATCCCATCAACTCCAGGTGATTTATTATCTTTCATCTTCTTAATTTTCTTTGCTATCATTTCAGGAGTTACAAATAACTGCCCTAAATATTCTGATGTATTGCCCTCAAATTTAGTTAATGGAACTGGAAGTGAGCTGATATCTTCTGTGGTAAAAACTGAGCTGAAATACTCATTCAGGACCTCTGCCATTTGGAACCCATCTGAAATTATGTTTTCACTGTTGCTTTCCAGTGGTCCGACCTTATCTCGAACTTTCTGTTTACTCCTTACATAAGCATAGAAACTCTTGCTGTCATTTTTTATATTACCTGCCAATTTTTGTTCAAAGGTTCTTTTAGATTTTCTAATTTCAGTAGTAGCTAGGTTAAGTGCCTCTTTGTAGTTGGTGTAGTCTTCTACATTTCCAGTGTGTTTATAGACCTTCCACAGCATCTGTTTGTGAGCAATTTTTCTAATAGCTTCTTTTGACAGGTGTTTTTTCCTGGATCTTTTCCCTTGTTTTCTTAATGGAATAAATTTCTCAATAATGCCCTCAATCTCATATTTTAAACAAGTCCAGCATTCTGTTGCTGTCTTGTTCTTCAGCAAATTATTCCAATCTATATTTGCTAGATATGTTCTCATCACTTTATATCTGCCTTTGTTGAAGTTCCTCCTCCATTGTTTTTATATGTATTCCCTGTTTTTACTTTTATATTAAAATGGATTTGGTTATGGTCACTTGAACCCAAAGGTTCGTGTACTTTAACATTGTCAACTAATTCATTTTGAGAAGACAAAATTAAATCTAACACATTCCCACCTCTGGTTGGTTCCAAGACATGTTGAGTAAGGAAACAATCCTGTGTTAGAAGTAGAAACTGATGGTCGTCCCTCCAGCACTCTCTAATGATTCCCATTGTATATGGCCATGGTTAAAATCACCCATTATAACACATTCTCCCTTGCTCACCTCCCTTATTGCCTTTTGTAATTTTACATCTTCCTCTTCTCCTATGTTAGGACTACGATAAACTACTCCTATTGTTAATGTTGAGTTCCTGGTAACTATGTTACACCAAATTGCTTCCACACTATCTGCTTCACTTTTCAGAGTAATTTCATATGCTTGGATAGATTCTTTAATATACAAAATTACTCCACCTCCCCTTCTTTCTCGTCTATCCTTCCTAAACATTACATAGCCTGTCAGTGCTAACTCAGCATCTACTATATCTTCATTTGCCCATGATTCTGTGATGCCTATTACATGAGGATCAATATCTGCTACCATAATGTCTAACTCACTTTTTTATTTACTATGCTCCTGGCATTTAAGCATACACATTTAAGTTCATTGTCTGAAATTATTGGTGAACATTTCTTTGGATGTGTATTTGTAGTAGTACTCCTTTGAGTTTTCTCTGTCAGTTCCCCCTGCGCATCTAGTTTAAATAATCTATGGTACCTGTGCCCTCGTCGACAACTCTAACAAACTCACACGCAAGAACTGCAGCACCCTTCCCTGTCAGATGAAGTCCATCTCTCATGAAAAAGTCACCTCTTCCCACAAAGTTTAACCACATGTCTACGAAGCCTACTCCTCCTCCATACATACCTTCTGTACCTGTGTGTTGATCGCCATCCTTCTACAGTTCCTATATTCCTCACCCCTGCCTCCCATTATTGGTAATATCCCCGACAATACGATCTGCCCAACTCGTGCCTCTTTGAGTGTCTTGATCAACCTCCTGTACTTACCAATGATGGCTGACGTTCCTCCTTATCTGCATTGTTCGTTCCCACATGCACGAGAACAGCACCTCCCGTGCCACCACCCATGACCTGTCCTGCCTTCTCTGCTATATCCTCTACTTTTGCCCCTGGTAGGCATACTGTTATGTCATCTCCTCTATTTACAATTTTATCCACTTTCCTAATGATGGAATCCCCCATAAATACCCGAGCTTTCCTCGCTTTCCCTGTGATACTACATCGGCAAAGCTCCTTTCCTGTTGCACACTACTAGTATGCCCCTTTCTCTCCTATCATCAACCTTTACCGTCTTACCACCTGGCAATCCCTCTCCACTCACCCGCTTACCTCTCTTTTTGTTGCATTCTTTGCCTTCTGTCATCTTTCTTCTTCTTACCAGCTTTCTCCCTCACATTGCCACTGCTCTCCTTGTTCTCCTCGGTCTCACCACCTCTGCTCTCCTCGGTCTCACCACCTCTGCTCACCTCGGTCTCACCACCTCTGCTCTCCTCGGTCTCACCACCTCTGCTCTCACCATTCTCACCACCTCTGTTCACTTCTGTCTCACCCTGCCCTGTCATCATCAAAATCATACGCCTTAGCTCAATCACCTGCTCCTGCAGATATCTCACTGTAGTACACCCCTACACACGAAATGGAAATCATCCGCCTGCACCTCCGCCCACGAATTTACACACCCGGACTTTGCAAAGTCTACCCAGCTATCGCAGCTAGAACATACCAAATTACGTTTTGCCTTTACCTGGCGTTTGCACGGCGCCATGTTAGAAATTAAATTTGTATTTGTTTATAATCCGTTTATAATCAATTTATACTAGGTAGTCTTCACAAAGACTGTTTTTGTGTTGTAATACACACTTTATAGTATGTTACTTATGTCTTAATTAAATTTACAGCTACTGCCTTGCAACTTACTTTCTAGGTAACAGCTGACTAACAAAACGTAATATCGCTCGCGCTAACGAAATTTCAGTGACGTTATTTAAATAACACTGAATTACTACCTACGGCTAACTTTTAACAATAAATGTTGCTAAAACAAAATATTTAGGCTTTCAATATTTAATATGTACTAAATTATTTACAATAATATTACGTCTCGTATTATGTACCCAATCAACTGAAAACAACAATCCTTAATTATCGCTCGCGCTACCGAGTCCTCGGAGACCTACGATATAAACTACCCTAAATTACTCCTATAGCTAAATTTTAACAGCAACTATTGACTAAACAAGGACTCTTGTATGTTTAAGTTTAATATACACGCAATAATAATACTTATCCGATCAATATTCCACGCTTTAGACAAATATAAAATCCACCAAATTCAATCCCGTGTTCTCCTCAAGATTTCCCAAGATGTTTGAATTGAATTGAATTGAATTTTATTCAACATTTCAACAACAACATATAACTAAACATACAACACAGCGAATGCAGTATAGATTGATATGACAGCAGCATTAAGCTGCTATACCCTGTAAATACACACTGAAAACCTATATTGAAATGTTGAAGGGAAATGCAAGAAGTGTATTACTTATAAATAGCATTTCCCAATACTGTTGAAGTATAATGCTTTGTCTGTTTCGTCTAGCTAGTGATGGATTAACCTTCACTTTAAGGGTTTGTTATTCCTGTACTTATCATCAAAGGGGCACCAAGTTTAACTAGATACTGTTGAAGTATAATGCTTTGTCTGTTTCGTACAGTGCACAGGTTTGAATAAAAGACCATGCTTCACATTCAAAATGAGCTTACGAAAAACACCGTAAAGATCAAAGACATTTGTATTCACAATATAATAATTGCTTATCGCTGTCGTTGTTCTGTATTTGATTTATTTAAAAACAAAAACTGGGAGAATTTCCCCTGATGAGGGGAAATGCGTGAAAATCTTAAATATATTAGAAACAAGATATTATGATAATTGTAATTTTATTTATTTAAATTATTCAACTGTATATAATATTATAGTTTTTGGTGTAATATATTGTATGATATGAATTTTAAGGATACAATGAATTGTATAAGTTATAATGATCGTCTCATTGACTGTTATTTAAAATGGAAAAAATATAGTGCCATATTTTATGAGAAAAGAAGCGAAAGCTATAAAGCAGTTACAAAGTAACAATTTCGGGTTAATATGGAAATAAATCAATTAACAAATAAGAGAATAAATAGAATGCTTTATTCGCAGAAAGACATACATTAAACTTTGTGTGCTCGCTACACAATCACTATGCCCGTTGTGCTCTGCGGCCAAAGTTACGGGCCGAACTCTCCAAAGAATGCTGTCCAAATTCACCGAGCCGACATCATCTGTATCTGAGTTGACAGCTCGCTTCAATCCTAGGTGGATCATGGTCATCAACGCACGTGTCGCTGCTTGTGTTCTACGGATTGGTGGCATCAACATAGCTTCCACTACTGGGAATAATGTGGGCGCATCAACCTCTTTCAAAGAGATTTTAACACCAGGATAACCCACGGCTGCACCTTTTCTGCCAGGAATCTCTGGTCCGGATCGCAGTCAGAAATTTTCTCGAAGCAAGCAAAGCCAGCTGTGCGTCTTCAGTTTGACGTTTGCTTTTTTAAACAAAGTTTGCTCCATAGGGAACTTAAACCAACTGCATACATCTTACTTTATTCTTACTACTGTCTGCATTACAATCAAATGCCGCACAATAAACCATTATGACGCTTGCTTCTAAACAACCACTATTGCTGTCAACAGTACGGTGAATGAATGGAAAGTCCCAGTCTTGTAGCAACTAGCATGTCCTTGTCATCAGTGACGTCACGTCGAAGCTTGCCAATAAGTGCTGGAAAAATATGCATAATCGAGACAGGCTGGTAGATTTGGAATTATTAATTAATGGAATTTTAATTAATGTTTCGGTGTTGTGGAAATGGAAATATACTACAATATGTAATATAAGATGATTTCAAGCAGTTATTGTTGTTATTCCCTTTAATATTATATTCTGAAGAAGATCTGATCATTGTCATTGTAACAACATTGAGGAACCAAGTGGATCCTGCGATCAGAATCGTCCTAAGGCTAAGGTATCCTAGGCTAAGGTAAGGTAACGTTATTAGAAACTGCTAGCATATATATAGCCATAGCCATAGGCATAGCCGATCACACACAAATCACCGGAGCCGGAGGAGTAGCAGCTTTAAAACGTGCTTATGTTATATAATAAATGTTTTAAGTTGCGCATAATTAATATTAGTAGTAGTGATGCTATGCAAATGCATTCCAAAGTATCAACATATATGACCAATTACGTAGATACGTGGAAGGCCTAATTCAGTAATAGTAACAGACTCTCGTCCGACTGAATTAACGGCGCTGTCTGTCGACATCCCTAAACCTAATTATAATATAGCCTATTATTATTATATAGGCTAAATTAATTGAGGACGGAACTTTACTTTATACTAAAACTACCTACCTTGAATTCATTGGTTTCAAGACCTATATAGGCTATGACAATGTCGACATCCATCTGTCTCGTAAGACGATGGTTTGCGCCGTCGTAGTCAACTCAGAGCTGTGTGTCTCTTTCCTGTCGAAAGTCGTCTGCTAAAAACGCAGCAATAGACGTAGACCTACACCTAGTGGAGGTTCTTAATAAAACCACCGTGGAACCGAAATGCGCCACTAGATGTCGGTGTGGTGCGTCATTTTACCTACTAGCGTTTTGATAGACGTTATCTTCGCATTGCCACATATTATTCTTGTAACAAAACGATGTTTCCAGAGTTGAGCAACATGTTGGATATCAGCACATCTTATCCGCCTAATGGGAAATGTATACTAATAAAACAGTGTGGAACTGATGGAAGTTTTCTCTTGCATCATCTAATATCGCTCTACGGACACGGGAATTTTAACACTTGCCTCGTTGGCGTAGCACAAACCTACAATCATTATAAGTCAGTTGCCGACAAACTGGGTGCCAACCTGAACAAGCGAAAAGAAAGCCAACAATTCGCATATATAGATGCACTGAAGGAAATAGGACATCAATTTACAACTGAATCACCCAACGAGAGCCGTGTCGGTGACCTAGAAATTACTTCTACCAGTACTAACGAAGCAACCGTAAATGTTACCTACTTACGACGTTTGTATTTTACGATAAAGTCGAGACTACAACAGTTATCAAAGCAGGGTGATGCATCCACTGTACTGCTACTGGTTGATGATCTCACAATGTTGCTACATTTGGGGATTCCTGTGCTCAGTATAATCCACTTTGTTCAGTATCTTCGACAACTTGTTTGTCCAACCCGCAACAGTAGTGGCTGTTTGACTGTATTGGTGAACCAGGACTTGGCGTTAGAAGATGACGATCTCAACGTATTAGTTCGCCAATTATGTCACAGCACAGATGTTATTCTTCACGTCTCTGGCTTGGAAAGTGGCTTTTGTCGCGATGTACATGGCAAGGTTAGTGTATTCTAATATTACTTTTATAGAATATCACATTACTACAAACTATGTAGTTGCACAAAAATAAATAATATATTGCGGAATTCATGCATGGAAAAATTCATAATTATGATGGAATCCTAAGACTCGGAAAGAGAAAAGGACCCATGCAGTGTTTATACTTACAAATAATGATAATTTGTAAGGCTAGAGATAAGCCTTTTATAGTTTGCCCATTACTTAACCAAGTTTTTACCTATTCTATTTTTTTAATGTTAGTAGAGGTTGCAGATATATTGTTGGGCACGGAATTCCATACATCCACCACTCTGACTGAAAAATCAGCGTCTTCATAGCTTCATACATTGTTGTTTGTTTAATTTTTTACTGTGGCCTCTGAGGTTATTTAGATTAATGTTAAAAAACTCATCTGGGTCAATGTTCTCGTTCCCAGTTAACAACTTAAAAGTTTCAATTAAATCTCGTAATCTCTGTTCTTCAAGTCTATAAACTTTTAGTTGTGTTAATCTTTCCTCATATGTAAATTCCTTTAATCCTATTACCAGTTTTGTTGCCCTGCATTGTACTTTCTGAAGCATTAAAATATCTTTTACATAATAAGGTAACCATTCCTGTATGCAATATTCTAGATGTGGTCTAACAATGTTGATAATTTCTCTGTCAAAGTGAATAAATGCTCTCTTTTAATAGCTTGCTGCGTTGCTGCAAAAACTTATTTCTCCCATTTCAAATTATTTGAAATCCGGACACCTAGATCCTTCTCTTGAACTGTTTCTGCTAAAACGATATTATTTTCGGTTGTCGTCGTGTACTGGAATTTTGGATTGTCTTTTACATTTACATGTGTTGAACCATTTATTACTCCACTCACTATCTAAATCAGCTTGTAAGATTTCACAGTCAGATTTGTTTTTTAATGTTCTGAATACTTTGGTGTCATCAGCAAACATTTTATCATTAATATATATATAGATATATACATACATATATACATACATGTATATATATATATATATATATATATATATATATATATATATACTATTGCTGTCTCTGGTATATCATTTACACGAAACCCCACTAATGACATCAAACCATTCAGAATATTCACTTCTTACCATAATTCACATTTTTTATCTGATAGAAAATCAGCTATCCATTCTAAAACTTTACCTCATATTCCATAGGCAGATAGTTTCTGCAACAACCTCTTTTTTGGGACTTTGTCAAATGCTTTTTAAAAATCCAACAAAATAACATGAACACTATCTCCCTGATCCATATCTTCTGTCCAACTTTCAAAAGTTTCTAACAAATGTTTTTAGGCAAGAATGACCTTTGTAAAACCATGTTGGTCTGGGGTATTTAAATTGTTTTCTAATAAATATTTTAACATTGCACCATTCATACAATATTCCATCAGTTTACTGGCTAGACAAGTTAAACTCACTGGATTATAATTACCAGTCATAGACTGGTAATTATAATCCCTTCTTATAAATTGGAGAAATGTTTGCCAATTTCCAATCTAATGGTACTCAGGGCTGGGTCCAATTATGTAATTGAAATTGACTATGGCAAAATTGTGTAATTATAATTGATTATGGTTTCAAAATTTTGCTGTAATTGTAATTTTATATTTTGCATAATTGAAAATGTATTTCAATTACAATCAGTTATTAGCAAGCCAATTACACCCCTTGTGTTGTGGTGGACTGGAGACAGGTCAGATGGCAAGGACCGTTTATATGGCCTCTCCCCATTTCCAACTCACACAAAGCAAAGGGCAGACCAATTAGGAATGTTAGCTTCAAGCACGAGCTACAACCTCAAAGTAAACACATCAGACCCCATTGTTATTAGTAGTACACCTGATGTTTGTGTGAACCAACAAGGACATTGTTTAGAATGCACTCAAAAATCTGATAAATGATCGATTGACTGAATGTTGTTATTGTTTCTAACGTACAGGCCTGCTAACATGTATATATTTTATATAATAAAAATACGTTTTAAACGGATGTCTTTTTATTTGGTATAATTCAAAGTCACAATTCAACAAAATGTACAAACATTACCGTTATATTTGTTTATCAATTGTGTACAAAATATTGAAATTCAGCAAAACGTGCAAAAATATATAATTAACAACTGCTCAATATATTTGGTTCTGCATAATGTAATTGAAATTGAAACGGTGTAATTGTAATTGATTTGAAAAACTATGAGTGTAATTGTAGTTGAAATTAAAAATGAAATGTAATTGGTATATTTTTTTGTAATTGGACCCACCCCTATTGGTACTACACCACTAGACAATGATTCCATGAATATTAGAAACAACGGTTTAGCTAAAGTTTCAGCACAATCCTTCAATATCTTTGGATGTATGCTGTCTGGACCACAAGCCTTGTCTTATTTTAACTGCTGTAACTTTATAAATATATCTAGCTCAGTAAATGTGATCTCATTTAAAACCTTGTTTTCTGGAACTGTTTTCAAATTCTGGTAAAATATTATCATCATCATCTTCTGTTGTAAATACTGATTCAAAGAACTTCCCTAGAACATCAGCTATTTCCTGGTCATTTGTTGTGGTTTCACACTCCTCCTTTCTTAAATGTGGTATGACTGGTTTTACCTTTTGCTTACTTCGTACATAGCTATAGAATATAGAAAAGCTTTGGTTTGTCTTTCATTCTCTTCAAAAGCTTCTTTTCATACTCCCTTTGTGCTTTTTTCCGGATACTATTGTTTTTATTTCTTTGCCTCTTATATTCTTTGTGACCATTCCTTATACCACAGTCCCATTAGGTCCAATAAATGTGATGAGATATTTGTTGCACAGCTTAATTAATGAATCAGTCAAGAGAGCTCTGCAGCCATTCACTTCACTTTAATAGTTTTATATAACGTCATTTATTATTATTTTGTCTTTAGTATGCATGATGTAAAGCACTATATTGGTATTAAATATAGTTTCAAATGATCATACAGTTCTTTTTTCATATCCCAATTAATTATTTACCTGTAGAGACTGTACCACTCTTGTCATGATGGCACCACCAGTACTGATGAAGCCATCTTGACAAGATTGGTGAAAGTCTCTACAGATAAATTTGTGATATGAAAACAGAATTGTATGATCATGAAAATGAACTATCCTGTGAATTGTTCAATAGTTTCATTGGTATTTTGTATTCATAAAAATTTCCCTGAACAATACCATTGTGGTTTGTTGTTGTCTTCCAGCTGACGGTGACACGGAGGGAGAGAATGTTAGCGGAACATCCATCTGGGTGGAAAAAGAAGCAGCGAACAATAAAGGAAATGCAATTTAAAATCATGGATAAAAATGTTTTGCTCTTTGCTCCGGGCACATCAGCAGCAGTGTTATGAACTTGACATTCATGAAAGAATGTAACGTGGCCACTTGATCACATTACGTTTACCATTTACAGTGCATGACAGTCATGAGTGAAACTTCGAGGATTTGTTTTCGATTTTTGGTACAATGAAAGTTTTGGTTAAGGAAAGATAATGGCTCTATTCTATATGTGAAATGGGTTAATTCAGCACCTTCTGGTTTTATTCAATTATCAATAGACCACATTTGTCAGTTCCTAGTACCAGTTGATTTATGTTGATTTAATAAGTCTGTTTACAATAACTTGACATCAGTCATGTGGATACGCCTAAAAATATTTGTATTTTAAATCACAAGCCAGCAAATAAACACTGCAGCAACCTACCTATATGCATCTGAGGACAATACATGACATTGTCGAGTGTTGTTTTATATAAAAAAAACTGCAATATGCCCATATACATAGGCATGCTGACATTTGCAGTAAAATAATTGAAGTGGAATCAATGTTTGTTTTAAGATTACTCATTAAATCAGCCAGAAAATGACTGTCCAGGATGTGCATGACTAACACCCACTACTTGGTAGAGCAACTGGTGAAAAGTTACATTTCACGTTTTTTTATAGTCCAGGGGTGTTTGGTGTGATGATTAAATACTGGTTCACAGACATTTGCATCTACTTATATTATTATATTAATAGTATGCCACACTGAACTTGGGGAGTCTCAGATACATTGCTGATCGTCATTTCATTACATTCTGATTTACTTAGTTACAACATTTACTTCATTTAACTGTTGCCATCAACTGCAGTATAAATGTGGTGTCACCAGTTTAAAAGGTTGGTAGTTAAATTTCTTTTCTACAGCCATTATGTGTCACTTTTTAAAGTTATTTCCCTCATTGTATCAATGTATATAATATGCAATGCTGATGCATCAAACTTATTAAATGTACATGTATAATTAATTTTATTATCAAATTAACACGTAATAGAACACAATGACAAATGCCATAACAGCGCTTTCATAAAATCCATAATGACAAAAACATGGTCAGTATATATTAGTAAAACAGCATCAACACCTATGACCATGATGATATAATAAACACCTGTTATCAAAAGTTATACTTGTAAAGCTGGATAAAATAAAACAGAATATATGACATTGGCACCTGTGTTTGAGCATCATTCAGTTGCCCTCAATGTTATTCAACACAACATCCAAATTATTGACATTGCCCCTTGACAGTGTCCTGGCATCCTGGTCCAACTACTTGACAATCCCCTACCCACCCAATTACCTCTATTCATGCATCATGTCTAATGTCTGTTGATATAGCAAGCCAGGCATACAAACAAAGGCGGTGTGTACTAAATATCAACAACATGCATAACTAAGTTGCTACCCAACATAATATTATGCAAGAGTTCACCTTTAACATATCTACATATACAACATGTGCAGTCTAAATCCGTCATTTTGACGAGTTTGACCACATATTAGCTTTTGGGTCTTGTAAACACACAAGACACAACCTGAGGTGAAGACATCATGTCTGCTGGATGGTGCTGCTATCCTGTACAATGCTCGATTCGGTAATGTTATTTTCACAGCCATCCAACTAGCAGCCGACGATGGTTATAACAGCGCAGTACATGCTCCAACAATGACCATTCTCATCTGCAGCACTTGTGTCAACACTACAAGTGACCATTGTTCATGTGTCACTAATGCAGACAACTGTCCAAACGATTCACTAGAGTTGGTATATTTATATCTGCTTTTGACGACTTAATACAAGTGACGTCACCCACTTTGCACCATTTAAATTTACCAAACTGTTCTGCATTTAATGTTTAACAGTTTCCATAAACATGTGTTTACACTTGCTGACTTTGTGCTGTTTCTGACCTAACATCAGTATGCTGCAGCAGGCAACTGGGTATAATGTGACCACAAGGTTGCACCACTATGGAGAATGAATGATGATGTTTTCACTGGCCTTATCAAAGTATATACAAAATGAGTGGGACGGCCAGATTCAGATGAGATCTGTAACACAGTTCTGCATGACCCTCGGCAGTGGCAGCCTTTTCACGGCCTGATACTTGTGTTTCATGCTCTTCGCAATTGTCAGATAACACAGCTCTTGGAGGGACATGTATCGGCATGTGCGTTTACCGACTGCAAGTTCAGTCTCCGTGGCAGTTGAACTAATCAATGGAAACAGCTGTTGGTCCAGGTTATTGAGCCCACTGAACGCAACGCCCAGATTCTTGCCGTTTTTTGAGAAACTGATTGTGCCTTCGTAGAGATTGAGATGTACTGCGATCACTGTGCGATCATCGTAAAATGGCTCGCAGTATCGCCAGCATTTGCCTCCATGCCAGATGGTTCCCTTGTATGATAGACCCCAACTGTTGTCGTCCATGCCTGAAAGTAAATGACAACATTTGATTGATATAAGATATAAGTATGCTTTTCTCATTACACAATAAACAATAGCATTCTTTTCAAGGAATTCACAAACTTTTCACAAGTTTCTGGCAATTTATATTTCTTAGTAACTGCCAGTAAGGAATCTGCATAAGCTGATCATATGTATCTGGCAGTTGGAGATCATGTGCAAGATAGTTGTTTTCCTTATACAATTGTGTAATTAAATTTGTGCAGTCACTAGATTCGCATAAAAACAAGTGCAAGTTTCGCATTTCAATGTCATGTGTTCTATATTATACAAATCAATATCCAAGAGTTCAGGTGGCTGGGGCATCATATTCCCTAAACCAATATTCTTTAGATAAACATCCATTAGAAATTATAGTTTTTCTTTTTTACGAAATAATTTTTTTTTTCACACGTATCTTTGGCTTCATATTTTGGCTGCAATTTTCCAGATTTGCCAGTTACTAGACATTGTTGTTCTGACCATGAATATTCACTGACCTATGAGATTGACAAAGTTGTAGTTCTCCGTGTGCAGTACTGATCTCTGTGTTCCAACTCCAACCATGACTGACGTTCCAACAGGTGGCTCAAGGAATATGATTTCCCAATAATGTTCCCCATACACAAAGCCCTTTGTGCCTCTCACACCTACAATCAATGATACACAGGATGATATATTATACATAATAATTACTTTTGTCAATCATGTTATCACTGACATTAAAACTCCTTCCTTAATTCAATGTTTTCACTGGCATTGTTTTAGAACCATTTTGCAAAATATTAAATCTATCTAGTAACTACTACAACATTATAGCTCATTTGTTGAAATCATTGGGGAGACTATTATTAAACTATGTTTTACCAACCCAGTCAAACCAGTCAAAATTCGGCAAAAAATGGCAAAGTAGTCTGGCTCAATACAATATAACATAAAGCTTTTCACGATAAAAGTCAATTGTTTTGATGATGTTACCAAAAGGACACACTATTTTATTAAAACAACTGTGCATATTACTTAAACTATTCAAACACTGCAAATTTGTATATAGTATAAACTATTCTAACATAATTTATTCTAACATCTTGCCCACCAGATGTGTTTTAGTGAACTACAATTCATATTTTGATGAATATTGACTTTGCTGCTCAGTATGGAATATATAGTCCTTTGTTTGTAATTCAGTCAACATGTGTTATTTAAATAATGTAAAACTGGATTTGGATTGCTTAAAGTCTATAACTGGGTCACAGTGACCCTATCAGCCAAGCTTGTCGAGAGCCCAACAATGTGCATCTATGGGTTCAGTACAGATAAGTTGTAGAAAGATAAACTGGTCAGTGCAAACACGCTGAACTGTTTACAACAACAACAACAGCGGCCTTTCTAAACAGCTGCGTCAGCAAAACAGCTTAACAACAAAACAACACAATATGTTTAACTACCACTTATCAGATAGCCAACCAGTGCATGTTCAAAGATACTTATTTGTTGAAGCATTTACAACACAAACAAACAGCCCATTGCATCTCAGTTTCACAGTGTCCTAAGGTATAAAATATATTTGACCTCCCATAAGCTGCATGATTACATTTTTAATCAACAATAAATTTGGTGGAGAGGTATGCCATATATTATCCTTGCACTTCAACACACAACGTACTAGCTTCTGACATTTTACAATACGGAGAAATGTTTTTGTAATTAGTGTCACTGATATGATTTTTTAAAAGTTATTGGGCTATAAGACTAAACATGATGAGAAATCTGTGAAGATGGGACATACAGATAATTTGCTATCGACTACACTTTTAGATTACAATATCAGTAAGACATCAAATACTTTGTGAGCTACTGCTAGACATCAAAGTGGATCACGATATCAACCATTTTGTTGTTGATTGTTACTTATGTGAGATGGTCCCTAAACTATGTTGTTCTCAGTGAACAAAATGATTTGTATACAATGATCTGACAGCTTGTTGATCATTTTAATTATCTGCCCAGCAAAGTGATTCCATAATCAGAATGTCTGTTTACCTGCCGTGCCTCTGCTCTCATTGACAGGGTCAATGAAGAAGTAGGCTGCCTCACTGTCTGATGACAGTAACACTTCTGGTGATTTGCTTGTCTCATCCCAGACCCAGTTGTCGACCAAACAGTTTTCTCGTTCAATGAGGTCCACTGGATTCAAGACCACTGCTGGAAACATACAAGTGCTGCCACTGTCAGTTTGCAGTTATATCATAGTGCCTTCTCCAGAAAAGTACATGCTTTATGAAAATAATAAATAAAATTGATACAATCAGTAAAATGTATGCAAACATTCATCATCTGATTTGTCCTCCTGCAGTAAAATGACAGTATCACAAAGTAATTAGCTTAAGAACCAATCAATATATCATTTACTGTGAGTACTTACCCATTCCTTTACGGATTGCAGCTGAGGTAGTTTGTAAATGCACCAATCTGAAACAGCCACAAGTATATGAATATACTGGATAGTACCACACACGGCTCTTGTTGATTGATTAGAATAGTGAACATTTCTCAGGATGGTTTGTTTTTATGTTGAATTGAATTTTGAATTTAATTTTATTCAACATAATCGATACATGTACATTTTCAATCATACATAGTTGTAAACATAACTACCACAAATGTGGAACAATGAACACATAATTATAGATAGACAATTACAAAATGTTGAAAGGAAATGCAAGAAGTTAAAAACTTATATATTGCATTCCCCCCAAAAAATACTATATTGCACCGATTCCAGACATATAAGACAAATGATGTAACTAAGCTAAGCTTAAACTACCCAAAAGTAATGGTAGTTGGCATATCGATAAGATATAATAATAAGATATATATATACACACACACACACACACACACACACACACACACACACACACACACACACACACACACACACGAAAACAAGATATTATTCATTCCTAAGCAAGAGTAAAGCTTTATAATTTTTCTTGAATTGATAAATTGAATTGCACAACTTAATATCATCACACAGATCATTCCATATTTTTGGTCCTTTTACACTAATACAGTCAGATTTGTTCGTAGTCCTACTAAATCTTATTTTAAAATTACAATTTTTTTTGGATGTTGTGATTGTGACTAGCATTAACTTTCTGGACGTACAGCAGAATGTTAGCAGGTAATAGACTGTTATATACCTTGTACATAAACACCATGCTATTAAAATTCACCATGTCCTGTACTGCTAAAGTTTTCAGTTGATAAAAAATTGGTTTAGTGTGAGACATATAGTCAGCTTGTTGACATATTCTAATAGCTCTTTTCTGAATAATATGCAAAGGATGTATTCGGCTCTTATAAGTATTGCCCCAAATTTCACAACAGTAATTTAAATATGTCATGAGTACAATATAAGGAGTACAAAGCAGAACTATTCAATAAATGTTTCACCCTTTATATTACAGATACATTCTTTGAAATTTTATTTTTGGTGAGGTTGATGTGATCACTCCAATTCAAGTGGCAGTCAATGTGTACACCAAGAAATTGTGTAACGTGCACTCTATTAATGCCCACACCATTTATACTGACCAAATGATTACCATCACACTTTTTGTTACTGAATATCATAGTTTGTTTTGGCAATATTTAAAGAAAGCTTATTAACTTGAAACCAACTGCATTATTTGTCCAGTTCTTCTGATACTGTATTACATGTTTCTGTCAAATCATCTCCTCAATAGAAGAAATTAGTATCATCAGCAAATACAATTGATTTCATTAACGAAGACACATTGCACATATCATTAATATATAGGATAAACAAAGCAGGACCCAGTATAGATCCTTGCGGAACTCCACATGTTACATTCATGCACATGTTGAAGTTGTGCACCATTCAGGGTTGACACAAGTCTTACAGATGTGCACCACTCAGGGTTGGTACCAGTCTTACAGATGTGCACCACTCAGGGTTGACACCAGTCTTACAGGTGTGCACCACTCAGGGTTTTGGTACCAGTCTTACAGGTGTACACCACTCAGGGTTGACACCAGTCTTACATATGTGCACCACTCAGGGTTGGTAATAGTTTTACAGGTGTGCACCATTCAGGGTTGGCACCAGTCTTACAGATGTGCACCACTCAGGGTTGACATCAGTCTTACAGGTGTGCACCACTCAGGGTTTTGGTACCAGTCTTATAGGTGGACACCACTCAGGGTTGACACCAGTCTTACATATGTGCACCACTCAGGGTTGGTAATAGTTTTACAGGTGTGCACCATTCAGGGTTGGCACCAGTCTTACAGATGTGCACCACTCAGGGTTGACACCAGTCTTACAGGTGTGCACCACTCAGGGTTTTGGTACCAGTCTTACAGGTGTACACCTCTCAGGGTTGACACCAGTCTTACAGATGTGCACCACTCAGGGTTGACACCTACGTAAATTAAAATATGGTGTAAAAATATTTCATTTGACTTACTGAAAGGATATACTAGACCTGACATGTGGATGTGACTCATGTTAGTTCACAACAGGACATTAATAAGCAGTTGAGTCTACATCAACAAACTTAAGTGGTTAGTACATACAGAGACACTGATAACATCTTGGTGCACAACCTAATGTTTATTATAGCAAGTGTTATACAACCAGGTAACTTACTGGAAAACATGTAGCAGTAAACAGTGTGCGTGACGAAAACATGTCTAGTCAGTGGGGCACAACTGTAGAACATGATTCCCCATCCTTATATTACCAGCCTGTGGTTTCTGTCTACATCAACCCATGAAGGATAGCCAACAATTTAACATGTGTACTAGATCATGCACTTGCTCAGTGAGCCACTGAGGCAGGGTCTGGCTGTGTTCTGATCCATGGGACATAAATACGCATTTGATATCTATTCGAAATTACTTTATATCTGATATCGTATTTGGCCATTCCACGATTACTCGTGTAGTATACTTTTACTACAAATTTTTCTTTTAAGCTGCTGTAGTTTTAATAATTACACATTGGAAAATGTTTTTTTGCTAATGTATTAGTTAAATAATCAAAGTATGTCACGGAAAAGAGAAAACAAAACTAAAATTACTTTTTATTCTGATAGTATTTTATTCGGTGAATATGCTGGTGTTAAGAAAACAGGACATAAACAATTTCCCCCAAAACCATGCATATATTGGAAATCAAAAAGGATATTGTTCATATGTTGATATATTCTATCTTTTATAAAATACTTTCTCAAGAACCTAAGTAAATACTGGTAACACATATGATACACCGGTCTGTACTGTAGTTAGGGAAAACTTCAATGTCTCCACTTTTGAATATGGGAGTTAGTTTTGCTGTTCATTCTCATTAGGGTCGATCCCTAGCTATAGCGAGAACTGCACAAGTAGCCTACATAATGTTTTGGAGCGCGCATGTTTGGGTAAACAGTAGCCTATATACCTACCCCAAGACCACGTCCAAGATGTAAACACTGAGCTGAACCTGAATGAACGGCAATAATACGTCAATATCAATACCTGCAGAATCTACTTTAAATTTAATTATGTCAACGTTCAACTTCAAGAGGCGCGTGCCTTGAAACACTTACCAATTTGCCGAGGAGAAGCTGCTATTGGGAAGTGCTGTTAACTGAAATTCTTAACAGAATAAATGTCGTCAGACTCCTCACGGATCTTGTCAGCGTACAACTGCTTCGAACTGGCTCGGGTCTTGTTTATGTTTCGTGGTTGGGTTAGGTTGACACCAATCAGCTCAATGGTAGGTCAGTCCTGCGTGGGGGTCACTGGCACGTTAAAGGAATGAAGCCGTGCTATTTCGATGTGCTTTCACAAACGTAAAAACGCAGTTTAAAATTTTACATGTGCATTTTTATAAATAAAGATTAAATGAATCAACGTTAAGGTTATGTGTAAAATATATAACACTATGGTCCTATAACACAGATGCAGTCATTTAAGTGAATTAAGCTATACGTGAACCTAAACCTTACCATCTATAAATAAATATTTTAATGTAAGATTTAAATAATATAACGTGTTTTTATGTTTAGACAAAACAAAAAAAAAGATTTTTTTGTGGATAGAGCACTGCATGTTTTATTATATTGCTCCAAATGTGTACACTTGCCTGTTTGATTTTTTTGGGAGTGCTACCCCTGGGTCATCGGCAGGTCATAGAACTAGCGCGAACTGGTTTATACGGATATATACGTTTCAGTTGCCGTCAAAGAAATTCATGTAGCTGTGTTCTTGGAATTTGTGAGTAGGAAAACCCGATGTTTATGACCACAATACATTAATGAACTGAATTACAAAGAAAAAGCACAAGACTAGCTGTCAGCCTGCGCAGCTGTCAGTGGTAGAACCGACCGAAGTAAGGCTTTCCGTTGGTTGATACACACACCCCTGGGAGCCGATGCACACACTGTTTGAACTCTCATTGTCTAATAGTGATAACGTGTTAAATTTAATTAATAGGTCAACCGGCGTTTTAAAACAACTTTAATAACCCAGAAACAAATGAGAATTGCCCTTCCAACGAGGCTAGCCTTTGATCAACTTTAATTTGTTGATAAACAATAAATAAAACATGCAGCCTGCATGCAGTTATACTATAGTTGGACGGGATTTAGTGGTATCAATACAGTGTGTATCTAAGGAATACTATTTGCATAAGATGTTAATATATGAAATTACTAACGTATAATTGATCAACTTAGCACACTCTCTTTAATATCTTTTCGGGTAAATATACTTGCGATTAAAGAAAGTCACAGTTAACTTTCTGCAATTAAAGCCCCCATAAGACTTATTTTTGCGACATTCTATTTCTGGTTTACACCCTTTATACACTGGTTGTTCTAATTTTATGGAACTCGCTCCAGCCATTTCACATCCCACCATTTTGACAATCTTAATTGCAGCAGGCGATCGATTACACTAAATTTTACTTCTGCATATATTGCACACACGTACACATAATTACCACATGCATCTGTTATTAAGTCATATAATGTGACATAACAATAATGATGAAATCAATTAGATTTATTTTGGTGCAGCCAAACTGAAATTCGACAAAAAGGCCAATAGCGGCTACATATGTGCATGTAGACATGCAAGGAGTGGTCTAGTTCACCTCTATATACTATACAACATATAATGCTGTTCATACTTTCGCACGTTACTCGATCTAACAAGTAACAATCAAAGTTAATTCTTTTTGACGATTTCAACAAAAATATGAATCAATGCATTAAAACAACAGTGCATATTACTTAAACTATTCACATATTTACAGATATGAACATCAACGAACCTGTGCAGAGGCAACTATCAATATAAAGGACATCAATGTAGTGTTTTTCAATCACTTTCTAAAATGAATATGGAGACACAGAAGAAGATCAGAAGAATCCATTTCCAAAATAATAGGATGCATTTTAAGAGTGGTGCATCTTTGCTGGTGTTCTACATTTTCATTCCTATGTTCTACACAAATGTGCGCCTAATCAGTAAATACATAAAACAAAAACTTTTGCATCGACAAAATAACATGTCTCTTTCTCTGTCTCGCTGACTCCCAAGATGTTTGTCTGTCTGTCTAGTAACAGATTTTTTATTTTAATAATTGTTCCATTTAGTGTGCTCCGGTGTGTACTTTAATTCCATTGTTCTGTCATTCAGTTACAAATGTAGCCTTGTTGTAAAGGCAATTCTCATGTATTTGATAGGAGTTATTATTACTACGCGACGGAAGATATAGGTACGCGACGGAAGATATAGGAAAGGATAGGTGATCAATAGAAGTTGAACTCTTTTGGTTGTTAGCTCACTCCATTGTTAAACATTCACAAGTTCAAAGCCTCACTGTTTTAGCATAATCCTTTAATAGACCAATACCAACACAGAAGTGCCTAATAAGCTAGTAAGAATCACACTTTATAAGCTTCAGTGTTCCAGCCCTATAATTATACATAGCCGATTGTTTTAGCATGTGCTCAATACATAATAAATGGACTTCAGCCTATGAAAACACACCCTCTGGCCTTCTGAAGAAAATATGTTACGAGAGCTGTTCATGAAATGCGTTTCTCTCCCATTCCAGCAATCAATATATATATTAACTAACTGGCCAATGTTTATTTGGATGGTATTCATATTATAGAGGCATGCCCTCAGGGGCATTGGTTCGAATGAACCCCTCTTTTTGAGAGAATTTGTTTTAATTGTAGCATTTTCAGAAATCATCCCAGAAATCCACGACTGATTGTGTACACCATTTTCAAAACCACGAGGTCAAGCCTGATACTGTAAAAAGTATTATATATGTGACATATTTGACATCAAATTATCCCATTATATATTTCTGCTTTATCAACAAAATTATATAAAAAAAATATGCATTTCAAATGTAAAAAATTTCACTGACATAGTTGGACTCTGCAGCCTACATTATCATGACAGCTCAAAGAGGGAGCATTATCATGACAGCTCAAAGAGGGAGCATTACTTAACTATGGCATGTGGAACAAATCAATCATACTGGCATGTATGACACGACTCTTTTTGGGAGTCAAAATGTAAAATGTTATTGATAAATTTGTTTCATGTAATTCATTTTCATTGTAATTTTATGAATACTTCTAACAGGTTCCACATATGCGCATCATAAATTTTCAGATGCATCATGGCAGCATTTTCCAGTCCCCATGCCACAATTAATTAATATTCCTTTAGTAAAGACAATGAAATTATTATACAAATGCAGCTCTAGATTAAGATGTGTGAAAGTCTCCTATAAATGCTTCTCATTAGCGAAGGCTTCAGGCAGGGGTTCTGCCCGCATTGGGAACTGGTAGTAATGCTGATGATAGCGCTGCGTCTCGCCATGGTTTGGGTGGTAAAAGCCCCAGCGTGGGGTACGGATCTCTCCTTCAATGAAGTGTGGTACAGCATGAGGGAACCCACTTCGTTTAACTGGTCTTGGCTCCTGTCGCTCGTAGCCATACACTCGCTTCTCGGTGGGTCGGGAGGTCAACTCCCATGACCACAGCCTCTCTTTGGTGTAACCATCATGAATCCTATTCGTTGTCCTGTTGAACCAGGTTGGGTCATTTGAGCTTGACTTGTGTGTGTACATGTCAGGGTACTGGGCGCCCCATTTGTGCCATCCGTGCTGCAAACAACCCCGATACCATATGAGTTTACTGCATCACATGATGTGTTGGAGAATAGAAAGTGTTGTGTCTATTATAGCTCATGGAGGTGTATCAGAGAATGTGAAATGTTCAGTGTATTGCATCACATGAAGGTGTGTTAGAGAATAGGAAGTGTTGACTCTACTGGTGGTGTGTTTACTGTTAGAGAATAGGAAGTGTTGACTCTACTGGTGGTGTGTTTACTGCTAGAGAATGAGAAATGTTGAGTAGTGCTGGAACTGATCACAACCAACCAAGTTAGGTCATGTGATTGCTTGACAGTGAGTTAGATACACACATGCAAACATACATGCATGCATGGAACAGTTTAAAGAATTCCTTGCAGTAAAACAAAACAAACTGGTGGCTTCCAGCTTATTTTATTTTGTAGTGATTATAACCATATCTACGAACTTTAAACAGCATGTACGTGTCATTCACCCCCAAAATGCAGAGCTAGCTAGCTTGTTGGTATATTGGAAAAAAGTAATATGATTGTACACATTTTTTTAATGACAAAAGGGCTCCACAGGTAATAGCTGGGAGCCTCCAGATGTCCACCCTTTGAGATAGGGGTTAAATCATTTTCCCTATTATTTTTTTTGCAATCTGAGTAGGTTATCCCCTATCTCTGTTCATGGATGTGAACAGAGTTGTTGTCATGTTGATTAATATCCCCTAATGGGACTCATAGGTACAGATAAACTAATATAGTACACAGAGAAAAGTAAATTCTTCTTCTTCTACAGGGTACGAGTCATCCTTCTCTCCGAGGGTTATAGACTTGGTGTGTGTGCACACGTACTAAAGTGGTTAAGAGGAAGTTGATTAGAGGGAGTTGAAAGCTCAGAATGTGTATGCTGAGAGGGTCTCACAAGGGGTATAAGTTAGGGGTGAGGTCCAAGGTGACTGTGCCATGTAAGGTCTTACAAAGCATGACAAGGCGTATGTCAGCTCTCCTTTGTTGGAGGCTGCGCCAGTTTAGGTGGTTGAGAATGTAGTTATTGCAAACATAATGTGCTGCCCGTTTTTGGACCATCTCTATTTTGTTCATTGACTACAAACTAAATTTTTTAAATGATAATTTCAACTGAACTGAATTCGGTAGATTATTTTACACATAGGACAGGATTGAGAATTTAAGATGTAGGCCTATATCATGTTGATAAACAAATTTGACATTTCTTTGGACCACATAACAGCTTGAACCTAGCCTGATATGTCTTGATATTGCAGTTATACTGGACATTATAATGAGTTGTTCACAGCTAAACTTGGATTGGTGCTGTGCGTGACATCGACAGTGAGTCAGAAGTAAAATAAGTGACCAAAACGAGGACAACAAAACAGAAGTGAATAAAAACAAAGGGTGCAACTATGTAGAGAAGTGTATCAACTTTAGAGGATGTGGGCACTGTGCAAGGGTTGCATCTCCCTGATGGTTTGCACAGTGACACACAGGAAGGCTGGTAGTGATGGGGCGATGTGTAGAACAGCAGATGGTGGAAGTCTGTTCCATATGGATACGGTCCTTGGATAAAATGCATATTTGTACACATTGATGACTGGAGTGACTGTGTTTATATATTTAGGGGATGGTCAGTTCTATTAGAGATATGTGTGGCATGCCGGAAATATGCTGGGATGCTTGTTCGATCAAGCGGTGTGTGTAGAGTGAGTCCCTGTTTAGTTGGTTAATTTGTTCTAATTGGTTAATATCTGTTGCTGTGTTTGGGTTCCATACTTCACTGGCACATTCAATTTGGGGTCAGGCAAGAGTTAAGGGTTTGGTAGACATTTTCTTTGATATGTTGTGAGCAGGGTGAAAGTGTTCTCTTTAGGAGACCAAGTGTGCAGCTGGCTTTGTTGGTACTTACCTGTATTCTGTCACAGTGACTGCTGTGATAAGGACTTGGCATGTGTAGGTTTGGCTGCCTGTCAACATAAGGTCAAGGATATATATATAGCATCATTACCATGATACATTATATTAAACTGATTAAAACCATTAGCACAAGCCACAAACTGTACCAAAATAAACAGTTCACCTCTAATTAAACCACGCCAAGGAAGTAGTCAAGACACAATAAGTAAACAGCCCCGAAACTTGCAAAACCTCGAGTTTAATAATACTAGTATTAGTGGCGGTACCATGGGCATGGGCCATGACTAGTATATTATACTAATAGTAATACTAGATCAAGGTCAAGGACAGTAGTCAGTACACCTACCACATATGCGGCATTTGGAAAAGCGGTGGTTGCCTGTCCCGCAAGTGTACCCAAGTGGCATCGATCCTTGTGGGATAAGTTGCCATTTCGAACCGTCACAGCGCCTCAACCCCCTCAATCTTATAGTTTTATTTTACACCGCCAATGCCTGTCGCAAAAGCAGCCTGCGCGAAACACGCGGAAGTTTAGTGACGTCGTCCCTGGCAACCGCTATTCGCGAGCGCAAAATAATAGTCGGCCGCTTATGACGTTAACAAATCAAATGCACCACACAGTGCACGTTCATTTTATACGAACTTATAAATACGGCATGTGTTAACGTTGCTCGGCAAAATATGTGTCCGGTTTGGTGAATAGTTCACTGCAAGATGACAGTCTGTCGGATACACTAATTCAGTTGACGCGTAAGGTTATTTTATAAAGTTGTTGTTGTTGGTAACGAATGTAAACAAGTCGAGCCTCACAAGAAGGTCAAGCGCAACGTATGCTTATTCCATCTTGAACGTACACCAAATTCATATAATTTACAATGACGTCGGAAAGCAGAATGGAGCCAGACTGGGCGCGCATGCCGCCCCATGCGCCTACCTATGTGAACACACCAACGTATCTGAGGTGAGTATAGTCTACTATAGTAGATCGACGTATACGCTTTCCATGGCATGACTATGGCAAAATTACATAAACGGCATCACAGCTCGCGCCAATAAATGCTGGGCATAATCAGATGCAGTCTTAGAGGAACCTCCCTGATGGCTGCAACTACGACAGCAAATCTACATTTCACTAGTCCTCCCACACTATTGGAATCCATGCGGTACACCAGGAAGGAGGTATATACTAACATTGAAAACATCCAGCGCCGTGCGGCCAGATTTGTCTCTAACAACTACGGGTCAACGGTAGACTGTGTTCGCTATGATCGACAACCTTCACTGGTACATACATACTCGATAAAAGAAGACAACTCTCTTGCCTCCTCTTGATGTATAGGATCCATACCCAGCAGATTAATTGTCATCAATGGCAATCGCTACCTTGCCCCAATGCTCCCGAACAGTACAAGATATTACCACCCAAACAAATATGAAATCACCCCAGCTGGCATCCAGGTGTACACCAACTCCTTCATCCTACGCACGGTCATCTGGTGGAACGCTTTCCTAGGGAAGTATTGGTAGCTCCAACCTTCGAGGCTTTCAGAGGAGCTGTTACCACACAGTCACAAATCTAAGCCTTGACCTATGTTTTTACTCGCATTCTGTTCATACTTTACTCGCATATATATATATATATATATATATATATATATGTAGGCTGTGGGTGGTAAGCTTATGCCTAAATTAAGAATAGACCACTGTAAGGCAAATTTGAAGATAAGATTGCGTTTATTACAGTTTAACTACTAAAATTATACAAAACCAAGTTTCTCAGTCCTTGCACAATTTGCACTACTGATCTAACTTCGGTACCTCATCAAAGTATAAAATGTCAACCAAAAGTTCAAAATACAACCAAAAGCAAGAGCGTTAAGAACAACAATAAAAGGTGAAAGAACAGATGACATTAAACACAATAACAAAGACGACTTAAAAGATGTCTTAATAGACGACTTAAAAGATGTCTTAAAAGACGACTTAAAAGAACTCTTAAAAGACGACTGGCCACAATCAGGAGTGGGCCAGGACTTGCGTTCACCTGTACAAATACAAACCAAACCAGTAAGCTATTTGCATATCATAGTGTCCAATGTAAGATGACACATCAACATCTGTTAAATACCATAGTTCCAACACATTGGTGTTGTTCACAATATTGTCTGTAAAATACCTGTTATTCAGTACTAATATATAATCATACTTTTAGGTATTAATGTAATACTAGTACTCTACAAGGGAGAGAAGGTACCAGACTGATCCTGGCTTAACTGTAGGGACAGTTACATAATACCTATATAAGACTGATAAATAGCAAGGTACACCCTTCACTCTCATTAAACGCGCTTGTCCTTAACAAGATTTAAGATTTAACAAGATTGCCATCTCGAACAACAAGTTCCAGATGGCAAGTGGACAAGGAAGCCATTGGCTTATCGAGAGTCCAACAATTTTCTCATCTATGTGTAGCCCGCCCTTATCAGATATCTGTCAATTCTATTTTTAAACATATTCACACTACTAGCATTAACACAATCATTTGGCAGTTTGTTCCATTCATTTATCACCCCTCTCTTTCTCATGTCCAACCTACACTGCTCCTTAACTAATGCTGCTTTGTGTCCTCTGGTTCTACTGCCTTCTTTAAGTTTGAAGAACATATTCCTATCAACATCCTCATAACCGTTCACTATTTTAAACACTTCTATTTGGTCTCCTCTTAGTCTCCTGGTCTCTAGTGTTGTCAAACCACATTGTAATAAGCGACTTTCGTAACTAAGGTCTCTTAATTCTGGAATCATCTTAGTTGCTCTTCGTTGTATTCTTTCTAGCTTATCTATGTCTTTTTTACGATATGGCCTCCATGCTTGAATACAATATTCCAAATGTGGTCTAACTATTGCTTTGTACAGGGGTACAATTAGATGTTTCTCCTTATACGTGATAGTTCTCCTAATTAGCCCTAGAATTTGATTTCCTTTCGAAGCAGCAATCCCACATTGCTCTGAAACTTTCATGTCAGCATTAAATGTTACTCCTAAATCCTTTTCTTGTGTGGTTCTACCTAGTACAGCATCCCCCATTTTATATTCCTCGTCCATATTTCCATGTCCTATGTGGATACATTTACACTTCCCAAAATTGAATAACATTTGCTATTTTTCTGACCATTTAACTAATTTTTCTAGATCATCCTGTAAACTTTGTTTATCTGTATCATTAGTAACCTTTCTGAATACTTTTGTGTTATCTGCAAATTTGAGTACTTTGCTAGATATGTCATCCTCCAAATCATTTATATATATTAAAAACAGTATAGGGCCTAACACTGATCCCTGTGGTAGCCCACTCAAAACAGATTTCCATTTTGAAATCTTACCATCTACTATTACTCTCTGTCTTCTGTGTGTAAGCCACTTTTCTATCCAGTTGATTACATCATTGCCTATACCATGGGCTTTTAGTTTAAGTAACAATCTTTGATGTGGCACTTTATCGAAAGCTTTCTGAAAATCTAAGTAGACAACATCCACCGATGACCCGTGATCTACCCACTTTGTAATTTCTTCTAAAAAACAAGAGATTGGTTAGACATGACCTTGCTTTTAGGAATCCATGTTGAGATGTATTTATTAATTTATGTTTTATGAGGAATTCCACCATGTGGTCACTAATTAATGTTTCGAGTAATTTACATACAACTGATGTTAAACTCACTGGTCTGTAATTTTCTGGCTTCTTCCTCGATCCCTTCTTAAACAGCAGCGTAATGTTTGCTTTTTTCCATTCTGAAGGAACTATTCCTTCTTCTAGTGACAAGTTAAATAAGTTTGCAAGTGGTGTACTAATTTGATCAACAATTTCCTTTAGCAGTTTTGGTGGTATCCCATCAACTCCAGGTGATTTATTATCTTTCATCTTCTTAATTTTCTTTGCTATCATTTCAGGAGTTATAAATAACTGCCCTAAATGTTCTGATGTATTGCCCTCAAATTTAGTCAGTGGAACTGGAAGTGAGCTGACATCTTCTGTGGTAGAAACTGAGCTGAAATACTCATTCAGGACCTCTGCCATTTGGAACCCATCTGAAATTATGTTTTCACTGTTGTTTTCTAGTGGTCCGACCTTATCTCAAACTTTCTGTTTACTCCTTACATAAGCATAGAAACTCTTGCTGTTATTTTTTATATTACCTGCCAATTTTTTTTCAAAGGTTCTTTTAGATTTTCTAATTTCAGTTGTAGCTAGGTTAAGTGCCTCTTTGTAGTTGGTGTAGTCTTCTACATTTCCAGTGTGTTTATAGACCTTCCACAGCATCTGTTTGTGAGCAATTATTCTAATAGCTTCTTTTGACAGGTGTTTTTTCCTGGATCTTTTCCCTTGTTTTCTTAATGGAATAAATTTCTCAATAATGCCCTCAATCTCATATTTTAAACAAGTCCAGCATTCTGTTGCTGTCTTGTTCTTCAGAAAGTTATTCCAATCTATATTTGCTAGATATGTTCTCATCACTTTACATTTGCCTTTGTTGAAGTTCCTCCTCCATTGTTTTTTATATGTATTCCCTGTTTTTACTTTTATATTAAAATGGATTTGGTTATGGTCACTTGAACCCAAAGGTTCGTGTACTTTAACATTGTCAACTAATTCATTTTGAGAAGACAAAATTAAATCTAACACATTCCCACCTCTGGTTGGTTCCAAGACATGTTGAGTAAGGAAACAATCCTGTGTTAGAAGTAGAAACTGATAGTCGTCACCTCCAGCACTCTCTAATGATTCCCATTGTATATGGCCATGGTTAAAATCACCCATTATAACACATTCTCCCTTGCTCACCTCCCTTATCGCCTTTTGTAATTTTACATCTTCCTCTTGTCCTATGTTAGGACTACGATAAACTACTCCTGTTGTTAATGTTGAGTTCCTGGTAACTATGTTACACCAAATTGCTTCCACACTATCTGCTTCACTTTTCAGTGTAATTTCATATGCTTGGATAGATTCTTTAATATACAAAATTACTCCACCTCCCCTTCTTTCTCGTCTATCCTTCCTAAACATTACATAGCCTGTCAGTGCTAACTCAGCATCTACTATATCTTCATTTGCCCATGATTCTGTGATGCCTATTACATGAGGATCAATATCTGCTACCATAATGTCTAACTCACTTTTTTATTTACTATGCTCCTGGCATTTAAGCCTACACATTTAAGTTCATTGTTTGAAATTATTGGTGAACATTTCTTTGGATGTGTATTTGTAGTAGTACTCCTTTGAGTTTTCTCTGTCAGATCCCCCTGCGCATCTAGTTTAAATAATCTATGGTACCTGTGCCCTCGTCGACAACTCTGACAAACTCACACGCAAGAACTGCAGCGCCCTTCCCTGTCAGATGAAGTCCATCTCTCATGAAAAAGTCACCTCTTCCCACAAAGTTTAACCACATGTCTACGAAGCCTACTCCCTCCTCCATACATACCTTCTGTACCTGTGTGTTGATCGCCATCCTTCTACAGTTCCTATATTCCTCACCCCTGCCTCCCATTATTGGTAATATCCCCGACAATACAATCTGCCCAACTCGTGCCTCTTTAAGTGTCTTGATCAACCTCCTGTACTTACCAATGATGGCTGACGTTCCCTCCTTATCTGCATTGTTCGTTCCCACATGCACGAGAACAGCACCTCCCGTGCCACCACCCATGACCTGTCCTGCCTTCTCTGCTATATCCTCTACTTTTGCCCCTGGTAGGCATACTGTTATGTCATCTCCTCTATTTACAATTTTATCCACTTTCCTAATGATGGAATCCCGCATAAATACCCGGGCTTTCCTCGCTTTCCCCTGTGATACTACATCAGCAAAGCTCCTTTCCTGTTGCACACTACTAGTATGCCCCCTTTCTCTCATATCATCAACCTTTACTGTCTTACCACCTGGCAATCCCTCTCCACTCACCCGCTTACCTCTCTTTTGTTGCATTCTTTGCCTTCTGTCATCTTTCTTCTTCTTACCAGCTTTCTCCTTCACATTGCCTCTGCTCTCCTCGGTCTCACCACCTCTGCTATCATCATTCTCACCACCTCTGTTCACTTCTGTCTCACCCTGCCCTGTCATCATCAAAATCATACGCCTTAGCTCAGTCACCTGCTCCTTGTGGTATGGTGCATCTGCACAGCTTAGTTTGAGTTGGATTCCTTCACTTCTAACTGATATGTAGGGGAGACCGGGACTAGTTGTTACAAGTTTCGGTTAAAGTCACTTTTTTGTGTGAAAAGTATGTTAGACACAGTCATTATTTCTGTCAACGTATACATTATTTTTATTCGTATTAACAAACTATATCACACCAATGACATTCTATCTAGGTAGATATGTGAAGTTTCTCAGGAATGGTCGACTTTAGCAACCATAGCCTCGTAAGCGGGGCAAGTAGTTATATCGTACGGGGCACGGTGTTACAGCAAAGAACGTGTGGATCGAAAAGCAAGTGTCATTGTTATTACATCAATTTGACGATACACACGTGTACATATTATACATCTTATTGTTGTTTTATCTGCCATCAGACGGACGCCTGCAGAGAGATTCACAGCTCCGGTGAATGGCAGCAAGCTTGCTTATCTGGTAGGAACAGTTTCTATTTATCCTTCCACTGTCTGATTCGTTGTGTTGCGCCACACAAAACAAAGGTCTAAGGTAAAGTTAAACAATATCCAAGAAGATGTAACAAGATTACTATTCAAAACAATTTCCACATAGCGAGATGTAAGATAAGGTATTTGTCAATTTAGTTTATTAACATTGTCACGCTACTTTGATTGTCAGTAGGTACCGATAAGTAATGACTAATGGTGTACCTGAATGAAAAAAAGAAAAGAAAAATGGTTATGGTTTGTCGCCTGTTATACTATGCATGAGTTTCAACCAGCGTATTTTGTCGGCAGAAATGGTGGGACAAGTGGCATACCGTGCACCCGGAATGGCGACAGGAACACTACCGTGACGACGGCCAGACGCCTGTGATGCGTAAGATTAGCTTCCAGTCCGGGACGCTGCGTCCAACGTTCGTTCCATCTCCGGAGAAGCCGCCGTGGCGCCAGGAGTACTACCGTATAGAGACGCCAGTCAGCCAGACTGTGCGTGCACGAGCCTTCAATCGCTTCAACAACATCATCCAAGAGCGCAATCTGTACCCATTCAGGTAAGCCACACAAAACAAAGTCAAACTCCTGCGTTAGCCCAAGTTTGGGCTGTTTGGAGTAAACCACTTGAGACTTGAGAAGCCACGTCAGCTGCAGGTGCGTAGGCAGGACACGCAATTCGTTGGGTTGTATTCAGGAAAAGGTTGAACGTGTTACACAGAGGGATCGTGCCCCAAATATAACTTTGTTTTGTTGCCCAACGGTGGCTCACGGAGGTCGAACGGGCATGTGTACAACAAACAATCGATTTGGAATGAATACGTATTTATGAAAGCCTGTCCTTAAATGTGCGATTACGGTATTTAAAAGTATTGCGAAAGACCAGAGTAAACGACCAAGGGAGAGGAAAGGAATAGGGTTACTGGTCATACTTAATGAACGACGAAAATATGAAGGTATGACAAAAAAAGAACAGCGGGTATCAGAAATAGTGCTGTTCGCCAGCACAACACACGTGTGCACCAGGAGTCAGTTGCACGGTGTGTGTCGGAGTGGTGCATCTAAGGAATGCATCAGTAGATTTAACAAGATTTAACAAGATTGCCATCTCGAACAACAAGTTCCAGATGGCAAGTGGACAAGGAAGCCATTGGCTTATAGAGAGTCCAACAATTTTCTCATCTATGTGTAGCCCGCCCTTATCAGATATCTGTCAATTCTATTTTTAAACATAGTAAAATTGCTCGCGAATATAAATGCTTTGTTAATGCACCTCCAACGTCAACGAGGACAACTTTGCTGCATGAAATTGTATGATTCAGATAACGACCACAGTAAAGGTTATAAATACTATATTGCTTGTTTTTTTAATATGCTGGGACGTCTTTAAAGAACCGAAATGTTTGATACGTGGATTTGGTAGTACAACTATATGTACCAATGCATACATGCGTGCGTGCATTTCTACGCGGGTTTATTCACTGCGTTTCCATATTAGTAGTTTAACACAACATAGACTACTCAGTTTATTATGTTTTTGTCTTATGTTCTGTTGAGCGTCCAACAATTGTTTATCTAAAATCTAGTCTGTAGCGAGTATGTGTTGTGGCTTTCAGCAACCAGATGACGTCGACCCAGTACAAGAAGCCAGTCACTGCCCTGTACGGCCCGATGTTGCGGGAACGGGTGAACGGAGTCAACACACAGAGCAATAGACACGGCTTCATGCCGGCACACGATTTCTACTTCTGATGACTGTCCATATAGTATCAATTACAGGTGTACGAGAATCTGCAGAGACTTGTTTTGAAAGAGAAAAATATCCGCTCGAAAGCACCACGTTTCATTGAGTACGTGTATCTGTTCCCACAACGACGTTGTCGTCAGCAACAATGAAGCCTGCTGGTTTTATAAGAAAAACTGAAATTTAAGCAGAATTATATTTTATGCTACTTTGTGTTATTGTTGCTGTTGTTTCAATAAATGAACTTAGAGCAGCAGCAGTATAGTTGCTATGTCTACAGTTGAACTGTTCATAATTAATTTGAACATAAATATGAATTAACTACATTTCCCCTACATTCAGTTTGAGGGTCTGTTCCTTGTGAGTACTAGGTATTTTATGGTACACGTTTCATTAAGCAGCCGTCGTATATTCACTAGTAAATCTAAATACAAATATTTTACTATAAAAATAGTTCATACCTCAGTAAAAGAATATTTTACAACGCACTGGGAGCAGACCCCAGAACTGTACGTGTCCGTCCATCCCAAGTAATGTGGGCTGTGCATGTTAGCATAGCCAACTCCGCATAGCGTTGAGCGCGCATTGATAGGATCCCGATGTGTACCAGACCATGACGACTAGACGACTAGACGACTTGGGTTGAATGTCGCGAGAGAGGTGGTAACTCAGAAGACGTCAGCTCACACGCAGACACACATTCGTAGACATACACGTGATACACACGACGTGTCGAGGTCAAGCCACCCAGACTGAGTTCATGCTCTAAAAACGTCAAAGGGATATTCCGCTGAACCTAGCGCGCATGCGTACAAGCATTTATTTAGTTAGTTGTGTCTCAGCTGCTTTGGGATTTCATTGGTCAAGAACCAAAACTTCCTGGTTGAGCAAGTCGGCTCGACAACGACTTGGAACGTTCTCAGCATCGTACGTGTAGTAGAACAACCAGTTATTGCACCAATTGATAATCTAGATAGGAGTTGTGTTTAGTGGGATGACACAGCTGTTGCAGTACGGACGCACATCAATGCAGGTATGTTATCTGCTAGCAATCTAAATGTTGGCGTCGTACAGGTAGGCCTAATTCGTTCCTGGGCTTGGGTCGGGGTGACGTTTCGGGTTATGCGACCGTCGTTGTTGACGGCTGATCTGAGTAACCTGACCGACTGCCACCAAACGACTTAACTAGGCTCGGGGACTCAGTGACCTGGAGGGGACAGGTGCAACATTCAGTGAGGTGTGTCAACCCCTCAGGACGATCGATCCGCTTTATAAGGGACCGTCCGTATGTTCATACTGATTTGAATGATCTGCCAAGTAATAGCAACTGACGTTTTACCCACAGTTAATTAAATTCAATTTGCATTTGAACCAGCCTGAGCCATTTACATCGCCCTCCTCAATTCGTCGCAACCAGGTTTGTTGATGTTCAGATGTGTAGTGCGTAAATAGTTTATGTAACACGCATATTTTTTTCAAATCATCGAAAGAATTGACTTTAGTCGTTACATCTGGTAAATCTCTAAACAGTGGATATCCAAAATGGTACGCACTGTGCTGGTCAATGCCGATCGATCATGGGCTTGACCTCTGTCCTCTCGCCGATCACATTACAAACTTACGATCGATATTTCACCAAGGGTGACATTCGTGAGTTTTCAGCTTTTCCATATTCACTTCACTTAATGTTTGACTGAACATTAAGTGATTTAATAGTTTGTTTGTATTCACAAAAAAGAACTACATAACAAAATTGCACAAACGAGCTAGCACATGTTGCAGTGGATACAAGGTAAGTTTGACTTTTCGTAAAATGAATTTGAAATGAGACTAGAAAAAATTATTGAGGAGGGACAGATTTTTCCGTCGTAGATGTCATGATAACGGCGCGTGCGTTGTGTTTGTCGACAATGGAGTACTGAAGGCGGGGTAGCTTGAGGAGTCAGACCACAGTTGAGAATTGCATTGGTGGCCATGTTAACGTTTTGTCTGATTATAAGAAAACGTGACCATCAAAAATTCTGAAAATTGTACACAGCAATTGCCATCATCTCATTGATATACTGACCAAATTTTATCAAAATCACATACCTCCAGCTCTTTTAAATCGCCCCGACGTGCGATGCCTATCAATTTTGACAAAAATAGCCATGTATTCATGCGCCCACGTGGCCCATAGCAGAAAAATTCCCATAAATCCCTCCGCCAGTTAAACTCTTTAAAAAATGCACTGTTTCACAGCCAATAGCTTCTACAAACAAACCTGTGAATATTCCTGCTCAAAGGCACTCATGTCACATAATATTAATTTATTAAGTTACCATTTTACAATTTCATACGCCCTACATTCGTGTGAAACAATAAACAGGAAGGTCAACTGTGGTCTTACCCCTTGAGATAACTAGGCCCTACATGTTGTAGACATGCACGTAGTGACGTGGGGAAGTTATCGCCCATGCGTATATTTGTAGGAGTTCGTTGACAGGTTAAGGCGTCATTACGGCGGTGCGTGTATAAACAACCTTCAGTTAATTATGCAAATTAAGCTAGTAAAAGACGCCTGACGTGACTCTGAGCACACACGCCAGCAGCGGTGGGTTACCATGAATTTCAATAAGCACAAACCCAGAAGCGCCAACAATAAATCAGTGTCTACAAACTTCTGTTGACCGTGCCAGGCCAGGGTGGCCATTCTGCCCAGTTACGTTTTCTGCAGTGTCCATGTTACTTCTGTCCCGGAAGAAATCGGACTTTTCCGTTCCACCCAGAATTATATTGAAAAAAAATACACTAAGTAAAATACTACTTCTCTTTCTAGAAATTGCATTATTTTAACAAGTACCATGTACTACAATTATATTTTTGTAAAAACAAAATACTTGGGGCGTGTGTGCGTGCGTGCGTGCGTGCGTGCGTGCGTGTGTGTGTGTGTGTGTGTGCGTGAGTAGAATATCCTATCCCCCGTAGCGTTATCAATCAACAATTAACCGCCTAAAATATGCACACATATGTTACCATCACAAGTAATTTTCTGTCAGGTCAGCTGCCGAAACGGAAAATCATGAGCAGACAACCTGTGGAGCATATAGATCCAAAAGTGAAAGATGACGAGAGAAAATGGAACGAGCCACTCGCCAGTTTGATCAAGGATCAGAAATGGTTCAACTTGTTTGGCTGCAACCTGACGGAGTTACCCGTCACAAGACTGCTTCAAGAAAGACCGCCAGTCGCGGCGCTGAACCTCGATTGCAATCATCTCCTCGATCTCCCCAGTGAACTCAGTCACATTGTGTCACTAGTTAGCATCAGTATCAACAGCCAGACGGCGGCACCCAGAGCTTCCATCTCTAAAAGGTCACACCTCGAGCGCCTGCCGGAGGACGTCGGCCGACTGCCGAAGCTGCGCATGTTATTGCTGTGTCAGAACGCCATCGTCTATCTGCCGGAGTCGCTCGCACAGAAGAGCACGTTGTCCGTACTGGACTTGCGACTGAACAACCTCCACTCCTTCCCGGAGCCCGTGTGTCGTATACGCTCACTGAAGCAGCTCTTTCTCAGCGGAAACGAGATAGGTGAGATTCCCGAGGAAGTCGGCGAGCTCGTCAAACTCGAGGTGTTGCAAATTGCCAACAACCGGTTGTTTCGTCTGCCGGACAGCATTGGTCATCTCAAACGACTTCGCACGCTGTCTTTGCGCTACAATCAGCTGCAGAGACTACCCAAAGCTATCGCTGGCCTGAGCCAACTGGGCAATCCCCGTACGGATGCCGAGGGACAAGCGTTAGACGGGCTGCTGCTGGCCGACAACCCGTGGGAGTATCCGCCCGCCGCTGTAGTAGCACGTGGCCCCCAGCACGTGTTTGACTACCTGCGCACACATGGTATGTTATTCTATCATTTTGTCTTATTGTTCATGGGTCGTCACGTTGGGATATGCAAACCAACAAATCATAGCACTTTTGGTTTGAGATTTCCACTTTATTTTACCAGTAACCAACACTGCTTTCCCAGAATGACGAATGAAACAATGTGGACAATTGCAATATATGTCAGCATTTGTTGGATGAACTCATGATAGCGCGTTAATGGTGCTCGTCGCGTACGAGTAGCTTTGGAGTCATGTACCCGTCTAAATTGTAGCATAGAAATGTATACGCGAAGAAACACGTAAAACGTCTCCTGTTATTCATTTGGAAAAGTTGACAGGAGAGCTTATTAATGTTGTACAAGTGTTACGACGTCGACCAGATAAAATGCATTGCAACGTAAATATAACACTTTTGATGTTGCTTGTGACAGTATTATGGTGCGACTCATAAGCGTTGGAAGCTGTTTACTATTTTCTCGTAACCGTTGGAAGCTGTTTAATATTTGTTAACACAACCCTTGGAAGCTAGTTAATATTTTTTATTGGTTTCTGCGAGCATTTTGGAGCGTAACATATATCTAACATATACTCACCAAATATATGTGGGGCGGCCTCCAGACCCCGGTTCCGGCGCCTGTGTCGAGTTTTAAATACAAACATTTATACTAACAGCTCTCAACATATATTTCAACGATGGATATTTCTAGGTTAGTTCAAAATTCATGAAAATGTAATAATTAAAACTTGCAAACGTGATACCTACATTACAATTTAGGGGCGAATATCGGGGATAGGTCCACTATTGCCATATTATCACTGTAGTTGTATAACTAATTGTGACCTTACAGAGTGCGGGAATTGGAGAGGAATTACTTTGACATATGTTCCTAGTAAAGTATTCGGAAGAGTACTCATCAATAGATTAAGAGATGGAGTTAACAGCAAGTTGAGAGACGAACAAGCAAGTTTCAGAAGTGGGAGAAGCACAGTAGAACATGTATTTATTTAGCGAAATATTATAGAACAGTTAGTGGAATGGCAGGCAACTCTATACATCACGTTTGTGAACTTTCAAAAAGCGTTTGACTCAGTGCACCGAGAGAGTCTATGAAAAATCACGGAGAGCTATGGAATTTCACGCAAGATAATCCACATGGTTAATATATTATACGATGATAGTGAATGTGCAGTGTTAGACGAAGGTGGGGAATCTGAGTGGTTCAAAGTCAAAACCGGAGTTAAACAAGGAGATGTAATGTCTGGATTTATCTTCTTGATGGTAGTGAACTGAATAATGAGAAACACAACAGCAGGACATAAAACAGGGATAAGATGGAACTTCACGTCAAAACTAGAGGACCTGGACTTTGCCGATGACATAGCACTCATGTCACCATGCTACACACTCATGTCATCATGCTACACACACATGTCATCATGCTACACACACATGCAAACAAAGACAAGACAGCTGAATAAATTTGCAGCAAGGACAGTAATGAGAATAAATAAAAAGAAAACTTAAGTATTGAGGATAATCAGCAAGTGCAAAAACAGAATAGTAATTGATGATCAAGAACTAAAGGAAGTGGAAAAATATAACGACCTGGGTGCTAACGTTAGTAAGCAAGGAGGCGGCGATGACGTTGTTAACAGCATTCGTAATGCTAGGGTATCCTTCATGAAACTAAAGCAAATATGGAGTTCAAATATATATATACATTGAGATCTAAATTGAGGCTTTTTAACACACTTGTTAAACCCGTGTTGTTGTATGGAAGTGAAACATGGAAAATAAACGAAGGAGACAACACAAAATTAGAAAAAATTTTTCAAGTGCTTAAAACGAATTCTACAAATTAGATGGCTATCCGTAGTATCAAATCAAGATATTTTTGCAAAAACAAAATTTAAGACAATCAGCACCGAGGTCAAGTTAAGAAGATGGAAATGGGTAGGACATATCCTACGAATGGACAAAAACAACAAATGTGAGAGAGCATTGACATGGACGCCTGATGGTAGAAGAAAGGTTGGTCGACCAAAGACAACGTGGCGATCTGTTCAACTGTTGAAAATGAAAGCAGCGTACTGGGGTGGAACTGCTGGAACAAAGCCAGATGTGTAGCAGCTGACAGAGCGAGCTGGATAAGACGCACTTCGGCCTTATGGGCCACGGGGCCCGAAGAGGATAGGTGAGGTGAGGTGAGGTGAGGTTTATAACTATTGCAATACTATTGCGATAGTTTCATACTTGTCGCGATAGTAGTGCAACAGTATCACGCAATAGTGGGGAAAAAGTCCCAAACCGTAATTGACGGTTGGCGCTGTCGTGTAGCCTTTGAGGTAGTGGATTAAAATGCTGAATTCATGAATGAATATAGTTGAGAATTTTTTATTTGTTTATGTTATTACAGTGACACAAGTTGCCCTGCTGAATTGTTTCTCAACTATCGTTACTATCGATAGTTCAATGTACGATAACCATTGATAGTTCAATTTACTAGCGATAGTAGATCGGTAGCACGAAGTAATATTGCACTCCTATTACAATTAGTGTGAAAGTGTTTTTTGTTCAAAGACGATCCGTCAACGGTGAGGCCTATCGCAGTGAATGTGGCGAATCGTCACATGACTACAATAGGACGACTGCCCCAAGGGGATCCGGCAAACATTGTCTCTATCGATGCACGAGATAACATGCTAACTGAAATCCCAGAGGAAGCGACGTCACTTCCCAATTTGAAGATTTTGATACTTGACAAAAACGCGATTACGCATCTGCATGTGAACAGGCTGGTGAAGATGCGTTCTCTAACGGCGTTAAGTCTACAGGTTTGTATTAATAACAGTACATGTTTATATTGATCACAGTACATGTTTGTGTTGATCACAGTACATGTTTGTGTTGATCACAGTACATGTTTGTGTTGATCACAGTACATGTTTGTATTGATCACAGTACATGTTTATATTGATCACAGTACAGGTTTGTGTTGATCACAGTACATGTTTGTATTGAACACAGTACATGTTTGTATTGATCACAGTACATGCTTATATTGATCACAGTACATGTTTGTGTTGATCACAGTACATGTTTGTATTGATCACAGGACATGTTTGTATTGATCACAGTACATGTTTGTATTGATCACAGTACATGCTTGTGTTGATCACAGTACATGTTTGTGTTGATCACAGTACATATTTGTGTTGATCACAGTACATGTTTGTATTGATCACAGTACATGTTTGTGTTGATCACATTACATGTTTGTGTTGATCACAGTACATGTTTGTATTGATCACAGTACATGTTTGTATTGATCACAGTACATGTTTGTATTGATCACAGTACATGTTGTCGCTTCTCGACCACATGTACTGGCGGAGCAGCCGGCGCAAAACTGGGTAAAGGAGAAATACCCTAAGGATAGATTTTCAAGTAGTCACTTAGTTATAAACAATTTAGAAAACACGGGTAATTAAATATGTAGAAAGTGTACGATGTCTAATGTAGCTTGCAAAATGTGTACCGATACATAAGCTGATGCACGCACGCACGCACGCACGCACGCACGCACGCACGCACGCACGCACGCACACACCAACGCACACATACATACACACGCACGCACGCCCACCCACCCCCCACCCACCCACACACACACGCTCCATCACCAGCAACATCACCACCACCACTTCCACCACCATCAGCACCACCTCCACTACCACCACCCACCACCAACATCACCACCAACAACAACACCACATCCACCACCACCCCACCACCGCCAACACCACCAACAACACTACTACCACCAGCGCCACCACCACTATCTCTACCACACCCCACCACCGCCAACACCACTTCCGCCATCACCACCACCACGAACTATCACTACTATCAGATTGTATGTGATGACAGTCGCAGGATGAGAACCCGGTAGAGAAACTCGGCTACTCGACACTGCTGGGCATCCCGAACGAGATCCAGGAGTGTCGTAACATGACGGAGCTCTATTTCGGCCACAATGGGATTTCTGGGCTGCCCAAAGGCATGGAAAACTTGACCGGATTGCGCATACTCGATCTGCCGGTAACATGTCCTTCACCATTGCTATTAATTGAATCTAATGCCCCCCCTTTTGAGAGTCCGGACAGGACCTTCCAAATGGCAGTTTGCTTGAGAATGAGATGAATTCCATGATGCATTTTGGAGTCTTTGTTTTTATCCACTGCTTAACTAACCCTACTTGGGTTCAACTAGCCTGTTTCGACAGTTAAGTTTTTCAGTTAACTTCTCATTAATGTTCGAAATAGTATAAAAGTATTAAACAATGTTCTTCCCTGTGCATAGCTAAGCCATGTGTAAGTGCACAGACAATAAAGTTTAGTTACATGCATTGATAGTTTTCACACCAGCAGATATTAATCACAATCACCAACATTTGGGCAAAAACATCAAAAACACAGGTTTAGCTCACATTTTCTGACCGTTGTGACAAATGGCATCTATTGTACGCCAATCGTGTTCTATTAACATGTTCAATCACTGGGTGGTAATGTGTAACTGTCGCTGCTGTAGTTTCCTGTGAAACATGTGTGGCTCAACTAGCCAAGTAGCTCAACTAAGAATGCTTCGCTCTCTCTTGAAATAAAACTGATAAAATAAAAATAATTGTTCTTGTAGGCAAACAATCTTAGAGAATTTCCGGCGAACCTGTGCAGACGACTAGTGGCGCTTGAGTTTCTCGGCCTCAGCAGAAACTCTTTACGGGAAATCCCGTCAGAAATCGGCTGCATGACTAAACTTAAGGTATTTTATTCCTTCACGTTTATTTTCTATATCCTGTGTCGCTGCCTTCATTAACAAATAAACGCGCTATAGTAGTTTACCGCTGTTCGTAATCGACACATACTGTCTCTCCGTCTCACCGTCCGTCTACCCCTCTCTCCCTCTCTCTCCCCCTCTCTCTATCTCTCTATGTGTGTATATATATATATATATATATATATATATATATATATATATATATATATATATATATATATATATATATATATATATATATATATATATATATATATATATATATATATATATATATATATATATATATATATATATATATATATATATATATATATATATAGAGAGAGTCAATGTGAGTCATGTTGTTGAAGGTACTGCGCCTGTCGAAGAACCGGTTGCGAGAACTGCCTGAGGCGATATGCAGTCTCAGCAATCTCCACACGCTGTCGGTGCGAGAAAACAAACTCGTTTACCTGCCACTCGATCTGCACAAACTGCAGGTAACGCATACATATCATATTTGGCATTTATACCAGGGCTAGCACGTCATACCACATTGCATAGAATATCAGATGCACGCACCTCTGAAGCAAACGATACCGGTGTTATGATTTATGCAGCCCGCCATACCAAACAACAGGTAGCAGGGTACACGAACACTAAAGGTAACACTCAATACCCGTGCTAAAGGTAATACACCCCAATCGCACTACAAGCAATACACGCTACCCACAATGCAGGTAATCTAAGCTACCACCAATATAGGTAACACACGCTACCCCACTACAGGTGGCACATTTTACCTGCTTTACAAGTAATACACGCCACCCGCACTGCATGCATCACACATACTATCCTTGCTAAAGGTAGTAAACGCTACCTGCACTACATATACAAGATACTCGCACTGCACGTAGTATACGTACTACCAGCACTGCGTGTAGTATACGTATTACCAGCACTGCGTGTAGTATACGCTACCCGCACTGCATGTAGTATACAGTACACAAAATGCAAATGGTACATGCTATCTGCATCGCTATCTGCACTGCACGTTAACAGCACTGCCGGTCATAGATCACAGCACACTTGAAGAGGCTATGACTGACCAACACGTGTCTTTATCCTACAGCGGCTGAACGGACACGAAGAATTCCGTCATATGCACATGCGCTTCACGGCCGAATTAAAGGTCGGATACAACCCTGACTTGAAATATCCTCAGGAACGTATCTGCGATGAAGGAACAGTTGCCATATTTGACTATCTGAGCAGGCTTGAGCGCAATCCGCAGAAGAAGCAGACGGTTATGCGCGACATCCAACAGTTGATGGACACCAGAAGAACGAACACGAAAACTCATCGGTGAATATGACTGGTGGACGTAAGTATTAACACACATAAGCTAATGCTGAATGGTTATTCTTTACAATCAGCGTTAACGCAAAGATATGTGCATGCAGCTCAAGCAGATTACTAGTGACGTAACTCTAACATAGAAGTAACCTTTTTACCACAATAATGTTGAATATAATAACATTTTCTTCTTGACTTAAATAATGAAGTTAACTTACTTTTAGCGTTTCAACAACCTTCGGTTGCCTTAGGAATAAATTATGGGAATAAGTTCTTCTTCCGCTCCCAAAATGGTGTGGCAAGCAGTCTGTCCCATGCTTGGCTGAGTCGGTACCACCTCGCCTCGATTTATGAAAGGTGTCGTTTCTATCTTATTGTTTCTAGAGGGACTCCTTTACCCACTTCACACTGCGAGTGTCACACTCAGATAATGTCCACCTAAAAATGTCAATCTATTAACATCCCCTTTTCCATTTTTAAAGTGACAGCACATTACTTGTGGATGAATAATTATGCAACTTAATGTTCAAGTCTTGCTAACTTGTCTTGTATATCGCATAAGATGTTGATTGAATAGTTAACACAAAAATCTAATTACTATAGGATAATTATACGGATAGATTAAATGTTCATTGTTAATCATCATCAGTTCATTGTCACAGACTTAGTCTCGGTATCGAGGTGGTTTCACGATTTCACAACCAAAGCGGGTTCGATAAGGAGAGACATTACATCGTGGCGTACTGGTAGTATTGGCAGTATTTATAGTGTCCATTCCATATGTTGCGTTGTCGATTGGGTTGAGCGGCAGTGGCGTTGATGGTGAAGTCTTCTGTGTGAGTCTTCGCTGGAGTTGATTCGATGTTGTGATATTCTCTTGGGTCCGACTCGTTTGGTTCATCTCGCGGAGTCTCGTATATCGACCTCGAGAATACACGGTTTCGTCTAAGCAGGTTGCCGTCATAGTCTATTGTATATGATCGCTCAGTCAGCTGCTTGACAACTCTTTTCTTTTTTCCACCTGTTGTTTGAGTCAACCATGTCTTTGATAAGAACTGGAGTTCCACTCTTGATCCGTGGCAAATCACGAGCGTTTTTGTTGTACTGATGTTGTATATACCGGCGTTTTCGAACTTTCTCAGCACGTACACGTTCGTTCGTATCTGGCTCGTAACACTGTCGTGCTTATGGCACCAATGATCGCAATGGACTTGTTGTCATCTCAACAGCCGGCGTGTTACGGAACTCTAGTAGCGCAAGATAGGGATCATCAGATCTCTTGAGCTGTTTTTTCGCTATTTTCACGGCAGATCCAGTTTTGCCGTTCGATTTCGAGTGGTAGGGTGAACTGGAGGTCAAACTGAATTCCCACTCATCACTAAACTTTCGGAATTCATTACTTGTGGACTGTGGCTCGTTGTCGGCTTGGACCACAACCAGTAAGCCACATCGCGCAAATTGTTGTTTGCATACTTCAACAACAGTCGTGGCGGTAGTGTCCCTTAATTTATCGAATTCTGTGAAATCAGACTAATGGTACATAAGAATAAGACAATTCAATCTCTTGTATGTGAATATATCCAGTCCAACTTTCATCCACGGTTGTGTTGTCGCAGTGTCTTTCTGTGTTGACCTGGGGCATCCTGTTGGCACTTGTCACATAATATGTCTGCGACTTCTTTGACATCCGCATTCAAACCCCGCCAGTATTTTGCATCCCGTGCTCGTCATACCATAGCTGTGCATCCTGGCTGACTTGCGTGTAGTCGGTTAAGTAAGTCACGACGTAGAGCTTTCGCAATAATAATGCGAGAACCCTTGTAGATGATTCCATCCTGCATAGTCAGCTCCACACGGAAGGTCAGCCACCGTCTGTTCTTCTAGTGGTTTGTGGTCCCTATGAATGGTAACATCTGTATGTCCGAAGATGTATTGATTGTACGTTCGCGCTGTGAACACGATCGCTAGACATTCTAGCTCAATTGGTGCATAGTTGCTTTCGCTCTTCGTCAATGAACGACATGCATAGGCCACCGGTTTGCCATTTTGCATCAACGCTGCGCCTACGCCAACGGTACTTGCATCTGTCTGGATAACCACACGTTTCTTTGCGTCGTAGCATCCGAGTACCTGATCAGACTTTGTCAGTTCCTTCGTTTAATTTTTTTGGCATTTTCTTCCATTTGTAGCTACCGTACGGCGTCCAGAAGGTTGTCAACTGGCTGCTTCGTTCTGTTCTTTTGACTTGGCAGAAATCCATCTTTTGCGTCACACAGCGAGAAGATTTTGGCTTCTGTGAGTTGTGGCAACACGTCATCTATTGATGGTATTGAACAGTGGTTGCGATTGATCGATCCAAACACAATCGAATGTCCCATTTGCTTTACAGACTGGCAGCATGTTCGAGATCCACTGTGTTGGCTTTTGCACCTTTTCAAGCACATCCAGTTTCTCTGCCGATTCAAGTTTCGCTTTCACTTCTGTTTTCATCGACAGTGGAATCTTCCTCAGTCTATTCTGGACCGGTCTGACATCTGGGTCAAGGTCAATGTCATAGTTACCAAGTAAGCAACCGGATCATTTGAACACATCACGGTATTGTTCGAGTGTCTTGTTGAAGTCCGTGGTATCTGTATTGTCAACCAGGTATCTGTATTGTCAACCAGGTGTACATTCTCGTTTATCGACAGCTGTCCCAATTCGATACAAGTGTCAAGTGGCAGCAATGACTTGGTGATTTGGAACATGTAGGATTTTCCTTTTGTCGTGTGGAAAGTGAGCCTACACTTGGCCATTGGTTTCACCTCGCTGCCATCATACATCATTAGTGCCGCAGTTTGGGTTTCTTTACTTTGCAGTAGTCTGTATAACTAAGGATGTTACACGTTACATGTTGCTGCTGTATGGAGGTGAAGCGAAAGTTCAACTTGCTTTGTCGCGTCGGATGATGATATACTCACTTTCGCAACTAGCTTACGATCCAGTTGATCGACTTTGAATCCCAAGATCGGTTCTCCAGAATCACTTGTGTTGTCTATCATGCATACAGACTTCCTCGATAGACACATTTTCTCGAAATTATTCAACTTCAGACATTTTGTCCATTTTTGACCAAATACAGGACATCTTTGTCTTTCATATGCATAGCCGCATTTGAAACAGGGTTTATGCTGTTCACGTTTTGGCTTTTCATACTTTGGTTTGCTTAGCCTTGCCCTTGGCCTTACTGGTTTCACAGCTTGCACAGTGTCACTTTGTACTGCGTCTTTTAATGCTTTCATGTCCTCTTTTGTGTCTTCTGCTGCACGGCGTTTTTATAATGCGTTATCCAATCTTAGCTTCCCACCTGACTGTCCCAGCAGTCTTCGTCTCGGTTTGTCGTCTTCGAGACCCAACGTCAGTGCTTACAGCACAATGGGCCGAAGTCACAATGGGCCGAAGTCACATTCCCGAGTTTGTTTACGTAGCTGCGTCACAAATTAATCGGTGACACATATGGTTTTGTTTCTGTGTGAATAACTTGTGTCTTGTGACTAACATATTTACTCTCGGTTTGCAAAAACTGTCAAATGTATGCGCTACTGTTGCATAGTTGTCTTTATTTTCACCTTCATTGTACTGAACATTTTCATAAATGTCATTTCCCCTTCCACCGATCACTCTCAGTAGTATTGCTACGTTTGTGGGATCTGGTACACACATTTTCTGCGTAGTTACTACTAGTAATTGATCGAAGTGTTTCTTAAACGTTCGCCATTGACATTGTTCCGGCAGATTTTCCCTGTCACTTAGCAGTTCCGGCCGCTAAGTACTTTTCCATTTTTGCCTATGTTCGTTTTCCTTCTACTATGATTTCTTTTATCATCACAAATCCCGTATTTCCTGACACCATGTTTCTTTATTGCGTTTTACAGGTTTCATTAACTAACAACTCATGACTCATTAAATCGTTGTGCGAGTGTCTCACTCAAATAATGTCCACCTAAAATGTCAATCTATTAACACCGAGTAAACCATCTGATTGTGATGGACTCAACCTCCTTCTTGTGCTCATCGAGTCTTGTTCCAAACGTTCTCCCTGTTTCGCCAATGTAGGTGTGATTACAACTCTTGCATGATATTTGGTATATAGCTGCATAGTCGATCTTTCTAGTGTCCTCAACTTTGTCCTTTGGAGTATTTACCTGATATTTAGATGTGGTCTGATAGTTGAAGCGCTACCACGATGTCTTAGTATGTGCTGTACAGGTGTCGGACCTTTGTTGTTATATAGGGCCCCTAAAGCTTTGTTCGTAGTTTCAGTTCCGTGCCCTTCTCTATCCTTTGCCGATGATATCTAGTGTTTCGTTAAGGAGCGTATTGGTGAAGAGTGACACTACATCTTGCGATAGGAACATACCACTTTGTTCGATGTGATAGAAGCCATTTCATTAACTAAGTGCTTAGAGTTCTTGACATGGTGTCTTATCGTTAGCGCTTATCGTCGGTGTTCAATGTTTTTTGCAGTGCTTACGGACCGATACCTGCTGACGTTGGAGGAAATTCGGCTACTCGTGACACAAGCACGGCAACTCGTGGCAGAAACACGGCTACTCGTGGCAGAAGCATAGCAACTCGTGGCAGAAACACGGCTATTCGTGGCAGAAGCATAGCAACTCGTGGCAGAAACACGGCTACTCGTGGCAGAAACACGGCTATTCGTGGCAGAAGCATAGCAACTCGTGGCAGAAACACTGCTACTCGTAGCAGAAGCATAGCAACTCATGGCAGAAGTATAGCAGCTCGTGGCAGAAACACGGCTACTCGTGGCAGAAGTATAGCAACTCGTGGCAGAAGCATAGCAACTCGTGGCAGAAACACGGCTACTCGTGGCAGAAACACGGCTACTCGTGGCAGAAGCATAGCAACTCGTAGCAGAAACACGGCTACTCGTAGCAGAAGCATAGCAACTCGTGGCAGAAGCATAGCAACTCGTGGCAGAAACACGGCTACTCGTGGCAGAAGCATAGCAACTCGTGGCAGAAGCATAGCAACTCGTGGTAGAAACACGGCTACTCGTGGCAGAAGCATAGCAACTCGTGGTAGAATTATTGCAACTCGTGGCAGAAACATAGCAACTGTTGGCAGAAACACGGCATTTCCAGTTGGTAGACGCTCTGACGCTCGTCGGCTGACAAAACCTAAACTATTGTCATACCTGGTTTTGCATTTTGCGACGCAAATAATTTCACAAATGTACAACGTTGTATAATGCATACCTGTACCTACATGATGATCGCGTGCATATGTCTGTGTGCTTACCTGACTGCGTTATATTTGTACTGTTAGTAGAGTAGTGCTTTCATGTAATGAACAATTTCAATCCTTATTGAAAAAATCATTAGCCAGTGAACTACTTATACAATCGGGAGATCCAATGTGTTTAATTTATTTAATCACATATACTTGTTTTGCTGATAAACTTGTCTTACCTAGATCAATCGTCCCTATGTCTGGATCACTTCTTCTTCTTTCTCGTGTCTTCGTTCCTCATATCTGCGTTCTGCAGCTCTGCCTCGAGTATCCATGTTTTAGTTGCACTGTCTACTTCGATTAGTCCTGTTTCGCGAGTTGGTGGTCTGAACATCTGGCAGTCGTTGATGATGTGGTCCGCTGTCTGCTCTGGTGCACCACATTCACAGTTGGCACTTTCTGCTAGGCCCCACGCACGCAATAATGATTTGAATCTGCCGACACCAGTCCGTCAGCGGTTCAGCATAGTCCACAGCATAGTCCATTGTCAGCGCGGAAGCTCCTCACCAGTTACCTGCTTTCGCGGGGAGTCGAAGAAGCGGTGGAGCATTGATAGTTCTGCTACGTGCCACTGTATCTTCCAGCTGTTTTTTAGCCAGGAGTCCTTAGAGACGTCTGGCGGTACAGACTGCAGGAGCCGTTCCACTGCTTGGACGAAGGGCAGACGAGACTTCAACCGGTTGCGGATTGGATCGTCACAACATCATGTAGGTGGTGGGAGATGTTCTTCATTGCTGTGCGGGAGAGTGCCAGTCTTGCTGCTTCTCTGCGTAGATTGACTGGAGCAATCCTAGCTATGGTGGTCAGTTGGATGCCTGGGTGGCAGGGAATCAGCCTGTGATGGTACGTAAGGCGTTGTTCAGTGGGGCAACCAGCTTCTTTGTGTGGGTACTCCTGCCCCAGACTGGTGCTCAGTATTCGGCAGTAGAGAAAACCAGTGCCTGGGTATAGATACGTAGTGATTACGTAATACAACATATTTAAAGCAGTTTGCGAACATTGAATAATGACATGCAGCTATTATGAAGCAGTGCTTTACATTATGTTTTAGTGATTTTGGCTGTTCATTGTACACAAACTAAAATGTCATTATGATGAAATGAAATAAAAGAAACATGAAGAAAATGCGTTTTTGTTCATGTTACTCACACATGTTCATGTTGCTCACACAGTTATTTTGTTCATGTTGCTCACAGCGTTAATTTGTTCACGTTGCTCACATAGTTATTCATAAGTCAGAAAACGTTGATCGCTAACTTTCCAAGTTAACTTAACTAGTTAATTTTCAAAATATATGTTAACTTAACTTAACTGAAAAACAACCAATGTTAACTGAACTCAATACACGATGATATTCTACACACATACATACAAACACACACACACACACACACACACACACACACACACACACACACACACACACACACACACACACACACACACACACACACACACACACACACACACACACACACACACACACACACACACACACACACACACACAAACACACACACATACACACACACACAAAACACACACAGACGCCCACGCACGCACGCACGCACGCACGCACGCACGCACGCACGCACGCACGCACGCACGCATGCACGCACGCACGCACGCACGCACACACACACACACACACACACACACACACGCACACCCGCACGCATGCACGCGCACGCACGCACGCACGCACGCACACCATACACACATAAATAGCGGTCATGCAGTTGCTGAGTCCCGGCGCATACCCATGGCCAGGAAAACGCCGGTTCCACGAAGCGTTCGTAACGTATGAATTATTTTATGTAGACGTTTGATATTGATCACGTAACTGGAACAGTCGTAACTACGAACTCCTATTGTTCTGAGTTACGTAATCTACATCAAACGTCCACATACGAAATATCTCCACCTCGTGGTAAGTTTGTATTTTTTGTACTAACCATCTCCATGGGCCCCCGGGCAAGCCTACAAAATATCATCCCCATACATGCGAAACTGACGGAGGTAAGAAAGAACATACATACGTGTATAGTAACAAACTACTTTATAGACTCGTCTAGCCGAGTTACACTGCATTGCACGGGAGATAAAGGCAACTACTGCAAGAGCTTATGACTCCCTGCACTACCCAGTCACTTATGACTCCCTGTACTACCCAGTCACTTATGACTCCCTGTACTACCCAGTCACCTATGACTCCCTGCACTACCCAGTCACTTATGACTCCCTGCACTACCCAGTCACTTATGACTCCCTGTACTACCCAGTCACTTATGACTCCCTGCACTACCCAGTCACTTATGACTCCCTGCACTACCCAGTCACTTATGACTCCCTGTACTACCCAGTCACTTATGACTCCCTGCACTACCCAGTCACTTATGACTCCCTGCACTACCCAGTCACTTATGACTCCCTGTACTACCCAGTCACTTATGACTCCCTGCACTACCCAGTCACTTATGACTCCCTGCACTACCAAGTAACATTTCTGTAGGACAATGCCAGTGGCAATGACAATTTCGTGCCCCAAAATCAAGTACAACTGTCGGTATCACAAAACGTTCGTATATGGATGTTTGAATTATTTATTTATTTTTTAAAGGTGCGAACCATCATCACGGGCCCCAGGGTACGCGTACAACATATCAGCCCCATACATGCGAAACTTACGGAGATATGAGAGAAATTAGAGACACACAGAGTCACAAGCTACTGTATATAGAATATACTAGACTAGCCGAGTCGAGGTAACCACTGGAAAATAGTATGACTCCTTACACTAGCCAGTTAAATGTTTGGTAGTGCAATGACATGGCAATGACAACTCAAAGCCCCTAAAATAAAAATCACGTATAACTGCCGGTTTCACGAAGCGTTCGTAAGTTTGATGGTGATCACGCAACAATCGCAGAAAACACGCAAAGCGTTGCTAACAATTGTACGTACTATTTTCTCAGTTACGTAATCTACGTAAAACAAAATGTTCTACAGACAGACAGACAAACTACTTTATATTGTGGATGCAAGACGAATGATAACAATAACAACTATAAGCTTGTCCATGTCTGATTTGACCTATTGCTGCGCGCGTGATTTATCACAATTGCCCTAAGATACACCTCTTTAAATATTATCTTAGATTGACACCTCGGACCATGAACATTCCGGCGACAATTTCACATGAAAATGGCCAATTAACGTGTAACGTAATGAATCTAGGAGTTTTGACATGACCCCCGATGTGAATGACGACGACGCACTGTGACCCATATATATATATATATACACACGACGTTTCTCTATACACGCACGCACGCGCGAGAGCGCGCACGCACACACGAACGCACGCACCCATAGATGTGTGTTGTTGGAATGTCATAGGGGCTTATAACCGAGTCCGCTGGTCCGAAAGGCGGATGTGCTTATCACCCTGCCATCGCTTAGCTCACCTAAGCTTATTCCTGCCTATTGCTATCGTGCATTGACGTCAAGCCACCCGAAATGAGATCATGCGCTAAAAACGTCAAGGGGGATTCCAATGAAACTAGCGCGCATGCGTACAGGGATTTATTTAATTGTGCCTCGGCTTCTTTGGTATTTCATTGGTCAGGAACCTAAACTTCCTGGTTGCACAAGTCGGCTCGACAACGACTTGGGACGTTCTCAGCATCGGACGTGTCTACTGCGCGAATTGGCTGAACCATGTAATTTTGTCTCGTGGAATGACACTGGTGTTTCATTACGGATGCCAGTGAACGCAGGTATGTTATCTGGTAGCAGTGTAAGTGTTGTTGTGACACTTGTAGCCATTCCCTTGATTGGATCGTGTCGGACAGTTCGGGTTCGAACAACAACCGTTGCAGCTTCTGTGTGCTGTTTGGTATTATCTAGTCGTATTTGTTATAGGGCAAGCGATATAAATATTACACTTCTTCGTAGGTACGCGTGGTGTGGTGTATGTGTGTGCGTGCTCGCGAGTGTGTGTGTGTGTGTGTGCGTGCGTGCGTGCGTGCGTGCGTGCGTGCGTACGTGCGTGCGTGTGTGTGTGACTGTGTGTGACTGGTGCCCTGAGCGGGGAAAAATATTGAACACATCGGGCTTCGGTCGTTCCTGGGCCTAGGAATGTAACAGAAGAGGTTGTCTGGAGATAAACTGATGAAGACTGAAGACAACCACGGCAATACTATGTATTAATTTAGGTTTTTTATAGATTTTGTCGTGTTTTTGCTTGAATATATAATATTACTTTACCTTCTAATTTATTTCTGAGGAAATCTGTTTGAACAGAATTGGCTTATAAAAAGTCATGAATAAACATGTATGGGGGAGTATCCAAAAGCTGTTGTGTGACCGGAGGCCATGCCGGCCAGCTCGTCGCTTGGCTGCGTCACTGGCTCGAGAGCGCTAGTCGTCACTTCGCCTGTCTGAGAGGGCGGGGCGTAAAAGCTGGACACCGGTCTACCTGACTGGTCGAGTGCTTGTGATCGGAAGGTGCCACTTCGCTAGTGAATGCTGGACGCTGACTCGTTCGACCACAGTGAATGACGCTATGAACTCAGCGGTGATAATGTGAATCATACCGAGGGCCGGGGCAACACAGGCACCTTGGGGTGAGGTATACATTGTCGTTATCTGTGTGCGTGCGTGCGTGCGTGCGTGCGTGCGTGCGTGCGTGCGTGGTTTGTGTGACAGAGACTATGGTGGCGGCAACTGACCGCTATTCGTCGGCGTGCATTGGAGTTTGCATTGCCATGTTAATTTGTTGATTATTGTGCGACGGGCGGTGAGCCGGAACTTGTCAACTGACCGCTATTTATAGGAGAACATTCTGCATTACCCTGTTAATGTGGTGATTATCGTACATCGGGCGATGCGCCGGGACTCAGCAAATGCATGACCGCTATTTATGTGTGTATGGTGTGCGTGCTTGCGTGGGCGTGCGTGCGTGCGTGTGTGTGTGTGTGTATGTGTATGTATGTATGTATGTATGTATGTGTGTATGTATGCATGTATGTGTACACATTTATTATATATCTGCTCTTATAGGAAAACTGCTGAAACGGACAATCATGAGCAAAGGACCAGTAAGGCCTCGTGTCACGCCAGTGGAAGACTGCGAGATAATATGGAACGAGCCACTTGCAACCCTGGTTGAGCTTCAGCAATGGATCGAATACGCCGATCACCACCTGACGGAGTTACCCGTCTCAAAACTGTGTCAAGAAAAACCGCCAGTCGCGGCGCTGAACCTCGATTACAATCACCTCATCGATCTCCCCAGTGAACTCGGTCACATTGTGTCTCTAGTTAGCATCAGTATCAACTGCCAGACTTCGGCACCCAGAGCTTCCATCTCTAAACGGTCACACCTCGAGCGCCTGCCGGAGGACGTCGGCCGACTGCCGAAGCTGCGCATGTTATTGCTGTGTCAGAACGCCATCGTCTATCTGCCGGAGTCGCTCGCACAGAGGAGCACGTTGTCCGTACTGGACCTGCGACTGAACAACCTCCACTCCTTCCCGGAGCCCGTGTGTCGTATACGCTCACTGAAGCAGCTCTTTCTCAGCGGAAACGAGATAGGTGAGATTCCCGAGGAAGTCGGCGAGCTCGTCAAACTCGAGGTGTTTCGGATTGCCAACAACCGGTTGTTTCGTCTGCCGGACAGCATTGGTCATCTCAAACGACTTCGCACGCTGTCATTGCGCTGCAATCAGCTGCAGAGACTGCCCAAAGCCATCACTGGCCTGAGCCAACTGGGCAATCCCCATATGGATACCGAGGGACAAGCGTTAGACGGGCTGCTGCTGGCCGACAACCCGTGGGAGTACCCGCCCGCCGCTGTAGTAACACGTGGCCCCCAGCACGTGTTTGACTACCTGCGCACACATGGTATGTTATTCTATCACTTTGTCTTTTTCTTCATGAACCGCCACGTAGGGTCATGCAAACCTACCAACCTTATCAACCTTAGCTGTAAATAAAATTAACACTTATATACCAAAAAAGAATCGCGCGATTATTAACCCTTGCGCTGAAACAATAGCGTATCTATTTCAACGTTTGATCAATCGCTATTCAAACGTCAAGCCAGCTGATTTTTGTGTTCTGGAACGTTCTGATTTCTGTTTATTACCAGTCGCCGTTACTGTTGTTACGGTGTATTCTTTGTTGATACAACAATTCGTTAAATAGTTGCATTATTGCCGTTGTCGTGGGTACATTACATTACTGCCGTTGTCGTGGGTACATCACATTACTGTCGTTGTCGTGGGTACATCACATTACTGTCGTTGTCGTGGGTACATCACATTATTGCCGTCGTCGTGGGTACATTACATTACTGTCGTTGTCGTGGGTACATCACATTATTGTCGTTGTCGTGGGTACATCTCATTACTGCCGTTGTCGTGGGTACATCACATTATTGCCGTTGTCGTGGGTACATCTCATTACTGCCGTTGTCGTGGGTACATCACATTACTGCCGTTGTCGTGGGTACATCACATTACTGCCGTTGTCGTGGGTACATCACATTATTGCCGTCGTCGTGGGTACATCACATTACTGTCGTTGTCGTGGGTACATCACATTACTGTCGTTGTCGTGGGTACATCACATTATTGCCGTCGTCGTGGGTACGTCACATTACTGTCGTTGTCGTGGGTACATCACATTACTGCCGTTGTCGTGGGTACATCACATTATTGCCGTCGTCGTGGGTACATCACATTACTGTTGCTGTCGTGGGTACATCACATTACTGTCGTTGTCGTGGGTACATCATAATTCCGATTATTGCCGTTGTCGTGGGAACATCATACTTCCGATTCTGTAATTTAAGTAAACAATTACGTGTCGTACTTCCGTCAACAATTTCTCCTAACCTCACCGTTATTATTATTAGCGTCAAAGTATGCACCAGAATCGCATTATTTCTGATAGCGTCAACCAATGAAATCGTGTCTTAAGTGAAAGTTTTATTTCAAAGATGACCCGATAACGACGAAGGCCATCACGGTGAATGTGGCGAAGCGAGGCCTGGTTGAGCTGGGCCAAATGCCGCCCGGGGACCCGGCAGATATTGTCACCATCGATGCACGAGAAAACAAACTAACTGAAATCCCCCCGGAAGCGACGTTTCTTCCGAATTTGAAGACTTTGATACTTGACAGAAATGCCATCACGTCCTTGCCCGCGAACACGCTCATGAAGATGCGTTCTCTGACAGCGCTCAGTCTACAGGTGTGTAAGGGTCACATCTCTTGCCGTCTGACAGTAATTATTAGGGGGACGGCTGGCGTAAAACCGGGGCACAGGAAAATACCCTACGGTTTACATTAAAACACCTTCAATTAATTTATTCCATCCTGAATTTGGTTCGTTGATGTTGAAATTTGCAGTGCCTTAATAATAGTAAGTTTGATACAAGATTAAGCAGCGGCGGCGGCGGCGGCGGCGGCGGCGGCAGCAGCAGCTCAACTACGAACTATCACTAATATCACGTTCTGTTAAAAGGACCAGGACGAGACAAGGGACGATATCGGTTACTTGAATGTGCTGTCAATCCCTAACGAAATCATGGTGTGTGACAACCTAACAGAGCTCTACTTTGGTCGCAATCACATCACGAATCTGCCCCCAAGTATGGAGCACTTGACGCGACTGCGCGTTCTCGACCTGCAGGTGCCGTGTCCTTCACTACTGCTGCTTTATTACTCTCTTATTCTCGGTTATTTAAAAAACAGCTGATGTTTACAAAAGCAACATGTTAGGCGGGTTTCGCAAAGTGATGATGTAATGAGTTCTTTGAGGTCGTCTTGCAGTCCGCTAATTGTCTGGCTGGCAGCAAACCAGAACAGTCTTTACAGTGCTATCATAGTGTCTCTGTCTGTCTGTCTACCTGATTGTTCATCCGTCCGTCTCTACCCCACTCTCTCTCTCTCTCGCTCGCACGCACGCACGCACGCACGCACGCACGCACGCACGCACGCACGCACACACACACACACACACACACGAGCACGCACAAGAGCACGCAGAAAAGCAGGCAAAAGAGCACGCACAAGAGCACACAAAGAGCACACACAAGAGCACACACGCACGCTCGCACGCACGCACGCACCGACTCGCTCACTCACTCACTTGTAAAACAATTGTTCCTGCAGGTAAACAATCTTAGAGAATTTCCGGCGAATCTGTGCAAGCGACTTGTGGCACTTGAGTTTCTCGGCCTCAGCAGCAACTCTTTGGAGGAAATCCCGTCAGAAATCAGTTGCATGACTAAGCTTAAGGTAATTCATTCATTCACGTTTATCCTGCATTCGTCTCGTGTGCTGTCGCCTTCACCGACCTACGGTCTTACGCGATATAGTCGTAGTTGCGGGAGTACATTAGTAACAACAACGACGACGACGCCGCATCAACAACGTCACCAACAACAGTAACTGTAACAATAACAATACGCAGTTAATCTATCCCCTGTGTAGTTAATAAATATACAATATATCGAAAGGCCCTAACACAATTCACGCTTTTTTTCGCCGTTGACATGACCAAAAACGAGAACAGACGATACACGAACTAAAACGGCGTAATTTCATATGGGTTGACCAAAGTCACGACATTAAGCTAAATCGATGTGGTAAACGTCTATATCCCAGTTTTCTGTCAACGTGAAACATTTTGTTGAATAAAGGTACTACGTCTGTCGAAGAACCAATTGAAAGAACTGCCTGAGACGATATGCAGTCTCAGCAATCTCCACACGCTGTCGGTGCGACACAACCAGCTCCTATACCTGCCACTCGATCTGCACAAACTGCAGGTAACGCATTCATGTCCAGGGGCTTCCGCAGGAACTTTTCCAGGGAGGGGCAAGAAGATATATATATATATATATATATATATATATATATATATATATATATATATATATATATATATATATATATATATATATATATATATATATACTATATGAACACAGTAGTTGTATATGCAGGTAGTGCACGCTACCGACACCACAAGTAGTGTACGCCACCGACACCACAAGTAGTGTACGCTATCGACACCACAAGTAGTGTACGCTATCGACACCACAAGTAGTGTACGCTATCGACACCACAAGTAGTGTACGCTATCGACACCACAAGTAGTGTACGCTATCGACACCACAAGTAGTGTACGCTACCGACACCACAAGTAGTGTACGCTATCGACACCACAAGTAGTGTACGCTACCGACACCACAAGTAGTGTACGCTATCGACACCACAGGTAGTGTACGCTATTGACACCACAGGTAGTGTACGCTATCGACACCACAAGTAGTGTACGCTATCGACACCACAGGCAGTATACGCTATTGACACCACAAGTAGTGTACGCCATCGACACCACAGGTAGTGCACGCTATCGACGCTACAGGTAGTGCAAGTTACCCGTATTACATGTAATGTAGGCCTACACGCTATCCGCACTGCAGATAGTGCTCTTTACACATGCTTACATGTATTTTTTTACAGAGGACGATGCATGAATGGGACGAAGTATATGTTGTATGTGTAAATGCTACCAGCGTGAATATGCTTAAGACAACATTTACAAACATCTAAGACGGGCTACGATTATAGAATAATCGTTGGAGCTCTCGATAAGCCAATGGCTTCCTTGTCCATTTGCCATCTGGTTTTTACTTTGAATGACAGCCATTTAAAAACGATTGAAGAATGTATGCCTGAATAACACTTGCCTTCATCCAACAGCGACTGAGTGGACACGAAGAGTTCTGTCATATACACATGCGCTTCACGGCCGAGTTAAAGGTCGGGCCCAACCCTGACCTGAAATATCCTGAGAAAAACATATGCGATGAAGGAACGGCTGCCATCTTTGACTATCTGCGCCTTCTTGAGCGCAATCCGCAGATGAAGGAGACGGTCATGAGTGAAATCCGTACCCTGACAGGCAGCAAGAGAACTAGCACGAACACACGTTAGTAAACATATTTTGTTGACATAAATCTTATCATGATCCACCGTGAGTATGTGTGTATGTTTGTATGTATGTTTTTCTAGCCTATGTTATGCTACTCCCCCTAGTCTCTGTGTGTGTCATTCGTCAATCTTTCTGGGGTTCGACCCCACCGTAGGGTCGTAGATGTTTTATTTATTTTTTTCGAAATTCAACCTGCTACTACCCTTTCTACTAACAATCGAATTACCCTTTGCACAACTGTCCGCAACGCTACGCGAATAATTACGTGCGTAATACAAAGGTAAGACATCGTTAATCGTTATAACGGCCAGTATTACGTTGCTACTTTGGCAGCACGAAGTATCAGGGCATAGATTTACCAAGATTTAACAAGATTTAACAAGCCATCCAAGCCAAAGGCCAAGATGGCAAGTGGACAAGGAAGCCATTGGCTTATCAAGAGTCCAACAATGTTCATCTACTTATAACCCGCCCTCAAAGATGGATATTTCTGCGAAATTTGTTAAATATTGTGATCGTCAGAGTCATTTGCGAGCTACCAAGTTATTCCGTCCGAAAGATGGACATTTTATTTGTAACAAGCAGGTCAGTTTGTACAATCAGCGTTGGTGTTTTTATTAGCAAAAATATCCGGATTGCGTTGTAAACATGGAACACCAATAGTTTTTCATATGTTAATAACAACTCGCACTTGATACTGTTATGTTTACCCGCCACAAATTCTTGTTGTAATTAAGCCACGCTGCTTCGTGCTTTACCTCGATGTTGCCCTCGTTCTTGATAGTTCATCGTACGTGTTCAATATCATTTGCAGTGCTCACAGACAGGTACCTGCTGACGTTAGCGGAGAAACTAGGCAATTCGTGGCAGAAGCTCGCCATTTTCCTAGAGTACACAGTCGCCGACGTCGATGCTTTCGTGGCCAAATATCCTACAGACATCCAACTGCAAAGTCATCGGATGCTCGTGATGTGGCGGGATAGGAGTCAACAAGACGAAGCAGTACAACTAAACCAGTTGGCACACGCTCTGACCCTCGTCGGCAGACAAGACCTCGCCGAGTGCGTTCCTCCCAGAGCAGACACGAGACAGTCCAAACTGATTGTAAGACACAATAACAACACTGCGTACGCCTGATTCAGCGTACATTCTGGTTTGTTGTAAAATATTGTATCATCATTAATCAGATGCACAACTTAGTGTGTATGTGTACACAATTACATATGTGCTTGCGTGCATATGTCCTGTACATGTGATTGTCTTACTGTAGTAGATAAAATGTGTGTATATCTAGTGCTGCTTTCGTGTAGCGAATGTCATAGTTTCATTCATTTAAAATATTGTATAATTATGTAGTAAATTATTAACAATTTCTGGCGAGAAAAATAATCGCACAAGTTATTGGATTCATCTTCTCGGTATAAATTTAATGTTGTGGTATTTCATTAAGCTGAATGTAGAAATGTTCGGGACTGTTATTAAGTCTTTTTACTTCTCGAACTAATGTTTCCTTTCGATCTGCAATGAATACTCATGAATATTACCTTGTTGCACTGAACCATTTGACAATAATCAGACACCAATGAACACAGTAGTTGTATATTTAATCTAGTATTCATTGGTCAAGATCTTTTATTAATATGTGACTAAATTATAAATGGGTAGACAATAATAGTATTATTATTCTTTTTGCATTTCTTCAACAAATTGCAACAAACGTTACACATTATATTAATGACGGTAATATATTTTGTTGAAATAATTCCATTCTCGATTCATTTATTCATTCATAAATCATAATTTATTTATGCAACTATTGTTTATTATTGTTCGGGAACAATAAAACATATATTTGATATTCGTATGTTAATGTCACTCTCTTTAATGATAACGCTCATAGAAATATTGACTTTGTTGTCAATTAGTCTTTCGTACACGGACGTTTCCTGTCTAGCGCACAGCCGGATACATGATCCACATTATCACCGCTGAGTTCATAGCGTCGTCCACTGTGGTCGAACGAGTCAGTGTCCAGCATTCACTAGCGAAGTGGCACCTTCCGATCACTAGCACTCGACCAGTCAGGTAGACCGGTGTCCAGCTTTACGCCCCGCCCTCTCAGACAGGCGAAGTGACGACTAGCGCTCTCGAGCCAGTGACGCAATCAAGCGACGAGCATGGCCTCCGGCCACATACAAGCTTTTAGATACTCCCCCATACATGTTTATTCATGACTTTTTATAAGCCAATTCTGCTCAAACAGATTTCCTCAGAAATACATAAATTATAAGGTAAAATAATAATATATATTCAAGCAAAAACACGACAAAATATACAAAAAAAACCTAAATTAATACATAGTATTGGCGTGGTTTTCTTCAGTCTTCATCAGTTTGTTTACTCCAAACAGCTCCTTCTGGGGCTAACATAGGAGTGTGGTGCTTGGTGCGCATGAAAAAGGTGAACGTCAATGTGGGAAATACTAAAATAGTGCAATTAAAAAGTGGATTAAAATCAGATGTCCTCCTTATAAACGAACGAGGTGAGCTGGAGGGGCAAGACAGACAGTGCTCACAGCTAGTTGGAAGGGGTGAATGCAGGGGAGTCTTATTATTTCAGTGGGGAGTATATTCCAGGCTCTCATGACTCTACGATAGAAAGAGTATGCATATGCGTTGATGCGCGCTTGCATTTGTATATTTATCAGGATCGCTGTTTCGTGTATGGGTGCATGGGACTATAAGATGTTTTGGCAGAGATATATTCAGGAGGTAATAATTGTAATTATGCCTAAGTGGCATTTCCTTCAAAGGTTCAAACATAAAACTTAAAGTTCTTAGCCTCCGGTCCACAGACATTTTTGAAAAAATACTTAATTCCGCACATTATTAGAATGTGTCATAACGAGGTATTAAGTTGAACTACGAAACAATTACTGATTCGAAATATCACTAAAATTAACGTTTCGTTAATTTTGTAATGTGGTAAACAGTGTTATAGAGCCATGCCCTTCACGTGCGTCGACCTATTACTAAGATGGCGTCACGGTAGCACCTTTCATTCCAACACACGGTAAGGTCACATTACATGGATCATTAACACATTACACTTTAACACATCAATGACCTATGATATCTTACAATTACGCCAGTTACGCTCGACACACCACCTTTAAACTAGGTAGGCCCCAAGTAAATACAACACTGATGGGCAGATCAGGTAAACTGTAACAGTCTCTCAACTCCGTCAGTGTTACATATGTGGGGCGTATTCTTTTTAGATGTAATCGTAGAACAATGACATCTACATATATGCAGCCATTTTTAATACTTGTCAAGTTTGCAGGGAAAGGCAGGCTGGTTGTTGCTAGAATGGTGCCCAATCCGCCGTGTGGCGCCACTGTTGAGGACGGCATTGTGTGCCTGGAGAGTCTCTAGTCGATGATTCTGGAACAAGATTACGCAGCCTCAGGCTGTTCCACACACACCTGCAAAAAAGTGTTACGACTCCGTCCTCGGGTCGCATACGAACCCTTGAAAATAATATTATGGCACCCGATGTCGAAAACTTCTAAGGAGGAATAGTATAACACACACACGCTCCATTATTGTGTGTGGTTGTAGATATCCACAGACGCGGATTTAACTGCAAAAGACTTATGCCTGCATTTTGTCCCCGTGCGACGCCGGGTAACTCAGCTAGTACTCAATCAAGTAATACACATCTGAATTATGGAAAGCATATGCTCCCGCATCCTTCACAACTAATTCCTATTTTGTATATTTCCCTCCACATCATCGTCTTGCTCGAGATTATCGTCTTTTTGATCACCCACTTCATTCTACTGAGTCTTCGGGCTGCATGTGTTGGCGCATTCGATGCCGATTCTGCTACATACACTACAGTGTCTGAACGCATTTCACTAAAATTGCTTCACTGTGGGCAATGAATGTTTGCAATACCAGCACTTTCATAACCTGTCATAATAATAAACGCCTTTTTGAAACTACGGTTCGCCACTAGCAGAAAAGGGCCGCAACACGGCATACAGAGCAAAAGAACCAAGTTAGTTGTTGCATGACACGCTTATGTTTTGATAACACGTGAGAACCCGCCGTAGGGGTTCCCGCTACACAGGAACAACCACATCCAATGTCAGATTGCGCTCCGAAACAAAATGAAGTTACCAGGAATCTTGTAGACTACAAATGTCGACTACATAGGTTGGTGACATACCAAGCAACCGAGTCGAAATATACCACAAAGAATTTTTTTTATAAATAATTTTTGTACAGTATTCTATATAATTGTATTCCAAGGCTTGAATATGTGTGCACACAAGCCAAGCCACCGACCAGTTGAATGACCAGCTCATACGATCCAGGTGCAACGGAGACGGCGCAGCCGACGCAGTGTCCTCAGCCAAACCTCGATGACGAGTGTGAGTGTGGCGGCAACCATCCCTGCGCACAGCATGGCCAACGCACCCTGGAACTGCTCCGCGGTCGCCGGGTCTTGTGTGCGGGTTCGTACGCAGATACTACATTTATTTTTCGGGTAGTAGACCTCTCGCCAGCGCTGGATCAACCCGTTCTCAACGAGATTCGCAATCCTGAAATACATACATGCATGTTTGTTATGTTTGTTATGGTGAATCCACCCGGCTTAATTGTAGCAGGGTTCACAAAAATCTTAGACATCACGTTTATCTACGTTTCCCCAACTTTCCAGTATATACTTAAATGCTATTATATTGCGATGTTGAAAAACGAAATAAAAAAAATCGAAAATTTTAGTGACCACATTTAGCATGTGTTAAACCATTTCTGCAATATTGAACAAAGGCCGTATCATCGCAAGTAGCACAGGTCGATAGTTCAGCCAAACTCGAGAAAAAAACAATTGTATAAGTGTAATAAGTAAGGCTGCATGCAAGCATGTACTTGCTGGAGTGCGTGCGTGCTTGCGTGCGCGCACGTGTCTGCATGTATGTGTTGGAGGAGGGTTGGATAAATACGTTGATGCAGAAAGGCCAGCTTAAATGCGACATTTAGTGTTAAGTCGAACGTTCTGTGATTTTGACCAAAATTAAGTAACTTCATCGAGAAGAACATTAACAAAGCAGGGTGGGGTAAGTATGCCATTCGGATGGATTGAGTTATAATTCAGAATATATTATTACATGTCATTGAATAATGGCAGATACGGGTCATCCTTGGGGAAAGCAAACGCATATCCTGAAGGGAAGAACTCCTCGCTTCCAATGGCATAGCGACAGTCTTTATAGACGACCGGGGCAACCCCCGACAGCTCTCCCATGTAGATGAAGTTGTCCCGCATCACACGCTCCAGTCCGTCTCCATGGTTACGCACTAGGTTCTCCTCGTGCTGTATGCTGTTCCGCCATAATCTCTCGTAAACGTGGAAGCTTGAGTCCTGCACCATGGACGATTATACCAAGAATCTCATTCAAATAATGAAACAATCACCTACGAAATGTAACTCATACGTTTTTTCATCTAAACATTTAAAAGGAAGAAAATATACCATCTTTCATCCATAAAATGTTTTCGCTTTGCCTATATATTCATTTCAATACTTTTTGTATTTTGCAATATATATTTGCTAAATATCCATGTATATTTTATATGAATCATTTCCAGTTATTTGAACATGCAGTGTACCTCTTGTTATCTCGTAACGTATGTATATACATCTCAGCATGCATGTTATCTCGTAACGTATGTATATACATCTCAGCATGCATGTTATGTCGTAACATATGTATATACATCTCAGCATGCATGTTATCTCGTAACGTATGTATATACTTCTCAGCATGCATGGTATCTCGTAACATGTGTATATACATCTCAGCATGCATGTTATCTCGTAACGTATGTATATACTTCTCAGCATCCGTATAATTGTAAATGTAATTGCAACTTCGTAAACAGTGTAAATATGTGATTATGTCGATAACTGAGTAGTAGACACGGATATTCATGGCGGAAGTGGCCAGTCACTAGCGATATACCTTTCCTTAGACTGTAGCAGTCTAAGGAAAGGCATGAGCTCTCTTTTCTCATTAAAACATTAAAAACAACTCCTGGTTATGTTTTGTCTGGACATGTCCATTGCTGATCACAATTTACTAATCGTTGCCTAACAAAAATTATTGCACTAATCGTAATATAAAAAAGTGAAGAATACCGTATTAAATTATTAGTTTATTATCGCTTTTTGTTTCAGTGTGATTCATCGGACGTTGATATAAAAACAGGCAGTAGTTTTATGGAAGGGTTTATTCACTTGCGTGAGCGCAAACGAGTTTGTTTATAACTCTGCTGGATGCCAACATGTCGTTTGTGGTCGTCATATATTCGGTAAGTCGTTGTTTATGTACGATATGAACGAAAGGATCGCTCAAAGCACGTTAGCATCTTCAGCTCAACAGACGCCTCCAATGAATTAATTAAATAAATCATCTGGAATATTCTTTGTAGCAACTAGCAGCACTGAATGATTGGGCCAAGCCGTGCATCACGTCTCACTGGTATGAGCTGACACGAAGCCCGTTCACACGTACGGGTACAACTGAATGACTGAACAGTACAACTGAATAACTGAATAGTACAACTGGATAACTGAACAGTACAACTGAATGACTAAACAGTACAACTGCACGTAAAACGAGTTGTAGTAGATGGAGAAGTTTCAAATTGGAAATCGGTTTTAAGTGGGGTACCTCAAGGATCAGTATTAGGACCTATATTATTCTTAATATATAACAATGACTTGGACGACAGTATAACCAGTAACGTACTGAAATTTGCGGATGACACAAAACTGTTTAGAAAGGTTAATACTGATGGTGATAAACAACATTTACAAAACGATCTAGACAGATTAGTGAAATGGTCTGAGAAATGGCAGATGCTGTTCAATTTTGGGAAATGTAAATGCCTACATACAGGACATGGGAACTTGAATGTAAACTATAAAATGGGAGATACTGTTCTTGATACTACTGTAAAAGAAAAGGACTTAGGAGTTACAATAAGCGCTGATATGAAAGTTTCAGAGCAGTATGGTACTGCAGCTTCAAAGGGTAATCAAATTCTTGGATTGATTAGAAGAAACATAACATACAAGAGAAAAAAGTTAATTATACCTCTTTATAAAGCAATAGACCTCATTTAGAATACTGTATACAAGCATGGAGACCATATTGTAAGAAGGATATAGATACGCTTGAACGCATACAAAGGAGAGCAACTAAAATGATTCCAGAACTTAGAGACCTTAGTTATTAAGAACGCCTGAAAGAATGTGGTTTAACAACTCTAGAGACAAGGAGGTTAAGAGGAGATCAGATTGAAGTTTTTAAGATATTGAATGGGTATGAACATATTGATAGAAATATGTTTTTCTCACTCAAGAAGGATAGCAGAACTAGAGGACATGAGGTAAAATTAGTAGGAAGGAAGCACTCGTTCTCACAGAGGACAATAAATGAATGGAACAAACTGTCTACAGATTGTGTAACTGCTAGCAGCGTGAATGTTTAAAAACAAGGTTGACACATGTTTCAGGAGGGCGGGTTATAAGTAGATGAACATTGATGGACTCTCGATAAGCCAATGGCTTCCTTGTCCACTTGCCATCTGGGCCTTTGGCTTGGATGGCAAATCTTGTTAAATCTTGTTAAAAAGTTTCAATGATCACCTTAAGCAAAATGACACTATTTTCGGCTATTAGATCATAATTGTCTACCTACAAATCTGTTTACGTATTAAACTTAAAATTACATGTAGGAGCGTATTCCACCAGGAAATTGTCGCCTTTACATGCCAATTTAATAACATTGCCCGCCATTTAGCGTCACCTGAGTGGAGAGAAACACGGAGTCGCTAATGTTGAAGGTCTGAGACCACAGTTGATACCACATTATCTTTGTGTTGGTCTAAGTACGGATGCTTTATTTTCTACATCAAAGTGACTCTCGTCAACCAACGTAATCATTTCTCATATACGTACCTTGATAAGCGAGTAGATGGCCGTGCCATGAACAGGACCGTATTTATAGGTGGTCTGTCTGGCGAGGTCCTCCAGTGTTTGCACTGGCAAGACAGTCCTCGGAACAGCTAGCGCCGCTATCAGATTGCCCGTGTATGTGGCTGAGACAATGACAGTGAGAAACCACCAACCTGCCACAAGGAACCGGCTTGCTTGTTCCCGTGGCAGCCACGTTGAACCTGCCATAGGTAAGGCATGAGTTGCAAATCGGGGTGGGGGAAGCTGTACGAACTATCTTCGTACCAAAAAAACTACCTCATTGGTCGAACAAACCAAGTAATTTGATCACTGATGTGGTTCATTTGTGTTGAGAGAAGAGAATAATTGCTATTCGTAGAAAACTTCTTAATGCCTACTAACACGCACAAGAACAGCAGTGGCAAAATTGTAAGCTCAACATTCAACATCCACATTAATTTTTTTACATAGTAGTAATGATAAGATATTCAATATAAATACCCATATCAGTTAGATTATTCAAAATGATTGCAATTGAAATGCAATATGATGTGAACGCATCCGGGCAATTTATTTTTCAATTGGTTAAACACAGTCATGTTTTCGATGCCACGCCACGCCACGCCACGCCACGCCACGCCACGCCACGCCACGCCACGCCACGCCACGCCACGCCACGCCACGCCACGCCACGCCACGCCACGCCACGCCACGCCACGCCACGCCACGCCACGCCACGCCACGCCACGCCACGCCACGCCACGCCACGCCACGCCACGCCACGCCACGCGCCACGCCACGCCACGCCACGCCACGCCACGCGGCACGCCACGCGCCACGCCACGCCACGCCACGCCTCGCCACGCCTCGCCACGCCTCGCCACGCCTCGCCACGCCTCGCCACGCCTCGCCACGCCACGCCTCGCCACCTGCATTGAAGAAAGGATTTAATTGATCATCACAGTTACTGACCTTGCTGAAACACGGAGCCAAACGTGAACCAGAAACTGTCGGCGACGATCGTCGAGAAGCTTTGAGTGTTGACTTCGCCGAAGATGGCGGACTCGACGTAGAAGACACAGGCAATGGAGAAAGACATCACAGGCACGGCGAAGACGAAGCTCAGCCAGAAATCGTAGCGGAAGGGGCTCAGGTAGACGAACATGCCGCTCTCCTCTGGCTTCTTCATCACCAGGACAGACGGACCGTACCAAAACGGAAAGGCAAAGTCCACCACCTCCTTGCGGATGCTGGTTATTGTAAACTTTGCAAGAGCAAAGTCTGCTTCCTGTAATGCAGTCGGTGGTGATTTGAAACGATCTCGTTTGTTATAATGTTGTACTTGCTTTCATTTTATAACGTATATTTTTTAGTTGCAAGACACGTGGACTGTATCCACTGTTTTAATTTTGTTCAAAGAAATGGCGTATGAATCATAACTACCGGTCGCTCTGGACGGCCTTACAACGAATCTATCACCATGGGGATACTTTAATATTAAAATATGTTACTGCCTGACCCATTTCATCACATAGTGCCGAGTGCAATACGCCTGTATATTGAATTAGCGATTGACGGAGGTTTTGTTTGTGGCTTAATAATCTTCGCACAGCGTAGCTGGTATCTATCACCATCACAATTATCTTTAATTTCATGTTGCAGATGTGACACGCTTTTAATTATGAATAGTGGGTATTGCGAGGGCAAGTTGATTAACTGAGGACAACCAACGTAAAGGGTAACGCGACCGGGCAATGACCTGAAATAATTACAAGAAGCCGTATTAACAGAATACATACACCACGCAGAACCATTCCAATCATGCCATTCCACGACCCGTTTTCTGAAGGTCCACCCCACATCTGGTCTGGTGGCTCTACCAGTCGATACCTACAACCAACAAAGGAGCGGTTTAATTAAAGTGCCTACTGCTTAATTAAAGTGCCTACTGCTTAACTAAAGTGCCTACTGCTTTTCTGCTAATTTCCTAAGTAAGAAATCATAAAACTAATTTATATGCTCAGTTTTGGCGAATTAAGTATGCAAATAGTTATATTTAAGAGTTTGCAATTATAGCCAGGAAACGATAGTTTTTTGAGTGGGCAAAAAACCGGAAATGAGGTATGGACAGTATTTATGCTGCATTCGAATGCGCTCGTAATTCTTGTGAATACGAGTTCACGATATGTAAATACAGTTCACGACCCCCGTGAACTCGTAATTACTAGTCGAAAACTCGAAATTTGAAAAGGAACCCAGTTGTCGACTCGTAATTACTCTATCTAGGCCTACATGTCTTGAACTGATAAACGCGATCGCACTGGAATGCAGCATTAGTCACATGTTCGCAACGTTAATCGTGTTTTCCACGATAGTTCCAAGTTACGTAATCGTCGTCTAACGTCCGCATAGGTTCCTTCGCACGGTACAAATGCTTCGTGAAAGCGCCCCTCCTGGGAGACAAACCCCCGCAGATGTCACAAAATGGCGAGACCAGATTAGAAGAACAAACTGCAAGATTGCTGTGAATTATCACATTTAGTGACGAATATATTGGCTGTGTGCTTTTTCAAAAAAAATTATAACCTGCAGCAACCGTGTCATGGGCACTTTAACGTTATACGAACGCCTGCGTTTATACGTACATGTTATATGTCACACCTAGAGGAGACATTGGCTGTCGTTCTTTCTATACAAATATACGGTTGTAAGACGTGGGTGCGTTATCTGTCAACTCTCCGTAAAGCTCACGGGTGTCTATTAAATGGCATGCACGGTCTCACAGCAAATCCCACAAATATTTCCATAATTATTACCAATGAAAATGTTGTAACAAAATGTCCGCTTTTTGCGTGATTTCCTGCTGGAAGCAGCGTAAGCACACGTTGAAGATGCGCTTTACTTTATATTTGGAATAAAAAGTCTTCACAAGTCTCCAAATGCTACTGACATTCACTGAGCCCCATGGGCTGGGGGACATCGCGGCCTGCAGCCCCTAGACCCTAGGTGGGAACAAGTGTTGATACATTCTTATTTACCATATTATTACCATATGTTGGTTAGAGTGCATTTGACATAATCCTAAAATGGGTCGTTACCCCGAACTGAGGGGAACGGCAAAATATGGATGCACTATCACGGCTAATCTAGCACAGTGCATAGTCCATGTCCAAAAGACAGCCCAGAGCAGGACTTCGTGGCGTTCGAAGTGTTGAGCTGTCATCATCGTCTTAATGGACAGGGTGGTTCTGTGCTGAAGGAGAGACGGCGTCGACGTCACGAGACACGTGACGACCTGGACGCAGCCACCCGTGTCACCGTGTGGCTGCCCAGAGTCGTACTCTTCAGCCACCTGATGACACGCGGCAGCCGTCGAGGAAAGTCATCCTCGGACAACACACGAAAAATACCTGTCATACATGACTTTATTTAAAAAATAGATTAAATATATTAACTGACATGCGTACTAACGTCTGTTAAAGCCATACGTGCGAGCGTATGTTTGTGTACAAACCGCGCACTTACGTGAAATTAAACGTTTCCGCCAACGAATCGAGAATCTCGATACAAATGCCTCTCCACACGACGCCGTTGTCATCTTGCTGTTTGTAGTGAAATGCAGGCAACTACAACGAGCAGAGTCAGCGAGGTGAGATTACTCTGTTAACTTACACGTGCATGTTATATCTGGAGAATATATTAATCGACATTAACTAAAACATACACATGATTTAGGGCACGTTGACAATAGGTGTTACGTGCAGTCAGTAGCAATCTTCTGGTCTCTCCTAATCGAATAGGTACGTTCTTATATAGGTACGTTCTTATATAGGTACGTTCTTATATAGCGCAGTATCCAGTCTTCGGGACTGCTCACAGCACTTTACACTTCACCCTCTGGCTGACTTGTTCATTTCAACGCAATCGCGACTTCTCTGGGAAGCATTCAGCCACGCTGTAATTGTTGCGCGAAGACTACTCGTTCAGATATCCACCTCTGACTGTAACCAGGTACTCATTTATATAGCTGAGTGAACAGTGGTAACGTGGTATGAACGAAATTGTTTCGAAACGGCGGCAAGCGGATTCGAACCCTGGATCCCTCGATTGAGAGCCCGACGTTCTAACGCTACGCTAACGCGCCCCACGTCGCAGAAAGTAGCACATTAAGTTAATGTTTATTATTATTATTATAGTAAAACATTCAGACAGTGCAAACGTGGCCGAAACAAATGGCATGTCCAACCTTAGTTAAATGGTATTATTAAATGTAATTTTAGCAAAATCAATCAACACTGGCGAACGTTACCATTATAAAACGAGTTAAATGTGAGTTGTAAAATTCGTCCTGCTTAAGAGTCAGCATTACATGAATTGTAAAATTCGTCCTGCTTAAGAGTCAGCATTACATGAATTGTAAAATTCGTCCTGCTTAAGAGTCAGCATTACATGAATTGTAAAATTCGTCCTGCTTAAGAGTCAGCATTACATGAGTTGTAAAATTCGTCCTGCTTAAGAGTCAGCATTACATGAATTGTAAAATTCGTCCTGCTTAAGAGTCAACATTACATGAATTGTAGCAATCGTATATGTCTTGTTTGAGAAGCGACTGAAAGTCCAGATGTCTGTGAAGGATGCGACGAGGCCGGAGGTTGGGCGCCACGTCCCCAAGTACTCTAACATCTGTGTCGTCATCGACTTTGTCCACAGAGTGAAGACTTGCTCGACAGCATCGCTTGTCTAAACATGTAATACAATACGCTTTGATATCATGGAAAGGATGTTTGTACAAAGTTATATGCGTATACGGATGCATGGCTTACACACACGCACACGCACACGCACACGCACACGTACACGCACGCACGCACACGCACAATTATGTATTAATTATATTAATCTATGTGCCAATGGGGCCAAGCCGCCAAGGGCTGTCGGACTATCCCTTTGAGTAGCTAAGCAAGTTGCATAAGCTGTACGAATTCAGTCACTTACCTGGCCTCTGTATTGTGTGGCGTTGATTAAAGCACCGTTCTGAATCAAAATAATTCGTTCTCCAGGTAAGATTACATCGGCCCATTCATTGACATTTTGGACAATAATAATCCAATGCCAACTCGATCGTGTTAGTCTGTGTTTGCGACCCTGAAAAACCGAAACCATAAATGGAAAACGGCACAAATCAAAGTGGCCAAACATTTAGTAACAGTATTTTCGGACATCTTGGTCAAAGGTAAAAATTCTATAAGATTATATTATATCGACCTGCGGGTCTATACCGCAGGGATTCGACTGTGTGAAAGTGACCCACCCTATAGGAAAACGACCACCTCTCAATCTATTAAAGTACTAGAATATTTTAGTTTTCTTGTTGCAACATGATGCAACATAAATGAACAATTCTGTACACCAACAACACATTTATTTCATAAGATAATTATGTGCCTGTTTTAAGAGTTTAACTTGTACACAGCACACAACTGTTCATTAGACCAATATATAGTAGGCCTACCAGTATATCTATGACAATGACATATAATTGTCTATTCATTTCAGTAGTCCAATGTGTGTATGAATTACTAGAATATTAATAAAAGAAAAAAATGTAACAAGTGTTTATTTTTATCATATTGGTAGGTTGAATTTTTGTAACGTGACCCGGATCAATATACTATGCCATGGGAAATGACCCGGGTCAATATACTATGTTATGGGGAAATAACACGGATCAATATACTATGCCATAGGGAAATAACACGGGTCAATATACTATGCCATGGGGAAATAACCCGGGTCAATTTATTATGCCATGAGGAAATAACACGGGTCAATATACTATGCCATGGGGAAATAACCCGGGTCAATATACTAACCTTCATATTTAAGTGCAGTACCCAATTATTAATTTGAATCCATTACAAATATTGCCTAAATATTGCCTAATGGATGTGATTAATAAACTTAAATGTGAAGAAAGCGCAAGATAAACTAAAAAACAGGGGGGTCACATTCCCATAGGGTGGGTCCATTATGGTATATTGACCCCCGGGTCGTTTTACAACGCGGGTCAAAATACCACCTGACACCGGATTAACAATGTGGTGGCCTGGTACAAATGTTTCATGGACCCTTAATGAGTGTGTGAAAGACGCGTGGTATTGACTTATGGAGGTAACCACATGCCTTAGGTTTTTAAAATTCACCAATGTTTGAGCATAGGCATTCATTGTGGATAATAGTGTACCACTAGTTGTGTCACATTCATTTGATGATAGTTGTCTTCACGAGCTACATTGATGATGATGATGGTTTATTATATAAATTGTAATACAATACATACAAACATTGTTACAGTTTTCACAATGAGGGTATCAAGCCACAAGTGGCTAATATTTCTTCACAACACATGTAATGCTATATATTTTATTCTACGGTGCAAGAGAAAAACAAACTGAACAAAATACAGAAAGTGCAGTTGAAGAAAAACAGCTGCACAAATCACAGCAACACGAGTCTCACAGATATATGCACTACGACTACAACAATGTATGTTAGTTACATAAATTGCCAAAATAATTTATTTTCTAGCAAAAACCTTTGAGATGACGTTTAAATTTTACAAATGCAGAGGTACAATCCATTGTTTTTTACATTGTAATTCCATAGTTTAACACCACGGTGTCTGATTGTTATGTATACTATATTAGCAGGGCTGTGACAAGTAGAACAGTTTTCTACTTGAGTAAAAGTAGAAAGTAAAAATTTCTACTTGAAGTAGAAACAAAAGGAGACCACGACTCACGAGCCCACAAGCATACGAACGAAAATAGTACTTTTTAAGTTTAACGCGTGCAGACAAACACACACTTCCACACACTGGTAAGACAAACACCCACTTCCACACACTGGTAAGACAAACACACACTTCCACACACTGGTAAGACAGCAAAAGATTGCAAGGCAAACCAGGTTACACGAACGCTTTATTCAGTTTGAGCAGCAACTGCTGCTCAAACTCTGCATCCTCGATGCACGCACGCAATGGCTTAATGATGACGCCAGCTGCACTAAACAGACACTCGCAGGCTGCACTGGCAGACAGAGCAGTGTTCGACAAACATGGGGCGGAGTGTTGGATCCGCCGCCAGCCCAGAGAGATGCTCCGAGTCATCCGACAGATGACGCTCCAGCTGGTCGAACATGGGCGCGCACCGCTTCTTCCTGGCGAAGAACTTGTCGTCGCTGGCGGGCGAGGAGCTGTCATATGGCAGCCTCCTCGAAGAGGTCGACGGCTCGTCCATCTCTGCCAGCCTCTGCTCCGCGGTCAATTTTTAATTAGCGAATCAGAAGACAGATTACTGAATTACGCGCGGTGATTCCGCGCGTAGTGTGTCTGCCGTTATACATTTACAAAAATAACGCGTAATTATACTTTGTTACAAGTAGAAGTAGATCCATAAAAATCTACTTCGTTTCAAGTAGAAAGTTAAAGAAACTACTCAAGTAAAAGTAACGAAGTAGATCTACTTCGTTACTTACCGGCTCTGTATATTGGATACTGAAATCAGTACATGCAATAGATCAGCATGGCGTGTCGTATATTTGTGGATTTCATTATTTCTATTAAACATACTTATCATAACTCTTAATTCATCATAGTCACTCACTCACTCACTCATTCACTCACTCACTCACTCACTCACTCACTCACTCACTCACACGCTCGCTCGCCCACTCAATCCATTCTCTTCGCTGACGTTGGAGCATGTAAGCATATGTCGCCTCCAGTCAGTTTGGTCGTGGGCAGGTCAGCATTCCAGCTGTTCCCAACCAGCTTCATTTCTTTTTTAACAGTTTTTCTCCACGGACCCAGTAGTCTTCCTCTTTCATTGTTCATGGGCTCTTCATGTCAAAGCTGCACGAGGAATACTATTTCTGTCCACGCGGAGAACATGGTCAAGCCATCTGCAGTGGAGAACATGGTCAAGCCATTTCCAGTGGAGAACATGGGCAAGCCATATCCAGTGGAGAACATGGTCAAGCCATCTTCAGCGGAGAACATGGTCAAGCCATCTGCAGTGGAGAACATGGTCAAGCCATTTCCAGTGGAGAACATGGGCAAGCCATATCCAGTGGAGAACATGGTCAAGCCATCTTCAGCAGAGAACATGGTCAAGCCATCTTCAGCGGAGAACATGGTCAAGCCATCTTCAGCAGAGAACATGGTCAAGCCATCTTCAGCAGAGAACATGGTCAAGCCATCTTCAGCAGAGAACATGGTCAAGCCATCTTCAGCAGAGAACATGGTCAAGCCATCTCCAGCGGAGAACATGGTCAAGCCATCTTCAGCGGAGAACATGGTCAAGCCATCTTCAGCAGAGAACATGGTCAAGCCATCTTCAGCAGAGAACATGGTCAAGCCATCTTCAGCGGAGAACATGGTCAAGCCATCTTCAGCAGAGAACATGGTCAAGCCATCTTCAGCAGAGAACATGGTCAAGCCATATCCAGCGACCTCTACTTCATCTCATCGACGACGTTGTTGATGTTGGTGTGTTCAGAGATGTACTTGTTGGTCACTCGCTGCTCCTAGTGTATATTCTGAGGATTCATCTGAAGCACATTTCCTCAAAACCTCTGAGTCGGTTCTCAATCTTCTCACTGGTTCTCCGTGTTTCGAGAGCGTTCGGTAGTACTGAACTAACGTTGGATCTGTATATGTTCAACTTGGTTTTGGTGTGGAGAATAATGGATATTTAGATGTTGGTGAGTCAGCTTGGCTTGTGCTGCCATCCCGATCGTTGTGGAGATTGCTTGTTTACATTGCTTGTTTACATTGCTTGTTTACATTGCTGTTTGCTGAGGTGAAGCTGTCAAGATACTCACGTTCACCCCCTCTAGCATTTTTCCCCTCTCACAGTGATCGTTCTTGTGCTGCGTGCTTTCAGTTTCATGAGTTTGGTCTTGGTTAGTGTATCTTGATACCAACTGTTTATGTCGAGTTGTCACATTTGTCATTTGTTTCTCTGGATCAGTAATCAAAGACAAGAATGGGAAACTAGTCACTGACTGGAAAGATGTATTAAAGGTCTGGGAGGAGTATTTCAAGGAGCTGCTGAACCAAAGGGAAAACATCGAATTAGAACTACCAAGTGCAGTAGAAGGACATGTGAAGCTGGATGAGATTGGGGGATGCTGAGGTAGAGAGAGCAATGAAGAAGGTGAAGAGAAGACGAGCGACAGGTATTGATGAAGTGTGAGTGGAGAGGCTGGTAATGGCTGAACATGTTGGGGTTAGGTGGACAAGGCGACTAAATGGCTGCATGAGAAAGGGGAATATCCCAGAGGAGTGGCGGACGGGGTTGATAATCCCTGTATGGAAAAGAAAGGGACATGTTCACGACCCTGGGAAATACCGAGTTATCACGTTGCTGAACTATGTCGTGAGGATGTTAGAAAGGATTCTGGATGGAAGGATAAGGAGGATAGTAGAGTGTGAAATGGGAGAAGAACAAGAATGTTTCAGAAGACGGAGAGGTGCTGCTGACGGGGTGTTCACTCTGAGAAAACTGGTGGAAAAGAAACTGGAGGGACAGGAGAATATGGTTCTGGGATTCATAGACCTTAAAAAGGCATACGACACAGTTCCGAGAGATATGGCCATGGCCACGTTGAGGTTGATGGGTGTCCCAGAGGCGGAGGTGAGGATGGTCGAAGGCACATGTGAAGACACAAAAGGTAGAGTGGTGTGCCGGAATATCGGAGGGAATCAGGGTGGACGTCGGCATGAAACAGGGGAGTGCCCTAAGCCCATTGTTGTTCATTGCAGTAGTGGAGATGATCAGCAGGAAAGCGTGTACAAGGGACATTCTCCGCAAGTTGCTATACGCCGATGACCTGGCAGTAGTAGCGGACAGTGAGGCAGACCTTCAAGAGCGGTTGGTAGATTGGAAGAAAATCTTTAGCAAACATGAACTGAGAGTAAGTCTAGAGAAGACGGAGGTGCTTTGGGTCGGGCAGCAGAAAAAACATCTTGACATAAGACTGGATGGGAAGAACCTGAACCAACGAGAGAGCTTTGTGTATCTGGGGTGGAGTGGTTTGCGGGGACGGCAGCACAAAGACGGACATTTGTAGGAGAGTACAAGCTGGGGAAGTGCGTGGAGGAAAGTGGAAGGTGTGATGGGAGATAGACACATATCTCGAAAGCTAAAAGGAAAGGTTCTTAGCTCATGCATAACACCAGCCTACCTATACGGCCTAGAAACCTGAGCTGGACATGTCGAAACAATGGAAGGGGTACGATTGACGAAGAGAGCGGATGTGCTTGGAGTGGAGGGTAGAAGGAGAAGAGGAAGACCGAGACTGAGATGTGAGGACTGCGTGAAGAGAGATTTAGTGGGAGTGGGAAGGGAATGGAGAATGAAGGCGATGGATAGAGGGGCGTGGAGACGATTGGTGGAGACGGTAGTAAAACGGAACTAGTTATGAAGAAGAAGAAGAAGGGAGAATATAAATCAACGACTGGTATCGGTGCAAGCCTCACCCCGGACTACAGGGAAAAGGAGGAGAGCAACAACTTCTCGGGTTTCTTTTGGGGAGTGGGAAAGGATGTGAATTATGTTGGCGAAGTGTGCATCTTCTAGTCTTGTGCGAATCGATCCCCACAAGAGTATCGATCACTGGTGGATTTCCTCATTACTCAACGAATGACGACCAGAATGAGTAACGGCGAGATGACGTCTTACTCCATTCATCACATGGAACCACTCACTACGTTGCCATTCGTGCCTCACACAACACTGATGCTCTACATACATGCTAGTGGATTTATAAACACGCAATAAGTCGTTGTTTGGTCGTTACGGGTAACAATTCGGAAAAATACAGACCAGTGGGTTTAACAAGAATGCCATCCCAAACAAAAAGGTCCAGATGGCAAGTGGACAAAGAAGCCATTGGCTTATTGATAATCCAACAATTGTATCATCTATGTGTAGCCCGCCCTTATCAGATATCTGTCAATTCTATTTTAAAACATATTCACACTACTAGCATTAACACAATCATTCGGCAGTTTGTTCCATTCATTTATCACCCTCTGTGAGAAAGAGTACTTTCTCATGTCCAACCTACACTGCTCCTTAACTAATGCTGCTTTAAATTGTATGCTCTGGTTTACTGCCTTCTTTATGTTTGAAGAACACATTCCTATCAATATCCTCTTAACCATTCACTACTGTAAACATTTGATCTCCTCTTAGTCTCCTGGTCTCTTGTGTTGTCAAACCACATTCTAATAAGCAGCTTTCATATCTAAGGTCTTTTGAAGTAGCAATCCCACATTGCTCTGAAACTTTCATGTCAGCACTAAATGTTACTCCTATGAACTTTGCTTGTGTGGTTCTACCTAGTACAGCATCCCCCATTTTATATTCTTCGTCCATGTTTCCATGTCCTATGTGTATGCATTTACACTTCCCAAAATGGAATAGCATTTGCCATTTTATTTACCATTCATCTAGATCATCCTGTAAAACTTTGTTGATCTGTATCATTTGTAACCTTTCTGAATGTTTTTGTGTCATCTGCAAATTTCAGTACTTTGATAGATATGTCATCTTCCAAATCATTTATATATATATATATATATATATATATATATATATATATATTAAAAATAGTGTAGGTCCTAATACTGATCCCTTTGTTACCCCACTCAAAGCAGATTTCCAGTTTGTTAACTGAAGGAACTGTTTGCTTTGTACCTGGATAATTTGTTAGTGGTCATTAAATGTGTTAATTGGATTGGAGACCCTTTTATTTTTGGACTTGAACAAAATAAAATGTGTTTTACTGATATTTAAAGAAACTTTATTACTGTTTAACCAGATTCCTAATTTTTGGAGTTCTTGATTCATTGCAGTTTCCAACCCGCCAAGCATTTTGCCATTGACAAAACATTTGTGTAATCTACAAATAGAATAGGAAAGAGGAAATTTGACACATTAACAATGTCATTCATATAATCTAAGAATAGTAGTGGCCTTATGACTGAACCATGTGGAACTCCACAGCACATGGGCTGAAGGTTCGATTTTACTCCACCAAATAAAACTTATTGCCTTGTATTAGACAAACAACTTTCAAGTCATGCAAGTGCTTTTCCTCTAATACCATTATATTCTAGTTTACTAAGTAATATTCTATGATCAACTGTGTCGAGTGTTGTACTGAAGTAAAAAAAAACACCTACTACGTAATCACCATTATTCATAGCTTTTATTGGTTAGTTGTACAAAAGCCATACTTGCAGAATGTTTCTTCCTAAATCCAAATTGGTAATCATATAAAATATTATATGTGTTGTTAATAAAAATCAATAGTCTGTTGTTCCTTAGTCTTTCTAGAATTTTTGAGAAAACTGGCAAAATCGATACTCAACGGTAATTATTTACGATTGGCTTGTCGCCTCCTTTGTACATGGGGATAATTTTTGTAATTTTCATGTCGTCTAGAAAAATACCTTTAGTTAATGATAAATGTGCCAGTGATGTTCAAATACTAACATCACATTTATTAAAGTATTCAACAATTACCTTTTTATTGATTTTTAACATCTTCAGTGGTGGAGCACACTTTTTATTTTTTTTCATAATTTGCTTAATGAGTTGCCATGATTTAAAAAAGATTCGACTAATTTTGCCTTAGCAGATTTTGTTTGATAATGATTTCTTTCAGCTGTTCTTAAATTGAGCTGATTGCAATACACATTATAATTGGTTTCATTAGTAAGAGTAAGTGAATTTTTTATAGTAAATAAATAATTTATATTTTATATTTTATGGATGTCTCCAATCAAACTGTAAGCCATGGCTTTCTGTTACTGTATGTTAATTTGATATTTACTTCAGGAATGAAGTAAGGCAGAATATGCTTTATTTTGGTCATCAAGTTCTGAATAAACTATAAACCACTCGGCACTCAGGAAAACGTGTTGTAAATGTTGCTATGTTCTGGTCAGTGTGGAGTCTTTTATTTATTTATGTTTGGCTTACAGGTGTTGAACAATGATGATTATTGATGTTGAACACAGGAAGATGATCAAATACATCTGAATATAATATATCTGTCAATTTGTTTTTTAGACATATTCACACTACTAGCATTGACACAAACGTTTGACAGTTTATTTCATTCATTTAGTGTGAAGAACATATTCCTATCATTATCCTCATTACTATTTTACTATTTTAAACTTCTATTTGGTTTCCTCTTGGTCTCCTTGTATCTAGTATCATTATCTCCAGGACGTGACCGTGAATGCCACGCTTGCAAGCGAATGGGACATTTCGTTAAGTCACCGAAGTGTCTGCAGAGAAGAGTTGCCACGATCGACGAGGAAAACGATTATGAAGACGAACGGTTACACAGGTGGACAGTGTAGTGAAAATCGCTGACTGGACATAGACTACCCAGATCGGTGGTCAGAGCGTGACAATCAAACTAGACACACGAACTCAGGCAAATCTATTGCCCACTGCTGTATTTGCTGGTATCAACGATAATGTGTATGAGAAACTTGAATGCACAAACCTACACTTGAAAGCTTATCCAAGGCATTAAGTGCCTATAGTAGGCCAAATAACACTACCAGTGAGGTAGGAGAGTGTAGACATGACGTGCACATTTGCTGTAGTGAAGCAGGGAGCCCCAGTTCTTGGGAAAGATGCATGTGTACAGCTAGGTCTAGTGTCTCGAACAAGTTGTATGAATGTTACAATTGTGTATGGTAAGAGGATCCCAAGAATTCAGACACAAATCTGTTCCGTCAGTCTGACAGTGCTCAGGTGTTAAACAAGGAGCGTGGAAAAATCCGAAACAAACATGAGTCGTTGTTCAAAGGTCTAGGGAAACTCAAGATAGAGAGTAACAAAGTTACCATATTCGCACAAATTCATCTGTCAAACCTAGACAGAACCCCGTAAGGTTGATACCACAAACATTCGTCAAATGTGAGCTCGAACGAATGGCGAAACTCGGTATGATAGTGCCGGTTGCCGATCCCTCTGAGTGGACGAGTTCGATGACGTATACACGTAAGAATGATGGTAGATTGCCTATGTCTCGATCCGACAGATCTCAACGAGGTAATCCTCCGTGAGCACTGCCCATTAAAAACGCTTGAGGAGATGGTTGCTCGTATGCCCAACGCTAAGGTATTTAGTGTGATCGATGCCACCAGTGGATACTGGCAACTTCCACTATCTGAGGAAAGTTCGTATCTAAAGAATTTCAACACACCTTTTTGGAGGTATTGTTATGTGCACATGCAGTTTAGCATACAATCAGCTAGAGAGGTCTGGAAGCGTACAGTAGAAGAGGAATTTGGCGATGTTGAGGGCGTAGGTGATTTTTGCGTTTGGGGTTGAAGTGACGAGGATCACGACAGGCGCCTTGAAAATCTGCTTGAATTATGCGTTCAAGGGAACGGCGGGGTAAAGCTGAACCGACTGAAATGTAAGTTTGGCGTAGACAATGTTGGTTATGTGTTGATCAAAGATGGTTTGAAACCAAGTCCTGAGCGTATCCTGGCAACACGGGATATGCCAACTCTTCAGAGCAAGGGAGAGTTGAGCACGTTTCTCGGAACGATTACACACCTTGGTAAGTTCCTGCCAAACTAATCTGAGGTGACTGCTCCGCTTCGCCAGTTGATGGATGCATATGTTGTGTAGTTGAGTGGAAAAGGCTGGTATAAGAAAAACCGGTTTTGAATTTTTTTAAATGTGAATCAACCGGTTACCCTCGCGACAGATGCGTCAAAATACGGTTACGGGGCCGAGATAATACAAGCTGCTCAGCCAGTTGCGTATGCATCGAGGCGAACCAGTCAGGCAGAGCAGACTGTGCTCCCATTGAAAACGAGATGAGCGCTATCGTATTCGGGTGTCTGACAGTGGAAACGGATCATAAGCCGCTGGTTGCTATATCCCGGAAACCACTGAACAAGTTGAGTCCAAGACTACAATGTATGAGGTTGAATTTGCTCAGGTATGTCTGAATGTAGTCTGGAAACCAGGGGAGGAGAATGTTCATTCATGATGCATTGAGCCGAGCAGCCACTTAGAACGCATCTGGACAGACTCCAGAAGAAGTGGTTGAAATCAACGCGGTTTTGAGCCAGTTACCAATCTCGCAGGGCAAGCTAGCCGAGTTCCGTACGCCATCCGATATTACAACTCTTGAGGAATGTAGCCACTCAGGGTTGGCAGACAGAAAGGTGTGGTGTACCTGTGGTGTACCTGTTGCATCCATATTTTGATTTCAGGGACGAGATTGTGTTTTCTGATGGAATCATGTTTCGGGGCCATCAAATAATAGTTCCAAAGAGCCTCCAGAATGAAATGCTTGGTCGGATCCGTGATTCTCAGTATATCGCCAAGGCATAGTCAAGACAAAGCGCTGCGGCACGAGAGGTTTTGTTTTGGCCTGGAATAAATTGCCAGATTGAAGATATCGTGTCGAGATGCACAATATGTCAAGAATTTCGTCCGGCACAGCGTGCCGAACCGTCGATGTCACATGACATACCTGACCGTCCGTGGGCCAAGATACGTACCATCTCGATGGCGATGTGTACTTAATCACGGTTGATTACTATTCGAAATTCCGCGAGGTACAAGTACTGCCTGATGAGACTGCACACTCAGTTATTCAGAAAATTATTCAGAAAATTCGGCGAGGTACAAGTACTGCCTGATGAGACGGCACACTCAGTTATTCAGAACATGAAATGGGTGTTTGCCAGACAGAGTATTCAAAGCATTGTTGTCTCAGACAATGCCAGGCAGTACGATTGTCAACAGTTTCGGAGTTTCGCTGAGAAATGGAATTCCATCCAACTTGCTACGATAAGTCCCAGATTCTCACAAAGGTATGGGAAGTGGAAAGTTGCATGAAAACCGTGAAAAGGCTTGCACTTCTAGTGTATCGTCATACGCAGCTAAATAGCACTAACAATTATGTCTCAACACAAATGCTACACAGCAGCTGCCGAAGAGCAGACTTCCTACAGCAGTAAGTCCTTTGAAATCCCACGAGGTACCGCCTTTGAGAAAGACTTCCTACAGCAGCAAGTCCTTTGAAATCCCACGAGGTACCGCCTTTGAGAAAGACTTCCTACAGCAGCAAGTCCTTTGAAATCCCACGAGGTACCGCCTTTGAGAAAGACTTCCTACAGCAGCAAGTCCTTTGAAATCCCATGAGGTACCGCCTTTGAGAAAGACTTCCTACAGCAGCAAGTCCTTTGAAATCCCACGAAGTACCGCCTTTGAGAAAGACTTCCTACAGCAGCAAGTCCTTTGAAATCCCATGAGTTACCGCCTTTGAGAAAGACTTCCTACAGCAGTAAGTCCTTTGAAATCCCATGAGGTACCGCCTTTGAGAAAGCTGTTGAAAGCAGGGCAGGAGAAACAAAACTGGTATCACGACAGGAAGGCTAGATACCAAGATCTACCCCGAGTAAGTCAGGGCCAGGCAATTAGGTTCCGATCACCTAAAGGTGTTTGGGAGTATGGTCTAGTAAAGGAGAAACTAGACAAGCCCAGGGGTTATACTGCACTAACTCCACTTGGGAAAGAGTAGAGAAGAAGCCGAAGACATATGTTTCCCACCAGTGAGGCCCCACCTCAATCTGATTATTTTAGTGAGTTGGGAGATCTGAACTTACAGCTAGCACAGAGTGAGAGTATTGGAGCAAATGCTTAATTTAGTCTAGTTCGCATGTGGGTATGTAAGCAAAGAGCCAAATACAGGCGAAACTTTGTGGTCCAGCAATAATGCCCGGTAGGTCAGTAAATGCTACATATCATAAACGCACTATGACAACTAGGAGTGACAGAGATATATACCCACCACAACGGTTGGATCTATAGAAGACTGTGAAAGGACACTGTAAAGGCAATGTTGGCTATTTCCACACATACATGTGGAATTGTGTAACACAGTAAGATAATTATCTATGTTTTTTAACAGATGCACAGTGCTAATGTATATTTTTGCTTCAAGACTGGTTTCAATAAATACACCTACCCATAAGGCACCTGTGACATGGACAAATGCCTGGTCTGGTTGTGCATGTTTGTCATGTTATAGTGAGAGCATTGTACATTATTTTTGTATAAATCTCTACGTTTATAGAGAAGCGAATATTTTATACAGATTGCCATGTCACAACCCTTTTTGTTCTGTCTATAATTATTCACCATGTAACCTGTGATGTTATTAGCATCGACATTGCTTTAACAGAGCTACGTTTTAAAGAGTCCAAATATCGAAAATGAGAGACTGATATTGGCAAAATAATTTTCAAAGACTTCTAATATTGACATGAACATTAAAAAACGTTGTATGCTTTACACCAAGTTGTAAACATGACTTATTAAAATATCTGCTATTATGATAATTGCACCTGTTCGTGCTAACTCCAGCCGATGAGCGGGGCCACTATCGGGCGACTAGGCCATCTATGAGGAGGTGTATATGTTACTGCGTGAGCAGTGTGGCAGCTGGCGTAATCGTTTGTCAGCGATTGGTCTCGAGTAGCAACATCTGCTGACAAAATGGATATCCGTGATGCATTGAATTCGGATATCACTGTCGTATTCAACGACTCATCTTCACTTAGACCTAAAGCTTTTTCCTGAAATCAATAATGCCGGTGCAACACTAATCCTCGTGTTGACGGCTTTCAGTGAAACAACTGTAAAAAATGACGCAACGACGTAGAGGTAATTAAAAGCGCATAATAGAAATTAATAAAATATTTACCATGCGGATAAGATCCTCGGCGATGTGTCTTGTGCAGATGACTACGAAGCCTTTGAAAGAAGGATCAGTGTCTTGTAACAGGCGAGTTGCCGTGTCCAGCGACTGCTCTACCTTCCATTCAGACACAAATAAGCCGTTTGCTTCGTGTTTAATCGATTCCTGATAATGGGCAAATTCGTCTAAAACAGTAACGTAAAATGCTACGTGTAAGCAGTCTAACAAGTTTAATTTACTATCGGAAAATATGAAATAAGACATGTTAACATTATTATTATAATTATTACTAAGAGAGTCTACCATATCTGACATGAATCTACATGATTGTAATTTTTAAAAGACGGTCGAAAAATGTAAACACAATAGCGGCTACCCGAAATAATCCGTGTCGAGGCGCCAGATTCTGCACATCTTTATTTTAAAAAATCTTTTTTCCAAAAATCTCAATTTCAATTGCATACAATTATGGATATTATTTGCATTGAAACTTTTTTCTAGAAACACAATAACGTACTAAAGCTTCGCAACAACTCAGCCCACACATCTACAATGGGTACAACATGTCACTGACAAGTCAACAAGCATTAATTAATAGCAAGCATTAATTTGAACTTATCGGCCCATCGCAGCCAGTGTTACTAACTGTTGATATGTTGCCGTATCCACTGCTCAACTAATTCCCCCTTAGGCATTGGTTGGCTCAACTAGCCCCATTTATAAAATTATGCCTTTTTAATTAACTTCACCATTAATGTGCAAAGTGATATAAAATAATGTTGTTCCACGTGCATAATTGAACCACTGGTAAGTGTTGTGCCGGGTTAAGCACAGTGCAAGTGGCACGCTCGTAACAGACCCCCACAAAAGGGGCCCTCCATAAAAGCCCATCCACAAAAGCCCATCCCACACATAATTGGAATTTTGGCAATGTATATTACAATGATTTGATGCCACGAATAAGAAGTTCCAGAAAGCAAAGCAGTTCTTCTCATAAAATTGTTCTTGAACGATTCAACGAGTTCATAAATGCCTTGGTGAGCTAGCGGGAATGACGAGTTGTGCTGAAAATGTCCACACTCGCAAGAGGAATATTATATTTAACCCTTTAGAAGACATTGAACCCTCAAGCGAGCGAAATATTTTAATCCTTACGAGAGTTTCGGTGTTGGCGTTCACTGTGCTGTCTTCGGACATAAATTTGGTTAATTTTGTGTTTTTCCGTTGCGCCGCTAGCATGGTTGTCTAGGCTTTCTCCGCCTTTGTAAGATCCTAGACACGCCATTGTTTGAAACTATGTTATGGTGCTTAAGTGCACTGTAGGCTTTCTACTAAAACTTCGCAACAACTCAGTTCATAAATGCCTTGGATGAGCTAGCGGGAATGACGAGTTGTGCTGAAAATGTCCACACTCGCAAGAGGAATATTATATTGAACCCTTTAGAAAACACTGAACCCTCCAGCGAGCGAAATATTTTAATCCTTACGAGAGTTTCGGTGTTGGCGTTCACGGTGTGCTGTCTTCGGACATCAATCATAAAGCCAAAGCATACTCTGAGGTCATGGGCGTCCGCAGATTTTTTCCAGAGGGGGCAACACATTTTGCTGTCTGATTTCGACTAGAAATATGTACACTCACCAAAATGTCTACTTTCAATTAACAATAATGATATAATTGTATGTAATGAATTAACAAATATACTAGATGATCTACTTAACACAAATAGTAAATAATCTACTCGCCATAAAAGACAAACATTTTACAAACACCCAGATCCAGGGGGCATGTGCCTCCCCTTGCTCCCCTACGGACGCCCATATCTGAGGTCAATGACCTATTTGGGTGCAATTTGACAGAGATGGAAATCATGGAACCAAGAGAGATGCGACAAGCTGCTGAGAAACTTGAAACACTTTACTAATCAAAGGTGGAATGAACTGACCGGTGACCTAGAGCATGCAGCCTCACCAGAGGCGACGATGTATCAGATGTTGATCAAGAGAAAGCTTAATGCTTCGCCAAGGCCCTATATCTGACTTTGACAATTAGTAACCGTAGGGGAGAGAGGTCTTTTTACAAGTAGAAACTGATCCACGATGAGCCAGAACAGACTAGTTCATCTGATTATGTTCAGTTCTATTCTTGACAACAGTTTGTAGAACTTTATTGCAGCCAAAACACACAAACAGTTAATTAATGTTTAAGAAATTTCAACAGATGTACAATCTGAACTGACTATTCACATGATCACACCTCCAGAACCGTTGGTGACTAATTTGGTGGAAAGTATTTGGATGTCTCTCTTTGTTTACTTTGAAGAACTTGTAAATTTTACGCCGTATTTTCTTATATTATTTTCTGCTATGCCATTGTATGCTGTAATTATTGCATATCATTGTAGGATGTATTTTTTGTTGTTATCAAACGCTGTATTTTCTTGTATGTGCTCGTATATAAGCTCGTATGTGTGCTTGTGTGTGTGCTCGTATGTGTGTTTGTATGTGTGCTTGTATGTGTGCTTGTATGTGTGTTTGTATGTGTGTTTGTATGTGTGCTTATATGTGTGCTTGTATGTGTGCTTGTATGTGTGCTTGTATGTGTGCTTGTATGTGTGCTTGTATGTGTGCTGGTATGTGTGTTTGTATGTGTGCTCGTATGTGTGCTCGTATGTGTGCTTGTATGTGTGCTTGTATGTGTGCTTGTATGTGTGCTTGTATGTGTGCTTGTATGTGTGCTTGTATGTGTGTTTGTATGTGTGCCTGTATGTGTGCTCGTATGTGTACTTGTATGTGTGCTTATATGTGTGCTAGTATGTGTGCTTGTATGTGTGCTTGTATGTGTGGTTGTATGTGTGCTTGTATGTGTGCTTGTATGTGTGCTTATATGTGTGCTTGTATGTGTGCTTGTATGTGTGCTTGTATGTGTGCTCGTATGTGTGCTTGTATGTGTGTTTGTATGTGTGCCTGTATGTGTGCTCGTATGTGTACTTGTATGTGTGCTTATATGTGTGCTAGTATGTGTGCTTGTATGTGTGCTTGTATGTGTGGTTGTATGTGTGCTTGTATGTGTGCTTGTATGTGTGCTTGTATGTGTGCTTGTATGTGTGCTTGTATGTGTGCTCGTATGTGTGTTTGTATGTGTGTTCGTATGTGTGCTTGTATGTGTGTTTGTATGTGTGCTTGTATGTGTGCTCGTATGTGTGCTCGTATGTGTGCTTGTATGTGTGCTTGTATGTGTGCTTGTATGTGTGCTTGTATGTGTGCTTGTATGTGTGCTCGTATGTGTACTTGTATGTGTACTTGTATGTGTACTTGTATGTGTGCTTGTATGTGTGTTTGTATGTGTGCCTGTATGTGTGCTCGTATGTGTACTTGTATGTGTGCTTATATGTGTGTTTGTATGTGTGCTTGTATGTGTGCTCGTATGTGTGCTTGTATGTGTGCTTGTATGTGTGCTTGTATGTGTGCTCGTATGTGTGTTTGTATGTGTGCTTGTATGTGTGCTCGTATGTGTGCTCGTATGTGTACTTGTATGTGTGCTTGTATGTGTGCTTGTATGTGTGCTTGTATATGTGCTTGTATGTGTGCTTGTATGTGTGCTTGTATGTGTGTTTGTATGTGTGCCTGTATGTGTGCTCGTATGTGTGCTCGTATGTGTGCTTGTATGTGTGTTTGTATGTGTGCTTGTATGTGTGCTCGTATGTGTGCTCGTATGTGTGCTTGTATGTGTGCTTGTATGTGTGCTTGTATGTGTGCTTGTATGTGTGCTTGTATGTGTACTTGTATGTGTACTTGTATGTGTACTTGTATGTGTGCTTGTATGTGTGTTTGTATGTGTGCCTGTATGTGTGCTCGTATGTGTGCTCGTATGTGTGCTTGTATTTGTGTTTGTATGTGTGCTGGTATGTGTGCTCGTATGTGTACTTGTATGTGTGCTTGTATGTGTGCTTGTATGTGTGCTTGTATATGTGCTTGTATGTGTGCTTGTATGTGTGCTTGTATGTGTGTTTGTATGTGTGCCTGTATGTGTGCTCGTATGTGTGCTCGTATGTGTGCTTGTATGTGTGTTTGTATGTGTGCTTGTATGTGTGCTCGTATGTGTGCTCGTATGTGTGCTTGTATGTGTGCTTGTATGTGTGCTTGTATGTGTGCTCGTATGTGTACTTGTATGTGTGCTTATATGTGTGTTTGTATGTGTGCTTGTATGTGTGCTCGTATGTGTGCTTGTATGTGTGCTTGTATGTGTGCTTGTATGTGTGCTCGTATGTGTGTTTGTATGTGTGCTTGTATGTGTGCTCGTATGTGTGCTCGTATGTGTACTTGTATGTGTGCTTGTATGTGTGCTTGTATATGTGCTTGTATGTGTGCTTGTATGTGTGCTTGTATGTGTGCTCGTATGTGTGCTCGTATGTGTGCTTGCATGTGTGTTTGTATGTGTGCTCGTATGTGTGTTTGTATGTGTGCTTGTATATGTGCTCGTGTGTGTCTTTGGCGTCTCGATCTTCGTCTTTCACTCATAAGGCAAGGGCCGCCCATAACAAGTCTGTACCAGACCCCCCGAGTTGTTAATCCGGTACTGGGTTAGTGCACAGAAAATAGAGTCTTGTCACATACGTTGATAGTTTACACACCAGCAAACATTAATAACAAGCACCAAAAGTTACGAAAAACATCAGTAAACTCTTTGTGATATATGGCACATATCGTATGTCAATCGTGTTCTAATAACATGTTCAATCACTTGGTGGTACCAAGTAACTGTCGCTGCTTTATTTTTCTGGGAAACATGAGTGGTCCAACTAACCAAGTGGCTCAACAAATACTGCCTTTCCCTATGCAGTAAGTGTCATTATCTTCTGTCATACCATAGACAACATTTACAAAACGCACGACTCATATTGGCTAAGAATAAAATCGTTAAAAATGGTGCTAAATACATCGTATCAACAACAACACTTACTGATATTTTATAAAAATCACAACGCTAATGCAAACATCTGACGATCTGACGTTAGAATAATGTGAACGCGATCGAGCATGCATTGGCATAGATACACAATTGGTTAATTGTTTCGGCGCACAGAAAAGCAATCGCCGGAATTTATTGTGTAAATGTAAATTTTATTCAAATGATGCCAGCCACTCATGAATATAGCCTACAACGACACGTAATCTTAGCAGACGAACGTACGGTGTGTTGCACCATGATGAAAATGCGTAGAATTGTCGTAACTTCTATAACATCAAAGGATGCTTAAACGACACATGCATTTAATGAAATTCCTGTCAACATTCGACGTATTCACCATATGTAGATTACATAATAATAATAATACATTTTTATGTGCCTATGTTTTCAGGAACCTGAGTTCAGAGGCTCACATATCAGAAACATTAAGCATTATCATTTTGGGTAGCGTCTGCCAATCGTTAAATAGAAAGGTAATAATATATAATCCTCTTTTCCATTTACACATTTTACAAGGTAACTCCACGTTTTGTAGAAAATATGTAACAAAACAATATATAAGCATTACATCACATTACATCACATTACATCACATTACATCTAGATTAACCAGGATTCGAAGAAAGAATAAGTGTAATAAAATTTGCATAATTATTGATACCCTCGTTTCCCTTTACTTGCCCTTTCATTTCCCCTACCAGCAAGTCTGCATCCCAGGTTCCATTCCATTCTTTCTGCTCTCATTCGCTTTGTCCCAGCTTCACCCATCAATGCCTCCCTAATATCCCACCTGGTTCCCCAGACTCACTGTTCCAATCCTTCTTGCTTATTGCTTTTTTTCACTGCCACTTCGCTTCTTGTTAGGCTACATCCTTCATCTCTCGCTCCAGTCTGCTTTACCTATCTCTATCAAAATCCTTCTATTCCTCCCGGTCTGCATTCCCAACCTTCCTTCTACATATCCTTCATGGCCCGTTTCCTTCCTGCCTTCCTTGTTGCCTTCCTTACTTCTTTCCTTCTCAAGACCCTCTATCCCTCGTCTCTCGACGTCTCATTCACCTCCAGCCGAACACATTAACACTGCCTAATAAGTACCGGTAAGCACTCCGTGCATGGCCATTAATTTACTTTATGTGGAAATTAGTGCTTCCTGCACACGCAACATTTATGGCCGTCCATGCTTTCTTGATCAAGGGACACATTTCCGTTCAATTGACAAAATGTTTCTGCGTGAAAGGATACGTAGCAATAAATATAACGTGGATAATTTCCATTTACGCTATGATCCATTTCGGTGGTAGTACACCGTCATCCGGCCTCCCAGAGACGCACAGACACAGAGCCGTTGCCATGGAGAGTGACATGTATGATTCACACACTCCGAAAATAACACATGTAGAAAATATTAACAACGAAATGACAAATCGACTTCGAGCATTCAAATATCGTTATTTAAAAAAACAGCTATTGACGGCAGACATGCAATGTTTTTTTGCATCTTAATTACAACTTACTTCTACATTTTAGTTGAGTACCACATAATGCAATAGAAAATGTCTTCAATAGTTTTTTTGTTGGGAGATTTAATGAAATGTTTAACTAATATATGTATGTGCGTGCGTCAGCTATGTAGATCGTACTGGGCAGATGTGAAGGCGACAGTGCGCCTGCAAGTCTTCAGTTGGGATACATACGATGTATGCTGAATAACGTTATGGAAGAACAAGCCGAGGTAGACCAGCCTTAAGATTTAGCGAGTGCCTTTAAGGAAAGATGTGGAACTGGAGCGTGGAGGGCTGAAACTGGCAATGAGTAGTAGATATGTCTGAGGACTGATGGTTGGAACCAGCAGAGTTCAACCCCTGTGGCCGACATGACAAACGTTATACTTCGAGGAATCTGTCTTTTGTTTTACCTGTGTAGACGAGACGAAAACTGGCGATATTCAGCGCGTCACACGTGTCCAATGTCGCCCGAGCCACATTGCGGGCGTCGAAGGTGTTGCACGTCTGGCGGTTGTCACTCGGAGACACCGGCGGCGCGAACACATACGGTGAGCGGTGTAAGAGAGACACTGCATAGTCTACGTGCTCACAAGGGATTCTCACAACTGGCCGTGTGGAATATTTTTTTCTTCTCGCTACAGATCTGTAGGCTGAAGTACAAACACCAGCGGGTGCAAATGATATTATTTGTATATGCCCATACCATTATTTGTATATGCCCATACCATTATTATAGAGTCTTGTCATTATGTGAGAAAAAAACTGCGTTCAAACCGTGCACAACATTAACTGTAGGGTCGCTCTGACGGAATATCGCGAAACTATAGCTTAACTTGAATTTCACTGACGATTTGGAAACTGGTCAAAGCGTGCGTATGTGTGCGTAATTCGTCTCAGAAAGCGAACTGACCATTGATGACAAAGTTGCGCCGACTGAATGAGAGGACAGTCGTGTTGAGTGGACAGTCACGTGACGTGCTGTCGGTGCCACGATCATCAACCCACTGCGCTCCTACAATACATCAACAACTCGGTCAACGAGCACACATTATAGTGAAACCCACAATGATTAGTGTCCGAACAAACTACATCGTCGATTTCATTAAGACTCATCATGCTTTGACTCATCATGACTCATTATGACTCATCATGATTTCATTAAGACTCATCATGCTTTGACTCATCATGACTCATCATGACTCATCATGATTTCGTTATGACTCATCATGCTTACATGATTATCGAACTTAACTACTAGCGAAAGTTGCCAACTACAACGAAGTCACATTTTGCGATATGTGTTTCAAAAGAGGTGTCAATAAGCGAGACACCGGTCATATTTGTACTGTAGCAAGTAATTAAATGTAGTAACGATGACAACAACAAACGGAACAAGATTACACAAAAATAACCCTAAAAGACCGTTAGTTAGCACACTGCTAACTTGGTTAGATACAGCTTCTGTTACTGAACATAATAGCTGTTCCATTGTTCAAATAACACATGTAGCGGTTGCGGTTTATAAAACATTAAAGTCACCTGATGATCAATATTGCTGTAATACGTAAACGTGTTAAAGTGTTTGAAAGAGTGTCTAAAACAAACAGTGTCATCACGCAACACCTGTTATATGTAACATAAAACCAAAACTCAAAAAAGCGCCGTAATGACAATCATTAAGGATAACCATATAAAGTCGGAAATTTTAAATTTATATATTTTGATCGATAGTGTCACCTTTTGGTCGTGTATCGATAAAATACACGAATAATGTACTAACAATGACACAAACATACGGTGCAGATTAGTGTGCTAGGCTAGTTGCAAAACCGTCTTGCCTTCAGTTGAACCGCCGCGAGCGTGCATCGCCCGAAGCAGTGTGCAGCACGCGAGTAATGTCAACACACGTGGACGAGTAGGACGAGCCATGTTGTCTTTCCGACCAGCGGTACTTCTGTTACGTCGTCACCATTCCACAGTGATACACATCTGTGTAGATCTCCTTGACAGTCGGTTAGTCCGTCGCTACGGGTACGCTGTTGTGACCAGTCTGCAACGACCGCCTTCCGACAGACGGTCTTAAACAACCACACTGGCACGGTGACTAGTGGAACATCGCTGCAGTCGTTTCGCGATCAATTACAAGGAATTCCGCGATGCTACCGTCAACCCAGTGTGAGTCAGTGTCCAAGAGGTCATAGAAACGACAATAATTAATGAGTGTCCGAGTATGAGGCTAATCTTTATTTATGACATTTCCTGTGACACATTGTGGTACGTAAACCAATTTCTAATTAGATTGTTGAAATCATCCAAAGCTTACCCGTTGAATAAATGAAATAGATCCTATATCATAACCCAAAATATGACTAAGAACCCTTTCTTATCTTTGTCTATGAAAGATCATAAACTATGGTATTTAGACTTTCTTTTCATTTCCATGTTCCTTGACATTTTCTCATTTCATCTCACCATGGCTTGCATTATTTGGGAATCTGGTTTTGGTAAAATGCGTTAGTTGAACAATGTCCTTTTCAGGCAATTTAGCATTTATTTTCCATTACTGTGTCTAGTATCGTCTACGTGTGCTGACATTATATGGCTATATACAATTCTCGGTGGAAAAAGACGCAGTAGAACAGCTTCTTCACAGTATCAATAAGGTCAGTCCACTGCCGCAAATGTCGTTGCTAAATTGGTGACAAGCCGGCACGCCAGGTAGTGCAATAAAATAGGTAGATAAATAATGAATAATGTGACACGTGAGCTCACTCGTCGTGTATCAGTCTTCGGGCAGTGTCGCCAATCCCACTAATTCGACACATCGGAGCATAATTCTTCTGGATAATGGATACGGGAAGGAATATAAATACTACCTGTGTGTGTAAGTGTTGCGGGTTTGTTCTCGCCAGGCGATGTCTTGGCGATGAATGCATTACATGTTGGATACCGCTACAATCGAATACAATGCAAATATGATCATGCAGAAGTTGATTTCGAGGATATATGAAAGCCATCACGGTTTCGAGTTAAAGTGTTAAATATGTCGCTGTCTGTTATTTATTTTGAAGAAGACGGAAGTCCATAAGTATATTTCCATTGCATCATTATATGGATTAGTGTATTTCTCGGTCGCCCGCCCGCCCGCCCGCCCGCCCGCCCGCCCGCCCGCCCGCCCGCCCGCCCGCCCGCCCGCCCGCCCGCCCGCCCGCCCGCCCGCCCGCCCGCCCGCCCGCCCGCCCGCCCGCCCGCCCGCCCGCCCGCCCGCCCGCCCGCCCGCCCGCCCGCCCGCCCGCCCGCCCGCCCGCCCGCCCGCCCGCCCGCCCGCCCGCCCGCCCGCCCGCCCGCCCGCCCGCCCGCCCGCCCGCCCGCCCGCCCGCCCGCCCGCCCGCCCGCCCGCCCGCCCGCCCGCCCGCCCGCCCGCCCGCCCGCCCGCCCGCCCGCCCGCCCGCCCGCCCGCCCGCCCGCCCGCCCGCCTGTCACATTTGTAAGTTGTTTCTGGTGTGTCATTTGGGGAGTGGGAAAGGATATGAATTCTGTCGGCGAACAATGTATCTTGTAGTCGTGCTGTGAGCCAATCCCCTGTATTTTCTAGTCGTGCTGTGAGTCAATCGCTGGTGGATTTCGTCATCACACAACGAATGACGACCAGAATGAGTAACGGCGAGATGACGTCTTACTCCATTCATCACATAGAACCACTCACTACGTTGCCGTTCATGCTTCACACAGCACTGATGCTCTACATACATGCTAGTGGATTTATAAACACGCAATAAGTCGTTGTTTGGTCGTTACGGGTAACAATTCGGAAAAAAAACACAGACCCGTGGGTTTGACAATTTTAACATGTAAATAGAATAACTAAGTATATATCATAGAGTAAGACTAAATAAATCAAAATAAATTTCTTGAAAGCATGGCTGTGCATAATACGCTTGGGTTGTCTTTGAAGAAACCACTAAGATGTAGTCTACGTACTACACCAACGATTAATGCTTTACTTAAAAGTTCGTGGAATATGGGATAGTATTATTATAATATAGAAAAAAAGCATAGAAAATACTGACTGTCAGAAAACAAGGAGAAAGACAGATTCCAAATTGGAAACAAGTTTTTAGGGACAAGATTTAACAAGACTTGCCATCCAAGCCAAATGCCCAGATGGCAAGTGGACAAGGAAGCCACTGGTTTATCGAGAGTCCAACAATGTTCGTCCTTGTTTTTAAACATATTCACGTTGCTAGCAGTTACACAATCTGTAGACTAGTTTTTCCATTCATTTATAATCCTCGGTGAGAACGAGTACTTCCTGATATTCAATCTACACTGATCATTTACTAATTTTACCTCATGTCCTCTAGTTCTACTATCTTTCCGGAGTGAGAAAAACATATTCCTATTAATATTTTCGTACCAATTCAATATCTTAAAAACTTAAATCTGATCTCCTCTTAACCTCCTTGTCTCTAGAGTCGTTAAACCAGGCGTTCTTCATAACTAAGGTCTCTCAGTTCTGGAATAATTTTAGTTGCTCTCCTCTGTATGCGTTCAAGCGTATCTATATCCTTCTTACGATATGGTCTCCATGCACGTATGCAGTATTCTATTGTTTTATACAGAGGTATAATTAGCTTTTTTCCTTGTATGTTATGTTTCTCCTAATCAACTCAAGAATTGTATTACCCTTTGAAGCTATAATACCACGCCGTATTAGGTCGCGAGTCCGTATTTTGTCAAACAAATACATAGTAATATAACAGTGTAACACTTTAACTATACTACAATGGTTCTTTTGTTACTGTGACACCCACATACATTACTCCTGGTCATTTGGAGCAACTTGGCATGTCTTGACCAAAACACTACCCTAACCTAGCTGTTAGGTTGCGAATCCGTATTTTGACAAACAAATACATATTAATGTAACATTGTAATCGTTTCACCATATTACAATGGTTCTTTTATTAATGTGACCCACATGCATTACTTCTGGTCATTTGGAGAAACTTGGCATCTCTCTGTGAGTGCAGTTATTGATTTCTTGGCCAAAACACTACACCACCCCGCAAGGTCGGGAGTGCCTATTTTAGCAAACATATAACTAATTAATATAACATTGTAACATTTATATATATATATATATATATATATATATATATATATATATATATATATATATATATATATATATATATATATATATATATATATATATATATATATATATATATATATATATATATATATATATATATATATATATATATACGATATTGATTTGGTCTGCTACTGTGACATTCACAAGCATTACCTCTGGTCATTTTGAGCCATATAACATCTCTCTGTGGGCACAGGTATTGATAATCTGGCCAACACGCCCTCCATCCTGTAGTGTCGCCAGTGCCTTTTTTGTCGAAGATGAGGGAGTTTTTGGTCAAGAAATCGACATCTGCATCAATAGAGAGACGTAAATTAGCTTAAGGCGACCAAGAGTAGATCTAATATCAATGGATGTCGCAATAGCAAAAAAAAACATTTAATTTGCTTATGGGGTTACATTGTTATCTTACTGTGTATTTGTTTGACAAAATAGCCACTCGTGTCCTTAAAGGGTGGAGCCAGGAAATATTTTTACCCACAGAGTGGTGCACTCGGATGGCGGGGGATATTTTTTGACCGGAATGTCAATACTTGCACTCACAGGGAGATACCAAATGACTCAAGATTACCAAGAGTAATGTCAATGGGTATCACAATAGCAAAACAAAACAATTTAATATGGTTAAAGGGGTACAACTAGTATGAGGCAGGTGTAGGGTGTTCACATAGGCCAAAGCATTGTGCTGACTAATGCTACAAATTAAGAGCAGGGTGTCAGTAACTAGTAAGAAAAAACGACAACCCATTTTATTGTAAATTAATACATCCCTAACTTACTTACTTACTTAATCCTCTTGTCCCCTTCAGGAGCATAGGGCGTCAACCATATTTCTCCACCTCACTCTCTTCTGGGCTATAGCTTTGGCCTCTTGCCAGGTGACCCCCACTTTTTCAAGATCTTGTAGTGTTGAGCGTCTCCAGTTGATTTTTGGCCTTCCTTGTCTTCTCTTTCCTTGTGGGTTATAGTCCAGTGCTTGTTTGGTTGTATTTGTTGGATCTTTTCTGAGTGTGTGGCCAATCCAGCTCCATTTTCTCCTCTTGATTGTAGTGCTTATTTCTTCCTGTTTGGTTTTCTTCCAGAGCTCTTTATTTGATATTTTGTTAGGCCACCATACATTGAGGATGTATCGGAGGCGACTGTTGATGAAGACTTGGAGTTTGTTGTTGAGAGACTGAGTAGTTTTCCACGTTTCACAGCCATAGAGAAGAACTGGTTTAACGTTGGTGTTGAAAATGCGGATCTTAGTGTTTATGGATAGTTGGGAAGAGAGCCATACAGGGCGTAGGGTTCTGAAGGCATGGCGAGCTTTATTGATGCGTAGCTCCACATCTTTGTCAGCTCCACCATTTGTACTGATGTTGCTCCCGAGGTAGATGAAGTCTTGTACTTCCTCAACACTACCACTTTCTAGTGAGATGGGTTCGGAGGATCTGCTATTGACTTTCATCACCTTTGTCTTTCCCACATTGATCTTAAAACCCAGTTGGCTGCTTTTTTCTTGAAGCCTTTCTGTTTTTTGTTGCATGTGTTTATGGGTTTCTGAGAGTAGTGCTAGATCATCTGCAAAATCCAAGTCTTCTAGTTGTGAGAACAAGTTCCACTGGATCCCAGTACGATGGTGTTCTGTGGATCTTTTCATTGTCCAGTCTATGGCTATCAGAAAGAGCAGTGGAGATAGCAAGCAGCCCTGTCGTACTCCAGTTCCAATCTGGAAGCCTTCTGAAACTTGTCCATTAAAGATGACATGACCAGTGAAACCTTCGTACATGTTCTTTATTAGGGTTACAAATTTTGTAGGTAAACCATACTGCCTCAGGAGCTTCCACAGAACTGTCCTATCTATACTATCAAATGCTTTTTCAAAGTCCACAAAGTTTATGTAAAGGGAGCTCTGCCATCCAATGCATTGTTCAACGATAATCCTGAGTGTAGCAATGTGATATGTGCAGGATTTATCCTTTCTAAAGCCAGCTTGTTCCTTTCTTAGCTTCTTGTCAACTGTTTCTTGTATCCTATCCAGGATGATACGGCAGAGAATTTTACTGGGCACTGATAGAAGCATGATCCCTCTCCAGTTCTTACATTCACTGAGGTTCCCTTTCTTGGGGATTGTAACTACCATACCTGTCTTCCATTCAGTTGGTATTTCCTCTTTATCCCAGATCTCATTTAGCACGCTGTATAAAACGTTTGTGGTGGCCCCAATATAAGCTTTTAAGACATCAGATGGTGTATTGTCAATTCCAGGTGCTTTGCCTAGCTTCAGCTTTTTGATGGCTCTCTTGATCTCCTCTTTGGATATCCTACCACAATTAATGTTAAGGTCTTCATTTGTTTCCTCAATGTCTGGGATTGAATCTGGTGGAGGCCTATTCAAGATATCTTGGAAATATTCTTTCCAGCGTTGTAACTGTAAAGATTCCTTAGTGAGAAGGTTTCCCTGTTTGTCCCTGATGGGGCAACTAGTGCTATTGTTCTTCCCTGCTAGCTGTCTGGTGATCTTGTATAACTCTCTGGAGTTGTTTTGCCTAGCTGCGATCTCAGCCTCGTTTGCTAGTTTTTCGACATATGTTTTCTTGTCCCTCTTTGTCTTCTTTTTAACTGTTTTGTTTCTTTCCTGGTATTCCTGCTGCATTTTTTTTTTCTTGTGTCATCTGCTTCCTTGTTGAGTTTCATTTTAGTCTCCCTCCTTGCCTCAATAGCTTCCCAGGTGTCGTCTGTAATCCAGTCCTTCCTCCTAGCTTCACAGCAGCCTAGGACTTGTTCACAGGTGTCTGTAATTGCATTCTTGCATCTTGCCCACTTTTCATCAATGTTTTTTCCCTCTTCCAATGCTTGGAACCTGTTCCGTAGTGTGATTCCCAGTTCCTGTCGTATTTTAGTATTTTGAAGTTTTCTTATCTCAACCCTTCTTTGTACCTTGTTATACGTCTTCTTCTTTGCTGCTAGCTTCATCCTAAATTCACCCACAAGGAGGTGGTGGTCGGAGTTAATGTCAGCTCCTCTTTTCACTCTGACGTCTAGAAGCACTCTCCTCCATTTCTTGGTGATTGTTATGTGGTCAATTTGGTTTTCCGTCTTTAGATCTGGGGATATCCATGTGGCTTTGTGTGTAGGCTTGTGTGGAAAGAGAGTTCCTCCGATTATCAGTTCATTGAGAGTACAGAAATCTGCAAACAGGAGACCATTCTCATTCATCTGTCCCATACCTTCTTTCCCCATTGTGCATTTCCAATTGTCATTATCCTTTCCAATCTTGGCATTCATATCCCCCATAACAACTTGGATATCCCTCTTCGGTAGTTTTTGGGTGACTGTTTGTAGATGTTGGTAGAAGGTCTCTTTCTCTTCAAATTCAGCAGAGTTGGTTGGTGCACAGCAATGTATAATGGTGATGTTCCGACCTTTTGATGTAAATCTGGCTGTGATGATTCTCTCCGAGACTGGTTCCCATTCGATGAGACTTTTTGCTGCATCCTTTGAGAGGAGCAGCCCTACTCCATGTGTGTGCGCATCTTCTTCTCTCTCATTCCCAGAGTACAAGTAAGTTTCTCCAGAGCTAGTTGTAACCTTCCCAAAGGTGTTCCATCTGCTTTCACAGACTCCAATGATGCTCAGCTTGTATCTTCTCATTTCTTTGGCGAGCTGTGCCAGTTTTCCTGCCTGGTACAGTGTCCTGACATTCCAACATCCAATTCTAATTTTTGACTTGAGCTGTAGCAGACTCTTCCTCCCTTGGGCTTCCTGTCGGCTTTCACCCAAGGGATTCATACGCACTCTTTCAGGACAGCCTACTTTTCTCAGATCGAGATGTGGTTGAGTATTCATGGTTTCGGTTTCTGTAATCGATTTCAATAACAACTGAGTGGGTGATTAGCCCAAGCCGCTGTGCCCACAAGTTTTCCGCAGTGGTTGTAGACCATTTTCCTCCCGGGCTCCATGATCAGGAGATGTGGCTGGACTGTGCTTTGTCTGACCACTCGCCCCAGACCTGCCCGGTATGGTTGGACCTGCCAGGAGTTGCCTCCCACCGGTATAGCTCAGAGGGTCATAGGGGTACACAAGCCTCCTTACCACGACAATACATTGCCCCCCGTTATTTTTTAAGACAGGATTTTGACCTTTGACTTTAAAATCTTACCTACCGGGGTACGCATGTTTCGCATACTGGATATTGTACAGCCAACTTTGTTCAGTAGATCATGAACTTTAAATTGGACACTTTTGATATGTTGTTCAATATGATATTTTGCAACTATCCTGACAAAATTAGCTTTGTACTATTTATTCCCATGTTTGGTGAATTTTAAAGTAATGCTCCTGGACTATAATTTCTAGAAATTGGAAACGAGTACACATGAGATACGAAAAGTCGTTTATAACATGGGGATAGTATGTCATGTAATATCATCAAAAGAAAAGGACTGAGTAACAATATGTTGTGATACCGGTATGAAAATGTCAGTGCATTCTGGGAGTATGGCTGCAAATGTAATTAAATGTTCAGGCAAACAGAGAATTTCTGTTTGCCTTCTTCCTCGGTCAAAATGTGTTCTCATCTGTCTAACAATGTATTGATTATGCCCATGGATATTCTTATGTAGCGGGTGATACCAGTAACCTTATCAATGCCCCTCAGGCTAGCTAGTAGATCGTTTCACAGATGTGCTCTTGTTTGCATCGCCGAATAATGTGTCGTTCCTTGTACGCACAGCAGTCAGCGTGATCGATACTTCTGCCCGCCGTCCACGCGCAGGTCTGTACAACAGTTCACACATGTAGTCCGGGGTTTTGACGTGGATCGCCCGGAAAACCTGCAACACGATGCATCATCGCACATTGTGCAGAGTGTAGCTCCACCATGACAGCGTGTAATGTGACCGTGAGTCAGAGTGTAGCTCCACCATGACAGGGTTAATATGACCGTGAGTCAGAGTGTAGTTCCACCATGACAGGGTGTAATATGACCGTGAGTCAAGAGTGTAGCTCCACCATGACATGGTGTAATATGACCGTGAGTCAAGAGTGTAGCTACACCATGACAGGGTGTAATGTGACCATGAGTCAAGAGTGTAACTACACCATGACAGGGTGTAATGTGACGGTGAGTCAGAGTGTAGTTCTGCCATGACAGGGTGTAATGTGACCGTGACCCAGTATGTAGTTCTGCCATGACAGGGTGTAATGTAACCGCAAGTCAAGAGTGTAGCTCCACCATGGCAGGGTGTAATGTGACCATGAGTCAGAGTGTAGCTCTGCCATGACAGGGTGTAATGTGACCTAAGTCAGAGTGTAGCTCCACCATGACAGGGTGTAATGTGACAGTAAGTCATAGTGTAGCTTCCCCATGACAGGGTGTAATGTGACCGTAAGAGTGTTGCTCCACCGTGACAGGGTGTAATGTGATCGTGTACATTGGATAAGGAAGAATAGAACAAATGTCGGCAATGAATTGCAATCCTTGATGGTCTAGCAGCTTGAATAGCAAAGCACACAACGGAAGTGTTAAGACACCAGTGCTTATCGGAAACGGATGCTCGTGATCGCCTACGCCTGCAACTGACACGGCAACCGATGATGATGGAATGTTCAGTGTAATTTGGATATCAAGATGTAATCCTTCTCATGAAGGATGATACATAATTTGGACGGAATTATTTGTAGACTTTATAAATACTCGCAATGTGAATATGTTAAAAAATATGGATTATTTGTTGACATGCTGTGCAAGGCCCAGGGATATACTCATTTACAATATTTCAGAGTGATAACTATTATACAAAATGTTTATGTTTTTATGTATGTGATGTTTAAATATAGCTATATTAGTTTTATCTGTTTGCAGATGATGCCACCACTATGATATGTTCACTCATTAAAAGATAAGCTGTTTGCAAATATTATGTTTTTACGCAAAACTATGTTAATGTTTTTTATTAATACTTTTATCTCCAAACAAAAGCAAAAAGGCATTATCAATAATATTTGCAGGCATATTAATTGATGAAGAGTGAGATAGTAAAGATCACCATCGATTGAATAAAATCAGAACTTCCCACCCCAAGAGTACTGATATATTACACAATAAACTGTGACATTTGTCAAGTATATTTTGTATTGCCACTTTGCATCAGGCAGCACACGGAAAAACAATGTTTCTTTCTACTACAAAACGTGGCTAGGTTTTTTCGTAGTGCAAACAACAGAATCACGCATACGATAAGCATCCATATTCATAAAGTAGTATCTAGTGGAATTAAAAGTATTACTAGAAGTGTAATTATAATATTCTGATCTATCACAGGAAATGGTGACATAACACAATGTGTCAACTAGAACAACAGCCACACACTGGTGTTGGCATAGTAACTATATTACTTTATTTCTATTATTACTAGTTGAAATAATAAAGCTGGCTGATTATACATGTTAAGCACTTACAATTATTAGTCCAGACATTCACAGTGTATTTATCACAAACAGTGTATTATCTGACTCCAGGATTTCATTGGCAAGAAGGTCTTTGATCACCCAATAATTTCTTTATAGCAACCATAACAACAGCAAAGTTTCAATGTAGTATCTAAAACATAAATGTATCCATGCATCATAAACAATACAGGAACTAGTCAAACGTCTTTGTATTGTGGATGCCAAAACGTCAATGAGTGGAATGTCCAAGGCTGGAATAGCTGTGAGTTACGACCAAACAGACTACTGGCAAGCCAAGCATTCACTTAATCTGATCTCACATAAGAAATTTAACAGCACAAATTAACAGAATGACAAAAATACAATATATATATATCAAGTACTCACATACATATTGATTATGCATAAAAACAGAATTATGCACATACATAAAATAAAAGCTAGTTTCACCATAACCATATTGAGGCAGTGTACACAGTATTCCACACACTCGTGTCAGCAGGATACAACAGGCTCTTGAGATTTCTAACCTCACTCATTCAACCAACAACTTGTTGTCAACGCCTGTTTTCCACTTGTCCTAGTCTGTCAGGATCAGTGAGGTGTTGACCTCCTCTGCTGTCTCTACGACGCTGTCTGTATAACGTCCAGTATTTCCACCACCAGGATTGTCGGTATATTCAGTAGTATACGATGGGCCAGTGTCATCATCCACGTCTTCATCATTGAACTGGTTCGATGTGTCGTATGTAAATGTTCCCTGGGAGAGGTCGACTTCGATGGGGAACATATTTGCTCCTTTCATCACAGCGTGGCAGTCATTATGATAACGTGCAAGGCCAGCAACCAGCCGCTGTAGTTGAAACACAATATCTTGAACTGCGAACACACAAAACACACATGTAAGATACTCATATTTTCACCACCTGCTTTGTGAAACCAGCATTGGTACATGATTTTTGGAGTGTGTCTGGGTAGAAAACACAGATTGCGTTGGTAGAAAACACAGATTGCGTTGGTAGAAAACACAGATAGCATTGGTAGAAAACACACATTGCATTGGTAGAAAACACAGATAGAGTTTGTAGATAACAAAGGTAGTTTCAAACAACTGCACATAACTAAAATACGCTGACGTAATTTCTAGTTTATCTCTTACTCAAAAAACTCATTTCCTGGTAGTAATTGCAAACTTTTCCTTTTTTATTTACACATATCTAATTTGCCAAAAACTACCACATGAATTAGGTTTAGAATATTTACTTGGCATATGAGCAAAAATAGCAACCACCATGTTATAGACATTTTAATCCTTCCCAATCTCATCATTATCAGCCAACAACCTTAAATTGTTAATGTTAGTGTGGAACTAGAAAAGCAAATCTTCTGCAACGTCAAACTGAAGGAAGGAAGAAGAACCAGAGCAACTTAAGGAAGGCACATGCAACAGAACAACTTAAGGAAGGCAGTTGAACCAGAACAACTTAAGGCAGGCAGATGAACCAGAGCAACTAAGGTAGGCAGATGAACATTATGCACTCTCGTTGTATACATGCCACCTAAACACTGTTTTGCTGGATGGTAAACTTGTTAAAAAAGAAAAATCCAGAGGCAAGCAATGTCTATTTTTTGGAGTACCCAGAAACAATATCAAGTTCTACATCAACAACATTTGTGGATGGCCTCCAAAATATCTTGTCAAGACGTGCACCCGCTATGACCAACCAGGCGTGAACTTTGCAGGCACTGACCATGTTTGTTGTCAAGCAGCTCCAGTTTGACAAGGACGTCACTTCTCATCTTGGCAAACCTGGCTCGTGCATCTTGTCTGCAGCGCAACACCAGTCTGTGGCAAACAACAGCGGTCAGTGTGGAAATAACAGCAGTCAGTGTGGAAACAACAGCATTCAGTGTGGAAACAACAGCAATCAGTATGGAAACAACACCAGTCTGTGGCAAACAACAGCGGTCAGTGTGGAAATAACACCAGTCAGTGTGGAAACAACAGCAATCAGTATGGAAACAACACCAGTCTGTGGCAAACAACAGCGGTCAACGTGGAAACAACACCAGTCTGCGGCAAACAACAGCAGTCAGTGTGGAAACTAGTCTATATGTCTAGTCTAGCACCGTTAGCAAAAAGGAACTCTTTACATGATACATCAACAAGACATGGCAGTAACTGAATAATTACCTTGAAAAACTCTCAGTGGCAAAAACTGTATATGTCAGTGTTGAAACTATTCTACATGACAAGTACCTTGAACAGAAAGGTACTCTAGTCTTTACATAACACATCATCACAACATGGCAGCAACTGAGTAACTCTCCCCAATTCCCCTGAAGAGCTCTCCAACAAGACCCTCAGTTGCAGAGGTACAGTTCTGTTGATGTTATCATCTGGTCAAATCTAAGAAATTTAGACGTTTGGAAATATGTTCACTTGCGCACCGACTCAACTCATAAGGGAAGCATTCATGGTACATTAATTGCACAACACTTTCATTAAATTCATTAGATTCAAACCCAGGTCCTCTCAACTGAGGTTGGCGCTTTACCATAGCCACCCATAGCACAGAGAAGGGGAAGATGGCAGTATTAACTTTTTGGAACTATATATGTGTTGGTTTGAATCAGGGTTGAAAAAAATCATGATTTTTATTTTTTTTAAATCGGGTTTTTAAAATTTAAATCGGATTTATTTTATTTATTTTTTTTAAATCTTGTATATATATATATATTTATATAGATGTTTAAATTAGTAAACTCTTTCAAACATGTTCTATTCAAATCGATTTTGGGTTCTTAACAGAGGGTACATGATTTTTGCTTATATAAAGACATTAGACAATGTCCACAAGGCCTCACCCCCTGTAGTTGCATAATCTGTCTTGGAAAGGAAAGCATGCTGTGTGTCTGTGGCTGTAGCAGTGGTAATTATTGTTTGCCTATAGGGTGGATTAGCACATGTCCAGGGCTCTGTGTACTCTAAGGGTCTCTAATCAGAATACAAACTGGTACAGTATTAAACAACTGAGTCAACATACTGAATTGGTAACAACTAGCACAAGCTATCAGTGGACTTTAACTCAGGGCTTCTGTGTTGAAAAGATACTTCCTTTGGAAGACAAGTTTGTGTGGCTTCACTGCATTCAGAAAGGGAATAGCTCAAACATACACAATGTCATAAAATATTTGACTATCAGGCTATCTGGTGACAATACAGCTACACAAGCGTGCGCACTTTGTGTTTTGTATTAAAAACATACAAAACTTTGTTGATATTGATGCTTGTAAACAATTATTTGTGTTAAATTCATATAAATCAGCGATTAAAAAACTGGAAGTAAAAAAACCCATAAATCAATGATTTTTTTGGAGTGATTTAAATCATGATTTAAATCAAATGATTTAAATCAAACAACCCTGGTTTGAATGATGCCATAACAGTCACTTCAAAGTTCGGTGATTATTATGTCCTAATTCAGGATATATGTGATCCGTTTGACTAGAGAATTGGCTGGCAAAAGTCTACCGCAGTTTAACAAGATTGCCATCTAAGGCAAAGGCCCAGCTGGCAAGTGGACATGGAAGCCATTGGCTTATCGAGAGTCCAACATGTTTAATCTATGTGTAATCCGCCCTCCTGAGATATGTGTCTGTCTTGTTTTTAAACATATTCTCGCTGCTAGCAGTTACATAAGCTGTAGATAATTAGTTCAATTCATTGATTGTCTTCTATGAGAACGAGTACTTCCGGCAGGGTTGAAAAAAAATACAAAATGGTACAGTATTAAACAACTGAGTCAACATACTGAATTGGTAACAACTATCACAAGCTCTAAGTGGACTTTAACTCAGGGCTTCTGAGTTGAAAAGATACTTCCTCTGGAAGACAAGTTTGTGTGGCTTCACTGCATTCAGAAAGGGAATAGCTCAAACATACACAATGTCATGAAATATTTGACTATCAGGCTATCTGGTGACAATACAGCTACACATGTGTGCACACTTTTTGTTTTGTATTAAAAAACATAAAAAACTTTGTTGATCTCGATGCTTGTAAACAATTAGTCGTGTTAAATGCATATAAATCAGTGATTAAAAAAACCGGAAGTCAAAAAAATCATAAATCACTGATTTTTTTTAGTGATTTAAACCATGATTTAAATCAATGATTTAAATCAAACAATCGTGACTTCCAGATATCCAATCTACACTGATCCTTTACTAAAGTTACCTCATGTCCTCTAGTTCTATTATCTTTTTTAAGTGAGGAAAAATATTTCTGTCAATATTTTTTTACCCATTCAATATCTTAAAAACTTCAATCTGATCTCCTCTTAACCTCCATGTCTCTAGAGTTGTTAAACCAGATTCTTTCAGGTGTTCTTATACAAAGGTATAATTATCTTTTTTCCATTTCTCCTAATCAACCCAAGAATTTGATTATCCTTTGAAGTTGCAATACTACACTGCTTTGAAACTTTCATATCAGCACTTATTCTAACTCCTTTTCTTTTACAGTAGTACCCAGAACAGTATCTCCCATTTTATAGTTTACATCCAAGTTCCTGTGTCCTGTATGTAGGCATTTACATTTCCCAAAATTTATTAACATCTGCCATTTCTCAGACCATTTAACTGATTTGTCTAGATCGTTTTGTAAATGTTGTTTATCGCCTTCATTGCTAACCCTTCTAAACACTTTTGTGTCATCCGCAAATTTCAGTACATTGCTTGTTACATTATCGTCCAAGTCATTGAGAATAATAAAGGTTCTAAGACTGATCCTTGTGGTACCCCAATCAAAACTGATTTCCAGTTTGAAACCTCCCCATCTACTACAGCACACTGTTTTCTGTCAGTCAGCCATTGTTCTATCCAGTCGATTATGCCATCCCCGATACCATGGGCTTTTAATTTAAGTAGTAATCTTTGATGTGGCACTTTGTCAAAAGCTTTCTGAAAATCTAAGTATATAATATCTACTGGTGAACCCTCTTCTCTCCACTTAGTGATTTCTTTAATAAAAAAACATTTGTAAAGCATAACATCGCTTTTAGGAATTCATGTTGAGATGGATTTAATAGTTTATGCCATACAAGGAAATCCACAATATGGTCTTCAATTAATCTTTCTAATAATCACTGATGTTAAACTCACTGGTCTGTAATTATCTGACTTTTTCCTTGAACCCTTTTTAAATAATGGTATGATGTTTGCTTCTTTCCATTCAAAAGGAACCACTCCCTCTTTTTATGACAAGTTGAACACTCTTACAAGTGGTATACTAATTTGTTCTACTGCTTCCATTAGTAGTTTTGGAGGAATTTCATCCACTGCAGGTGATTTATTGTCCTTCATTGCCTTTATTTTCTTAACTACATTTTCTGGAGGTACAAATTAACTGCCGTAAATATTCCGATTTAGCCAACTGAAATTTAGCATCTGGAACTAGTAATGAACGAATATCCCCTCTGGTAAACACTGAACTGAAGTAACCATTTAGGTCTTCCGCCATTTAAAACCCCTGTGATATTATATTACCAGCACTATCTTCTAGAGGTCCTACCTTGTCTTGCATGTTTTGTTTACTGTCTAATTTCATTCGTAGCTGCCTCTTTGTAATTTGTGTAGTCTTCATCCTTTCTGGTACGCCTATAAACCCTCCACATATTTTGCTTGTACGCTATTTTTGTAATAGATTCTTTTGAGAAGTGTTTCTTTCTAGACCGTTTGCCTTGCTTGATCAATGATACTCTCAATTACGTATTTTAGAATGTTCCAACATTCATCTGAGCTCTTATTTCTCAGCATGTTATTCCAATCTAGCTTTGCTAAGTATTTTTTCATATCATTATATTTACCTTTGTGGAAGTTTCTCCTGCATTTTTTTTATTTATACTTTCTGATTTTACTTTGATGTCAACATGTATCTGATTATGATCACTGTTACCCAATGGTTCATGTATTTTGACATTGTCCACTAATTCATTTTGTCAAGACAAAACTATGTTGGTTGTAGCACGTGTTGAGTAAGGAAGCTATCCTGAATTAAAATTAGAAACTGTTGGTCACAACCCCCTGTACTCTCTAGAGATTTCCATTCTATGTGTCCATGGTTAAATTTTCCCATTATGATAAATTCCCCTTTACTCACTTCCTTTGCAGTGTTTTGTATTTTTCTGTTATCCTCTTCATTTATGTTTGGACTTCTGTAAACTAATCCAATAGTTAATGTTGAATTTCCTGTAACTATATTGCATCAAACAGCTTCATCGCAATTTGCTTCCCTTTCTAATTTTATTTTGTAAGCCTGAATAAATTCTTTAATATATAAAATGATCCCCCTCCCCTTCTTCCTATTCGACCTCCCACAAATATTGCGTATCCTGTCAGTCCTAATTCAGCATCTGATATGTCTTTGCTGGCCCATGATTTGGTTATACCAATTATGTGAGGGTTAATATCTTCTACCATTATGTTTATTTAATTTTTCTTATTTACTATGGTCCTAGCATTTGAACACATTTTTAACCAGCTTTAGTAATGTTTTCCAGATATTTTGTTACTGGTTTGTGTGTACAAGTGGCCTCTTGTCTTGTCTGAGGTACCTCTAAATCACCCCGTCTAAGTCACCCCTAGGTGTGTCTAGTTAAGATGATATAACTCCTCCAAGCCAGAACTGGGGATATAAAGTTTTACATTACAGCACATTACTGAACTTAATTATGTAAATGATAAAATAACACAAAAGCTTGAAATACCAAAATACTTAACCGTCAAGCACGTTGACCAATCGATGCAAATTACTTTCCTTGACAGGAAATGCTTATAAACTACTTTATAAATGTGTCTAGTGGCAATCAATAATAATAGTAACATCTAGATATAATATTTTGTGATGTCCACTTCATGATGTAAATATGGACCAGCATGTTGCCATGGTAACGACTGACCTGTATTCGTAGTTGCCAGTGTCGACCCTGTAGAGGGGTTCCTGTAGGGCGGCATAGCTGTACTCCTCGTCATCCATCTCCTTCACCTTCAGACAGTACGACTGAAACACACGCAACTAATTATTATTACTACTACTACTAACATTTACATGTATCTGGGACCAGTCTATTCATAGGCACGTACAGTCATTGTAAAAACATACATGCAATCATAACTACACCATTTTTATACTTACATATATTAAAATAAATAAATAAAGTATAAGATTACGATAAATAAATAATTATAATAAATAACTAAAACACATGAAACTCAAATTTGTATGTTTGAAGCTGATTATAGTGGATACGTTGAAATGTAACCAGCTGTCTTTTGTAACTACAGCTCTGTTCACGGTAAACAGCTAGCTTTTGTAACTACAGCTCTGTTCACTGTAAGCAGCTGTCCTCTGTAACTACTGCTCTGTTCACTGTAAGCAGCTGTCTTTTGTAACTACAGCTCTGTTCACTGTAAGCAGCTGTGTTTTGTAACTACAGCTCTGTTCACTGTAAGCAGCTGTTTTGTAACTACAGCTCTGTTCACTGTAAGCAGCTGTCTTTTGTAACTACAGCTTTGTTCACAGTAAGCAGCTGCCTTTTATAACTACAGCTCTGTTTACTGTATGCAGCTGTCTTTTGTAACTACAGCTCTGTTCACTGTAAGCAGCTGTCTTTTGTAACTACAGCTCTGTTCACTATAAGCAGCTGTCTTTTGTAACTACAGCTCTGTTCACTGTAAACAGCTGTCCTCTGTAACTACAGCTCTGTTCACTGTAAGCAGCTGTCTTTTGTAACTACAGCTCTGTTCACTGTAAGCAGCTGTCCTTTGTAACTACAGCTCTGTTCACTGTAAACAGCTATATTTTGTAACTACAGTTCTGTTCACTGTAATCACCTGTCCTTTGAAACTAGTAGTTCAATACAACCAGCTGCAATCCATTTAACATGATGATGCCTACAATGAATGCCAAGGGATGTGGAAGTTACCATAATGATGGGCACAAATAGATACAAATTTTGTTAATCTAATCTGATGCTTCTGGTATAATTTATAACTACATTTCTGACAACTATCCATTGTTCCAGATGTATTAGACAGTACAGGTACAAAGCTATGTTATATGTGCTTACAATAGGAAAAGCTTGGGTGTCACATTTGTCCAGTACAAAGTGGGCCCTTGCACACATTGTATTAACACCTTCCACAAGATTTGTGATTTGATTATAAATTATAATTTAATTTACCTAACAACATCTATCCATCCATTGTTGTTAACAAGTCTCACAAGTATCCATCCATTTGTTTCCCAAAGGTTAGACGTAATTATTCTTGTGTTGATTTCTAATGTATTCATTCTTACATAACCATCTTAAATGCTGACACACTCTGTATCTGTTCTACGACAATACAGATAAAATTCTATAAAAATATTTTTAAGACATTTTGCAGAGATAGCAGACTTATACTGTTCATATATAAAAAGTGTGGCAATATACAAACAAATTAATTCTATAAAAATAAAAGGCACCTTTAAAGGCACCTTTCAGAGGCACAGACTGCAGACAATAATGGTCATACAAAATAGTGAACATTTATCAGGATAGTTTGTTTTCGTGTTGAAATTATTATTTTGACATATACAAACTTGTTTTTACCATGGTGGAAATTGTCATGGTCTTATCGAGGAGAATTCATCAGGACATCATTAGCACTGATGAAGTCACCTTGATAAGATTTACAAACTTCAAAGACGTTTTGCAGACATAGCATACTATAATATTCTCACAAGATACTCAAACTTGGCATCAAGGTATTTCTTTATAGTCAGTCGTGTGTCTGGTACAGCCTTGTTGAGGAATGTGTTCAGATCAGCAATCATCTGAAAATAAACACCATGCAATTCATAGATAGAATGGGTAATATTATATGAATTTAGAGTTTGTATATGTTCTCTCACTCTTACAACCATGTGGAGGCTGTCATTGACACAACAGATAACACAGAGAGAGACATCCGAGTTAAAAGAGGAAAGTTCTTACGGAACTGAAAGTATAACAATTGGGAATTTTATATAATTAAATGACATTTGTCTTTTTCTTCATATGAATACGCCACATTTAGGTAAGTGTAATATGTTACAAGGATGTCAACAGTGTTTCCATCATTTCATTAGGTTCATGACAAATTATTTATAGCCCTTTGCTTGGAATGTTTCCCTTTGCCAAAATGTTTCTGTCAGCAGTTAATCGCTCCAGACAGACTGAATGAGGATGCAAATATAGCAAAATAACAAGAAAACAAGATACAAATTTGCAATCTGGTAAAAAGGAACAATTAGACAAATTCAAACCCATGAATCCTGAAGAGATACTCACAGGTTTAACAGTCTGCAGCATTTTGATAGCAAATCTCTCAACCTCGCGATGTGCCTCGCCAAACTGAGTGAAAGCCTCACTTGCATTCGCCTGAGGTTCACGCACACCAATGCCAGCAAACACGTCTCCAAAGGCTGCAGTTGAACAAGCATGTAGGAAGTCACAACTTCACCAAATTGTCAAGGCATTCAGTTCTAAGAATTTTTTAGATATGCTACTTTGATATATAAAAGCAACATTCAGCCCACAGTTCAGTCATTCATGGAGTGTATTTTGATAACATAATGCACAGTTGAATTAAAAACACTCCACAAATTCAATGTTTTGTTATGTAGGTTAACTCGAACAAGAAGAAACCTAAAAATAAAATGAATATTTAAGTCTGCATGTTATGAATGGTTGTAACAACTTTATATTTATCTAAATAATAACAATACATACACTTCACTGTACATAACAATGTTAATACCCAGCAATTAAGTATGACAGAAGAAATTTACTCATAATATCACCAATTTCTACCACTCCTTGTCACGATCATAACCATATTCGTGTAAAATGATGAATCTAAAAATAAAAGTAGGAGCTACCATCTTTCAAAATGTTGTCTAAACTGTTGTGATTGGTAAAGATATAAAGTAATATTGAAATTTTCGTACATAAACTGTATGTTTTCTTGGATCATTGAAATAATTATTATTATTACTATTATTTAAATATTAGTCATATATGCCAGTTTACATGATATGAGTAATGATTTAGTGACTCAGTGTGTATACCATCCCTTAGAAAAACCACACAGAGATTTCTACTGACCACGATGGGCTTGTGAGAGGTCAAAGAAGCCTTTGAGCAGGCGGTGTGAATGAGCCATCAGACCACGGTACATATCTGCTGTCTTCTCTAGTTCTTCTAGCTTCTTCACAAGGGCATCTGTAGCCACAACACAGGGGTATTTATACATACAACATAGCTCATCTGCATTTAACAAGGGCATCTGTACACACAACACATGACACTTCACACGGGCATTTATACATACAACATAGCTCATCCTGCATTAAACAATGGCAACCGTTCAATAGCTCATCATCGAAAGAATTAACTTTGATCATTTGCTCAGGTAATTTGCAAACGTGTGAAAAGTTTTACATCACAGTATATAGAGTCAAACAACTTTTAATGTCTTTGTTGAATTTTATTAGGATCCTGTAAAAAGTTATTTAATAGTGTGTCTGATGATTTCATCCAAACTAGTTAAACTTTTGCACTAGCATGCAATAGTGGATGCCAGATAACTTTGTTTTTCGATAATATGATTCTAAAATGATACAAGTGAAACAATTTAATTTTGGTAGGATCGTTACAGAGGATGATGCCCCCACTGTGGTTGAGAGAGCTGCCTGTTAGTGTTACAGGGAATGGAACTAACCTTCACATAGGATGGTCCTACTGTGGCTGAGCGGACTGACTGTTAGTGTTACAGGGAATGGGCTGAGGTGAGAGAGAAACTAACCTTCACAGAGGATGGTCCTACTGTGGCTGAGAGGACTGACTGTTAGTGTTACAGGGAATGGGCAGAGGTGTGAGAGGAACTAACCGTTACAGAGGATGGCCCGACTGAGACCGAGGGAGTCTGCTGTGCCTGAATTCATTGTCTCCACCACCCGATGTTTTACTTTCTTCAGCACTGCAACAAATTAGATTTTGACAACAAATTACACCAAAAAGCTCCTACTTTATAGATTCAGCTGAGCAACTTTGCTGCATCAGCAAATTAATTACTTACTGGACTTTAGTCTTGACACAAGCACTCCATATGACAAACTGAGCAACATCTGTTTTTTGTAGACACAAAATATCATTGTCACATAATTATATTTAGTATTTTATATGAACTGTATATAAACAACAAGTTTCCTTAAATCAAGTTAAATGTGAACTCATTACAACTGAAGTTGGGTGAGATAACACAGCTAAACATAATTCCACGGAGAGCTGTTTTTGAACATGTACTGCATAACAGCTGATGTAGATAATCATACTGTGATACAGGTTCGTTTCTACTTTCTGGTCTTACAGATTTCTGCAACCAGTTATACATACCTGTGTGTATCGCTCAGGGTCGGCACCTATGCTGATGAAATACTTTATGACCAGTAATTGCAATGTTTGATTTGAGGTAATCCTGCACTGGCTGGCGTTTTTAAAGAATAATATAATACAATAATTCTTCCAAATGCAGATCCAGACTCACCAATATCCAGAGTCTTGCCTTGCTTCTGGTCAGCATGCAACTTGTTGTAGTTGATAACAACCTCACCCTTGATGGACAAAACACATTTTAATTATTGACACAATTTGTGTCACACAAAACAAAATTATACCCCCATGAATCATTCTGCATCATTTCACCAAATGGCTGGTGAACTTCCAACTTCAACTTCAACTTTATTCTCAAAAACCTTATTAGGTTACATGAGAATCACAATGTTGCATACTGTTACAATGTGAGATGGCTATAAGTGTATGTAATCCAGGCTTCAATAATACTTATAAATTACATTGGTAAATGGTTTTACCAAAATACAAAACACAAAAGTATCACAGGAAGATCTACTTACAACTTAAAGCTATTTAAAATCTCCTGTACGAATTTACATAATTTAATTAGCTTTGCATGGCTTGTCAAATTAAACAACTGGTCCATTTTTAAAGTGTTTGGTCTCACAAAATAATATCTAGAAATAAATTTAATTCTAGCTTCTTGAAAAAAAGTACATTTAAACAAATAATGAAACTCATCTCCAATATCATTACAATCACACAGAGTACAAAATCTCTCTTGCCTATCGATTCCACTATACCTGCCTTGCTGAATAGGCAACCGATGATTACAAGTACGAAATTTACACAGAGGTCTAGATAGATTTGGTGGTAACACCAGCAAATATTTCTCCATTTTAAAATCATGTTTAATTATTCTGTAGGTTATACACCCATCGCTATTGCAAATATTACTACCCCACTGCTGATGATACTGGTCAGGAAGTTTCAATTTGACAACTGCTTTAAACCATTTAAGATTCACTATTTCTTGATTCAGCCACAAGTTAGATAGGCCAGTGTTATTTAAAATGTATTTAACATGAGTAATCCAAGGGGGATTCAAAGATATTTTTAACATATAATTGATATAATAATTTATACATAATGCAAGACAGTTTAGATTCCTTTCCCATCAATAGTTTTCCCCAAAAATTCAACAATCTACTGTTTATTTTAATATTTAGTGGAAATTGCCCAAGTTCTCCATAAACCATGGAAGTATGTGTTCTATTGTTTACCCCAAGTAAAATTTTACAAAATTTCCTATGTAGCTTTTCAGTTAACATAATATTTTCACATCCCCATACTTCACATCCATATAACAATACTGGGCATATAAGGGAATCAAATAGTTCTAACTGGATATCAACAGGAAGTTTTAGCTTCCTAGCTTTAGAAATTAAACATAACATTGCTCGGTTTGCCTGTTCATATAAATGTCTGATTGCTTTAGAGAATCTACCATTATAGTTAAAATTAATTCCTAGATAGTTATACTTATCTACAATGGCAAGCTTATTTGGTCCAAATTTAAATTCTGGCAATTTTCTAATCTTCCCCCTTGAGAATACTAACACCTTAGTTTTGGCAGTATTAACATGCAATTTCCAAGTTTTGCAATAGTTAAATAGGGCGTCAAGTGCAGATTGTAACTGAGTAGGTGACTCTGCTAATACAATTGTATCATCAGCATACAGCAACACAAAAAGCTTTAGATACACAACAATGTCCTCTTTTTCAAAACAATTTTCCATTAGACTAGAAATGTAGGTTAAACCCCCATATGCATTTGACAGATGTGTTTCAAGATCATTCAAAAATAATGCAAACATTAGTGGTGACAAATTTTCGCCTTGTCGAACTCCAATATTACATGGGAAGAAAGGTGACAAATGTTTTGTAAATGTATTCATAATACATGATTTGGCTTCCTTATATAAGTTAAATATCACAGTGAAAATGTTTCCATCAATATTATTTGATAATAATTTCAACCATAGGAATGTTCTGTTTACAGTGTCAAAAGTTTCTCCATATTAACATCATGGAGAAATACCATGTGTGCCCAAACAACGTATATGACAATTAATAAAACCTGATCTCTGTAGTTCAAATACTTTGTAACAAATTACAATTTTAATGTAGGTAAAAATAAATGATTGGAGAATAGAAAATATTTAAAACTGAATATACTACCCTGAAATTACTGCATCATGTGACTTGGTGGCTCTGTGGTAGAAGATTGGACTATCGGTCGAGGGACCGGGGTTTGAAACCACCTCTTGCTGTTTCGAAACTTGGGCAATTTCATTCACTCCACATCGCCTGTGTCTTACAGAACAGACATTAAAAGCTGTTGCCCCTTCTATCTATCCTCTATAAAACTGTTGATAGAAATGTGTCCGAATGTGAAGAATCAACAGTACCTTCACAGCCTGTATACATCGGGCAACTTCCACCTTTGTCTTCCCTTTCACACATTTCCCATTGACTCCCACAATCTCATCCCCAGATGCCAGGGTGCCATCCTTTGCCGCAGGGGTATTGTCAAAAACTTGAACCACGTAGAGACAAGGGCAATAAGGTGCTCCACCACCTATGCTGATTCCAATAAGATTCTGTGGGTCCTTTACAAGAGTAACACTTCCAGATGTCACCATCATACCCCTACAACAACAACACTTCCAGATGTCACCATCATACCCCTACAACAACAACACTTCCAGATGTCACCATCATACCCCTACAACAACAACACTTCCAGATGTCACTATCATACCCCCACAAAAACAACACTTCCAGATATCACATAAACATATATTTCATGTATGTAATCATTATTATATATATCACGAAAGTCACTTGACAATAACCATACATATAAATATAAAATAATGATGCTTTGTGATGAAAGCAGTTAACATGTGATTTAGGAAAATATTGCCCACTGGACATGATAAACGTACTTATATTCAATTATTACACATGTGAAACAGTTAGTGCGTGTCAGTTTAAAATCTTATGTTATGTAGCTGCGAACCAGAATAGGTTCGGAAGTGCCACACGCAAGCCTTAGTTTTTAAGCAACTGGACCTGTGCTACTAAGCCAAGGAATGACACAATTATTATAATTTATTAAGTGTAGTATGACACAGACTGTGACAGAACTTTGACAGTATCATGACACGACTCCTATGCATTGTATTGTTAGGTCAATACTATATAATATGTGTTAAATAAATAGTAATATAATAATTTGTTTCCTTGATAGTATTAAAAAATTATCTCATCGTGTCAAGTTCAACTCAACTTCCATGTCGTTTGACCGGCTAACCGGCTATGATATGACATGGGCTAGGCTAGGGCCTAGGCCTAAGCTAGGGATTCGACCATATGTTATACGTTTATTTTGACAGTTTCCATCATTATTTAGCATAGACGTCTGCTACGTGTGACGGACCTAAACTAAACCTAACTAAAATGTATAACCTGAATGTCATAGTGATAACTTACAGTTTATCTTCTTGTAAATAATCGTCCATCATTATTGATGCTTGTTGGCAATGTTGCGTCAATTATTTCGATGAATAGCTTAGTAATTCCATCCGCAGTATCTTTAACGTGAAAGAACTGAATTTTCCTTTTATAAATTGTCGTTCATTGTCGTTTTAATAATTTAACCAAGTTGGAATATACGATATTTTTACCAATACATTTGTCAACAATCCTAACGGGTCCACTTTCTCTTACACAGCAAACAAGAGGGCTAGATGGCGCTACGTGGTCGTTTAATTACCGAACAGCATCGAAAAGGAACGTCTAAGGTACCGAGCCGCAGTAAGCGGTACCGCGACCTTAAACGACATCAACACCTACACGAAGAGAGCACAACTTCAACTGTTGCTGCGACGTTTATCAACGACAATATAGTTCAAATTGAACTTGATAGCTTACTATGCTGAACAATTACTTATACATGACCTGATACTAATTAGATAAAAGAAAGGTGCATCATTGCTCTGATAAGGATGATGATCCGCAGTTTGAAATAAATGGTACGGACGTTTCTGCATGTGAGAAAACTATACATCTGGGAAAAGTACTTAGTACTATACGGATTTCAACTATGGCCACTGTGGCATGACAGTGTTAACAAGATGTGCATACAGTGGCGTAATGCTTTGGGTAAGGTATGGAAGCTACCATATGGTTCGCACATAGATTTAATACCAATAATTGCTGAATGTACTATACCTTTAGATGTTGCTTTGGTCTATAAGTTTATAAAGTTTTATAGAACAGTAGTCAGACAACATGGTTGTTAATTATATAGCAAATACAATGGCATTTGTTTATAGATCCATTATGGGCAAGAATGTAAAACGCATTATGTCCAAATATAACACGATTCACCATGAACTATTTGTATGCGCCTATATGAGAGCTATTAGGCATAAATGTAAAGAAATGTGGAATATCGATGTCAATGCTACATACTATGACAATGCAAAAAATATTTGTGAATTGGTGGAAATGAAAGATTGTAACAATGACGCTGTCTTAAATAAGGAAGAATGTAATGCTGTGATTTCATGTCTCACCACAATATAATTGGTTTTCTAGCTGCTATTTCTAACTTATAGTTATTTGTTTAATATGTACATGTTTGTGGATCTTGGGTCCGAATAAAGATGATAATAATAATAATAATAATCGATAAATACAAGTGTACTGAAAACCATGGTTTAAATCGAAACAAGTCATGGGTTTTGGGCTGTGCGCCTAAAATAGGCCGTCCTGTTATCAATGCGCCGATTGGCCTGTCAGACCACAAGGAGGTAGTATGTACCCCTTAGATGTACGTGAAACATAGCGAACCAGTGATCACAAAGACGTCCTCGCGCAGTCACAAACCCAGCGACCGAGCTCGTTTTGCGGCAGCGCTCAGCCTCACCTCACGGAAAACGCTGTTCCACTTGCCAACATGCGAACAACAACTGAACTTCTTCAATTCTAGCATCAGAATGTTGCTGTACAATTCTAGCATCAGAATTTTGCTGGACACGCATCTTCCAGCAGAACGCGAAATCAGACTTATCAGCCGCCGTCAGAACGCACTTCTTTCTAGAAACCAACTACTGTACAGGTTGTACAGAAACAAGGCTAACCGTGAGAGAAAATCATAACAACGAAAGTACTACCAACGGAAAATCCAGTCTCTCGAAAATGAACACCCAAAACAATGGTGGAACAATGTGAAAGATCTTGCAGGTGTTAAAGTAAAGTGTGACAATCTACAAGCAGTGCTCTCGCCAAAGACATATGTGACTTCTTCAATTCCGTGTCGAATGACTTTACTCCACTGTCACCCAATGACACCTTTTTACCACCGGGAGCTGACACCATCGTCACTGATGCCTACATCATCAACGTTAGCGAAGTAGCCAAATCACTATCGCGAGTTAAAACAGACAAAGCAGTAGGCCCCGGTGAGACCCAACTGGACCCTACACGACTATGCCACCATCCTCGCTCCTCCCGTCTGTGCGATCTTTAACAGCGGCCTACGAGAAGGAGCCGTGCCCATGCTGTGGAAATGCACCGACATTCGACCTATACCCAAAGTAAGACCTACGCTCATCCACAAAGACTTACGCCCAGTTTCTCTAACACCGGTCCTATCGAAGTGCCTGGAGAAATTCATCTGTGATTGGATAACGGACATTGCCAGCAACCAGGTCGACCCCAAACAATATGGGTTAATAAAGGGAACATCCACTGAGCACGCATTGATCGAGCTGTTACACGAGTGGAAATACGCACTCGACACACCCGAAACCATGAAACGTATCCTTCTTGTCGATTTTAGCAAAGCTTTTGATAGAGTTGACCACCATGCTCTACTTACTAAATGCACTTCACTTGGACTCCAGAACGTCATCATCATCAAATGACTGACATCTTTCCTGGGCCAACGCAAACAGCGAGTAAAGATCGGCAACGTGAAATCGGATTTCACTACTATCAATGCAGGTGTTCCCACAAGGAACAATATTCGGCTCTATCGGCTTGATGCACCACATACACGACTTACAAACATCCTGCGGACATGTGAAATATATTGACTACAAACAGTAGCAACCGAAGTCGCACTGTGGACGGCGAACAACAAAATGGCACTCAATTACGATAAGACGAAGGAGCTACGCATCTGTTTCAAGAGATCACCGTTAGACATCCCGCCGCTAACCATCAACGACAGACCCATCGAACAAGTGAAGTCAACACGACTATTAGGTGTCACACTAACAGCTGATTTAAAGTGGCAATCCCACATTGACGAAATAACCGCCAAAGCATCGCAACAACAACAATGTTTCATAATACTGCTCAGCCGAGCTGGAGTTGAATAACACCACCTCGTTAACATTTACACATCGATCACTGGTCCGATCAGTGGTTGAATACGCTTGCCAGGTGTGGCACACGATTTTAACTAAACCGCAAACGAAGCAGCTCGAATCCATACAAAGACGAGCAATGCGCATAATCTTCTAAAATATGCTTTACGCCGAAGTCATCGTCACAGCGGGAATCCCAACACTGGCAGACCGGAGGGAAACACTATGCAGAACTGTATTTGCGAACATGCAAATACATAATCACAAGTTGCATCATCTTCTGCCTCCAGTTAGGGAACCTACACACTCAACCCGAAGTAACTGCAAGTACACTATGCCTCGATGCAGAACTGAACGATTCAAGAACTCTTTTATACCGTATGTACTTTACCACTGGCAGTAGACCTGATCATGACTTTATTTTATTCTACAACCTACTTTTACTTGTAAGTAATACAAAACCGAATTTTAACTTCGTTACTTGTGTGCACGAAATTCAATGCAATGCCCTACATTTAATACTCTCTTTTATTTATTTATATGCAACTGAATGTTTTTAATTTAATATATATTATATTTATTTACATGCAACGTAATGCTTATAATTTAATACTGTATACTATATGTATATGTCATATTTATACTATATTTATTTATATGCAATTTAATGCTCAATTAATTCATTGCCTTTTATTTTTTATCCCTTTTAATGTATGGAATTATATTTATCATGTACGCCTACATATGTACTATTCAGCTATATTTTTGGCTGCAAAGCATAATAAAACTATTATTAGAAAATAACTAACCACGTGTAGCTAAAATTAAGAATATTGCGCCACTGGTTTGCGCAGAATATGTTCTAATATTCTACGTCCAACCCCTGCCTGGAGCGGGCGTCTGCTGCTCGACCAACTGAGAGATCGAACACATACCAGCCTGGTATGCTACACGCTTTGTGTGCGGTTACAAAGCATCCTGGGTTGGTGGAATTGTTTTCATGGTCTTATTCCTTTGGCAGAATAGCTCTCTCCGTGCCTCGTTAACAGAGTCCATACTTCTACTCTTGTCATCGAGGACAACAGTGAAGCGTTCCAGAAATTGGAAATGTTGTGATTCCAGGTACAAATGGCTGCACGAATTCAGTGTCATGTAGATTAAAGTTTCGGCCACTTCAGTGTATGCATTCCCATGCCATGTGTTCGCGCTACCGAACACGTCGTATCGCGGCCTGTGAAGCCGTGGAAATGGATTTGTTTTTTCCCCAGAGCATGACAAATGGCACTAACATGAAGATGCGTAAAGTTCCTGTCTCTACCAAAGGCCACCCAGATGTCTGCAGCTGAATACAAAGTGACAAGCTCATAAAACTGACCGATAACAAGAACAAGGACGTCAGTATCCACAGTGCGCACCAAGCAGGTGGTAGATCCCATTTCGAAGGCATTCTGCAAGTGAATCAGTAGTCGAATGTCTGCCTCCTGGTGATCACACAACACCATGCGATAGTTGGTCCCTCAAACGAACTCACATATCTTCCTACGAATCTCTTTACCTCGCTTTTCTCGTTTGGACTGTTTGATTAAGCTGGTGAGGTACGCATCACAGACCACCTTACGTCTTTTGTCGATCTCTAATTGCTTCATGACGTGAGGTAAGAAAAAACCGTTAGCGTACTCATCAAACGTGATGCTATTGTTTGGGGTAAGGACATGCACCTCATCAGCACCATCAAGAGCTTTTGTGTCGAATGACGTACAAGGTTCTCCCTGACCTTTTTGCACCAGGAGCTTTCCTGCTTGGTCTTGGACTGTGGCGTAAGATATCTGACGAGGGCCACTGAGTTATTTTTTATAGAGTCATGGATGGAGCGTGTGCGGTCAACAATCAGCGACTTGTGGTAGTTGTCTCATTGATCTTTACCCAGTCCTTCGATAGTGCTTCGCTATTTACCACCGATTCATCCATAACACTGTGGCTGTGCAAGGCCAGCAGTTCAGAATCTTTCTTGAATGGGTTTCCCACGTCAACGATGGTTTGATGTAGAACCATCACTTACTCCTTGATTTCTGATCAGAGAGGTCTTCCTCGTGGTGGGTTCTCTCAACGTTACACACAGGAAGGTTCTCAAACTCTTTTCGTATTCGGGCTTGCTCAGGTCCTGCTATCATCTATTTGCTGAAAACTGATGGATTTTCAGCGTGCCCTACAGCGCCACCGAACCCTTGATAAGTTTGGTGTTCTGCTGATATTCGATTCATTGTATTGGGAACAACCCAGTGGCCATGCTCTTAAAATTCCTTAAGGATGGATGGGTGCTGGTTCTCAATGTCACGGATATGAACAGGGAACATAGTTCTGGTGAACCAGGGCAAAGAACTACGTAAAGGGAAAAGTCCCGCTGGTGTGAGCTCTGATGAAGATTATGCCCACAATCTCAGTCCCAGTACAAAAATGTTGGACTCTTTGCAATCATCTCCTGCATCCATGCTTCTTCTGTCTCATCGTCGTGGTGCTGCTCTGTATCATGGAAGGCGTGTTGTTGGAGTTTCGCCAAGGCCAAAGTACTGACATGTCGGGTTCTGGTGAACTGGGAAGACCTGAGGAACAAGTCAGCTGTGCCTGAATATGCAAGTCTGCCTGCGTCCGTGCATTTGTCCATCCAGAGCCCCCCGAGTGGTCATCGTATGTTTCCTGATCGCCATATCCATGTGAAGCCCACCAAACATTGCAATGTACGTGTCCTCACCATGCGTTTGAGGAAAATTCCACGGCACAAACTTTGCCAGGGCATACAGTGGATCATCATAGTCACATACTGGAATGTTTCCTTGGTTGAGGAATTCCGTGGCTTTGCTTTGGACACCTCTTCCATGCTTAATCATGGTTGCTATAGCTGCCTTCTTGTAGAAAAGGGCCATTGCTGAGTTATAGCCACCTCAAAGTCATACGGGAGCTTCTGCAGAGAGGCATGGTAGGATGCCCATGCCAGTGTCGTGAGTTGCACTTTTCCAATACCCTTTTCTCAATGAGTTTGAAAGCCTGGTCTAGCCAATATCTCTCTTTTTTATTGCTCCATCCAGTTGTCCCTCTTTCGACTTGTTGGTAATGGGAGGATTAGAGATAGACACATCTGCTGTATCGAGTGCAACGGCAGGCACATTTTATATACACTAAACATAATTGTACACTAACTCATCCAAACTACACAGACAACAAAACACTAACGAAGTCACACAGTTGTTTATTATACACCAAATAATACAAAGACAAATCCACAATATAAAAATTTTCATAGTTTTGTCCAAAGCCGACTATGAGATTTAACAAGATGTAATAAGATTTGCCATCCAAGTCAAAGGCCCAGATGGCAAGTGGACAAGGAAGCCATTGGCTTATCGAGAGTCCAACAATGTTCATTTACTTATAACCCGCCCTCCTGAGATATGTGTCAACCTTGTTTTTAAACATATTCATGCTGCTAGCGGTTACACAATCCGTAGACAATTTGTTCCATTCATTTATTGTCCTCTGTGAGAACGAGTACTTGATATCCAATCTACACTAATCCTTTACTAATTTTACCTCATGTCCTAGTTCTACTATATTTCTTGAGTAAAAAAAACATATTTCTATCAATATTATGGAATATCTTAAAAACTTCAATCTGATCTCCTCTTAACCTATTTGTCTCTAGAGTTGTTAAACCACATTCTTTCAGGCGTTCTCATAACTAAGGTCTCTCAATACCGGATTAATTTTAGTTGCTCTACTATGTAATCGTTCAAGCGTATCTATATCCTTCTTACGATAGGTTCTCCACGCTTGTATGCAATATTCTAAATGAGGTCTAACTACTGTTTATACAGAGGAATTATTACATATTTTTCTTGTATGTTATGTTTCTCCTAATCATTTGGTTACCCACTGAAGCTGCGATACCACAATGTTATGAAACTTTCATATAAGCACTTATTGTTATTCCTAAGTCCTTTTCTTTCACAGTAGTACCTAGAACAGTATATCCAATATTATTGTTTATATCCAAGTTCCCGTGTCCTGTATGTAGGCATTTACATTTCCCAACATTGAATAACATCTGCCAGTTTTCAGGTCATTTAACTAATGTGTCTAGAGCGTTTTGTAAACGGTGTTTATCACCATCAGTGTTAACTTTTCTAAACTCTTTTGTGTCATCCGCAAATATAAATACGTTGCTTGTTATATTGTCGTCCAAGTCATTGATATATATATATATATATATATATATATATATATATATATATATATATATATATATATATATATATATATATATATATATATATATATATATATATATATATATATATATATATATATATATATATATATATATATATATATATATATATATATATATATATATATATATATATATATATATATATATATATTAAGAATAATATAGGTCCTAATACTGATCCTTTTGGTACCTCACTGAAAACTGATTTCCAGTTTGAAACCTCTCCGTGTACTACAACACGCTGCCTTCTGTCAGTGAGCCATTGTTCTATCCAGGCAATTATGTCAACCCCGATACCATGGGCTTTTAACTTACGTGGTAATGTTTGATGTGATACTTTGTCAAAAGCTTTCTGAAAATCTAATAAATAATATCTACTGGTAATCCCTCGTCTATCCACTTAGCGATTTCTTCCAAAAACATAGCACATTAATTTTGTTAAGCATGATCTCGCTTTTAGATGTTGAGATGAATTTAATAATTTATGGTTGACAAGGAAGTCCACCATTTGGTCTTTAATTAACTTTTCTAATAATTTACAAATCACTGAAGTTAAACTCACTCTCTGTAATTCTTTGACCTTTTTCTCGAACCGTTTTAAATAATGGCATGATGTTTGCTTCTTTCCATTCAAAAGGAATAACTCCCTCTTTTAATAACAAACTGAACACTCTTGCTAGAGGTATACTAATTTGTTCTACTGTTTCCATTAGTAGTTTTGGAGGAATTCCATCCACTCCAGGTGATTTATTATCCTTCATTGCTTTTATTTTCTTAGCTACCATTTCTGGAGTTCCGCCTTTAAAAACCTTTGTGATATTATATTTCCAGCATTGTTTTCTAGAGATTCGACCTTGTCTCGTACATTTAATTTACTCCTGACAATTCATAAAAACTCTTGCTGTCATTTTTTGTGTGATACATGCTAGTTTTTGTTCATAGCTTCTTTTAGATTGTCTAATTTCAGTCGTAGCTTCATTAAGTGCCTCTTTGTAATTTGCGTAGTCTTCATCCTTTCTGGTACGTCTATATATCTTCCACATAGTTTGCTTGAACATTATTTTTCTAATAACTTCTTTTGACAAGTGTTTCTTTCTAGAACGTTTTCCTTGTTTTTCAAGGGAACAAATTTATCAATGATACTCTCAATTTAATATTTTAAAATGTTGCAACATGCAATTGCGGTCTTATTCCTCAGCATATTATTCCAATCTAGCTTAGCTAAATATTTCCTCATATCTTTATAGTTCCATTACGGAAGTTTCTCCTGTACGATTTTTATTTTTACTTTCTGGTTTTTCGTTGATGTCAAAATGTACCCAATGGTGATTGTATTTGCTATTTGCTAATGCTTTTTGTGACGACAGAAATATATCTAATGCACCCTCTCCTCCTTGGTTCTAGCACGTGCTGAACAAGGAAGATACTCCTGAATTAAAAATAGAAATTGTTGGTCCTCACCCCCTGGAATCCCTAGAGATTTCCATTGTATGTGTCCATGGTTAAAATCTCCCATTATGATACATTCCCACTTACTCACTTCCTTTATAGCATTTTGTATTTTTGGTTATCCTCTTCGTTTGTATTTGGACTTCGGTAAACTAATTCAATAGTTAATTTTGAATTTACTGAGATTATTTTGCACCAAACAGCTTCATCGCAATAGGCTTCCTTTCTGGTTTTATTTCATAAGCCTGAATATATTCTTTAACATATAAAATAACTCCCCCTCCCCTTCTTTTTCCGGGCCTGACAACATTTCAGGCCACCTTCTCCGTACCTGTGCCGAAGAATTGGCGTCTATGCTCTCACAACTGTTCCAGGAGTCTGTAGACACCGGCATCATTCCCAACCTCTGGAAACCAGCACCGTCATTCCTGTGCCTAAAATCCCCTCCCCTCAGGAACTCAACCACTACGGGCCCGTTGCTCTCAGTTCCCTTCCCACGAAAGCCATGAAGAGGTTAGTCCCGACCAACCTCTCTCCACACATTCAGGAGAAACTGGGTCCCATGCAGTTCGCCTAGAAGCGTGGGCATAGCACTGATGATGCTGTGGCAACCCTGATACACAATGTCACCAAACATCTAGAGAAGGCAGGCAACTACATCCGAATCCTCTTCATAGATTTTAGTTCGGCATTTAATACTATACAGCGCTACAAGATAATCGAAAAGCTTCTAGCCATGCAAATACCCCCCTCGCAACTTCATTCACTGGATGCATAACTTTCTCAGCAACAGACCCCAACATGTGACGGCTGGCAGCAAAATCTTCCCCAACATCATCACGAATGCAGAAGCGCCCCCTGGGGTGTGTTGGGAGTTCGATTATCTACTCCCTGTACACGACTTCAGGAGCGAATGTGACTCTAATGTCCTGATTAAATACTCAGACGACGCAGCAGTAGTGGCGTGCCTGAACGGATCAGACTCGTTCCTCGCTTATGAGAACACTGTCTCTGTGATATCAGTGTGGTGCAAGGAAAATTTCCCAGAACTGAATGTGTGCAAGATAAAGGAACTCTGCTTTGATTTCCGCACTAGCGGCCAATTTGATGGACCACTGTGTATTGGTGGTGAGGCTGTTTTTCCGAAAAACGCACCAGAGCTGATACCCCTGAATTTCGGCCCAGCCCGGGACTGATCGTTAGTGTGGTCTGTGGCTAGCTTCGATTATCCAGTGTCCGTGACGTGGCGCCACCGTTTGTTGTACACTATGGCGGATATGCAAGTTCCAAATCCTCTACCGTCTCGCCTATCTACTATTCGCAATCACCACGTTACATGTGTTTGACACTATTGTTGTTCAACGTGTATATGACTAGTGGTGCACAACGACCTAAAACATTTAAAGATTAAATAAAATCGGCCACAACAGTGTTATCGAAACGCAGCCGAAGTTTCGTATACTGTGCTGTGGCCACGGCAGTGGTAGTTAACATATATGCAACTGGTGCTAACAACAACATGTAAGATAGTAATACAGCATAAGCCATGACGCCTTCTATCGTACAATGTATTTTATTTAGACATACAACGTGTCAATCAATACACAATAAACGTGAACTTACATATCCATCTCTTGGGGTGGACCACCAAACGTGATTGTGAAGTACAGTAGCTAAAAGGCTGCTGTACATGTCACGTTTCAACCAGTAAATAAATAAACATACCGTAAAAGTATAAAAATCAGTAAGTAAATAAATATACCGTAAAAGTCTCAATTAGGTGCGCTGCTTTTATGAGCTCACCATTTATTCAACGAATCGACACAACTGGCTCATACAATAATCAATACACATGATCAAAAATAGGATATGTAAAACAGATAATTGCTATTCCATAACAATGAACACATGGTACATATATGTCCAAGCTGCTCTATATTCAAAACTCAATGTGTTCCTCTTAATTGATTCTTCTTTACATAGCCAAACATGACATCAACATGGCACGTAATACAACCATCAACTGCTTGCCACAATTATAACTCAACACCTACAGTTTATGTTTCTTCTTATACAACATGACATTTTAGACAAATATAATTGTGCAATCTTAGCCTCTAATGATGCAACATCAATAATGCAAATGTGTCTACAATAGTCGAACAGTGAAAGTGAACAACGTATAACTGTTTATCTAATTTCAACAAACACAACACAATTATGAGGTTATACTTATAGGAAAACAGTTTGGTCTTATATTTAGAGCGAACCCCGATCAAATCAGGACACCCGACTATAAAGGTCATTATTAGCGCAAATCAAAGGATGACCATTATCATATTGACAACGAATGTCCGCGACCACTAGAAAACATGTTCATTGTAACATGGCTATTAATTAGTCTGATTTTCAAACACCCTACCAAAACTGCAACGAGAATACAACTAGCACAACATCTAACATCCTTCTAAAATACAAATGCGCTAGGGCTCCATTTAGCCATAAGACGCACCAAATACGAAGACCGTGTGACTACGACAACGCATTATCCGCAAACAACGATGTTTCTTACAGAAACCCGACACATTTTCTTTCGCCCGCTCACGACTATCGTAAATGTGATAGTAAAGTATCACTGTTCAGTTTTGTGTTTTTTTTGCATGGAGACTCAATGTTTCACAAACTGCAGACAGAGAATACGATGAGTTAAAATAGAAAGTGGTGCTCTCTCGTCTGACGCTACTTATTTACTGCATGTACCCGATATGGGTATATATTTCTTTCGGTTGCTACAAGACAAAACGGTGCAGCTGCCGGACTTCGTACACCTGACAAACTTATCGTCGTCCTTGTGCCGGAAGGTCGAGTCCCGCAGTATCGTCTTGCAAGGGTTCTTTGACTGGCAGTCATACAAGGCTGGAACATACAACAATAACAATCTATTTCCAACTGGTATCAATACACACGTGTCTTGCAGATCATCCGTGTATATTCATGTGCCGTTTCGACAACATACTGACAGCGGTTTTAAAACTGTTTTCTTCATAATATCATAATGTCAATATGCAGGTGCTGCCGCGGCTCATAGAAGCATATCTCTAGGGTATTTGTAAAGGCACGTTCACATATTCGCGTAAATCATTTGCCTTCAACACTTAGGTATATAATTGTTACAACATATGTTACTAATTATACCCTCATTACAAAATACTATATACAATTGACCACATGTCCATTTGACCACGTCCTTAAAACTAATTTTTTATGATAATGTTTTAATAAAGATGACAAAATAACCAAAGTATTACGGTTTTTTAATTTTGGACTATTTTTGTACGATGTACCATGTACGGTATTACGCAAGTTTACTGTCCACGATCAACCCCTGGCAGACTTCATCCTCGTTTCTGGGATCGCTGATGTTGGTAAGTATCGTAACTGGAGTACTCTTTGTTTCTAATAATATGCATATGGTCCTCGGGAATCTAAGTAAGTTTACAGTTAATGCCTACTTCTGTTACCTTACTTGAGAGCACAGACGTACAAACATATGTATCGTAAGTTGAACATGTCTTATTATATTTATTTACAAACAACTTACAATTGTCAGACAACACCGCAATGCCCGTCTTTGTACCTGTTCCAGTATTAAGGACACGACAGCTCGCAACATCCAATCGGCAGGCGTAGACCCTGGAGAGAATGGAGAACATTTATAATTATTATATTTATAAGTACCCTTTGTGCGTGCGTGCGTGCACGCGTGGGTGCGCATGCGACTTATTACAAGTCAAACATCAGATCAAGTGTGTACCCATATACCAGCGGACACACAAGTGCAAACATTGGCTAAATGCAGATAAGTTTAATTCATGATAAATTTATATACTTATGTATGTATATGTCCGGTATGTACCCATTTTGAAAGTTTACTTAAGTACGTTGGGATAATATGGGTCAAATATAAATCAATTAGGCGTAAAAAACATTAATAAATAAAAGGTAAACCGGGTCTGATTTCATGAAATCTGTTTAAATACAGTACTTGTTATTGTATTGTATGCAATATCCTTCTACGTAGGTAAACAGTACCGGATTGTGTTAAATTCATCACCTGTTTGGGCTGCGTTGTGAGTAGTACAGGGTGTTGTCTTTCACGTCGACATAACGAACGCCACCAGTAGTGTAAACCTGCTTCGGATTACGTCCATCATTATCTGTGCACTGAATACACATCATACCTGCAACACATGGGAATTAGCAAAAATCATCAATCAAACATGCTACAAAATGAATTATTAAGAAATAGATGATGAGATTAAGATAATAATAATAATCGTATTAGGTCTTGAGCCAGGACCTTATATGGGACCAATTGGTACCATAAGGACGAACAAAACCTAACAATGCTTTTTGATTAGTTACATGTCTGTAGAGCATGAAATAATATGATGAACCTATGTAGGGGTAGCTTAGATAAGTCATCAAGTAATTTTTTAAGTGACTCCCTAGGTAAATATTTGGGGTTTTATTTTGACAGTAAAGCTTAATTTTGCCAAACGATGCATTAGGTATGATATTCCATTACTAATAAACAATACTTCGAAATACATAAGGAACACAATTTTAACACATAGCTTACATGGATTTACTAGGTATGCCAAAATGTGCTTTCTACAAAACTAAAGAGAACAGTGCTCTATGCCAAATTGTTACATTTGTGGACGGACTTAATAATTAAATCATAAACGCTTTCATATTTCATTACTTTTGTTAATTATTTGTTAATTATAAACTGTACTGTAATTAGTATGTCATATGTAAATGTATATATTTGCCAGATTAAAAATTAAGTCAATTTATTTACCCTTTGAGATTTTGTCATCATTTAATGATGAAATAACTAATTATTTGTCAAACCTATTTTGGAAGTTATGCACTTGTGTTATTGTTATTTTTTGAGAAAGTGCTTAATTAAGTTAAGGAACTTTGTTGAAAATTATAATACTGTGGTGGCTGCCACGAGAGCAACCAACAATGATCTTAGTGGCAGTCTCCCTGAGCCCTGTTAAGTTTATCTACAGCAAACTGATAGTCCATGTTTAGGCTATTGTGATGTCATTATACTTCAGTTATATTATATTTGTGTTGTATATTTCAGTTTACAATACATATATTACTTGTTATTTATTAACACATGTTACTTGAGCTGTAGATTTTCACATTTTAGTTTACAATACATGTAATACTTGTTATTTATTAACACGTTATTTGAGCTGTAGATTTTCACTGTATTGACAACTGTACTGTTTAATCTGTGGGTCAAATAAACCCTTCCGATAATCATAAAACATTTCAACATGTATGTAGCCATATTTGGTATTAAATCAAAGGTTTGGAAGAGGACTATTCATTTCTAAGCTCATCAGTACAATATGCATTAATATATCTAGCTTAGAATGGTTAATATGGATTTATTGCTTGGTTCAAAAGCCAAGACCCAGAACCTGAAATTTGACCAACTGGTCGAAGGAAAGTTGACAATGCTTTTTGATTAGCTACATGTCTGTAGATCATGGACTAATATGATGGACCTGTAGGGCATAGCTTAAAGAGGTCATTTCGTAAGTGACCTCTAGGTCAAAATGCGGGCCTTTATTCTGACAGTAAAGTCAAATGTACAAACCACTTTGCTATCCCTATAAACTATCTTAACAAACGTGTTCCAGTCTGTAGTTTATGTAGCTACTTCTATTGCACGTCTGTTATTCATAAATGATGTAATATGTACATTAAATATGTTGTTTGATCACCATTTACTTAGAACCATGGCAACAATGCAGCTTTCATGCTAGTATGCGCATGTTGTAGTAAAAAAAAGTATTTTAGTCAAGCAAACTATGTTAAGTACATTAATTAGTTTTCATAAATGGGAAACAGATCAGTGTCCATAAATTCACACTCCATCATCTGAACTATCCTGTTCCTGTTGTTCATCCCCTCAGTTCTCACATTGGAACAGTCCCGGAGACAACAAATATCTGGGCATTTGAGTGCACGTACAAGGCACTCGCCTGCATTTGAGTGCATGTACAAGGCACTCGCCTGCATTTGAGTGCATGTACAAGGCACTCGCCTGCATTTGAGTGCATGTACAAGGCACTCGCAGTCTTAAGCCTGCATTTGCATGAAAACAACTCCAGAACAAATTCTGGGGATCCAGTCATCCAATCAATAGTGGGTTTGTCTTCGTCTGAAGTGGACCAGTTTGGCTTTGAGTGAAGCGCAAATAGCACTGCTTGATTCTGTGGCCAGCATGATGCTGGGGGCAAGGGGATGCTTTAGTCTTTCTTGATTCTGTGGCCAGCATGATGATGGAGGCAAGGGGATGCTTTAGTCTTTCTTGATTCTGTGGCCAGCATGATGATGGAGGCAAGGGGATGCTTTAGTCTTTCTTGATTCTGTGGCCAGCATGATGATGGAGGCAAGGGGATGCTTTAGTCTTTCTTGATTCTGTGGCCAGCAAGATGATGGAGGCATGGGGATGCTTTAGTCTTTCTTGATTCTATGTCCAGCATGATATTGGAGGCATGGGGATGCTTTAGTCTTTCTTGATTCTATGTCCAGCATGATGTTGGAGGCATGGGGATGCTTTAGTCTTTCTTGATTCTATGTCCAGCATGATGTTGGAGGCATGGGGATGCTTTAGTCTTTCTTGATTCTATGTCCAGCATGATGTTGGAGGCAAGGGGATGCTTTAGTCTTTCTTGATTCTATGTCCAGCATGATGTTGGAGGCATGGGGATGCTTTAGTCTTTCTTGATTCTATGTCCAGCATGATGTTGGAGGCATGGGGATGCTTTAGTCTTTCTTGATTCTATGTCCAGCATGATGTTGGAGGCATGGGGATGCTTTAGTCTTTCTTGATTCTGTGGCCAGCATGATGTTGGGGACAAGGGGATGCTTTAGTCTTTCTTGATTCTGTGGCCAGCATGATGTTGGGGGCAAGGGGATGCTTTAGTCTTTCTTGATTCTGTGGCCAGCATGATGTTGGGGGCAAGGGGATGCTTTAGTCTTTCTTGATTCTGTGGCCAGCATGATGTTGGGGGGAAGGGGATGCTTTAGTCTTTCTTGATTCTGTGGCCAGCATGATGTTGGAGGCAAGAGGATGCTTTAGTCTTTCTTGATTCTGTGGCCAGCATGATGTTGGGGGCAAGGGGATGCTTTAGTCTTTCTTGATTCTATGTCCAGCATGATGCTGGAGGCAAGGGGATGCTTTAGTCTTTCTTGATTCTGTGGCCAGCATGATGTTGGAGGCAAGGGGATGCTTTAGTCTTTCTTGATTATATGGCCAGCTTGATGTTGGGGGCAAGGGGATGCTTTAGTCTTTCTTGATTCTATGGCCAGCATGATGTTGGAGGCAAGGGGATGCTTTAGTCTTTCTTGCATGTTGAGATGTCTGCTAGTTGCTATCAATACCATGTGACCAAACAATCTGTGATCAGCCTTCAGGATAGTATTTTTGTTGATAGTCTTGTATTACTGCTGTTTCTTTTCACTACTGACTGCATTCAATTTCATTCTTGGGATGCGGTCATGAAACTGTTTATTCCTTCCTGTCTGCAGTATTTCTCTCTGGAAGTCTTGGCAGGCCATTTCACATTTGTCCTGAGTGTTTAGTAGGTCATGGGCAACGTCCAATGGAACTGCAGTGCTTGGGGAAAGGCTTATAATATCAGAGAGGTTATTGTTGAATGGGTTTGTCCACTGTTTTCCAAGAATGTTAGCAACTGAATTCATGTCACCCTCGTCCATTCTAATATGTGATGGTTGTAAATCAGTATGGCTGACACAAGAACTATGTAGCTCGATCATGTCACACATATTCAGACACGTGCTACGATACTCGGCAGTGAGATATTATTTACTATATTATTTACTATTGCAAACTGTGCCTGGTTTGAGGCTGAACCGTTGCTTCCTTCAGCAGCCTGTGTGGATCTTGTTGACTGTCTCCTCTATACTATAATCAACAGGTATTCGACCGAAAGGGTTGTGGTCACCAAGCGGGACAGAAAATCCCCATTCTGGGAATTCTCTAAGACACTTGTATTATCTTTTGGTAACTTTGTCATTTCTGCACAAGCAGTAGTCTACCATAGTTTTGCCTACCATATGCAAAGCACCACGGAATGAGCAAACGAATAGAATGGAGATGCAGCAACCAATTTCCCTCCCTCGATGCTCGGATGAATGTCAACAGGAGCACTACAAGGTCAACATAGGACATCCAGAAAACTGCAAGATCCCCACTGCTGTGGCGAAGAAGGGCCAGATACTCACTTAATTGTCATCTTATTCTTGATGTTGGTCATCCGGGCGCTTGAATGCATATCGCATCATAGCAGCCACACGAGCGGCTTACCACAAATCACACTCACCCTTTTAAATCAGTACACATGTGTAGAAGTGGCAGAGAAAACGTCAAGCATTCCGCGTTGTAACGCCAGAACGCTGCAGTGTTGTGAAGGATGCAATAACTACGACACCAAGACCATTTTTACCACTGAGAGCCCCTTTAAAACCCTATTTTCACATATATAAGTATCAATGTGTGAAATCGTGGGCCTGTGAGGAAGTAGTTAAACACATACATGTCAAAAAAGCAGTGCAATGCCAGTAGTGATATGGGGTCAAAAGTGAAGTTCCTCATGGTTATATGCTGTATGGTTTATTGTTTCTTTCTTCAAGAATTCATTTATCCATATACGTGAAGAAAATTGCGTATGGCGAGCTTAAGCTACCGAACTGAAATGTCCATCATAATTTGTTTTCTCATAATTTGGGCACCTCTAAACACCAATACCTTTTTAGTTCCATTTTTGGTACCAATATTCCACCTGGCCCATTTACTATATATATATATATATATATATATATATATATATATATATATATATATATATATATATATATATATATATATATATATATATATATATATATATATATATATATATATATATATATATATATATATATATATATATATATATATATATATATATATATATATATATATATATATATATATATATATATATATATATATATATATATATATATATATATACATACAGACATGAAACGCAGAAATGTGAACTACTGAAGTACTTATGTATTTACCGGCATCCGCCCAACAAATCTGCCTATGGCTGTAGTCAATGGCCATTCCCCAGGGCGTTTGAAGACCTGACGAAACAATCTTTACAGCTGCGGTGCCATCGAGGCCAGACTTGTACACACCAGCAGGGTATTGCGTGGAATGGAACAGCAATCTGGAAAATTAATATATAACACAATACTTCAACAATCGTAATGTGTAAACACTGAGCCAGATATAACCAACACAATGATATTTTCATATGCCTATTATTACCAGTTAGCCATGACAGACGTGTGTTCACTCTGGCGTAACGTATCTCTAAAATTGTCGGTTGCCCATGGTTATTTTTTAGTATTGTAAAACACTATAAATATATGTTAAATATTCAAATAAAAAAGTCAAACGAGCAAACCAGGATAAAGGGTATGTACACGTGCGCACGCACCTGTTTACGACGTCTACGGCAACGCCGAACGTTGTTGTTCGATGCGAATGCACAATGACTCTGGCCCTCTGGGTGCCGTCCGTGTTGACCACTTCAACTTTGTTGTCATACGTGAAGTAGATCTTGCCGGTCAACGCGTCAACAGCCAGTCCATGCACAACTGCATTTAGAAGATAAGAATACATTTGCGGACAAGTGATTCACACACCGCTGTGCGTAAAACGTATTGACACATGTTAACATTCAATACACAGCAGCCTGCAACCGAATCCGAAGTAAAGAGAATAATATATAATACAATATGAACATTACTCTGTGTGTCTATGGAGCACTTGTGTTTTAGACGTTAGGTAACATTTTAAACCAGTTTTGCTCGTACTGAAGACTGATATTTTAACAGAAATGTGCAAACGCTAAGTTTCTAATGCTAACAAAGAGATAAGTAGAATATCCGTATATTGAATGCTAATGAATACAGTAACACACACCCATTACATATATACGTGACTTTACGGTAAACGGAGAATACGATTTACAAAGGTAGGCACGCACAAACGTTGCAGTTATACATTGTATTTACGGTATCAAAGTGTTATACAATACACAAACACCATCACTGAGTTAAATTTTGAAGTTACAACTCACCCAGACGTTTTGTGTCATATACACTTAATCTAAAGACACCGCCACACATCTGACTTCCGTCGCCTAAACAAGGCATCTTGCAGTCTGTCGTTGGTTTACTTGTTGGATTGCGAATTGCTTTCCCACAGAAACATGCGTAAGCTGCCTCCATACCTGCTAATGTATGTCCTACACAACACAACAGTATACTTGAGACAGATATATTTATCACTAAGCACATTTCTATTATATTTATGCATCGAGGTCCGGTTCACCTAAATGGCAACTAAAAAATCGCAACAATATAAATATATTTCGGTTAACGAATATTTCTTTTTCAATTTTCTAGACTCCGTGACATAGTGCATTTTCCTGCTATACCCAATTTTGGTAAACCGCTATCACTAGATGTTACGTGACCGGGGTCATATATTGCCATTTAAAATTAAATCAAACTACCTATTGGTGATATATGGTGTGTGTTGCCCATAGCATTGACAATCATCATTTATATTAATATGTTTATTTTTTAAATACATGATCATTGTTGGTGTCGATATGTCTGTTGTTTATTTTTTATGTAGAAAGGAACGACTATATAAATATTTACCACTTTATTATTTCATTCAGAAAAATCAATTAACACTATGTAACACATTACCACATCACTGACTGACTGACTAACAACACTTAGTTGTGACATGACATGTGTCTCAACAACTAAAAAACGCGTCTCGCTTGGTACATGCATGGCGCGCCCATTTGCGGCATAGGGTGGCTGTGTGTCAAGTAACCCGGGTGAGATGCTTCAACAAACCCTGCCACGTCGCGGCGATTCAATATGGCACTGTGTCAAATTACGTGATACTATTTCATTTCTTTTATGGTGAACATGTGCCTATGTAACATTACACCATTTTACCAATGTAGCTTAAAATTGACCCCTAAGAAGAAATTCGTCACAGGCCAATGTTTTACTTACTCAGTTCCCACAAAATATAATAAACCTGTCTAGTTTTATACATTCTCGTTTTGCACGTGCCATGCAAACAGGGCTGGTGCGTATTATTATAATTAGTATTCGTTAGAAGGAGCAACAACAATTTTCTATTATTTCGTACTGTATCCAATGTTTTAACAAACCCTGTGTTTCAACAAGCTGCGGTCTCCCTCAAGACATTATAAACGGACTTCCAGCACCTGAAGTGGTGTCGACCACCAAAAATGTGCAAGCAATTAATATACCAAAAACAGGTTGGTTAGAGAAGCCTGAAGTGCGTGGAGCTGAAATGCTTCGGACAAAAACACCATGACTAATAATTATGGATTATTCTTGAAATGCTATTCTGCAGGGAAGAGTTTATAATGCTATAATTATTATTTTTACTACACCTACCGTTTTGAACACACTTGCTCACACATCGCATTGGGCTGTTGGTCTTGTGCATGTCACCGACTCTATGCTGTAAGGCTCGACTACTTTTTTGATCAAGATAGCAACCACGGTAACCTGTAAATAAAGGTGCAATATGATTGGTGGTTTCTCTCTCTGCGTTGTAATTAATAAAAGAAGAAGAAAAACAACTAGATTTAACAAGATTTGTCATCCAAGCCAAAGGCCAAGATGGCAAGTGGACAAGGAAGCCAGTGGCTTATCGAGAGTCCATCAGTGTTCGTCTACGTGTAACCCACCCTCCTGAGATATGTGTCCAACTTGTTTTTAAACATATTAACGCTGCTAGCGGTTATACAATCCGTAGATAATTAGGTCCATTAATTTACTGTCCTCTGTGAGAATGAATACTTCCTGATATTAAATCTACGCTAATCCTTTACTAACTTTACCTCATGTCCTCTAGTTCTATTATCATACTTGAGAGAAAAACATATTTCTATCAATATTTTCATACCTATTCAATATCTTAAAAACTTCAATCTGATCTCCTCTTAACCTCCTTGACTCTAGAGTTGTTAAACCACATTCTGTCAGGCGTTCTTCATAACTAACGTCTCTCAGTTCTGGAATAATTTTAATTGCTCTCCTCTCTATGCGTTCAAGTGTATCTATATCCTTCTTCCGGTATGGTCTAACTATTGCTTTATACAGGTATCATTAGGTTTTTATCCTTGTAAGTTATGTTTCTCCTAATCAACCCAAGAATTTGATTACCCTTTGAAGCTGCAATACCACACTGCTCTGAAACTTTCATATCATCACTTATTGTAACTCCTAAGTCCTTTTCTTTTACAGTAGTATCCAGAACGGTATCTCCCATTTTATAGATTACATCCAAGTTCCCATGTCCTGTATGTAGGCATTGACATTTCCCAAAATTTAACATCTGCCATTTCTCAGACCATTTCACTAATCTGTCTAGATCGTTTTGTAAATGTTGGTTATCACCATCAGTGTTAACCGTTCTAAATACTTTTGTGTCATCTGCAAATTTGAGTACGTTACTAGTTATATTGTCGTCCAAGTCATTGATATATATTAAGAATAATAAAGATCCTAATACTGATACTTGTGGTACCCCACTCAAAACTGATTTCCAGTTTGAAACTTCACCATCTACTACAACACGTTGTCTTCTGTCAGTCAGCCATTGTGCTATCCAGCCAATTATGCCATCCCCGATACCATGGGCTTTTAATTTAAGTAGTAATCTTTGATGTGGCACTTTGTCAAAAGCTTTCTGAAAATCTAAGTAGATAATATCTACTGGTAATCCCTCGTCTATCCACTTAGTGATTTCTTCCACAAAACATAACATTTGTTAAGCATGACCTCGTTTTTAAGAATCCATGTTGAGATGAATTTAATAATTTATGCCTAACAAGGAAGTCCACCATATGGTCTTTAATTAACCTTTCTAATAATTTATAAATCGCTGATGTTAAACTCACTGATCTGTAATTCTCTGACTTATTTCTCGAACCATTTTTAAATAATGGTAAAATGTTTGCTTCTTTCCATTTAAAAGGAACCAGTCCCTCTTTTAATGACAATTTGAACACTCTAATTTGTTCTACTATTTCCATTTGTAGTTTTGGCAGAATTACATCAATTCCAGGTTATTTTTTATCCTTCATTACCTTTATTTTCTTAGCTATCATTTCTGGAGTTACTATTAAGCCCTAAATAGCCTTATTTAGCTGTCTGAAATTTAGCATCCGGAACTGGTAAAGAACTAATATCCTCTCTGGTAAACACTGAACTGAAGTAACCATTTAGGTCTTCCGCCATTAAAAAATCTTGTGATAGTATATTTCCACCACTATCTTCTAGTGGTTCAACCTCGTCTCGTACGTTTTGTTTACTTCTGACATAATATTTTTTATGCATAAAAACTCTTGCTGTCATTGTTTATGTTACATGGTAATTTTTTCTCGTGACATGTATTACATTTTTATTTCAGTCGTAACCTGCATTATGTGCCTCTTTGTAATTTGTGTAGTTTTCATCCTTTCTGTTAAGCCTATTAACCCTCCACACAGTGTGACTGTACGCTATTTTTCTAATAGCTTCTTTTGACTAGTGTTTTTTCTATACCGGTTTCCTTGTTTTTTTTGAAGGGAACAAATTGTTCATGTATTTTTACATTGTAAACTAATTAATTTTGTGAAGGCAAAACTATATATAATACATTTTCTCCCCTGGTTGGTTCTAGCATGTGTTGAGTAAGGAAGCCTGCATTAAAAATAGAAATTATTGGTCCCCCTATACTCTGTAGAAATTTCCATGTTATGTGTCCGTGGTTAAAATCTCCCATTATGATACATTCCCCTTTACTCATTTCCTTCTAGCTTTTTGTATTTTGTATGTTTGGACTTCGGTAAACTAATCCAATGGTTAATGTTGAAATTCCTGTAATTATAACTATATTGCATCAAACAGCTTCATCGCAATCTGATTCCCTTTCTAATTTTATTTATTCTAATTCAGTATCTGTTATGTTTTTATTGTTTTTATTATTATGCGAGAGTCAACATCTTCTACTATGTTTAATTAGTTTTTCTTATTCACTAAGCTCCTAGCATTTGCGCATTTAAAACGAGTATCAGAAATGTTTTCCAGACATTTTGTAACTACACCACAAATCCAACTTCCTCTTCCCTACAAAGCTGCTGAACTAGCGTGTTAACTGCCATTATCCCACAATTTCGTTTACCCTGTCCGTGATTCCCATTACTGGTAAAATCCCTGACAGAATTATCTGCTCAACTCGTGTCTGCTTTAGTGTTCTGACTAACTACCTGTATTTCTAAAAAACAGCAGTTGTGCCCTCCCTCTCTGCGTTATTAGTGTCTACGTGTATTAGAATAGATCCTCCCTTGCCAGGACCCACGATTTTCTCCACCCTTTCTGTGATATCCTCAATGTGTGCCTTTGGAAAGCAAACTACTACGTCGTCCCCCTTACTTAGAGCTTTGTCAGTTTTTCTAACTATCACGTCCCTCACAAACACCCCGCTTTCCTCCTCACCCCTTTTATCACTAACTCAGAGTAGCTCTTGCGATGGTTCCCTTCCATCATATCTGTCCTGCAGTCGTGTCCTGGTCGCCCATCAACATGTCACTTTTCCCTCCTGTCTCCTGGTTATCTTGAGCTCATGTCGCCTTCGCTCCCGTCTCATTCATTCCCGTCGCCTTCTCTTCCATCTCTTTCGGTCCCGTCGCCTTCCCTTCCGTCTCTTTCGCTCCCGCCGCCTTCCCTCCCTCCCTCCCTCCCTTTATCTCCACCGCAGAATTTAAATTTAGTTAGATTGTGTTAGATTAATGCAGACGTCAGGTAGAGGCCAACAGGCACTTAATATGCGAGCCGGTTGTGAGAAGTCCTGAGGTTTAGGAGGATAGTTTTAGCTTTGAGTGTAGGGGATGTGCGAAGATGAAGGGACTAGAGGTGGAGTATGAATATGCAGTATAGCATGACCATATAAACATATAATTATGCCTATTATGTATTCGTAGTATATCAATTGGACCATATGAATGAAATGAAATTTATTAGACCAATAATTACAAGTACATATTATAATTTAGTATATACAATAGGTCAGGAGATTCCCGTTAAGGCATTGAAATGCCGCTACCACGAGAACCACCTTAAATAATAATTGCAGTATAACAATAGTAATAATACATTTACAGAGTAATTTAGCTAATAATACATGAATATGTCATAGTACAGATTACAATCAAAAGTTCATACAGTGGCTGACTTATACATGTGCACATATACACATATAATAAGCAAAAAATAATAATAAAAAAATGCATCAATAGACATTACAATAAATTTATTTTAAAGACAACATTTTCTCTGCCAAGATATAATTAGCTAAATTACAAGGCGACGTATACACAAGGATTTAAGGTAATTATGTTCTGTATATATAACAGTTAATAATAGTACAAGCATTTTGATACCTTTCAATAATGTATCTTTTAATATAGGTGGAGATTCCATGGATACTGTAGGTGAATATTTTATTAATAATGATATCAGGAGAATTATTAAATATCTTTGCTATGCTGAACCTGATGTTTCTTTTTTGCGAATTCGTGATTGACTCTTGGGATAAATACATTTGTGCATGCCCTAGTGGCATGTTGATGGCGCTGGGTATTGTATAACACTAGGTTTTGATTGAAATAATCAGGCAGCTGCTTGTTGATCAATTTGTAAATAAATTTGAGTACTTGAATTCTATATATGTCATCAAGCTTTAAGAGGTAAAGTTTCTTAAAAATTGGTTCACTGTGAGCCAGGTAATTACTAGAAGTTATAATTCTAACTGCCCTTTTCTGTAATTTAACAATTTTATTATTTAGATTACTCTGAGTCCCCCAGACCAACACTCCATAATTGAGGTGGCATACGATTAGGGAGTTATAGATTGTTCTCAGGATGTTGATTGATAGGATGTGTTTGAGACTACTTAACACTCCTATGGTTTTTGATATTTTGGAAGCCAGTGCATTTACATGACTAGTCCAATTTAGGTATTTGTTAATAGTGATGCCGAGAAAATTTAAATTATCTACATATTCAATATTTGATTCAGCTATTTGAAGGAGAGGAAGCTGAACCTTTTTTTGTGGCATATGAAATATCATGGCTTTTGTTTTCTTTACACTTAGTGAAAGTTTGTTCACTTTGAGCCAAATACTTATTTTTTCTAATTCGTTGTTTAGTCTTTCATTGTGAATACCGTAGTGTTCATTAGAATTTAGTGTAGTGAATAAGGTGGTGTCATCTGCAAACATTATGAACTGAAATGAATTACTAGAGTGGATGATATCATTCATATATATAATGAACAATAAAGGACCCAATATTGAACCTTGGGGTACAACCATTGTTATATCGGCTTCGAAAGATTTAGCATTATTAATCTGAACAAACTGTTTCCTGTCTGATAAGTAGTTTTTGCACAATTTTAGTGCCAAATTTGTAAACCCATAAAACTGTAATTTAGATAAAAGAATATTATGGTCAGGGGTGTCAAATGCTTTTGACAAATCAAGGTATACATTTATTGGAGTAATACCTTGATCAAGATCCTGATATATTCTGTCGATGAGATCAAGTGCACCTAATTGAGTGGAGTGTTTTTCTCTAAAACCATATTGTCCATTGTAGTATAAACTAAGAGATGAGAAGTACATGTGAATTTGATTGAACATTACTCTTTCAAAAATTTTGGAGATTGATGGTAATATGGAAATTGGACGATAGTTATCAAGTAATGTCCTGTCGCCTTTTTTATAAAGTGGTATTACTTTTGCAATTTTTAGGGGGTCAAGAAAAATGCCTGTTGCTAGTGACTGATTAATTATGATGGTGAGAGGTTTGCAAATTTCTTGTTTTATTGCTTTTAATAATTTAGTGGAAATGCCATCATTGCCACAACTAGATTTAGGTTTTAAGTTATCTAATATGCTTATGGTAGTTCCTTCAGAAATTGGTTTGAATGTGAAATTATGTAATATCGGATTGTGTAGGTAATCCATGAAATTTGCGTTGTCTGTATTAGTTATTTCAGCTGCTAGCTTAGGTCCTACATTTGTGAAGAAATAATTAAATTTGTTAGCAATGTCAGTGGTATCAGTTATCAATTTATTGTCAATTAGAAAGTGATAAGGAAATTCCAATTTCTTTGAAGTCCGATTAATAACTTCTTTGATAGTACACCATGTTTGTTTAATGTCATTCTTACATTTTTCAAATCGATTTTGATAGTATGTTTTTTTGGCATTACGAATTAATTTTTTCAAAATTTTTTGGTAAGTGGCAAAGTTAGTTTTATGATTTATATATTGGTCAGAATATGTAGGAGTTTGTTTTAATTTCATATATAATTTGTCTTTGTAAGCAATTGATCGAATTATACCTTTTGTGATCCACTGAGACTTGCCGTGTTTATACTTACTGAATTTGATCATACAAACTGACAAATGTTTATCTTTTGCTTTGGATATTACTTCATTAAGAATGTTGAGATTGTCATTTGGATTGGCATGGTTAGTTGTGTTTAGCTTGTAACATATACCTGCATCATTTATTTCCAATTTAAATTTATTTATTGATTTTGTATTCCAAGTTTGGATTCTAATCGATCTGGTGGCCTCTACATGCTTTGGTTCCAGATAATCTAAAAATATGAAGTATGGTAGGTGATCTGATATTGTGTTTATTAATACACCGGCAGTTGCCTGTGAGAAGCCATGTGATAGCTTACATAGGAAATTGTCTATGAGCGTACAGCTTCTGCTTGAGAGCCTGGTGGGTAGTGTAATTTTAGGAAAAAAACCTTGAGCAACAACAGAATCAAGATATTCGCCAAATATTCCATTTTCTTTAATTTGCAATAAATCAATATTGTAGTCACCAGCAATGATGACTTCACTTTTACATTTTTGAAGATGATCAAGTAGAGGAATAAATTCATTAATAAATGTCTGACATGTTTCATTGTTATGCCCGGGTGGTCTATATATATTTCCTAATATAACTTTTTTGTCAAGTTGTTTTCCTATAATTTCAATAAATTGTCCTTCCCATACTTGTGAATTCTGATAGATGTTTCTTGGATTATAATCATATTTGTTGCATAGGTTAATTGTTAAAAATCCATAAGCGGTGCATAGTTTACCTTGCGAAATTAGAGTGTATCCGTTAATCATAAAACGTGATGTATCTGAATTATCTGTTAGCCATGTTTCTTGTAAGCAAATAGCGCTGAATTCATAACCGTTGTTTTTTTAGCTTATAATATATAATTATAATATATAATTAGATGATCCCATATTTGTACATTGTACGTCTTGGGATCGCATTAAAGAACTCGCCTGCATTGACTATGACTGTCTGGTTGGAACCGTCAAGTGCCGCCCGAGTTATGGTGTTTTTGCTGTGATCACTCCAGTAGATGCGCCCACGCAGGCTGTCCACGGCAACTGCCGCCATCTGACCTTCAATAACAAGAAACACGTCAAGAACAGTCAGTATTTCAATATGATGGCACATCTTTACCCGGGCTATTTAGCATCTGCAACATTTATATTTTAATGCCAGTATTTTTCTCGGATTTTAAGAAACCACTTCAAAACATGTTTTTAGCTTCATTTTTCACTACACTATTCTGTGACGAATAAATAAATCAACAAACCAAATAAACAAATCAACAAACTGAAGAGACCGTGGTGGTAGCTGTCATGGGAAGGGCGAGTAACTGCTGTGTTTAAATCATGTGAGAAAATGCTTGTACAAACCAGCCAAATTATCCAAGTGGTTCATAAATGATCATTCAGATTGATCAGTCTACTTCCCGCTCACTGCTGACCTCGTCAAACCGAGCCTTTTATGAGGCGAGGCTGAAATGACTAGTGCGGTTCGGTTGACGATCACCGCTACTCCCGTAAAAGTCGTTCAACTATCAATCGTATCTCATATCGCAAACACATATCACGTTACCCCAAGAAGGTGCGCGGTGGTCGTATGGTAGGGCGTTGGACGTTCGGTTGAGGGGACCTGCTGCCGTTTTGAAATTTAGGCATATTTTGTTCATCCCACTTTGCCTGTGTCTTTCGGAAGAGAAACTAAAAGACGTTGGTCCGCCCTTCCATCTGGTGTTTATGCCAGGGGAAGTAAAAGGTCCCACACAAGGGTAAAATGTGTAACCTGTCGTGGACTCCATCTCACGAGCCACTGCAGAAGCATGAATATCATCACCCTGGTTAGCACAAGGAAATGGATGATGGAGTTTGTTCTAAGACCTTATCTGTAGGCATATTTGTCGCTTGTAATTATTGTTAACATCTCTGAGAGATAATCTGTAAGTATTTAAACTATTTTACTTGTTATATATAATGTAATTTTTGTTGCCTAAAAATTAATGTACTTGAGCTTTACTAATTTCTCTCGATGGTTGACATAGTACGGGTAATGTCTGATGCCAAGACAGTGTGTCGTTGTCGCATTAAATTATTGTGTTATGCACACTGATGTGTTGCGGAAATAGGCTAAAATTAGATACAGTAGAGTTCAGGATAACAACAATACAGTTTTTGCAAGCGCACCGATCTCGGCTCCCTTCCCGATCCCGCTATGCGTGCTACGTCATCGCTTCTTGTGTTTTTTCGATCGGGGCCGTGTCAATGATAGGGAAAACACCGATCTTGCAGGTTCAATCGGTTAGTGGTCTCCCTTTCTATAGTACGTTTAAATGGTTGAATAAAAACATAATTATACAGCAACTGTACGTAAGACTGTTGTTGACTGATTAGCTGCCGTATTTTAGTTGCCAATGGGCTCAGTGCATCGGAAAAAAGAGGTAAGTGCACACTGTCTATACTATGGTAAACAAAACCGTCACCGTAGATATAGACATCGCATTGTAGATTTGTGCTATAGTATAAAACTAGACCAAAAATTCCAACTGAAGTGGACTGAAATGACGTACAATGCAGAAACAAACAGTTATAGTTAACATTCTATATTGTATTTTTATAAGTAAAATATATACTCGAGGTTCGTAACTTCGCCTTTTGTTTTGGTTCGCATATGAAAGGTTAGCGCAAATATCCGACTATTATTTTCGTAAATAAATTCATATTTTGTTGTGATACGATGCCCACAACAGCAAAAACACTAGCAACTATACAAACAAGTGTTTTTATTTTACATATTTTCGGATATCTTGAAGATTTCTTATTCTGCTTAAAATACCAATAACCGAAACACTATTTGTGCAAGAAGATTTTAGCATGGTTATTCTCCATCATTTGTAGATGCTAGATAGTAACATACATACTACTGTATACTAGTTCTCCCTCAATCTGTCATTGGCATTGAAGGTGTGTGTTTTTATGTGTGAGATTGAGCCAACGAGTGAGTTTAACAATAAAACAGGTTAGAACACAACACATCTTATTTGGATTAGTAACACACCTACATAATATTATATGAGAACTTTGAAATTTCTATGTTGTTGTAAATAGTGAAAAGTCGGCAATGTATAGCAGCCAAAAATGAGTTGGCCATAGAGATAAAATTCCAATTTATTTGTATATAAATGTATAATAATGCACCATATTTGGATTCCCTGTTCTAATGGCTTAACGTTGAAAACAATATTTTTGATGGACGCATCAAATTACAACACAATATCAACAAGATGATGTTATACCTATGCCATCTGTAGTAAGAAAACTTAAGTAAATATTGTTGTCAAATGCAAGGAAAACCTTCTGAATACATAGTTCGAGATTACATATATTAGGTGCGTCTAACTTGAGAAGTTTTCAAGGTATGTATCTGACAGTAGTTCAAAATGTACATATATTGGTACACATTGTCTATGCAAAATTCTAAATTTTAATCATCCAAAATAAATTTGCCAGAACACAATCCTGAAAAAAATTGCAAAAGTGGAAATGGTCATAACTCAGAAACTAATCTAGCTACATCCCTATGGTTTGACATGTGTGGTTACATAGACCAATACATTAATTGGTAAACTGAAGGTAGAATCCAAAAATGCAAGTGCCACAAGAATTTCTTATTTTGATTAATTTGAATATCCCATTGCCAATTTTTTCTTGTCATGTCTGTTATCTAGACTTATAATGATGTGTTATTATAATGGATGTATGTAAATTTTGGGGTGTAATTTAAAATTTGGGAGTTGGTCAAATCTGAATTGGAGTTGAACTGATCCAAACATTGTGTGACTTATAAGATTGATTTGGAATTTAATTGGAAAGTCTGCAAATTTAGTTACATTTAATTAATTGTTCAGTTCATATAAAACGTAACTGTTTTGATATAAATTTACACATATAAACAAAGAAATATATTATAATTTATTTGTTCTTCAGACTTACTTTTACTAAAAATACCAAGGTGTGATATCTTATTTGGAAATCAAAACAGAAATAGCACCTGCTCTAAGTAAACATATAATTTGTGGGGCAGCACAATAAAAGGTACATGTAGATGGCGCCATCCGCGTAGGTCGGGTTATGTTGGCGCGTGGTACAAAAACTCTACTCGGTCCCCGATCTCGTACTCACCATACCGATCGCGCGCAAGATCGGGATCGGGAAGGAAGCCGAGATTGGTGCGCTTGCAAAAACTCTCTAATGTGTGATCGCATTACTGATAACATAAAGAAATTAACGATTGAACTTTCGTGATTCCGACCGAGTTTGACTGTTATGCAGTTGATTAATTAACAAACAGGGACCAACTTCATGGCTTAAAATAGTTATTACTTTGAATTGAAGCAAAGGACACAATTATATGGACATGATTTAGACGTGTATACATATTCGTGAGTAAATTGCTGACATTTGATAGCTATATTTTAACGAATTTTGGTCGATTATAAAAAGGTAAACAAAAGGGACTGAAGTTATCATTTCTATAATTAATTTATAATAATTATAATAATCTTCACTAGACACAATTATATATAAATCACTGCAACTGGCCCTAAATAAGGGCAATACACACAGTATAAATAGTACTGGTGGATGTGAACAGATGCCATCAATCGATGCGTAATGTGTCTGCCTGTGATACCCGAAACCTTAGTTCCAAAACTCGCCACCACGTTTCTGAAAGTTACATGGTTAACAGCAACACAAAGGTTTTGGGCAGTATTTGTGAGAGTCGCCCGCAGTACATGTTATTGTACTTTGAACAAGCAACTAATTCAAAGGGACTGGAACCCAAGATAAGCGAAACGCGTAACGTCAAAATACTAAATTTTATCAAGTTTATAGGGCGTACCTGACGCATTTAGATAAAACGATAAATGGCAAACACAGTTCATCGTGACCAAATATTGTTGGAGTGTCGCGTTTGTACGATTGGGCACGTTATACAACGTTTGCTGCCGAGAATCAATTTTCGAATCGGTTCAACAATGGTTGCGCCATGTTAAAACGCGAAAATTGCTGTCCTAGTTTCGATACACACGTTTGACCATATCGAAGTAAAATTAGATAAGGCATCATTTTCTAACCAATTTGTTTTCTTTTATTAATACAGGTTACTTTAAATTATCCGAACAAATAAAACAAATGCGCAATTAAAAACTACCAAACGCCTTTACGATATATGATATTATGCAAACATATTTATGTCGCACAAATTTGTTTAGGTAACCAGTCGTTAATGTTTTAAAGCAAACATCAACTTCAGTGTCACCGGTCCCGGAAAAAACACCATTCTGTTCAATTAACAATATTAACATATCTGTGATGTTCTGCCTTACCGAGGATTCCAAATACTTCGACTTCACATAGCGAAAGTACTTCAGTTCCTTTCAATTTGATCCTGACGATATTGCCAATGGAGCCTCGTTTGCACAAGAAGCTCTTTGTTTCGCCTTTCTTTAATGCTGCTTCACTACTGGCACATATATGAACAAGATTTTCATGTTGCTGTACTTCGATCACGAAACTCTTCAGTCTGTTCCCTGTCAGAGAAGAGAAAACACAAGCTTCAGTGGATATATAAATGATTACCTTATCAAAAGTCCAACAATTTGCCAATATTTTCGACATTTGTTAATTAAGATTTTAAACGTATTGACACAATCAGTAGATTAATTGTTTCAGCAATTTACATATGCGTGCACGCACGCACGCACGCACGCACGCACGCACGCACGGACGCACGCACGGACGCACGCACGCACACACAAACTGGTGCTATCAAGACAACTAGGTTTTAAATATACCTGGTATTTTACATATTTGCTACGGATCGAGATGGCTATGCTAATGGCTTACCAACTGGAAATTAAATAGAGGACATCCTTTCGAAAACCAACAAATAAAATAAAACAGTACAAACAAATATTGCGATAAAGCCAAATTAAACATGATATTTTGATAATGATATTTGTCATGTTTTATGTATGTTTGGGGGGATGATGACTTTACCTTTATGTTTTAGTAAAAGTTAAAAAAATGTGTTTGGGGAGACAACTTTTTAGGGGAAAGTACATTTTAAAGTCCTGCAATGTTTTTTCTGGTGAAGGTCATACACTATTCCTCAACATCATATCTGACCGTTTTACTGGCGGTTTTGCATATCCGATGCTTACTTTCCAAGTAGAAGTAGGATACATCAATTCAAACTCGTTCCTGTGACTTTTATTACGAAAATGGCTACTGGTGCATCCGATTTGTATGGTATCTGCTTCTAGTGGTATGACCTTCGTTAGAAACGAATATGTCGATACAACAATGTGGTTTCTTATTATATAAATCCCACTTGGTATTTAATTTAATTTATAAATATACCTCAGTCCCTACCCGAAGTACTTATTCATAATTTGGGCTCAGATTCTAAATATTAATACCGTAGAAATCATTGAACATTGACGATTCGATGTTCGCACGAGTATATAGTTCTGAGATGTAAGAAAACAGTCAGAAACATTCAGTCTGCTCTACAACATGGATAGCTTCTATGGGAGAGTTGCCGGGAATAGGACCCCTAACGATAAACTTGAATAGAGACGCGAAAACAAATGAAATTGATGTAAACAATACACTAACATAGAGGTTAGAGGTGGCGTATGGTTGTGTTCTTGTGCAGTCACCATGGCAACAGCTGTCAGCGCTGGAGCTGGAACAGCTGGGATCAGAGGTGGCGTTGTGCTCTTGTGCAGCTTCAGTGACTACATTAGTTACCGTAGCAGCAGCTAAGTCGGAGTTTTGGAATACGTCCATGGTCAATGACAATAGTCCTGCCTTCCTGAAGCCAATATCAACAATCTGGACGGATGCCACTTTTTTGTACGCCACATTCAGAATTTCGGCGACTTACCAAGTTGTCACTGGTCTGCCTACATGTTCTCTCATCCATATCCTCAATGCATCATCATAGTATTTCCCAAACCGTCCGAAAAAAGCCACATCCACGACTCATCCGGGTGGAGTCGGTGAGTCGTTTGTAGTGGAAGTGAAACCTTGCCCATTCCAGATTCCCGAGCTATCTCAGTTGCAGCCAAATTCTTCGTGTGGGTCACGAGGCTATCAAGTATGAGCACAGCAGTCTCCTCCTTCGTTGGTTTAACAAAATCTACGAAATGTCACAGCCAAATAACAAATCCTCAATGGACATCTAGCCTTTGCATCCGGAGGTCCACCACTTATCAATTCTATTTTAATCCTCTTCCGTTTATATATGACCATTGGCACTAAATTTATGTAAACCCTCATCAAATACAAATTCTTTGGTAGTCCGAAACAATGTAAATTTACCTGTGACCAAATGTGTTCTGTCACAATTTCCACTCGATTGGACCACTTAGCAACTTCCTTTATTTGCATTATTATAACTGCTCCCTTGTCTAATATTACTTTCTGGTAATGAATAAACTGTGTTAGCATAATTACACACATCTATTGATGGCATACCCTTATGTGGGCCATTTGTGCAACTGCAGTGGTCCAATCGTGGAATTTCACGTGTTAAAAACATTTAAAATTCTTATTATAGCCACATACTTAGGGCTCCGTATTTTCACCTGTAAATATAACCAAGGGTGATGTACTGATAAATGCCATTGATGAATGACATAACCGGTAGATGATGTCACGGTGTACAGTAATATGGAATATACAGCACTGGTCCGATCGAGAAACTAGTCCAATCCCGGCAACACTAGAACACCGTGTGCCAACGGTTCAAGAAATTCGAACATATATACGCACGCATGCACGCACGAACGAATGCACGCACGCACACACAAACGCACAGATGGGCTAACAATTTGGGGTTTGATGGGAAACCATCTGTTTTAAAATTTCAGAGCAATCCGTTGAGAGGAAGCAACCCCTCACATACCACAAATTATGGGATAACCCGTCACCCGGGAGTAAATTCTACCCCCCCCCCCATATTTCTCCATTGTCCTTCCTAAATATGGTATAGGATCTTGTCGAATGCCAATTCTGCATCTACATTGTCGGCCCACGATCCTTTAATACATATTGCACGAGAGTCGGCATTTTCCACATAATGCATAACTAATTTGTCTTGTTTACTATTCCTTTGGTAGCTAAGCATATGCGTATACTTAAGTTCAGTTCCAGAAATATAAGACATTTCCGTGTATATTTATTTGTTCCATGCCTTCTTAGAGTTCTCTCCAAATGATTCCCTCCACATCTAGTTAAACAGTTAATAATACTTGTCCCCTCATCACTTGCTCTTACACATTCATTTCCCAAGGACTGACTCTCCATGTTCAGTCAATTGAAGCCCATCCATACAATATGTTTTCTTTCCCAACATAGCATCACACATGGGGCGCCATGGCATAGTGATTAGAACGCCGGACTCTCAATCGGCAGAACCCAGGTTCGAATCCTCTTGCTGTCGGTTCGAAGCTTTGGAAATTTTGTTCACCCACCTTGCCCCAGTTCACCCAGGTGTGAGCACGTGGCTACATACAGTGGTTGATATGTGAACGAACAGTCAACGCGCAGTAATTTCATTATGACTGAATGCTTCCCATAGAGGTCGAGATGTCTCTGGAATGAACATGTCTGCCAGGGGGTGACGGGTAAAGCACTTTGAGCAGCCCCAAGGACTGGATACTGCCATATATAAGAACGCACCTTCATTTTTGTACATATCTGGTTGATGCTCATTGAACATGCACATATCACCGAAACAAAACTTTCCATGAAGTTTATTGTTCATTCTGGAATATTCCAAGGTTGCTGAACAATATATTTTATAGGTGACTTCATACACGGTATGTTCTACCTTAGCCACGAATCTCAAACAAATAAGTGCACACATAAACACATTAATAAATAGAAATATGTTCGCCACAACGTTTTTGGGTTCAACTCACCGCAGCAGTCTCCTCGATTAGTTATAACCACCTGCCGTATCTCGTAGATGCCGTACAGGTCAACCTGCCACCAACTTCCAGCTTCCCTATTCGTATGTGTGCAGCTTCTTTTCATCATATTACTGTTTCTATTACCATCAACAGCTTTCCCTGCACTGTAGTGTTTACCAAATGTTGTTGACTGTTTTGCGGGTTTCCCTTTTGCCAGATTTTTCGTCCAATCAACCTCAGGTGTCTCTAAAAAAAGACCACGTATTTTGTTATTAAACCACATTCTTTCAGTCTTTCTTCATAACTAAGGTCTCTCAGTTCTGGAATCATTTTAGTTGCACTCCTCTGTATTCTTTCAAACGTATCTATATCCTTCTTACTATATTTTCTCGAAGCTTATATACGGTACTCTAAATGAGGCCTAACTACTGTTTTATGCAGATGTATAATTAGCTTTTTTTCATGTTATATTTCTCCTAACAAAACCCAAAATTTTATTACCCTTTAAAGCTGCAATATCACTTTCATATGAACACTTATTGTAACTCATAAGTCATTTTCTTTCACAATACTACATAGAACAGTACCCCCCATTTAATAGTTGACATGTATGTAGGCATTTACGTTTCCCAAAGTTTAATAACATCTGCCATTTCTCAGACCATTTAGCTAATTTGTCACCATAACTTTGTAAATGTTGTTTATCATCCTCATTGTTAACCCTTCTAAACTTCTACATCTATAACACTTTTTACTGAAGTCTAGATATGCATCAACTACACTGCAATTAATACGGGTCACTAGAGTTGTGTACCATATAGCGATATACTGTTGTACGGGCATTTGTATATGGTTTAAGACCGGTTTTGTCATTCTGCCAAACCGTATTCCATACAGTATGCTACTACTCACCAGACATCACTCACACTCCATTTGACAATATTTGTTTAACGTTTGCAAACTACCTAAAGCTTGGTTGGTTTAAGTTGGAACATTAACATTCCACCTGTCTGAAGCCCCAGTAGCAAAAAAAACCCACAAATAAACAAACCAAGACACCAGACAGAGTCGCAAGTTTGCTTAGGTAAGGCAGTTGTTAAATAACGTCAACAATGCACAAACTGTAACCACTATCTGCAGTTTATCTGAATACCACAGAGGCGGGAGGTCATAGGTTAATATTACTTTGTCTGTGTCGGGTGTTCACACAGCTGCCATGCAGTTAAAATTGATCATGTTTGTACTATTATTCCCAGTAAGGATGAATGGGAACATACAATTTCAAGTGAGCACTTATTTGGAAAGCACATTCTTCCGCAGTTTTCAGCCATTCAGGTGCCACTTTGTAGGAAATTACACACGCATGCACGCACGCACGCACACATACGTGGCCTCAAAAAATACCGTATAAGCTATACGATACACAACTCTACTAGAAGCCTGGAGCTGCTGTTGACTGACTATTTGCAAACGCATTGTCTTGCTCCAACTTTGTCTAATTCGCGTCCAGATAGATTCACACGTACATTCTGACCAGGCTTTACTAGGTCGTATCAGTATTTAGCGACCGGTGATAATTTATGCGCTCTTCAAATTCTTCAGTGTGGCGGCACTGTACTCTCGGTCGACGCTACCCATTGGATTCGACTTCAGCATGAGTAGCGACTAGAGTTTATCGTCGCTCAGCGCATTCCGTGTCCGTTTTGTTGTCTTACGCTCGAGAAGATGTGCTCACAGTATGCACTGCTGCGGTGGGTGGTGAGAATGCCTAGCATTACGCTAGACGGCGTTATTTTAATGCTGTCAGTCAAAGTCCATGGTCAGACATCTCAAAACATTTATATCTTTGTGTGGTTGTTCAGTGTGGCAGGAAAGTTAGTTTTCACGTAAAATATTTCATTAAAGTAATATTTTTGTCGACATTCCGTTTTCCATGAATTTCCAAGACCTTTACAACATGACGTTCCAGGCATGGAATCCAAATTATAAAATTCCATATAATATAATACAAAAAACTCTCTAATGTGTGATCGCATTACTGATAACATAAAGAAATTAACGATTGAACTTTCGTGATTCCGACCGAGTTTGACTGTTATGCAGTTGATTAATTAACAAACAGGGATCAACTTCGTGGCTTAAAATAGTTATTACTTTGAATTGAAGCAAAGGACACAATTATATGGACATGATTTAGATGTGTATTCATATTCGTGAGTAAATTGTTGACATTTGATAGCTATATTTTAACGAATTTTGGTCGATTATAAAAAGGTAAACAAAAGGGACTGAAGTTATCATTTCTATAATTAATTTATAATAATTATAATAATCTTCACTAGACACCATTATATATAAATCACTGCAACTGGCCCTAAATAAGGGCAATACACACAGCATAAATAGTACTGGTGGATGTGAACAGATGCCATCAATTGATGCGTAATGTGTCTGCCTGTGATACCCGAAACCTTAGTTCCAAAACTCGCCACCACGTTTCTGAAAGTTACATGGTTAACAGCAACACAAAGGTTTTGGGCAGTATTTGTGAGAGTCGCCCGCAGTACATGTTATTGTACTTTGAACAAGCAACTAATTCAAAGGGACTGGAACCCAAGATAAGCGAAACGCGTAACGTCAAAATACTAAATTTTATCAAGTTTATAGGGCGTACCTGACGCATTTAGATAAAACGATAAATGGCAAACACAGTTCATCGTGACCAAATATCAAGCACTGACTGTCACAATAAAAAAATATAAATTACTCATGTATGGTAACTTTTAGCTACTTTTATCTGGGTAGTATACTATATTATGCTTTTTGCAGCATTACTTCGCTACACATCCTACAACGCTATTTTCAGAATTCGACGGTTCTTCCAGAACTCGACGGTTTTTCACAGCCAGAACTCGACCTCGACAGCTTTCACAGCCAGAACTCGACCTCGATGGTTTTCGCAGCCAGAACTCGATGGTTCTTGCAAAATTCGACAGGTTTTGCCGTTTCATCACCCTTTCGTCCGCTACGGCGCCTCATAAAAACACGCCCACGAATATCGTTTTATTGATATATGGTATGCAGCGAGGAACTATCAAACGTGTAGCTCGGAAATAATGCCCTACGTGATAATCTGTGTTTCAAATGCCAGGCGTATATTACTAAACCTTTGTTGGAGTGTCGCGTTTGTACGATTTGGCACGTTATACAACGTTTGCTGCCGAGAATCAGTTTTCAAATCGGTTCAACAATGGTTGCGCCATGTTAAAACGCGAAAATTGCTGTCCTAGTTTCGATACACACGTTTGACCATATCGAAGTAAAATTATATAAGGCATCATTTTCTAACCAATTTGTTTTCTTTTATTAATACAGGTTAGTTTAAATTATCTGAACAAATAAAACAAATGCGCAATTTAAAACTACCAAACACCTTTACGATATTATGCAAACATATTTATATCGCACAAATTTGTCTAGGTAACCAGTCGTTAATGTTTTAAAGCAAACATCAACTTCAGTGTCAGCGGTCCTGGAAAAAACACCATTCTGTTCAATTAACAATATTAATATATCTGTGATGTTTTGCCTTACCGAGGATTCCAAATACTTCGACTTCACATAGCGAAAGTATTTCAGTTCCTGTCAATTTGATCCTGACGATATTGCCAATGGAGCCTCGTTTGCACAAGAAGCTCTTTGTTTCGCCTTTCTTTAACGCTGCTTCACTACTGGCACATGTATGAACAAGATTTTCATGTTGCTGTACTTCGATCACGAAACTCTTCAGTCTGTTCTCTGTCAGAGAAGAGAGAACACAAGCTTCAGTGGATACATAAATGATTACCTTATCAAAAGTCCAACAATTTGCCAATATTTTCGACATTTGTTAATTTATATTTTAAACGTATTGACACAATCAGTAGATTAATTGTTTCAGCAATTTACATATGCGTGCACGTACGCACGCACACACAAACTGGTGCTATCAAGACAACTAGGTTTTAAATATACCAGGTATTTTACATATTTGCTACGGATCGAGATGGCTATGCTAATGGCTTACCAACTGGAAATTAAATAGAGGACATCCTTTCGAAAACCAACCAATAAAATAAAACAGTACAAACAAATATTGCGATAAAGCCAAATTAAACATGATATTTTGATAATGACATTTGTCATGTTTTATGTATGTTTGGGGGATGATGACTTTACCTTTATTTTTTAACAAAAGTTAAAAAAATGTGTTTGGGGAGACAACTTTTTAGGGGAAAGTACATTTTAAAGTCCTGCAATGTTTTTTCTGGTGAAGGTCATACACTATTCCTCAACACCATATCTGACCGTTTTACTGGCGGTTTTGCATATCCGATGCTTACTTTCCAAGTAGAAGTAGGATACATCAATTCAAACTCGTTCCTGTGATTTTTATTACGAAAATGGCTACTGGTGCATCCGATTTGTAGTGTATCTGCTTCTGGTGGTATGACCTTCGATAGAAACGAATATGTCGTTGCAACAATGTGGTTTCTTATTATATAAGTCCCACTTGGTATTTAATTTATAAATATACCTCAGTCCCTACTCGAAGTACTTATTCATAATTTGGGCTCAGATTCTAACTAGTAATACCGTAGAAATCATTGAACATTGACGATTCGACATTCGCATCAGTATATAGTTCTGAGATGTAAGAAAACAGTCAGAAACATTCAGTCTGCTCTACAACATGGATAGCTTCTAGGGGAGAGTTGCCGGGAATGGGACCCCTAACGATAAACTTGAATAGAGACGCGAAAACAAATTAAATTGATGTAAACAATAAACTAACATTGAGGTTAGAGGTGGCGTAGGGTTGTGTTCTTGTGCAGTCACCATGGCAACAGCTGTCAGTGCTGGAGCTGGAACAGCTGGGATCAGAGGTGGCGTTGTGCTCTTGTGCAGCTTCAGTGACTACATTAGTTACCGTAGCAGCAGCTAAGTCGGAGTTTTGGAATACGTCTATGGTCATGACAATAGTCCTGCCTTCCTGAAGCCACTAACAACAATCTGGACGGATGCCACTTTTTTGTTCGCCACATTCAGAATTTCGGCGACTTACCAAGTTGTCACTGGTCTGCCTACATGTTCTCTCATCCATATCCTCAATGCATCATCATAGTATTTCCCAAACCGTCCGAAAAAAGCCACATCCACGACTCATCCGGGTGGAGTCGGTGAGTCGTTTGTAGCGGAAGTGAAACCTTGCCCATTCCAGTTTCCCGAGCTATCTCAGTTGCAGCCAAATTCTTTGTGTGGGTCACGAGGTTATCAAGTATGAGCACAGCAGTCTCCTCCTTCGTTGGTTTAACAAAATCTACGAAATGTCACATCCAAATAACAAATCCTCAATGGACATCTAGCCTTTGCATCCGGAGGTCCACCACTTATCAATTCTATTTTAATCCTCTTCCGTTTATATATGACCATTGGCACTAAATTTATGTAAACCCTCATCAAACACAAATTCTTTGGTAGTCCAATGTAAATTTACCTGTGACCAAATGTGTTCTGTCACAAGTTCCACTCGATTGGACCACTTAGCAACTTCCTTTATTTGCATTATTATAACTGCTCCCTTGTCTAATATTACTTTCTGGTAATTAATAAACTGTGTTAGCATAATTACACACATATATTGATGGCATACCCTTATGTGGGTCATTTGTGCAACTGCAGTGGTCCAATCGTGGAATTTCACGTGTTAAAAACATTTAAAATTCTTATTATAGCCACATACTTTGGGCTCCGTGTTTTCACCTGTAAATATAACCAAGGGTGTTGTACTGATAACCGATCACGGCCTGATTATTATGTCGGGGACACAGAAAACCTACTTTTGGTGATACATGTACCACAGTTTCGTCGAAACTGATCGTATCATCCGAAATGCCTTTGATGAATGACATAACCGGTAGATGATGTCACGGTGTACAGTAATATAGAATCTACAGCACTGGTCCGATCGAGAAACTGGTCCAATCCCGGCAACTCTAGAACACCGTGTGCCAACGGTTCATGAAATTCGAACATATATACGCATGCATGCACGCACGAACGCACGCACGCACACACAAACGCACAGATGGGCTAACAATTTGGGGTTTGATGGGAAACCATCTGTTTTAAAATTTCAGAGCAATCCGTTGTGAGGAAGCAACCCCTCACATACCACAAATTATGGGATAACCCGTCACCCGGGAGTAAATTCTACCCCACCATATTTCTCAATTGTCCTTCCTAAATATGGTATAGGATTTCGTTGAATGCTAATTCTGCATCTACATTGTCGGCCCACGATCCTTTAATACATATTGCACGAGAGTCGGCATTTTCCACATAATGCATAACTAATTTGTCTTGTTTACTATTCCTGTGGTAGCTAAGCATATGCGTATACTTAAGTTCAGTTCCAGAAATATAATATTTCCGTGTAGATTTATTTGTTCCATGCCTTCTTAGAGTTCTCTCCAAATGACTCCCTCCACATCTAGTTTAAACAGTTAATAATACTTGTCCCCTCATCACTTGATCTTACACATTCATTTCCCAAGGACTGACTCTCCATGTTCAGTCAATTGAAGCCCATCCATACAATGTTTTCTTTCCCAACATAGCGTCACACATGGGGCGCCATGGCATAGTGATTAGAACGCCGGACTCTCAATCGGCAGAACCCGGGTTCGAATCCTCTTGCTGTCGGTTCGACGCTTTGGAAATTTCGTTCACACACCTTGCCCCAATTCACTCAGGTGTGAGTACCTGGCTACATACAGTGGTTGATATGTGAACGAATGGTCAACGCGCAGTAATTTCATTATGACTGAATGCTTCTCATAGAGGTCGAGATGTCTCTGGAATGAACATGTCTGCCAGGGGGTGACGTGTAAAGCACTTTGAGCAGCCCCAAGGACTGGATACTGCGATATATAAGAACGCACCTTCATTTTTGTACATATCTGGTTGATGCTCATTGAACACGCACATATCACCGAAACAAAACTTTTGTTTCGGTGATATTGTTCATTCTGGAATATTCCAAGGTTGCTGAACAATATATTTTATAGGTGACTTCATACAAGGTATGTTCTACCTTAGCCACGAATCTCAAACAAATAAGTGCACACATAAACACATTAATAAACAGAAATATGTTCGCCACAACAATATGTTCGCGAAAACGTTTTTGGGTTCAACTCACCGCAGCAGTCTCCTCGATTAGTTATAACAACCTTCCGTATCTGGTAGGTGCCGTCCAGGTCAACCTGCCACCAACTTCCAGCTTCACTTTTCGTATGTGTGCAGCTTCTTTTCGTCATATTACTGTTTCTATTACCATCAACAGCTTTCCCTGCACTGTAGTGTGTACCAAGTGTTGTTGACTGTTTTGCGGGTCTCCCCTTTGCCAGATTTTTCGTCCAATCAACCTCAGGTTTCTCTAAAAAAGACCACGTATTATGTTATTAAACTACATTCTTGCAGATGTATAATTAGCTTTTTTTCATGTGATATTTCTCCTAACAAAACCAAGAGTTTGATTACCCTTTAAAGCTGCAATACCACTTTCATATGAGCACATATTGTAACTCATAAGTCATTTTCTTTCACAATACTACATAGAACAGTATCCCCCATTTAATAGTTTACATCCAAGTTCCCGTGTCCTGTATGTAGGCATTTACGTTTCCCAAAGTTTAATAACATCTGCCATTTCTCAGACCATTTAGTTAATTTGTCTACATCATTTCGTAAATGTTGTTTATCACCATCATTGTTAACTCTTCTAAACTTCTACATCTATAACATTTTTATTGAAGTCTAGATACGCATCAACTACACTGCAATTAATACGGGTCACTAGAGTTGTGTACCATATAGCGATATACTGTTGTACCGGCATTTGTATATGGTTTAAAACCGGTTTTGTTATTCTGCCAAACCGTATTCCATACAGTATGCTACTACTTACCAGACATCACTCACACTCCATTTGACAATGTTTGTTTAATGTTTGCAAACTACCTAAAGTTTGGTTGGTTTAAGTTGGAACATTAACATTCCATCTGTCTGAAGCTCCGGTATCAAACCACCAATAAACAAACCAAGACACCAGACAGAGTTGAAGCTTTGCTTAGGTAAGGCAGTTGTTACATAAGGTCAACCATGCAGAAACTGTAACCACTATCTGCAGTTTATCTGAATACCACAGAGGCGGGAGGTCATAGGTTAATATTACTTTGTCTGTGTCGTGTGTTCACATAGCTGCCATGCAGTTAAAAATTTATCATGTTTGTACTATTATTCCCAGTAAGGATGAATTAGAACATACAATTTCAAGTCAGCACTTATTTGGAAAGCACATTCTTCCGCAGTTTTCAGGTGCCACTTTGTAGGAAATTGCACGCACGCACGCACGCACGCACGCACGCACGCACGCACGCACGCACGCACGCACGAAGACGTAGTCTCAAAGAATACCATATAAGCTATACGATACACATCTCTACTAGAAGCCTGGAGCTGCTGTTGACTGATTATTTGCAAACGCATTGTCTTGCTCCAACTTTGTGTAATTCGCGTCCAGATAGATCCACACGTACATTCTGGCCAGGCTTTACTAAGTCGTATCAGTATTCAGCGACCGGTGATAATTTATGCGCTCTTCAAATTCTTCAGTGTGGCGGCACTGTACTCTCGGTCGACGCTACCCATTGGGTTCGACTTTAGCATGAGTAGCGACTAGAGTTTATCGTCGCTCAGCACATTCCGTGTCCGTTTTGTTGTCTTACGCACGAGAAGATGTGCTCACAGTGCACACTGCTGCGGTGGATGGTGAGAATGCCTAGCATTACGCTAGACGGCGTTATTTTAATGCTGTCAGTCAAAGTCCATGGTCAGACATTTCAAAACAGTTGTATTTTTGTGTGCTCATTCAGTGTGGCGGGAAAGTTAGTTTTCACGTAAAATATTTCATTAAAGTAATATTTTTGTCGACATTCCGTTTTCCATGAGTTTCCAAGACCTTTACAACAATTCCATGACTTTCCAGGCCTGGAATCCAAATTATCAAATTCCATGACTTTCCAGGTTGTCAAGGACCTGTATGAACCCTGTGTATTGTCCTCTTTGAGAATAATTCATGAAAATATAAAAAAAACATAAATTACTCTTGTATGGTAATGTTTAGCTACTTTTATGTGTACATTGATGTGTACCTTTTATGTGTATCTTTTATGTGTACCTTTTTGTGTCATTCAAGAAACCACAATGTTTATTACTGCTGTCAATCAAAGCCTGTGACTAAGCACTTCAAGGCAGTTTGCGTCAGCAGTCAATAGCGTCGCTGTCGTGGGAAAGTGATGAGGTAATATTTTTTATTGACTATCTAAACTGACAATTAAGTGTGGCAGTATCAGCGTGTTGTACAATATGATCTTAATATTAAGAAATAATAATAATTTTAGTATATTTAGAATACCAATCGTCCTTGAACACCTATTTGATATTTTGTTGATGTGACTTTTCCGGTTAAGTTTTTTCGTTAAAATGTATTCCAAGAAATTGAATTCAAACACTCTGTCAATATTTGTGTTATCTATATTTACCAAAGGGAAAGTAGCAAGTTTTTGTCTGGTTGTTTTGTAAAGTATATACTTAGTTTTGTTTACGTTGAGAAACAGTTTGTTTAGTATTCGCCACTCGCTAATGTTGTTCAGTTCTACATTAATAAGACATTCTGCATTTCCATCTTGTTCACATATGGAAAATGAATCTAGTGTACTTGATAGAGTGGCGTCATCGGCGTACATTATAAAATTGAACTTTTGACTGGCCCTTGGAAAGTTATTAAGACATATAATAAGCAATAGTGGGCCTAGAAATGAACCTTGAGCCTGTTAAAATATTAAGCATGTTTGATTTGGTATCCTCTATTTCCACATACTGTTTTTTATCTGTTAGATAATTTCTAATTAAAGTTAAAGCTACCCCCTTTACACCATAACATTCAAATGGTTCAAATAATATCGCATGGTCCAGTATGTCGAATGCTTCCAAGTAAATATGTATAGGCTTTTCTTTTTTGTCCATTTGTGCAATTATTCTATCGGTTAAATCAAGGGCAGCAAATTCAGTGATATGTTCTGTTCTGAATCCATACTGGATATCGAACAAGAGATCTTGTGTTGTAAGAAAGATATCTAGCTGGATGTAAATTATCTTTTGAATTACTTTTGAAATAACTGAAAAGAGGGATATTGGCCTGTAATTGCCAAACTGATTATTATCACCTTTTTAAAAATTGGAATTACTTGGGCAATTTTAAGTTTGTCAAGGAAGATATCCGTAGCTAATATTTCGTTTGTGACAAGTGTTAATGATTTTATCAGTGTCTGTTTCACTAATCTTAATAATCGTGAAGAAATACCATCATACCCACAACTTGTTTTTGGGTGAATATTATCTATTGGTTTAGAAATTGTTTCTTCATCAATATGTTCAAAATTGAATGAATTGTATTGTTCTCTTTCATGTAGTATCTGAAAGTTTTGTTAGATTTGAGCCAATATTGGTAAAAAAGCATTAAATGTGTTTGCAATGACCGTCTTGTTTATTACGACTTCTTCGTTATTTGTAAATGATTTAGGGAAATGTTTCTTTTTGTGTGTTTTAGATAGAATATTATTTATAGTTTCCCAAGTTTTTTTTTTCATTTTTGGATTTGCTAAAACAAGATTCATAACGCATTTGTTTGGCTGTATGTATATTTTAAGACATTTTATTATGAACCAAACTGTCGTTTTGAGTTTCTTATATAAGTTACTTTGAGTTTCTTATATAACTTACTAACTCGTATAGATTTGAGCAAACCTAGTGTAATCCATATTGATTTTTTGTGCTTATATTTTTTTTAAATTTAACTATTTTATATGGCATGTGTTTGATTTTGTGGATTTAATGGATTCATCTATGATATTATAATTGATGTTTGGGTCAGCAGAAGGTGATTAATTTATTGTAAACGTCTGATGAGATGATTTCATGTATGAAATTCAAAATTGCCTTTTAATTTTGTATGTTAATATGTCTTGGTGGTGGTTGTTTGTGGAGAACTGTGTTTAGAAAGTTAAAATTGTGCTGATGGACCGATAATTGTTTCGTTTGAATACCTGACTTAGGCTTTATTGTAAAGTCAGTTAATTTACAGAAAATGTTATCTTTTAGAGTTCCATTATTGTTTGATTGTGTTGTGTCAAAGGATTAGATAATTGATGTGAATTCACTAAAACAACTGTTGATAATTTTTGTTTAGATCTCTTTGAAGTCGGTAAATATGAAGAAATATATTATTTTGCTGTGGGACTACACAAACAGGGAGGAAAGGCACTTTCTAAACATCTCCACTGACTGCTGGCCAACTAACTCTTAGCGCATTTGTTCCATGATTTGGTGACGCTGGGAAGAATGAAAGTAGGTGTCAACACGTGTATGGCTGGTAGTAGCTATAAGCGCTGCCTTTCAGTTCGTTTGTTCGTTCTTTATAAAATGTCAATCAAGTTGTTCTTGATGCGGTAGAGCATCACCAGCTTGGCTCCAGTTCGTCTGTTCTCCAGGGTCTGTCACACCATGCTCTCCACCATGTTTGGCATGTGATATATACGAATATGACGTGATGTTTATCATATCAGCGTGTAAGTTAATTCATACTGAAAATAAGTTCGTTACCTGTCAGAATACTGGTAGTGCTCTACGGTGCTTTTCGGAACCATCAGCAATCGAACGCTGACGAAGGAAGAGTGAAGGTTCCGAAGGCTCCGTAGAGCACTACCAGTATTCTTACAGGTAACGAACTTATTTTCAATGTTTACCACACTGTTTTGTGGTTGTATGGAATGATAGTTAATTTGAAGAATTAAGGTTTTTTGTTGAGCTCATATTTGGTTCTGCAAATGTTTCTATATGTGAGGATATTCGGCGAGGACATTCTGCCCGGTTTTTCAGCATTTTTTCAATGTCTTATCGGACATTCTAAACACCATCACTTCATTGTACCTGTTCTAAAATTAATACAAATGTACAAATGTTTTGTTTGCAAGGTTCTCTCAGATGCAAACTTCTCTCAGATGACAACACAAAATGGGGTATGTTGCATTTACACTTTTAAAATAGGAAATATTTTATACACCAAGGGCTAACTTTTATTGTTGAGAAACCAAACTGTACAATATTCATGAGTTGTGCTCTGCAGGGGATCAGATGAATGGAATGTTCTAACTGTCAATGATAAGTTGGCAAGCACCTACCACATTTCTGCGGTAATATTTTTTAGGTAGCCTTACCCCTGGCGGTATTGTGCGATAGTTAATTCTAAATGTGAAACGAACACGTGATGTTTTCTCAGACCTCACCCATTTGGTTTTCGAAGTTAAGGACTTGTATGTCTCTTGAAACATGGAGACAGCTACATTTATTCTTGCTTACCCAATTTATATACATAGTAGTATGCGGACAGTTATAAGGTTAGGTTGGAGGTCATATCATTCTAAATATGTAAATGAAAATGTCTGGAGTGAAAACTCAGGGAATTTTAAATTGAAAATCGTGTGGTCACCCTGTATTAAGCTTGTCTTTTAATGGATATATTATTGACATTGCATGGCATGAAAGTAATTATATCATGTTTTTTTTAATTTATAATCTGTTTATCTTACTTAGATCTACTGGGATATGCTGCGGTGTTGGGATTACCCTATCTTCTCGGAGAAAAGGAGGTATGAGCAATGTGGCAATCACTAAGCAGAATATGGTTCGACAATAAATGATGTTGCAATGTCTGACCTAGATCTTCGCTTTACTAGTTGGCATTTTAGCTTATAAGATGTGCATTTTGAATAATTTTTTACAATACACACAGCAAAAACAGTACTGGTAGATGTGAACAGATGCCATCAATCGATGCGTAATGTGTCTGCCTGTGATACCCGAAACCTTAGTTCCAAAACTCGCCACCACGTTTCTAGAAGTTACATGGTTAACAGCAACACAAAGGTTTTGGGCAGTATTTGTGAGAGTAGCCCGCAGCCGCGTAATTATATGTTACTGTACTTTGAACAAGCAACTAATTCAAAGGGACTGGAACCCAAGATAAGCGAAACCCGTAACGTCAAAATACTAAATTTTATTAAGTTTATAGGGCGTGCCTGACGCATTTAGATAAAACGATAAATGGCAAACACAGTTCATCGTGACCAAATATCAAGCACTGACTGTCACAAGGAAGACACGTATGACTATTTCTAACTACTCTCTTCTTGGCCAAATCCTTTAGTGTATGTCCAATCTGAATGCCAAATACCTGGGTGATGTTTGACCGAATATCTCCACTGGGGAAAACACGTTAGGCTAATACTTAGAACCCACTAAGACCAGCGTCTCAGTTTACAGGATGTCCAACCAACCAGCCGTCATTTGTTATTCTTCCTTTGCTCACTGGCGTATCCATCCATCTGTTGACGACTTAATAATCCTTACTGATTTCGAGATTGATTAACCATTTTGCTTAGATGCGCTTCTGAGCTTGGTGTCCAAGGATATAGACGAAACGGGAGTTTTCAATTTATTATTACTATTACAAGGGTCTGGCTCTCCCAGTATTAGAGTACGTATGTGTGGTATGGGCAGAACCTCAAGTCTGACATTGAGACAGTACAGAGAAGAGCTGCAAGACGAATCTTCCACGACGTCACTAAGTGCCTCTTCCCCTGGATAAACTGGAGACCAGAAGGAAAATCGAAAAGGTATTCATGATGTACAACATCATGAACAGCCTTGTCGATAGTAACCTTCCAACATAAACTCTCCAGCCATGGTATATAGCCACACATGGAAACTCCATGTATTATACTCTAGAATCAGCATATCAACTTCTGCTTTCCCTTCGTAATATGCCAAACAGTTTTGACAGGTCAACAGAAATGGGAAAGTTTTAAATGGAAGATTTTATTGGTGGTTAAACATGGTTCACAGAGAAGGAGATTATTTGACAGAGTAAGAAAACCACGATATATGACAAAACTGGCATATAGACAGAGATCGCCTTCCCAAACCAGGAAACATGGCTCCTCTGGTTTCGGATAGGTCATGAGGAAATACAGTAACATTAGTAAAATATTCCCTATAACCTATTAGTTTTTATATATCGACTAACCCTTTGATGCGGCTCTGAATTCGGGTTCCCGATAATTTGGACGCTATGGAAGTCTTTGCATTGTATATAATATGGTTCTTATTCGAAGGCATCACGTTTTGGTTGCACTCGGGTTGCATTTCGATAAGTCCTTGAATGTATGAACTCAAACAGAGTCTGTATTTTGGAGGCGGAAACTCGAGTCGAGTCATGTCGTTTGAAGTTATGGACTCTAATTATCATAAAATGGGGATTTATGTCGGAGCATGTCGGGTAATCGACTAGCTTCTTTACATAACAGTGGACTCTTGCCGTGCCAAAAATGTTAATTTATTATCCTCAGCAATTTTTTTTTAATTATCAACTGTGTTATTACATGTGCTGCGGCGTCACATGTTATAAATGTATTACTTTCTAGTATATAGAGCTAGGCGAATCCCCTTTTACGAACACCACTCTAATTTCTCACGAACATTTTGGGTTAGATGGATGTTTTTGCCGAGTGACTTTCCTGGTGTACCGAGGCCATCAAAGTGTGCAACCCAGCGACGTTTCCATACCTAGAATTATGTATTACAACAAATAGCCTGCACAATCCCGACGTAAAAATGTTACACTTTTGAACAGCACTGAAACAATTCCACATCTCGTTTAACATAGAAATATAACTGCATTTATATATGCAATTCATTTGTACGTGCAATATATCCAAGTTTTATCATTTGCGGAGAATAAATATAATACTCGACACGTTTGAAAGTAAAATGCAGCACATCTCACAACAATGCATATATCTACTGTATAGCCTACTTTCATTTTGCGTAATGAAACAATGTCGCTGACCATCACTTACTCAAGTTACTGCCAGTGGCGATGAGCTGTGGAGGTACACCATGTACTGGAGGCGTCGCTAATAGATTTACTGGAAATTTCAACATGGAGGTGTCCGTCACAACCAGCAGAGGATGAACATCATCAACAGCGGTAACTGCAGCTGGAATGGTAATGTACTAATCAAGACGGTGCTAGTAAATATGCCCTGGATAAATCGTGTCGCTTTTATTCGCGTGATTCTGCTTACAATGTAAATGTTCAATCACCTATGTTAGTTATAATTTGTGAATAGTGAGGACATTATCAAAAGCGAAATTTATATTTGAGGGATCATGTATTGTTGGTGTAAAACGTTTGACTACGCTATATGATTTTATTTGACTTAAATTTGTAAATTGACATATACCGACCTTTAGACAGGGACTCAAATGTTTTTCATTTTAGTTATAAACCTAAGCCGAGGTCAACATTTTGAACAGTCAAACTAGAAACAAATCTATAAAGAAAATATTGATATATTTAAAAAAATAATAGCCATATGCAGGAGGGTATATACAAGCTGCAAACTAAATTTCAGTTAATATGATCAACCCATTTCAGAGATATCAGGGTACACAAAAATCCTCAAAATCCAAAATGGCCACCATTTCAGTGGCAACAACCCAATTCACGATTATGCTTAATGATTCCGTTTTGTTGCGCCTCTGAGCTCAGGTTCCCGAGGACATAGGCGCCATATAAGTTAATTATTATTAACATTAAATATTAATAAATTCCCAGAGTTTCTACATTTTAATTATTGACATTCCCTGAGACTTTTAAATTTCTAAATAAAATAAAAAATGTTTTTTAAATGCCCGTAATGTAGAATTTATCAAACGTATCAGCCCAGTCGCAAAAAGAAATACTGTTGCTGTTGCACTGTGATGAAAGCTGAAGGTTGCGTAAGCTGTTATCTCTGTTCAGTAATTTTTGTCTTACCTTTTTTCATTGCTCCCTCAAACGTTGCCTTGTCACTCGCCTGATGCACAGATGCCATAGCAAGCTCTATATTAGTCATTTTCAAGTAGTCGTACACGCATTCAGTGTTGTTCAGGCATAGCGGTTTCATATTCACTTTGACATTCGACATGAATTTGACATCTGTTGGATGACGCAACATCTCATGGCTGAAGAGTGAGTCGCGCTGCCTTTGGATGCGGTCTACGGATACAACAAATTCACATTTTGGGTATACTATATGCCAGTGATTAGTTTCTCAAACGAAACCATCCTTCTCAATGCATATTTACTGCCTCTTTTATTGTATCATTTTTTTGCAGCATTCATATCGCAGCAAGCAAAATCAGGAAATAATTTTGAACAGTTGTTGACTTTTTTTATAATGTTCGACTAGTTTTGTCAAGCTGGTCTTCCCTGTGACAACATTATTTTATGTTCTCCGCACTCAAGCATGCACGTATGTGATATATATATATATATATATATATATATATATATATATATATATATATATATATATATATATATATATATATATATGGTGCCTATACACGCACGCACGCACGCACGCACGCACGCACGCACACACATATTAACATATTTTATACATATCACAACACTCACAGTGTTGATCCATAAAGTTTGCTGTTTTCGAAGGATCAGTTGATTTGTAGGGGATGTTGGAGTATGTGTCCATTCCAAGTAAGCCTGACGGACGACCTGAATGCACAGTTCATGATATAACACATTGTTTTATATCACTAGAAAGTTATTAATAGTGCGCATAAAGGCAAACAAAACATGCAAACAAATTGCAACTTGAACAGAAACCCAATGTAATAGACAATGCCACACAACGGACACTGTATTTTGCAGTTGAAATTGTGTCCACCGTATGTCGATCTGTTTATTGGCGTCTTATTGGCGTTTGTGATTTATGTGTTTGATTGGCACCATAAAATGTACAGCACGATATACGGCAATCTATTACAACATGTAGTGTTGATGGTCTACCTAGTAGCACATGGTTGATGTGTAGCATGGATATCATTTACTTGATATGGTCTACCTAGTAGCACATGGTTGATGTGTAGCATGGATATCATTTACTTGATATGGTCTACCTAGTAGCACAATGTTGATGTGTAGCATGGATATCATTTACTTGATATGGTCTACCTAGTAGCACAAGGTTGATGTGTAGCATGGATATCATTTACTTGATATGGTCTACCTAGTAGCACATGGTTGATGTGTAGCATGGATATCATTTACTTGATATGGTCTACCTAGTAGCACAAGGTTGATGTGTAGCATGGATATCATTTACTTGATATGAAGTAAAATAGACAGTTGTATGTAGATTATAATTTAATACTACTTTGGACTTCCTGACGGTGGGTACAGCCGTGTGAGCTGTGAGAACGGTTTACGAAGCCTGAGCTGAAGCCAGGTAACATGAACATATATATTTCTGGCATTGTTGTCATTTCCATATGCGTGGCATATTGTAAACACGTCAGCTACATATTAGTTCCATGTTGCATTTAATAATAATAACAATATTTATATAGCGTGCAATCAATCAAGATTGCTCCCAGGCTCTAAAAATAAATAAATACATTAATTACTATAAAGAATATATGAATTTTATTATTAATTGTATTAAAAACAATACCAATAATAAATATTCTAAAACACAGTCGAAATAGTCCTACCATAAATAATAAAAAATTAAATGTATATTTGTAATAATAAAATAATAATAAATGCATAAAAAAATTTCACATTAGCATATCAGTCAAAACTACTTGGGACTGTTCTTATATAGCGCGGTATCCAGTCCTTGGGATTGTTCTTATATAGCGTGGTATCCAGTCCTTGGGTCTGTTCTTATATAGCGTGGTATCCAGTGCTTACGACTGTTCCGCTTTACACTTCACCCCCTAGCAGACCTGTTCATTTAAACAAAAATTTTCTCTGGCAAGCATTCAGGTACGCTCCAATTATTGTGCGAAGACTATTCGTGCAGATATCCATATCTGTCTGTAGCCAAGTACACATTTACATATCTGAGTAAACTGCTTCGAAACATTACTTGATGCTCAAAGTCAAAACACAGGCATTCTTACTCTGTATTTACTTTTTTAAATATAGGATACATTTCAAACTATTCATGCTTTTCAAAAGTGAAAACTACAGCTTTTAGTTGTTAGGGTCTTCGTGTATCCATGATCTGAGCTGTGCATATACAATATGTGATTTTCCTACCTGCGATGCCGTAGACTTGTACTTCGCACAGAGATAGAGATTGGTTCTGCCCCAGAACTGTGATTTTGACAAATCTGCCCTTCATACCAGCTGGACACGTGATGTGCTGTGTATTCTCCAGAAAACTATTTTGTATGGTGGCGCATCTTTGGGATGTTCCGTTTGCTGATGCTGATACGTCTATGATGACACGTGGTTCTTGCACTAAATTGTGGAAAGAGGTTATGTGGGTTGCTTTATAAGTATCGTATTTACAACACTACATAGAAATGACAAGTGTGCCATGGCACAACAGAATAACATGGTGCTAAGGTAGTCTTTTTCCAATGTAATCCTTGAAAAATATCACCCCAGTCCATATACCTTAAAACTGTAACTGCGTAGTTGCGTAATTGTTATTGTTGATACTCCCATATGTGTCATTGCTCTTGTCAATAGCGGCAATTTTAAAGGGAAACAAAAGTTATTAGTCACTAGTCCCATGCACCTATAAGAGCTACTAAAACACAACCATTTGCAACTATAATCTAGAACATCACGACAGTGGTTTACTAGAAACACATTGTTGAACACACATCTTAATTTCAGAAAGTCAGAAACTCTTCTTTCTGTCAACACAGAACGTTTGTTTGAGCCTGCGTTGATTCTGTGTATGTGAGTATGTCGGCTTCACTTAATACGTCACAAGTAATTGATTTCATAGAAATGCGCATATGCTTATCGGTCGCGCTGGTTAACATGTCAGCTCTCAGTCATCCGGAGAAATTAACGGAATCTCCAAGTTTTAGAACATATTCTGTATAAAACACTGACGTAATATTCTTGATTTTAGTTACACATGGTTAGTTATCTTTCGGTCGGGTGCATAGCCCAAACACAATGACTTTTGTTTCACTTCAAACATAGAATAAGGAAAACTATTTAATTACCTAATGGTGGAGAAGGGGTTACAAGACATTACATGGGTGGGACATTTAATACACTGTGGCCTGTCAAGGGGAGATACTCAACATGAACAGGATTTATTTTTAAGCTGCGTAGCTAATGCAATTAATTTTTTTCAGCAACTGTCCAAACCAGATGAGCATATAATTTTCACTCCCAAAGTTTTAAATTATTTGTTGCCAAAACATGATTTCTTGCAAATGGCCACCAAAGATTGAATAATGTGATTAATTACTTAATATAAGCACACGTAATCTGACCGATAAGTGTAAAAGTGATCGCTATACATCTACGTTTTTGCTGGCTCCATTTCTAGACGAGAATTTATCGTATGAGGAAATTTTACACTTGCACTGCAGCCATCGTGTTTTATAAAGGTGTAGTGCAATAGTGCGCCTTCATTTTATAGGAGTTTGTACTCGATTGACCTTAGTGGAAGTGAGCTTTCATTCACGCCTCTACGTTGATCGGCAAGTGCACCAACTATCGCCCATGTAAACAACACCCGTCAACGTATTGCAACGCTTACTAACGATGACAACAACGTCGGACGAACTGTCCCAATCTTCACTGTCTACTGATACTTCGACCATTTATAGTACTGAAGCAGACAAACTCGTTGTGAATGAACTTCTCACATTTGTATGCGACAAAATTAATTCACTTCCGTACAATGTGATCTTCAAGCTAACTGTCGACTTTTATTCCCATGACGATATTGCAACTGCTATGAATATTTTATTCCTAACTGCATCCTCCAACGGAGACGCTCCGCGGTTTATGAAATAAAAGGGCAAGCACACAAAAAACTGAATAACATCCAATACATCTTAAACACTTTCCTTGAGAAGCCACCCAAGTCTGTGCCCTGCTACATCGCCAAGGAACTATCCCGCCTTCCACCACTGTCAATGAACTGTTTTGACGTCTCTTCATTCATGAAGGACACGGAGTCCATCTGTCAATACTCCAAGAATCCCACGAAACCTTACTGATGGCACAACTCGTTACGTGTCAAGAACGTCATGAAACTGCAACATCATTAGTTTCTCCTGATTCTGTTTGTGATGTTTCTGGTAACGAGGACTTCCACACCAACAGAGAGGTAGATCTACCAGAGAGTGACAATGACAACCTGATCCTCCTTGCATGTCTTCAACAGGAAAAACTGCCGCCTAAGCCACGCCAGCATAAGGACGCCTTCAGACGTATGCCACTACTCAAGCCAGGCGTGACACCTAAAGGACGCAGACTAACAAACAACAAGCGTGTCGTTCTGCATTGCTGACCACTACCCAGTCTGACTCTGCCATGATATGCGGGAATGGAAAGTGTCCAAGCTCCGCTCGGCAAATCTGACCAGACGTGCAACAATACCCAAAGCCAGGAAACAAGCGGGTGTTTTTGTCACCCGGCTCGCAAGATCTACGAAACCGAAAGATCTGTTGACACACGTGAATCTAAAGACTGGTATATTGTCATGCGAACCACCCAGAACTTAATCTGACACTTACACGTCCTTCTGTATTAGACTTCCATCACGTGATCATCACCTTTTACTTGACCCAAGGGTGTGACCCTCTGGTGTCATGGTACGTGGTTACTTTGAGTAAGAGGACATTTGAAGACTCAGAATGAAAACCCTGATTGCTTTGTTTTTAATTAATATCCAATCAAATGATCAGTAACAGGTTGAAAATTATAAATTTTAATTGCCATGGTTTTGGATACATCTGTATATACGATATTTTACTTATTTGTGAACAATATGATATCATATTTTACAAGAGCTCTAGCTCTCCAGTAAAGATATTTCTTTATTTCGGTCAATTCATAAAAACTTCGAAGCTTCTGTCGTGCATCAACAGTTTCTGAAGTAATGGTATCAGTACTGCCATCCAAAGAGTTGTCACTGATTGTTACTTCTGTTAAGTCCCATGAATCAGACGTATCAGCAAATGCTTATTGCCTCTTGCTTATATGCAGTGCAACTGGTGAGTATTGGCTACTGCGAGACAAACATTCACTCCTGGATTTCGATGACATTCTCTCCTTAAAACAAGTGGAGATTTAAGAATAGGAATCTCTGTTTAAGAACTCCATCTCAGAATACCGAAATCATGATCTTGATATAAATTTGGATACTTACTTAGCCTTCAAATACATGAAGTGTGTATCCTATGTGTCCCTGCACAGGCAGTATAAAGTGTGACTTGGGCAAAATTTGACAATCCACACATGACAAAAGAAAGATGGCCACTGTCCACTAGATTACAGTAAATAATGTCAGAGACGTACGTCCGACACCACAACTCCTGGTTAATTATTGCATAATCAATAAAAAATTTGAATTTGTTTGTTCAAACAAATAAAATTAACATTATATCTGAGTTTCTAAAATCTTGCAACCATCCAACATCAGTGGAGGTTAAAAATGTCACTTTTGGTGTTGAACGTACATGAGTAACATATTCATTACAAATGTAATTAAAAGTCAGTTTAAAATATACCTAACATTTTTATATCATGTAAATTAAGTATATGTCTGGGATTAAACTCCATAAAAATTAATAAGCCTATTTATAAATTAAAGTAGATATAGTAAAAAAATGTTTTAATGGAAGTTTTCATAAAACATTTTCGTTATCACTGTCATGTCATTAGTTGCATTATGAATGATTACATAACAACTGTTGAAAATGGATTAATGTGACATCTGAAACTATGGTATATTACCTTTCAAATTATACCACATATTCCCCATTTGAACCAGTTTCTAAAAATGACATGTTGGTTTACCTGAACGTGGAACTGCCCACTTTGCTTCTAAGATCTTTGAAATTATATTGCTTGAACGTATGGAATCTCAGCTGGATACAACTGACAATCAATTTGGATTCAAGAAGGGCCATTCTGCTGATCATTGTATATATATATGCATTAAAAAATGTTATTCAATATTATAGAAACTACAGCAGTCCTGTGTATACATGCTTTATAGATGCATCTAAAGCATTTGATAGAGTTAACCATCGGACACTCATTAGTTTAACATTTCCTAATCGAGGTGTGCCTGTCCTACTCATACGAATATTGTTATACTGGTACAGAACTGAAATGTTTTGTATTAAGTGGGGTTCTAAGACCTCTGACTTCTTTAATGTATCAAACGGTGTTCCACAAGGTGGGATATTATCTCCCTACTTATTTACTCTATACGTTGATGATTTAAGCAATATGTTAAATAGTGCAGGTATAGGTTGTCACATAAACAACTGCTGTACTAATCATGTTTTATGCAGATGATTTATGTGTTATTGCGCCTATTCCCAGTGGTGTTCAGGCTTTGCTGAATATTTGTGCAAAGTTTGGTTTTGAAAATGATATTAAATATAATCTTATATAAAGTCGATATGTATGGTTATCAAACCACGTGGCTTTCATCTGAATTGTCCAGATATTTATATGAACAATAACAAACTTGTATTTGTTGAAAATACAAAATATGTAGGGGTAGTGATCTGCAATGACTTGAAGGACTATGAAGATATGTTAAGACAGGCCAGGTCTAATAGCATTATCCGGAAATTTCACAACTGTTCCTTTGGTGTTAAATTACGTCTGTTTCATCAGGCATATTTGCGTTGCAAAGCCACACCTAAGGCACGTAGTAGCAGTTGGGGGAGTCCAGAGAGGGGTTGCAACCCCCCTCTACGCGGGAAAATGTTTTTGAAAACTGGGGTACTCCCTGCGAGCTTCTGAGGTGTAAATGTGGCTGAGTCAATCAGTGCAAAAACATGATTTTCAAACACACAAATTTCATATATACCACAAAATACTGGTTTACTACAGAACATTAAATTTTGAACTTTCTCACACGCTACATGCCCATTTAATGTTGTACATCATTGCACACACACGTAGGCAAGGACGCAAGCACGCACGCACGCACGCACGCACGCACGCACGCACGCACGCACACACACACATATTTATTTTATATATATTTCCTGTATCATCCACCATTAGGTTGGACACAGTTCAGATACATGGATCAGATACATCAGATACATACATTAGGATTCAAACAATGTAATGTAACTGATGTAAGGTATACAATAAAGCAAACACGAATCAAATGTGTTGAACAGTTTTGTTTACATCACGTTTTACGTAGAACCCTGTCAAGCGTTGATGATTTTGCAAATGAGTATGGAAACAGAAAGCAAACAATAAACATATTTCACCCTGCTACTAAATAATTTATAAGTGGCTGAATGGGTACACTGTAATTACTGGCGGGCAGGCGCCGGCTTCCAAGAAAATTATATTGGCTTGACCTATTTCTCACACTCTGAATTTGCCAGTCAACTGAATTTGCCACAAGTTTCAGGAAACAAGGCATGGCAGTGCGCACTTTGTCTAATCTTGATCACGAAGCTTTTGAACAAAATCTACTTCAGGAAGGAAGTAGTTCTGTCTGGCATACCACGCAGAAATTTCCGCAACACCAACTTCTCGGTGATGAACAAAGAGGAAAGCCTATGACAAGTTAAACAGTTGCACACTGTAGGAAATATACTATTGCTTGGAAACCCGCACAATGCAGCAGATATTGTAGTACCGTAACGCGCATCATCGATAACATTACTGGTGTGATGCAATGTAAACATAGTTCCATCGTTCCATACAAGCAGTACAAATAATCTTTTCACTGCGGAAAATATCAATACTATGTTGTATTTCGTCAATTATTCGCTATTACATGAATGTTGTTTTAATAAAAGCAGTCTCTAACTGTGCCATGCAAGAGTACTGTCTGATATTTTTTTTAAGGATAATCAATTGATCAAATGTCACTAACCTTGTGTTCCAAACACCTGTACTTCACACATATAAAGCTGGGCCTTTCCTGTGAGCGTGATCTTGACTTTGCTGCCTTTGGTGCCTGGCATACACGGAAACTGCTTCGTTCCTTTGCCCCAGTCGTTTTTCACAACCGCACATGTGTGTATAGCAGATACGTCCAACGCTTCGATGCGCATAGGCCAACCAGAAGTTGGTTTCGCTGTGGGACCAGAAAAAACATTGACTGGAGGGAATGTAAGCTGATGGATAATAACCATCTTAATGGCTACCGGGACAGCAAGTCATACTGTATTGTATTGTACACAGCCCGGGAACTTCACGATCAGGGCTCCCTACTTCGGAAAAACAATTTCCGTAATGACGCCTCCCCCCGCCATCACACAAATAGGTCCATTCGTGCAGCTCATTCGTTACCCGGGAATACTGCACCATCCAGGAAGTCACTGATTACAGGAACTTCAAAACAAATGTAGCTTTTTGTGGCATTCAATAAGCCACAATGTTTATTACTGTTGTCAATCAAAGCCTGAGACTAAGCACTTCAATGTTAATCAGTGTTAAATTACTGTGTTCAAATTAAAACGTTTTGAGTGGAGAGAACCATGTAAATTATGGCTGTAGTGTAGGTTGTAGGTTATTCTGTATCTTAATTATAATAATTATTATATATTCACAACGCCCAAGAAAGTGTAATTATTAAATACAATTTAATTGCTTTACCTATAGTCGTTTTAATTAATCAAATTCTTAAATATAAATGTATGTTAACGAAAAGTCAACATTTATAGCGAATTAGTATTAAAATACAAGTTAAAGATGCTTAATCAAAGCTTCAGCCCATCGCAAATCCAGTTCTTTTATGTCGAAACGTGTAGTGTGTGACTAATTTAAGTAATACCCGCAGTCGGGTTAATAAAAATGCGTACTTTTGTTGAAATCGTCGAAAGCATATAACTTAGGCGTTAGATCGGGTAACATGTCATACTTGACAGCTGGGCCGACATTTAGCCTTCAACCCGTGAACTTGTCGGTCACGTGTTTTCGCGACGTGGAAAGTACGCTAATATAAACAGAGGAACACGTGTAACTCTGCGTGATCCATTCATGTCAATACTCCAAGCGGTATTTGTACTGAATGAAGGTACTTATTATTAAACTGTTTCATTTGGCAACAATGAAGACAGTCTTATTATGGTTTCGTTTTATTCATTCAACGACGATTATGTAGGCAGTTATAGTAACAGTTACCCTTACTCGGGTACATACGGCACGGGCCACATATGAGGCGTCATAGCGGACAAAATGGTGATGAAACGGCAAAACCTGTCGAGTTCTGCGAGAACCGTCGAGTTATGCGACACTGGTCGAGTCTGGTTACCACTGAAAATAGCGTTGTAGATGTGCAGCGAAGTAATACCCCAATATACTACCCAGTTAAAAGTGGTTAAAGTTACCATAACAGAGTAATTTATATTTAATATATTTTCACGAATCACTCAGTCATTCTCACAGAAGACAATAAAATCATGTAAATGTTACCAACGTGAATGTACTTCAAACAAAAACTGACAGTTAAGACGACAATGCGACGAGACGGCCTGCAGATACATAACGAATTCGGTACATCTTAACTAGATTAGTTTATATTATCCGAACAATTAAAACAAATGCTTAATTAAAAAATACCAAACGCCTTTAAAATACGATATTATGCAAACATATTTATGTCGCACAAATTTGTCTAGGTAATCAGTCGTTCATGTTTTAAATCAAACATCAACTTCAGTGTCAGCGGTCCCCGAAAAAAACACCACCCTGTGCAGTTAACAATATTAATATATCTGTAATGTTCTGCCTTACCGGGGGTTCCAAATACTTCGACTTCACATAGCGAAAGTATTCCAGTTCCTGTCAATTTGATCCTGACGATATTGCCAATGGAGCCTTGTGTGCACAAGAAGCTCTTTGTTCCGCCTTTCTTTAACGCTGCTTCATTACTGGCACATGTATAAACGATATTTTCATGTTGCTGTACTTCGATCACGAAACTCTTCAGTCTGTTCTCTGTCAGAGAAGAGAGAACACAAGCTTCAGTGGATACATAAATGATTACTTTATAAAAAATCCAACAATTTGCCACGCACGCACGCACGCACGCACGTACACACACAGCTAATGGCTTACCGACTGGAAATTCAATACAGGACATCCTTTCGAAAACCAATCAATAACATAAATCAGTTGAAACAAATATTGTGGCCATTGGGTTGTATAGGTAAATATTGGACATAATGGGAGTGGCAATTTGTTTAGCCATATAATGTATAGTGAAAAACTAGCAACATGAAGGCAGACATATCAAGAAAACACAAAAGCTGGCCAGACCCGATGGAGGACCAGGTGCCCTAGACTATTGTCTTGTTGCTACAACTTCAAAGGCGGTTGATAGGGTGACAGAACAACCTTAGGATGAGGACGTTTCAACACCTTGAATCGATCTACAGTGGCTCAGCTAGTGATTCCTATATTATTTGGAGGGTTTGAAGGAGATATATAAAGTAAAGTTATATATTCACTGACATGCAAACAGGAAATTAAGCCAAATTAAACATATTTTGATAATGATATTTGTCATGTTTACAAAAGTAAAAAAATGTGTTTGGGCAAGCACCTTTTCATGGGAAAGTACATTTTAAAGTCCTGTGGTCCATCAATGTTTCTTCTGGTGAAGGTCATATACCGTTCCTCAACATCAAATCTGAACGTTTTACTGGCGGTTTTGCCTATCCGATGCTTACTTTCCAAGTAGAAGTAGGATACATCAATTCAAACTCATTCCCATGGTTTTATTACGAAAATGGCTACTGGGTGCATCCGATTAGTAGTGTATCTGCTTCTGGTGGTATGACCTTCGATAGAAACGAATATGTCGATACAACAATGTGGTTTCTTATTATATAAGTCCCACCTGGTATTTAAGTTAATTATAAATATACCCCAGTCCTTACCCGAAGTACTTATTCATAATAAAGTATATGCCACTAATCACAGAAAAATTGTCATGATAGGTGTTCTTAAAGGATTTGTGAGGCTAATGTTTCATTTACCACAACTTTTTAGTTTGGTACAAACATCACTTACTTCATAATTGTTTGTTCATTGTATATTCCTAGTATATATATATATATATATATATATATATATATATATATATATATATATATATATATATATATACATACATACATACATACATACATACATACATACATACATATATATATATATATATATATATATATATATATATATTGCAGGGTCACGTGGAACTTGATACTGATTATCTATATTGATATTGTATCAGGCTTACGTGTTGGATTCGTGGGACAGAAGAAAAATGTTGCCCCAAAGGAAATGAAATCAGTGAAATATCACATTTGGGTTCAGATTCTAAGTATTAGTATCATAGAAATCATTGAACATTGACTGACGATTATTCGCATGAGTATGTGTATGCAGTTCTGAGGGGTAAGAAAAGAGCCAGATACACGCTCAGTCTGCTCTGAAGAATTGCAGGGAATAGGACCCCTAACGATGAACTTGAATAGAGACGCGAAAACAAATGGAATTGCTGCAACAATATACCAACATAGAGGTTAGAGGTGGCGTAGGGTTGTGTTCTTGTGCAGTCACCATGGCAACAGCTGTCAGTGCTGGAGCTGGAACAGCTGGGGTCAGAGGTGGCGTTGTGCTCTTGTGCAGCTTCAGTGCCTACATTAGTTACCGTAGCAGCAGTGAAGTCGGAGTCTTGGAATACGTCTATGGTCAATGACAATAGTCCTGCCTACCTGAAGCCACTAACAACACTCTAGACGGATGCCACTTTTTGTACGCCACATTTCGGCAACTTGCCAAGTTGTCACTGGTCTGCCTACATGTTTAATGAATGAATGAATGAATAACTTTATTTTGGCTACACGTACATTTTGAGATATTTACAATATGATATGAGTCAGAGATTATACGAATAGCAGAGCAACCAAGGAGATCCTCTAGAAACCCCGCGGGGCTTATGACGAGGACCACCCAGAAATAAATCAACATAATTATTTTGTTTCCTTAGGCTTAAGCCAAAAACATATACTACGCAACGTTATTGTAATTGAAATACAATATAATGTAAAAAATTGCTTAAATATGTACATACAAATTGTAATTATAACCTAACTAATTATTGCACATGAATACGTTATAATGTGAACATGAACACATTAAGTAATGCAGGAAAAAATTGCTTAAATATGTATATACAAATTGTAGTTAGAATTTTATAAACAAATACTACACTAATAACCTAACAAATTATTGCACATGAATACATTACAATGTGAACATGAACACATTAAGTAATGCAGGAACCATGAATACATTAAATACTACACGAACATCAATACATTAAATATTACATGAACATCAATACATGGTTTTTTCTGCCATGTTAAAATAATGGTAGATGTAAAGTATATGTTATACAAATATAAAATTTAGTCTCAAAAATGTTGCTTAAATATCAACATACAATTTGTACTTTGAATTATATGAACAAATAATACACTAACTACACAACTGTCATGTATTCATTAAATGTGAGCATGAATACATTAATACATGATCCTGACTACACTAAATATTACATAAGCATGAAACACATGGTCTTCTCTACTATGTGAAAATAAATGTAGATATAGAGTACATTTTGTACAAATACAAAGTTGTTTTTTTGTGCAGTGTTTACTGTAGTCATTGGTATTTAGAGAGTAACAATTCTTTCAGTTTATTTTTAAATTGGTTAATGGACACAAGCTGTTTTAATTTACTAGGTAATGCATTCCAGAATACTGGTCCTGAATAGTTTATTGTACATTTCCTGCTGTTTGTTCTTATGTTTTGGATATAATAGCTATTTTGGTTTCTTAGATTATGTTTGTGGATATTTTGTATTCTCGTAAGCATTGATGACATAGAATCTGGGAGTTTGTTATTTGCTGCTTTATACATAAAAATTCCTAGTTGATGTTTATATAGATCATCCAATTTTAATAGTTTTAACTTTGAGAATAGAGGATCAGTGTGTGCGATGTAATGAGAATTTGTGATTATCCTAATAGCTTTCTTCTGTAGTATTCTTAGTTTGTTTATGTTTGTACAATATGAATTTTCCCACAATAGAGTGCAATATTGTAAATGTGATAAGATCAATGAACAATAAATAGTTCTCATTATATACATAGGGAGAAAATGTTTTAATTTGTTAAGCATTCCCACATTCCGTGCTATTTGTTTTGATAGGTTGTCAATATGTGTTGTCCAACTTAAGTGCTCATCTATAAATATCCCTAGGAATTTGGTGAATTTAACATGCTTTATTTTGTTTCCATCTACTTGTATTAAGGCACTGTTGATATTGTATTTTTTTCCTTTTGGTGTGAATATAATAAAATTTGACTTTTTGGTGTTTAGGGAAAGTTTGTTGGTATGGAACCATGTTGAGATTTTTTGTATTTCTATGTTTACCTCTTTGATGAGAGTGTTGAAGCATGTATGAGCATGAAAGAGACTTGTGTCATCTGCAAACAGTATAGGATTTAGGATATCTGATACATTTTCAATATCATTTATATATAAAATAAAGAGTAATGGGCCTAATATAGATCCTTGTGGAACTCCACATGTAATTGTCATATATTCTGAGTCTGCTTTGTTATACGACACATACTGTCTTCTGTTATTAAGATAGCTTATAAACCAGTTGCAGGCATTACCTCTTATACCGTAGCATTGAAGTTTATTTATTAAAATGTTATGATCTATTGTATCGAAAGCCTTGGAAAGATCAAGAAAAACACCTATATTATACTTTTTATGGTCCATGTTACTTGATATTTTATCAACCAAATCAGTCAGTGCCATATACGTAGAATAGTTTTTCCTAAATCCGTATTGTTTTTTTTGATATTATGTTGTGTTCTGCTAAAAAATTGTAAAGCCTATTGTACATTAGGCGTTCCAGTATTTTTGAGAGGCATGGAAGGATAGAAATAGGTCTATAATTTGAGAATAGTTCAGGGTTTTCACTTTTATACAAGGGGATAACCTTTGCTATTTTTAGTTTGCTGGGCACAATGCCAGTCATAAGTGAATTATTGAAAATGTGTGCAAGTTGATTCGCAATTTGTGGTATAATTTGTTTAATAATGTGTGGATCAACATTGTCGAATCCACTTGATTTCTTTGAATTTGCTTTTTTTACTATGTTAATTATTTCCTCAGAATATGTAGGTGTACAGAAAAAAACTTGATGCATTTTTTTTAATAAATTGTGTTGGGTCATTACCTGTTTGTGTTAAGTTTACATTAAGGCGATGACCTATGTTGGTAAAATAATTATTGAAATGGTCCACTATTTCCCTTTTGTCTGTACAGTGGGTACCATCTAATGTAATAAATTTATCATTTATTATAGATTTAGTATCTTTGGACTTTATAACTTCATTTATGGTGCTCCATGTTTTTCTGCAATCATTTTTATATAGCTCAAATTTGTCTTTAAAATATTTTTTCTTTGACTGTCTGATTACATGAGTCAGTTTGTTTTTGTAATTTTTGTAGATAATCTCATTTTCGGTAGAAGGGTTGCACTTAAATATTTTGAACAGGTGATTTTTTTGCCTACAGGATATTAATATGCCTTTCGTGAGCCATTCGCTTTTGCAGGTTTTCATTTAAAATGTTTTCCACGGTAAGCATTCATTCATTTGTGTGTTTAGTATTTCCAGAAAGGTATCATATGAAGTGCAGGGGTTTTGATCCTTGTACACCTCCTCCCAGTTTGCATTTTGTAATTGTGTTTTTAATTTGCTTATGTTTGCTGAGCTAGCCATGCGTTTGTAAACAATTTTGTATTCATTTTCTCTTTTTACCCCTAATTCATAAAAGGTAAATATCGGGAAGTGATCTGATATGTCATTATAAAGGATACCAGATTTTATCGAATATTCATGAATGTTGGTTATAATATTGTCTATAAGTGTAGCTGTCTGTTTAGTGACCCTTGTTGGTTTGCTAATCGTTGGATAGAATGCATTGGCAAACATATTATGGATAAAATCTGTTGTTTGGAGGTTTGTGTCAGACCTAAGTAAGTCAATGTTAAAGTCTGCCATTAATATGCATTTCTTTCTTTCATTTGAAATTCTTCCTAATAAATCATTAAATTGTATATTAAATGTATTTATGCATGTGTCAGGCGGTTTATAGATAACACCAATAACAATTTTGTTTTTTTTCTGTTTCGACTTCTACAAATAATGATTCATATAGACAATTCTCAGAGTTTGTATTTATGTCATTTCTTTCCTTAAACTTTAACCTGTTAGCAATATACATACCAACACCACCTCCTCGTTTTTCCATTCTAGGTTTTGACAGAAATGTGTAATCTGTCATATTATAACTATCAATGCTTTCCACCGGCTTTATCCAAGTTTCAGTTATACCTATACAGTCGAAATTAACATTTAGTGATTTTAGACTATATTCAAGTTTGTCAAAATTTTTGGATAAACTTCTACAATTTATTGTCAATGTAGAGAACTTACTGTTTGTGTCACATTTACACTGTAGGTTGTAAAGTTCAGAGTCGGTGTGATAATTACACTTTCTTAAACAGTCTTGTACATTACCTAGATAGTTTGTCTTACATCCTCCCTCAGTGTCTTCTATAATACCGTCTATGTTAAAACATGGATTTTTTTCGATAGTCATGTCTAAGTCTAATTTCACACACAAGTACTGTTGTCTATGTACAGTTTCACATGGGGTTTCCTATTCACTGTCGACACAGTTCACGTAAGTTAACAAGATCTCTTTCGTGCACGATTGTTTCCTTTCTGCCGCTGGTCAATAGGCATATAATCCGTCCGTCAATCGTCCATGTCGATTTGACTTCATCAACTGTGAGCGCTTTCCGTAATAACTCCATTCGCTGTTTCGTCAAGTTCTCTGTAATCACCAGTCGTGTACCTTTTAGCTTGCGCTTTGCACTGAAGATCGATCGTCTCGCATCGTACGATTTCAGTTTCACGATAATCGGCCGTGGCTTTCCATTCGAGCTTCCGTTGTTGTGAGTGTGGCCAAGGCGGTGGCTACGGTCGATACAGTCACTCGTCAGCTGCAGGCCGAGTTTCCCATTGCACACCGACAGGACTGCCTTGTCGGAGTCTGTCTGCTCCTCGGAGACACCGTGCAACAGGAGGCAGTTCCGACGGCTGTACTGTTCTTGTGTGTCACTGTCATCCCGTAGCTCCTTGTTGGCCCGTTCCAAGTCGACAACACACCTCTCCAAATTTCGTATCGTGTCTGTTGTGTGGCCATTGTCGACAGCGCATGACTCGTAGATGTCCTGTTTGATATTATCCAGGACACCGTTTTTTATAAAATTTTTGGCTAGCTTTTCAAGAAAGTTTGGGCTATCCATGAGTTTTTGTATGATCGCCTGGGTTACCGTCTCCAGTATTTTCTTCATGATGTCATCGTCATTCTGAATCAAGCTGAGGACGGCGGCTCGCACGTCGCCATCTTGAATGGTCATCGAAGCAGATTCTGTGGTTCTGCTTCGAAGTTCATCATTCACTTTAGTGTCCTGTTTTCTGTTTCTGGAGGACATGGCTGTATTCACAACAGCACTAGTTACCTGATAGGGTAGTTTTGTTCAGTATGTGTTCTCGCTTAAAGTGCTTTTTAGAAGTTTAGCTATAGAGCTGACTTTTCACTGAACACTAGCACGCCGCCATTTTGTAGGTTGTTCTTTCATCCACATCCTTTCATCCACATCCTCAATGCATCATCATAGTATTTTCCAAACGGCCAGAAAAAAGCCACATCCACGACTCATCCGGGTGGAGTCGGTGAGTCGTATGTGGCGGAAGTGAAACCTTGCCCACTCCTGCTTTCTGAGCCATCTCAGTTGCAGCCAAATTCTTTGAGCTGGTCACGAGGCTATCGAGTATGAGCACAACAGTCTCCTCCTTCGTTGGTTTAACAAAATGTACGAAACGTCACAGCCATATCCTCAATGGGCATCCAGCCTTTGTACACGGAGGTCCGTCACTGATCAATTCTATTTTAATCCTCTTCTGTTTATATATGACCATTCATTGGACCACTTAGCAACTTCCTTTATTTGCATTATTATAACTGCTCCCTTGCCTAACATTACTTTCTAGTAATTAATAAACTGTGTTGGCATAATTACGCACATCTATTGATGGCATACCCTTATGTGGGTCATTGGTGCAACTGCAGTGGTCCAATTGTGGAATTTGCATTGTCATCACAAGCACACAACATTTACAATTCTTGTTATCGCCACATACTTTGGGCTCAGTATTTTCGCCTGTAAGTATGTGTTGTACTGATCACTGATCACGGCCTGATTATTATGACGGGAACACCGAAAACCTACTTTTGGTGATATTGGATAATATTTTAAAAGTACCACAGTTTCATCGAAACTGATCGTATCATCCGAAATGCCATTGATGAATGACATAACCGGTAGATGATGTCACGGTGTACAGTAATATGGAATATACAGCACTGGTCCGATCGAGAAACTGGTCCAATCCCGGCAACTCTAGAACACCGTGTGCCAATGGTTCAAGAAATTTGGACATATATACGCACGCACACACGCACGCACGCACGAACGAACGGACGCACGCACGCACGCACACACAGATGGGCTAACAATTTGGGGTTTGATGGGAAACCATCTGTTTTAAAATGTCAGAGCAATCCGTTGAGAGGGAGCAACCGCTCACATGCCACAAATTGTGGGATAACCGGCGACCCGGGAGTAAATTCTACTCCCCCATATTTCTCCAGTGTCCTTCCTAAATATGGTATAGGATGTTGTCGAATGCCAATTCCATCTAAATTGTCGGCCCACGTTCCTTTAATACATGTTGCATGAGAGTTGGCATTTGCCACCATAATGTATAACTTATTTGTCTTAGTTACTATGCCTTTGGTAGCTTAAGTTCAGTTCAAGAAATATAAGACATTTCCGTGTAGATTTATTTGTACCATGCCTTCTTAGAGTTCTCTCCAAATGACTCCCTCCACATCTAGTTTAAACAGTTAATAATACTTGTCCCCTCATCACTTGCTCTTACACATTCATTTCCCAAGGACTGACTCTCCATGTTCAGTCAATTGAAGCCCATCCATACGCTTCCTTTCCCAACATAGCCTCACAGATGGGGCGCCATGGCGTAGTGATTAGAACGCCGGATTCTCAATCGGCAGAACCCGGGTTCGATTCCTCTTGCTGTCGGTTTGACGCTTTGGAAATTTCATTCACCCACCTTGCCCCAGTTCACTCAGGTGTGTGTACCTGGCTACATACAGTGGTTGATATGTGAACGAACAGTCAACGCGCAGTAATTTCAGCATGACTGAATGCTTCCCACAGAGGTTGAGATGTCTTTGGAATGAACATGTCTGCCAGGGGGTGACGGGTAAAGCACTTTGAGCAGCCCCAAGGCCTGGAAACTGCCATATATAAGAACGCACCTTAATTTTTGAACATATTTGGCTGATACTTGAAGTTTATTGTTCATTCTGGAATATTCCAAGGTTGCTGAACAATATATTTTATAGGTGACTTCATACACGGTATGTGCTACCTTAGCCACGAATCTCAAACAAATAAGTGCACACATAAACACATTAATAAATAGAAATATGTTCGCCACAACATTTTTGGGTTCAACTCACCGCAGCAGTCTCCTCGATTAGTTATAACCACCTTCCGTATCTCGTAGATGCCGTCCAGGTCAACCTGCCACCAACTTCCAGCTTCCCTATTCGTATGTGTGCAGCTTCTTTTCATCATATTACTGTTTCTATTACCATCAACAGCTTTCCCTGCACTGTAGTGTCTACCATATGTAGTTGACTGTTTCGCAGGTTTCCCTTTTGCCAGATTTTTCGTCCAATCAACTTCAGGTTTCCCTAAAAAAGACCACCTATTATGTTATTAAACCACATTCTTCCACTCTTTCTTCATAACTAAGATCTCTCAGTTCTGGAATCATTTTAGTTGCTCTCCTCTGTATTCTTTCAAACGTATCTATATCCTTCTGATGGTATTTTCTCCAAGCTTATATATGGTACTCTAAATGAGGCCTAACTACAGCTTTATGCAGAGGAATAATTATATTTTTTTCTGTTATATTTCTCCTAACAAAACCAAAAATTTGATTACCCTATAAAGCTGCAATACCTCTTTTATATGAGCACTTATTGTAACTCATAAGTCATTTTCTTTTACAATACTACATAGAACAGTATCCCCCATTTAATAGTTTATATCCAAGTTCCCGTGTCCTGTGTGTAAGCATTTATGTTTCCCAAAATTTAATAACATCTGCCATTTCTCAGACCATTTAGCTAATTTGTCTACATCGTTTTGTAAATGTTGTTTATCGCTATCATTGTTAACCCTTCTAAACTTCTACATCTATAACACTTTTTATTGAAGTCTAGATAAACATCAACTACACTGCAATTAATACGGGTCAGTAGAGCTGTGTACCATGTAGCGATATACTGTTGTACCGGCATTTGTATACGATTTAAAACCGGTTTTGTTATTCTGCCAAACCGTATTCCGTACAGTATGCCACTACTCACCGGACATCACTCACACTCCATTTGACAATATTTGTTTGAAGTTTGCAAAGTACCTAAAGCTTGGTTGGTTTAAGTTGGTACATTAACATTCCACCTGTCTGAAGCCCCAGTAGCAAAAAAATAAACATACCACCAATAACCAAACCAAGACACCAGACAGAGTTACAGCTTTGCTTAGGTAAGGCACAAACTGTAACTACTATCTGCAGTTTATATGAATACCCCCAGAGGCGGGAGGTCATAGGTTAATATTACTTTGTCTGTGTCGGGTGTTCACACAGCTGCCATGCAGTTAAAATTGATCATGTTTGTACTATTATTCCCAGTAAGGATGAATGGGAACATACAATTTCAAGTGAGCACTCATTTGGAAAGCACATTCTTCCGCAGTTTTCAGGTGCCACTTTGTAGAAAATTGCACGCACGCACGCACGCACGCACGCACGCACACATACGTGGTCTCAAATAATACCGTATAAGCTATACGGTACACGACTCTACTAGAAGCCTGGAGCTGCTGTTGACTGACTATTTGCAAACGCATTGTCGTGCTCCAACGTTGTCTAATTCGCTTCCCAGGTTCATAGATCCACGACTAACTCAGGACAGGCTTTACTAGGTCGTATCAGTATTCAGCGACGGGTGATTTGCGCTCTTCGAATTCTTCAGTGTGACGGCACTGTACTCGTGGTCGACGCAACTCACTGGGTTCGATTTCAGCACGCGTAGCGACTAGAGTGTATCGTCGCTCAGCGCATTCCGTGTCCGTTTTGTTTTGTGTTACGCATGAGAAGATGTGCTCACAGTGCGCACTGCTGCGGTGGATGGTGAGAAAACCTAGCATTATACTCTAGACAGAGTGTTAATTACTGCTGTCAGTCATCTTCAAAACAGATATACCCTTTTGTGTCATTCAATAAGCCACAATGTTTATTGCAGCTGTCAATCAAAGCCTGTGACTAAGCACTTCAAGGCAGTTTGCGACAGCAGTCAATAGCGCCGCTGCCGTGGGAAAGTGATCAGCCAATTTTTTTTGGGTCTAGAAATGAACCTTGAGGTACGCCTGTTAAAATATTAAGCATGTCTGATTTGGCATCCTCTATTTCCACGTACTGTTTTCTATCTGTTTCTAATTAAACTTAAAGCTACTCCCTTTACGCCATAACATTCAAATGGTTCAAATAATATCGCATGGTCCAGTGTGTCGAATGCTGCGGAAAGGTCCAAGTAAATATGTATAGGCATTTCATTTTTGTCCATTTGTGCAATTATGCTATCGGATAATTCAAGGGCAGCATATTCTGTGATATGTTCTGTTCTGAATCCATACTGGTTATCGAAAAAGTGATCTTGTGTTGTAAGAAAGATATCTAGATTTAACAAGATCGCCATCCCAAACAACATGTTCCAGATGGCAAGTGGACAAGGAAGCAATTGGCTTATCGAGAGTCCAACAATTTTCTCATATATGTGTAGCCCGCCCTAATCAAATATATGTCAATTCTATTTTTAAACATATTCACACTACTAGCATTAACACAATCATTTGGCAGTTTGTTCCATTCATTTATCACCCTCTGTGAGAAAGAGTACTTTCTCATGTCCAACCTACACTGCTCCTTAACTAATGCTACTTTGTGTCCTCTGGTTCTACTGCCTTCTTTAAATTTGAAGAACATATTCCTATCAACATCCTCATAACCGTTCACTATTTTAAACACTTCTTCTCCTCTTAGTTTCCTGGTCTCTAGTGTTGTTAAACCACATTGTAATAAGCGACTTTCGTAACTAAGGTCTCTCAATTCTGGAATAATTTTAGTTGTTCTTCGTTGTATTCTTTCTAGCTTGTCTAGGTCCATTTTACGATACGGCCTCCATGCTTGAATACAATATTCCAAATGTGATCTAACTATTGCTTTGTACAGGGGTACAATTAGCTGTTTTTCCTTATACATGATAGTCCTCCTAATTACCCTAGAATTTGATTTCCTTTTGAAGCAGCAATCCCACATTGCTCTGAAAATTTCATGTCAGCACTAAATGCTACTCCTAAGTCCTTTTCTTGTGTGGTTCTACCTAGTACAACATCCCCCATTTTATATTCTTCGTCCATGTTTCCACGTCTTATGTGTATACATTTACCCTTCCCAAAATTGAATAACATTTGCCATTTTTCTGACCATTTAACTAATTTATCTAGATCATCTTGTAAACTTTGTTTATCTGTATCATTTGTAACCTTTCTGAATACTTTTGTGTCATCTGCAAATTTGAGTACTTTGCTAGGTATGTCATCTTCTAAATCATTTATATATATTAAACACAGTATAGGGCCTAGAACTGATCCCTGTGGTACCCCAGTCAAAACCAATTTCCAGTTTGAAATCTCACCATCTACTATTACTCTATGTCTTCTGTGTGTAAGCCACTTTTCTATTCAGTTGATCACATCATTACCTATACCGTGGGCTTTTAGTTTAAGTAACAATCTTTGATGTGGCACTTTATCGAAAGCTTTCTGAAAATCGAAGTAGACAACATCCACGGGTGACCCGTCATCTACCCACTTTGTAATTTCTTAAAAAAGAGAGATTTGTTAGAAATGACCTTGCTTTTAAGAACCCATGTTGAGATGTATTCATTAAATTATGTTTTACAAGGAATTCCACCATGTGGTCTCTAATTAATGTTTCAAGTAATTTACATACAACTGATGTTAAACTCACTGGTCTGTAATTTGCTGGCTTGTTCCTCGATCCCTTCTTTAAAAGTGGCGTAATGTTTGCTTCTTTACATTCTGAAGGAACTATTCCTTCTTCTAGTGACAAATTAAACAATTTTGCAAGTGGTGTACTTATTTGCTCAACAATTTCCTTAAGCAGTTTTGGTGGTATCCCATCAACTCCAGGTGATTTATTATCTTTCATCTTCTTAAATTTCTTTGCTATCATTTCAGGAGTTACAAATAACTGCCCTAAATGTTCTGATTTATTGCCCTCAAATTTAGTAAGTGGAACTGGAACTGGAAGTGAGCTGTTATCTTCTGTAGTAAAAACTGAGCTGAAATACTCATTTAGGACCTCTGCCATTTGGAACCCGTCTGAAATTATGTTTTCACTGTTGTTTTCCAGTGGTCCGACCTTATCTCGAACTTTCTGTTTACTCCTCACATAAGCATATAAACTCTTGCTGTCATTTTTATATATTACCTTCCAATTTTTTTTCAAAGGTTCTTTTAGATTTTCTAATTTCAGTTGTAGCTAGGTTAAGTGCCTCTTTGTAGTTTGTGTGGTCTTCTACATTTCCATTGTGTTTATAGATCCTCCACAGCATCTGTTTGTGAGCACTTTTTCTAATAGCCTCTTTTGACAGGTGTTTTTTCCTGGACCTTTTCACTTGTTTTCTTAATGGAAAGCATTTTCTCAATAATGCCCTCAATCTCATATTTTAAACAAGTCCAGCATTCTGTTGCTGTCTCGTTCTTCAGCAAGTTATTCCAATCTATATTTGCTAGATATGTTCTCATCACTTTATATTTGCCTTAGTTGAAGTTCCTCCTCCATTGTTTTTTATATGTATTCCCTGTTTTTATTTTTATATTAAAATGGATTCGGTTATGGTCACTTGAGCCCAAAGGTTCGTCTACTTTAACATTGTCAACTAATTCATTTTGAGAAGACAAAATTAAATCTAACACATTCCCACCTCTGGTTGGTTCCAAGACATGTTGAGTAAGGAAACAATCCTGTGTTAGAAGTAGAAACTGATGGTCGTCACCTCCAGCATTCTCTAATGATTCCCATTGTATATGGCCATGGTTAAAATCACCCATTATAACACATTCCCACTTGCTCACCTCCCTTTTGTAATTTTACATCTTCCTCTTGTCCTATGTTAGGACTACGATAAACTACTCCTATTGTTAATGTTGAGTTCCTGGTAACTATGTTACACCAAATTGCTTCCACATTATCTGCTTCACTTTTCAGTGTAATTTCATATGCTTGGGTAGATTCTTTAATATACAAAATTACTCCACCTCCCCTTTTTTTCTCGTCTATCCTTCCTAAACATTATATAGCCTGCCAGTGCTAACTCAGCGTCTACTATATCTTCATAATGTCTAATTCTCTTTTTTATTTTCTATGCTCCTGGCATTTAAGCATACACATTTAAGTTCATTGTCCGAAATTATTGGTGAACATTTCTTTGGATGTGTATTTGTAGTAGTACTCCTTTGAGTTTTCTCTGTTTGTTCCCCCTGCGCATCTAGTTTAAATAAGTTATGGTACCTGTGCCCTCGTCGACAACTCTGACAAACTCACATCCAAGAACTGCAGCGCCCTTCCCTGTCAGATGAAGTCCATCTCTCATGAAAAAGTAATCTCTTCCCACATAGTTTAACCACATGTCTACGAAGCCTACTCCCTCCTCCATATATACCTTCTGTACCTGCGTGTTGATCGCCATCTTCCTACAGTTCCTACATTTCTCACCCCTGCCTCCCATTATTGGTAATATCCCCGACAATACAATCTGTCCAACTTGTGCCTCTTTAAGTGTCTTGATCAACCTCCTGTACTTACCAACGATGGCTGACGTTCCCTTCTTCTCGGCATTGTTCGTTCTCACATGCACGAGAACAGCACCTCCCGTGCCACCACCCATGACTTGTCCTGCCTTCTCTGCTATATCCTCTACTTTTGCCCCTGGTAGGCATACTGTTATGTCATCTCCTCTATTTACAATGTTATCCACTTTCCTAATGATGGAATCCCCAATAAATACCTGGGCTTTCCTCGCTTTCCCCTGTGATACTACATTAGCAAAGCTCCTTTCCTGTTGCACACTACTAGTATGCCCCCTTTCTCTCCTATCATCAACCTTTACTGTCTTACCACCTGGCAATCCCTCTCCACTCACCCGCTTACCTCTCTTTTGTTGCATACTCTGCCTCCTCTCATCTTTCTTCTTTTGATCCACACAGTCTTCTCATTTTCTCTGCTCTTGTTATCCTCGACCATCCTGCCACCTGACAATCCCTCTTCACTCACTCGGTTATCTTCCTTTTGGTGCACATTCTCCATTTTTCCATCTTTCTTCTTCTTAATAGCTTTCTCCCTCACATTGCCACTGCTCTCCTTGTTCTCATCACCTCTGTTCTCCTCGTTTTCACTACCTCTGCTCTCCTCGTTCTCACCGCCTCTGCTCTCCTCGGTCTCACCTCCTCTGCTCTTATCATTCTCACCACCTCTGCTCTCATCATTCTCACAACCTCTGCTCTTATCATTCTCACTACCTCTGCTCTTATCATTCTCAACACCTCTGCTCTTATCATTCTCACCACATCTGCTCTCTTCTTTCTCACCCTGCTCTGTCATCATCAAAATCATATGCCTTAACTCAATTACCTGTTCCAGCAGATATTTCACTGTCATACACCCCCTATACACGAAATGAAAATCATCCGCCTGCACCTCCGCCCACGAATTTACACACCCGTACTTTGCAAAGTCTATGCAGTTGTCGCAGCTAGAACATATCAAATTACGTTTCGCCTTTACTTGGCGTTTGCACGGCGCCATGTTAGAAATTCAATTTATATTTGTTTATAATCCGTTTATAATCAATTTATACTAGGTAGTCTTCACAAAGACTGTTTTTGTGCTGTAATACACACTTTATAGTATTTTACTTATGTCTTAATTAAATTTACGACTACTGCTTTGCAAATTACTTTCTATGTAACAGCTGACTATAACAAAACGTAATATCGCTCGCGCTAACGAAATGTCAGTGACCTTCTTTAAATTACACTGAATTACTACCTACGGCTAACTTTTAACAATAAATGTTGCTAAAACAAAATATTCAGGTTTTCAATCTTTAATATGTACTAAATTATTTACAATAATATCATGTCTCGTATTATGTACCCAATCAACTGACAACAACAAACCTTAATTATCGCTCGCGCTACCGAGTCTTCGGAGATCTAGACTATAGACATGCTAGAAAGAATACAACGAAGAGCAACTAAAATGATTCCAGATTTGAGAGACCTTAGTTACAAAAGCCGCTTATTACAATGTGGTTTGACAACACTAGAGACCAGGAGACTAAGATCTCGATAAGCCAATGGCTTTCTTGTCCACTTGCCATCTGGAATTAGTTGTTTGGGATGGCAATCTTGTTAAATCTTGTTAAGATGTCAACACAAAAAGGGTATGTTGCATTCACACTTTTATAATAGGAACTATTTTATACACCAGGGGCTAACTTTTATTGTTGAGAAACCAAACTGTACAATATTCATGAGTTGTGCTCTGCAGGAGATCAGATGAATGAAATTCTCTAACTGTCAATGATAAGTAGGCAAACACCTACCACGTTTCTGCGGTATTTTTTTCAAGTAGCCTTACCCCTGGCGGTAATGCGCGATGGTTAATTCTAAATGTGAAACGAACACATGATGTTTGTTCAGACCTTACCCATTCGTTAATGAGACAACTTGTATGTCTCTTGATACACGAAGACAGTTACATTTAGTCTTGTTTACCCAATTTTATATACACAGGGTTATGCGGACAGCTTTAAGGTTAGGTTGGAGGTCATATCATTCTAAATATGTAAAGGAAAATGTCAGGGAATTTTAAATTGAAAATCCTGAGGTCGCTGAGAGAAAGAGGTATAAGCAATATCGCAATCACTAAGCAGAATCTGGTTCGACAATAAATTATGTTGCAATGTAATGCAATGACATAGATCTTCACTTAACTAGTTGGTATTTTAGCTTATAAGATGTGCATTTTCAATACTTATATTATAACAAAAATAAACTCTTATACAGCTGTATAAGGTCCTTGGGACTGTTCAAAGTGCTTTACACTTCACCATACCTGTTCACCAACTCGACTTGAGGCAACATTGTGAGTGAACAATATTACCCAAGCTTCGCAACGACAGCAAGAGGGCAAATCCTCTCAAATAAGAGTCTAGCATTTGAACTACTATGCCACACAAATAAGGGTCCATAGCATGATAATTTGTTATTTGTTTATTCTTGCAGGATGATGACATCTCGCTGTACATCGTCAAGTCGGTAAAACAACATGCTAACATGGACACCACTACATTTTATGTAGATGGTAGGAGAGGGAAAACTAGGGAATTGATAAGGGCACTCGCAATGGCAATTGTAGCCCTTGATGTGTTTTACGTAGAATTCCTAACAAAACTTTGTGGTTTCTTTCAGTCTGTGCATGCAAAACTTCTTAAAATGACCGCTGACAAGCAACAAGAAGTTGGCAGTGAAGAAGTTGGCAGTAAAACTTAGCCCGTGTAAGAAGTGGACATCCTGCCTGATTTGTCAGTTTTGGTGGAAATTTGTTTTCCATTCATGAATAAAACCTTTATTCATCGTTCTACAACTGTATATTGTTTTTGTATTCCATATTATATATATATTTTTTCATTTATTTCGTACAATGTTATCTTTATTCTAAAGCAGCATAGGCAAATAATTTAGTTGATCGTATCAGCAGAATGTGCAGTATTTCAAAGTATCACGCACACTCCCACCCACCCACCCTCCCACCCACACCCACACGTCACTGTTGTGGGTCATGTAGTAATCGACGAAGTAATTTTTTTATTTCAATACTTTTCCTCTCTTTCGAAGGCAGAACACCTGTCAACGATGAGGATGTACCGGAATACGAGTCACGACACGACTCATTCGCGATGATTTGTCCCCGAGAAACTTGTCTTTAATAACAAATATGACTGATATTTCATGACGTACAAAACCTGCATGCCGGGCTTTACGTGCAGTTGAAAAGAAGATGTCACATATCACGTACAAAAATGTGACTTGCTACTCTGTTTCTTTTGACAAATCAGAAATGAAAGGTCTGACATTAAAGGTTTGTCTCTAATAATCAACTTACCTTTTGACATATCAGGGTTTCTCACGTGCTTAGTTAATACCACTTCCCAGATCTCGTACACAGCTTCCAAGTCAACCTGCCACCAAGTAGTCATATCGTTGCCTGCGATAGTGCAGCTTTGTGAGTCTAATTTGCCATCCACTGCTTTGGCAGAGCTATGCTTCCGATTAGGCGTAGCTGACTGTGTCGTTGGCTTACCACGGGCAAGATTGCCTGTCGCATCTCCTGTTTCTGTACAAATATAAACACATGCAATCACACAACCCAAAGATCATATCTCAAATACACATAATACTTGACAATGTGGTTGAGTTGACAGCGACATATACATCATACTAGATTATCCCACGTGGTCCCAGCTACTTATGAAGTACTCGTGAGTCCCAGTTGTGTGAACAGTATTTCGACAAATTGTGCCATAAATGCTGAACCAGAGTTAATCAACGCATAAATATGTTTTATTACTTGGGGAAATCTATAAAGCAACTGCGATATCCACAAATTAGTTAATGCAACGGACATTCGCAGGAGAATACAAGCTGGGGTGAATGCATGGATAAAAGTGGAAGGGGCGATGGGAGATAAAAGGAAAGGGGCTTAGCTCTAGAGGCCGTGGTGATAACGAAAGGAAACGAGAGAGATACAGAGTGAGAGAGAGAGAGGGGGAGGGAGGGAGGGAGGGAGGGAGAGATTGCAAGTTTGCGAAAATAACTGGGTGATAAGAAATACGATGACAAGATTGGTGATTATCTGCTCATTCTTCAGACAAACACCACTACGGACAAGGTTTTGCAATCCACTCGAAACTGGTCAACAGAATACACAAATTCTGGAAGGTGTCAGACCGAGTTTCAGTCGTACAGCTGAAATTATGTGCACAATTTTCATTCAATATGTAGTCATCAATGTATACGCTCCGGCGTCTACCCGAGTGGCAAAATGCGCGGGCGCAATTTACGAGTTCTACTTAGTGTTTCGACGACGTATACAAGTCTTGCAATCATATCCGCATGGAATACTGTGTTGCATAGAAACAAGTTGAATGTTTCGCAGAAATGGATCAATAATTGACCCGGTCATATTTCGACATCCTCGACCATGGCTACTTGCGTGTGCCGGCCTGCGTGTTCCAATCACCGACGATGAAGACCATTGTAGACGATTCGTCGAGGTCGAGGATATCAAAATATGACCGGGTAAATTATTGATCCATTTCTGCGAAACATTCAACTTGTTTCTATACAACACAGTATTCCATGTGGATATGACTCGATTCCAGGCGAACTTCTGAGATACACACTTGCCAAACTTTCCAACTCGTCGCCGACATGTTCAACGAAGTCTTCGAGAAACATCTCCCACTTGAAGAAGGCACACGGGTATCAATGGCACTGCAGAAAACGGCAAACCGCTTGGCCCTCTGAAGAGTCCTCATCTCTCACCACATTGCAACGGATCTCCGACCAAGTGAATGACTTCCCTTCGTCATACCAAAGTGGATTTCGACACGGACGGTCAACAGCAAATGTGGTATGGGGACATTGGTGGCTCGCCGCGAAGTGCCAACGATACAAATACGTTATCGAAATACTGGGTATCAACCTATTAGGTGCGTTTGATACAATCCGTCGAAAGAAACTCCTAGACGTTTTGCATTCGTTCATCGACTTAGACAACGTCCGAATCATACGGCTTCTATTACCGAAACGAAAATCACCGTCAGTATTGATGACGCCATGTCTGTCCTTTCATCTCGACAGTCGGCACACCACATGGGGACAAGCTGTGATCGGTACTTCGAAGCAGCCCTTCAAATGTCTTCCAAGCCGACCACAACTTACCCAGCGAGGCAATATACGCAGACGACGCTGACTTCATCCCAACGGACCACGACTACCTGAGCAAAGTCAACGAGATCGCGCCAACTGCACAGGGACATTGGTTCGTGTAAGCAACGTCTATAAAACGGAGAGTACAATCATCAGCCGTGAAACCAACCGTGTTGCTGAAGAATGGAGAACGACCAAGAAACTTAGATTTCTGCTCGGAGACGGTGTCTCGCCGAAAAATGCTTGCGGTCACTGCTTTCCGTTGCATGTGGTCTTTCTGGCTGCAACATCAACACTTTGCGTTTATATAGCGCATTTGTGCGTCTAGTGTTACTGTACAACGCGGGTGCAGGGGGCCCGACTGGGTCGGAAAAAAAACTATACGCCCTTCACTCATCGGGATTCACTAGCCACACAGGATAAGCAACGATAAGTTGTATGAAAGTCGTAAAATGAACGAAGATGTCATGGACATGCGATGGCGACTCTCCGGCCAAGTCTTACACTTGGACGAATCTCAAGCAAGGTTACAGTGCCTGTATTTTCACCCAAAACAGATGCAAAAATTACTATATTGAATTGGTTATCTGCATCCAGTGTCACCAATTGCCGGCGGATCGCCGACTAGAAACATGTGCTCCGACCGCGGACGCTATGACCTTAAATGGCGAGCTGAGCCCTTCATTGAGTTTGGTCAATTGAAACAACGCGGCCATTATGGGGCCAGATCCAGTACTGACATTTCCTATATCGTCGCGTAATAATTCATTGTACATTATCATCACATTGTTGTTCTTTTTAGTACTAAATATATGTTTAAATGTGTACATGTTTTCAACAAGATTAAACAAAAAGGTTTTGACTGTATTTTTATATATTGGTCTATACTATACCATGGTAATTAGCTACATTTTGAAAAGTTAAATAATATGCAACTGACACAGTTGAAGCATTTTATTTTGTTATTTCATATTCATTACATATTCACTGAACTGCTTATCACAGAGAATACATAATACTATAAGAAGAATTTTTCTCTGAACCATCAGACATTTCACATAATACACACCACACACACACACCACTCGCTCGCACGCACGCGCGCGCGCGCACGCACGCTCGCACATTATATCCATGTTGATTATAATTTTACATAATACAGGTGTACACGGCTGTGAGTAAACATGATATATATTTAGGTAAATAAACAAATACGGTCAGGAGACTCCTCTAAGACTTTGATAGTCGCTATCGAGGAGCCACCTCACAAAAAAAAATTCAACTACATCAGTTGATCAAACATAACATTCTTCCAAGGAAAAAACCCAAACCCCATAATAATAATATCATCTCTGATCGTGTATGTACGTACGAAGTGTGTGTGCATGTGCATGTGCGTGTGCGTGTTCGCATATTAATATTCTCGCTTGATTATATATGTTTGTAGTTAAGGCGCCTTTTGGTACAAAATAACAGGTGGTTGTCATTTTTTTTGTTGCATACATATATATAAATTTTGCCTTGTGCATGAATCTTTATAATTTTGTAAAAAAAATGAAGTTTAACATACATAGCAAATCCCTGTAAGCTGTGTGTATTAAGCTTTTCTTTGACTATAGTGGGAATAGTATTAATAAAAAATGGTAAATTATGCCTAAGGTATTTCTTTGGAAATTCGTGTTTAGCTTTATTAGTATAATATTATATTCCATTCTTGATTCGTGTATCATAATTATGTATGTCATAGTTGAAGATTATCCTCCAGTTTTATAAATAAACTGGTTCATCGTTATATAAATAAAAAAAAATTAATTGTTGTAATTTAAGAATGCCATCTACTTTTAACATGCTTTAACAAGTTTTTTTATGGAGTGGCTCTGTGTGGGAATTATAATCCCTTACGGTAATAATTCTTAAAGCTTTTTTGAAGTTTTATTATCCTATTTGATTGAAAACCCCAAGCCATGATGCAGTAATTAATGTGCGGTACAATTAATGAATTATATAATAACGTTTTAATGTGTAGTGATAGCACATGTTTTAATTTATTTATAATACCAGTCTTTTTAGAACAAGTGTTGGAATTTTGTCACTCGTGTCTTTTCCAGTTCAAATTTGTATCAATAATTAAACCGAAGAAATTAAATTCCTTAACTTGTTCAATATTTATATTATCAATCTTCAGAATAAGCATCGGTACATTTTTATTTGAATTTTGAAATGTCATATATTTAGATTTTGCTGTGTTTAATAATAATTGATTTATTATGAGCTGTTCATTTATTTCACTAATTTACTCGTCATATATTTATTTTTAGCTTGATCGATTTCATCGAGGATAATGTCATAGTGTTATACAGAAACCGAAACCATGAATAGAAAGCAGGCTGTCCTGGAAGGGTGTGTATGAATCCCTTGGGTGAAAGCCGACAGGAAGCCCAAGGGAGGAAGAGTCTGCTACAGCTCAAGTCAAAAATTAGAATTGGATGTTGGAATGTCAGGACACTGTACCAGGCAGGAAATCTGGCACAACTCGCCAAAGAAATGAGAAGATACAAGCTGAGCATCATTGGAGTCTGTGAAAGCAGATGGAACACCTTTGGGAAGGTTACAACTAGCTCTGGAGAAACTTACTTGTACTCTGGGAATGAGAGCGAAGAAGATGCGCACACACATGGAGTAGGGCTGCTCCTCTCAAAGGATGCAGCAAAAAGTCTCATCGAATGGGAACCAGTCTCGGAGAGAATCATCACAGCCAGGTTTACATCAAAAGGTCGGAACATCACCATTATACATTGCTATGCACCAACCAACTCTGCTGAATTTGAAGAGAAAGAGACCTTCTACCAACATCTACAAACAGTCACTCAAAAACTACCGAAGGGATATCCAAGTTGTTATGGGGGATATGAATGCCAAGATTGGAAAGGATAATGACAATTGGAAATGCACAATGGGGAAAGAAGGTATGGGACAGATGAATGAGAACGGTCTCCTGTTTGCAGATTTCTGTACTCTCAATGAACTGATAATCGGAGGAATCCTCTTTCCATACAAGCCTACACACAAAGCCACATGGATATCCCCAGATTTACAGACAGAAAACCAAATTGACCACATAAAAATCACCAAGAAATGGAGGAGAGTGCTTCTAGACGTCAGAGTGAAAAGAGGAACTGACATTAACTCCGACCACCACCTCCTTGTGGGTGAATTTAGTATGAAGCTAGCAGCAAAGAAGAAGACGGATACCAAGGTATAAAGAAGGTTTGAGATAAGAAAACTTCAAAATACTAAAATACGACAGGAACTGGGAATCACACTACGGAACTGGTTCCAAGCATTGTAAGAGGGAAAAAACATTGATGAAAAGTGGACAAGATGCAAGAATGCAATTACAGACACCTGTGAACAAGTCCTAGGCTGCTAGGAAGCTAAGAGGAAGGACTGGATTACAGACGACACCTGGGAAGCTATTGAAGCAAGGAGGGAGACTAAAATGAAACTCAACAAGGAAGCAGATGAAACAAGGAAAAAAAACTGCAGCAGGAATACCAGGAAAGAAACAAAACAGTTAAAAAGAAGACAAAAAGGGACAAGAAAACATATGTCGAAAAACTAGCAAACGAGGCTGAGATCGCAGCTAGGCAAAACAACTCCAGAGAGTTATACAAGATCACCAGACAGCTAGCAGGGAAGAACAAGATCATTAGTCGCCCTATCAGGGACAAACAGGGAAATATTCTCACTAAGGAATCTATAGATACAACGCTGGAAAAAATATTTCCAAGATATCTTGAACAGGTCTCCACCAGATTCAATCCAAGACATTGAGGAAACAAATGAAGACCTTAACATTAATTGTGGTAGGATATCCAAAGAGCAGATTAAAGGGGAACTGAAGCAATTTTGTGTTATGCCGTATATTTAAATATATATTATCTAAGTATGCATTAATGGTGACATATACCTGCTAATTTATGAGATAAACTGAAAAACTGATTTTGTTTGAGACAAAAATCGACAAAATACTTCACTGCGTATCGCCATCTTGTTGTCGAAACGAGTGATTTGAGTCGCGTATATCTAATCAATGTAAATTTTCGATTTTTTGCGATTTATTTCGTAAATAGGAATTCTGGAGCGAAAAAAAGATATGGGTCTCTGTTATATATACAAGTGTTTACACACGTCAACAAAATAGCGTTTTTGTTCGTTCCAAATAAAAAAGTTAAAGAAATTACAACAAAACACGCAAAAAATCGTGGAAAACGCCACACTTCTCGAACACACGAGACGCTAACCAACGAGAATATGCAATAACGGAATACCGGAACTATTTTTTACTTGTTGACAAGATGGATGCATCGCTTGTGACAGTTTTACCAGATCTGCTACTAGCGATTAGTGGTTTACTGAACTTCCGTAATAGTTGTCTATCTTTGGAGAAATGGAAACCACAGACGAAGAGTCTAGTTCGACAGGCCACACGGAAACAACCGTTGACAGTCGTAAAATGTCACCGAGTGTGCGAGTCACGCTCCAGACTCCAGCCCAGGTCGGCTTCGCCTTTGACTTTGTTGACGTTGGATTCAGGAAAAATTACAACAGCGCTTTGACTGTCAACGATTCCTGACTAGGTAATGTGATGTGGTGAACCTGTGGAAATTGCGTCCCGATGTCTGCGCACGTTTACGTTGAGTCATCATGCTGCGCCGAGGAATTAAGCTACCATGCCTAGGCTAGGGCTAGGCTATGCCTATGCCATGGCTATTGGCCTAGGCTATGGCGTTGGTGCTTGCATCACCGTACGAAGGCGAAGACGATGATTTTGTAGTGATATGCACAAACAGAGCGGTGCTAGATGTTGGCCTGCTGTCATTGCATGATTTGCGTGCCGACTCATTGATTCGCCCTATAACTAGCAGGTCAGTCATTCAATTGTTATCGAATCATTGCCATTTTAATAATCATATTTTTTCTGCATATTTCTTTTATCTAGCCCGAGGGCGAGGTCCGAACTACAATGGCAATGGAAGCAGGCTTTTCTCTTTATTTTGTATCTAATCTAATGAAGTGTACACTGACTGTATTTTAATATTGTGTTTGATTTTGTGTTGAATAACATTGATTGCAATAATAACATGAGGGTTTATTTAATTCATTATGTGAATATATATATATATATATATATATATATATATATATATATATATATATATATATATATATATATATATATATATATATTCTTAAATGTTACCGCAATCGTGATTGTAATAATGATTGTAATCATGACTACATTAGTAATTGTGATTGCAATAATTACTGTAATCATGATTACATTAATATTCGTACTTGTAATCACCCCTCTCTGTAGCACACCACAACACCTTGTTGTTTGGTGCAATGTAATCATTTAAATAACAATAATTAACTACTGACAGTATGTAATGTTCACAGTTTTGCAACTATTATGGTAATTATGGAATTAGTGCTATCAACTAACCATGACAAATTATATTTCAGGCTCAGGAAAGGCAAGACAAGTAAACCCATCTTGCGATGTGGGAAGGATCTGTGATGTCTATTCTGAAACGAATTGAATTGATGGAAAGTTTAGCTATGGAGATTGACCTGACACAGGTGAGTGTACTGATAGTCTGATATAGACAAATTGTGAGGCACCCACAGTATGCAGCATGTCAAAAAACAACCTGGAAAACTACAAAAATTCCCACTAAAATATTAATAACTGAATGATGTGAATGCCTTCTTATCCATATCCCATTTCTGTCAACAAAAATGTTAAAATGTTACCTGCAGCATCTTGCATGTTACTACACACAATTTCATTTATATTGAGACCAACATAAAATATATCAACAGTTTATTCACATAGAAAAACAATTACCAAAGAAATAATGCTAACTAGAACGACTGAAACCAAGACTAAACATTGACTAAAACAGTGACTTCTACCACCGGGAAATACAACCTGGAACATGGATATCACAGTTACACACATCATTATTATGCCACAACATATCAAATATACTGGTAGTTTAGCTTAGGAAATAATTAATCTTTATAAAGCCAAGGCATTTTAACTGTTTCACAATCATCATCTGTACCAATGGCAATAGACTACTTGTTTTGATTGGACAGTAAATGTACACAAATCATGTGTAACAATATTACTTGTTCTGACTGACAGTAAACGTACACTAATCATGCATACCAATACACTACTTGTTCCTACCAACAGTAAATGTACACCAATGATCTCATTCTGGAATCTGCACCATTTCACTACTTCTTCTGACAGTAAATGTACACCAATCATGTGTATCCAATATACTACTTGTTCTGACTGAATCTACTACTTGTTCCTACCGACAGCAAATGTAAACCAAGTGTCTCATTCTCTACCAAATACACTACTTGTACTGACAGTAAATATACGCCAATCATATGTATCAATACACTACTTGTTCTGACTGATAGTACTTGCACACCAACCATCTGTTCCAATACACTACTGGCACTAAATATACACCAATACACTACTTATTCTGACTGATAGTACATGTACACCTAACATATTCAATTCACCTTTCACTCATCCAGGGGTAGAAATCAACACTTTCCTGACAGACACCCCAGTATCCGAAAGACGTTGGCTGATAGATCAGACATGAGTACAACCTGTGTCACAGTTTATGGCTGTTTGGTGTGTGGCAGGTGCAGAAAAGTGACATAAGTTTTTCTCACGAATGGCAAACTTCTTCTCTTTCTCATAGGTGTCGGAGCTGCTTGAGTCACCCTCGGTTATGTCGCTGTTATCACGTAGTGTGCATCATCTGCACCAATGTCTTTATTCTCACTGAATCTGATGGAAGCTTCACATAGGAGTAGTCATGATCAACGTTCATTGGTGCAATAATGTCATCCGTGACTACAGCAGCATTCGCGAAGTGTCGCACTTGAAATATCGTTATCGGATCGATTTGCATTTCAGCATCAGTTGTATGTGGTGCCACAGCAGTAGTAGCAGTGATGGCACTAAAGGTGACATCCATAATGTAAAGATTGACGGCATCACCCGTAGCGCTGGATGCTTCAAAACTAGTACCTGTACTTGTACGAACCAATGGTGAATCCTTCATCTGAAAAGATTACACATACAGATTTTACAAAATTCATCTTTTGCATAATAAAAATGAATCACAATGTGAGAAACTTTCTCTTGTATGTATTATTTTTAGAATTTAAGAGTGCCAGTGTCATATAGAATGTATAAAGTAATCAACCACAGGGAAAACCATTTTCCCTATGGAGCCATGTTAATTCAACCAGTGGGTCTTTCACTGATCTCTTAATGTTTTTAATGAATCTGTTTGGTCAGTTTTGACGAATGCCACTGGTAACATAACATAATTGTAGCATCCTAGGTCCAAAGTGCATTATATTATCTAATCAACATTGCACTGTTTTCAATGGGCCAGGGAGGTAAAAATTTTATAAGGGGTCCAAATTCCATAACAAAATATGGATCCATAGGTACACTTTCTATGGGGTTCCTTATTTTATATCTGACACTCGATTTAGATAACATAATGCATGAATATTGTTATTGGACCAAATGCAGATCTATGCTTGTGACATCTTTACCTTATAAATGCTGCACGCACACACACACATACGTATATATATATATATATATATATATATATATATATATATATATATATATATATATATATATATATATATACATATATATGTATATATGTAAATATATATATATATATATATATATATATATATATATATATATATATATATATCGTATATATATATATATATATGTATATGTAAATATATATATATATATATATATAATTATTAGGTATTATACTGAAAGCATCTGCTAGATAGTATGGTGCATGGACAAAAGCCCCTCCCGACAAAAGCCCCACAGACATAAGCTTCAATTTAATTATACTGTTCATGACTGTTGCTGTAGAACATAGAGACAAGATGTTGTCATTACTATACTTCAGGCATGTGGTCAATTCCATTCCGGAATTGGAACTGACCCTCAATTCCAGTTCCAGAATTGGAATTGACTTCAACACTTTTTTATTGAATTTTTTTCCGAAATTTATTTTTTGGGAATTGGAATTGATTTTGTTGGAATTATTGACTTGATACTGTTAATATTTACCCTTAAATTTACTTATATTACTTCTAAAATCATATTTGTCTGCTATTAGCATAACACCCTGAATCTGGTAACAGCCAGGAAGTTGTCAACATTACAGCATAGACACTGTCTCTGGTATTGAAACATTGTGACCAAGAACAATATAATCAAGCATTTGCATCAGAAAGAAATACTAAGTTACTGTAACAGACAGTAAAACCCAAATCAGACCATTCAGGTCTCATTTTCTTTCTCAGTGTACAAGGTTTATTTACAGAGATTGCCAATTAAGGGCACCTGCCTGCTCATTCCCTTTGTGTGAGAGAGGAAGCCTGCCCCACTTGAATGCAGCCCCTTGTTTATCCAAGCCTAATGTTCAGCCCACAAGTTTTCCCATACTAAACATGTCACTGGTCACCTGTACATTGCTGTTACATGTGGCTGTAGGGTTTGCCCTTTGTAGTAATTAAAAATGTCCCCATGGAGAATACATGTTGGAGATTAGGATGTTGAAGACTCAAACTTTCCAGTAAATGTTATGAAATATCAATGATACCACAACTAATAGCGATATAAATCTGCCTCCTAGTATATTTGCTCCCCCCCCAGACATCTGCCCCTTTTTTCTATGATAGTTGACAAGTGAAAATCAGTTTGCAGTTTTATCATTATTACTACAATAACATAACATTCAGTGACAAGTCAAAGTCACTTTAGCCTAATGCAATGGCCTATCCCCTGGAGTGTGTATGAGATGATCTTGTCACCAGTTGTCTTCCAGGTATCATTGATAGTCAGATCAGTGGTGGAAGATGGGTTCTTGGGGTGATGCTTCCACAAACAGTGGTGGACAGTAACGAGTCAGAGATCAGCTGGTTTGGAGTGCCCCTGGTATTAGCTGCCTTTGTTTTCAGGTCCTCACGGACCTTGGCAGCTTCTATCTGTGCCATGTCACCATCATGGTTGCAGGCAGTCTTGTTGATCACATTCTGGATCTGGAGATCAGATCAGTGACCACAGCACCCTTGCATGATCAGGATCGACGCTGGCTTCACTCCCAATGAAGAGTAATCTTGTTAGTCCCCCTTCTTGATGTAGGAATGACACTCAAAACATAGCTTCTGACCTCCTCAAATGCTAGTAGTAATTTCCATGGTGAAGTTATAAGTGAATTCTGACAACTCTGGCTTGTGCATCCAGTTTTATAGGAAAATGGAGTCACTCCAACTCTCCATGGTAAATGCAATTCAAAAGAAACCTTGTTGAGATGGCTTCTTTCAAATATCCTCAATTGTCCTAACATGTCCAGGTCCTAATGTCACTGGCTTCTTCCACAATTGCAATAAAGATAATCCTTTGATTACAGGATCATCTCCAACTACATAAAGTAATTTACTTGGCTGACCTGGCACAAAGAACATTAATTGCAATTAGGGTAATATATATCTTGAATTCATGTTCAGAAATAAAAAAATAAGTTAAAAAACATTTCTTAAAAAACTTACAAATAATCCAGAAGCTATGGACAGGTGGCAAATGTCCAGATTTTGAATAAGGCAAGGGGCTAATGTCTGGGGGGCAAGTGACAAAGGGGCAAATCTCCGGAAGGGGGGCAAATGACCTGGACCCGATATAAAAAGGGGAAACTGTTAAAAACTCAGATTAATGACCCAACTGTCCAGGGCTGTCCAAAATGTCTGGTTTTGTTAGCAAAAATCCAGGAGAGGTGTCGCAGCAGAAAGTATATATGAAATGTCTGGATGCCATTTTAAAGTTTTTTATATAGCAAACCTGATATATATAAATATATATATATATATATATATATATTATGTGTGTGTGTGTGTGTGTGTGTGTGTGTGTGTGTGTGTGTGTGTGTGTGTGTGTGTGTGTGTGTGTGTGTGTGTGTGTGTGTGTGTGTGTGTGTGTGTGTGTGTGCATTTAACGAACAATAATTTTTTAATCATATCTAATTAAATATGATTGTGCACACGTGACAAATAAAACTGTGTTAAAACGAACTGGATTTGAATTTTTCTTTAGCCTAGGATTTTAACAGTTGGAATTGATTTTTTGCAAGGCGGAATTAGAACTGATTTTTTAGAATTGACAAAACAGAATTGACCCCATGCCTGATATACTTCCTTCATATGTATAGCTTGTATACTATTGTGTGTTGCCGACAGTTGCCCCCTCCCCCCACGATATTCATTACAGTGTTATCAGTCGACTTATAATAAAATGTAATTAATACATCTCTATGAACTTCCGGTTATTACATGTGGGGTTTAATCTGATCAATAAAGCAAATTAATTTTATATAATTTTGCTTTATTGTCAAGTCACAAGAATTCAGACAGAAATTGTAAAGTGTCATTATAGAAAGCAGACATGTAATCTGATAGTGTTCAACTGGGTAGATGACGATGCCTTTCCAGCTAGACATTGCATGGGTGAAATGCATTTTACTTAAATATTTAAATACTTTAAAAAAGTTGTTGTAACTGCATTTGCACTTAATCACAATGAAAGTATTTGTATATTTTAAATATTTCCATAAAGAATTTGAAATGTAAACAGCAACAGTACGCTTGCTGCTTGCTCTCTAGGCATTTACAACACAGGAGTATATGAAACTTATTATAAATGTCAATAAATAATATAAAATTATTTTCTTGAATAATTTTGCCTAGTACATACGCCATGGCCCATGTTATAAGGTTGCAGTATATCCTGTAGCACTTACTGAGTTATTGTTATTGTTTTGAGTACGGCCACGTATTGACGGTACGTCTGATCACGTCGAAAATTAATCGTTGAATTGGAAAACACTCGTAATTATATCAAACTATTAACACTTACTCGCACTTTATTGTATTCATACATTTTGATTTACTGTGGGTCATATATATGCTGACGTTGAAGCACATCTGTGCTTATTGGGGTGGAACTATATTGTAATCGTAGTGATAAGTCACAATGGTAACGGTAATCCAATTTACTAACCTGGTTTCGGCTCATCGCTTCCTACGCATCGCTCTGCCCTCTGATATCTGACGTTTCCTTGTCGCAGAATAGTCTGTAGATGCATGGTCATATGCGAAAAAAAGATCTAAGATGGAACGGTGTCTTTGACCAAGAATGACACCTTGATGCTCACCGTCTGTCCATGCTCATCACATAGTCTTTTGTCTTGTAATCTGCATCGGAAAAGTGGTCACTCGCAGAGCCTGCGGCTGGCGGACACGGCAATTTCCGCATTTGCAACCACCTTTTCCGCTGCAAATTCTTCCTCGGAAGTCGATCAAAAGATTTTTCCTTGCATTTGTAGTACTAGTTGATATATCCAGGAGCCATCCAGTGCACACCAGTTTTCTTTTTATTCGATTTTCCATGCGTTTCGGCTGTTTTTCCGAGAGGTTTTTACTGTGTGAACGCGGTGCCAGGAGCTCGTACTCAAACCACTCTGCCGCTGAGCCCCCCGCAGAGCAATATGGCGCCACCCAGCGAAGATAATGGCAAAGTTAAAAAGGATATTACAAAATTACCGTGGCGTTGCGCCCATCATATAAGAGTGATATATACTGTAAATGGTATGTTATTATGTTTGGGCTATGGTTGTTCGAGTGCTTCACCTCCCCACCCTTTAAGAGAGCTATCAAAAAGCTGAAGCTAGGTAAAGCACCTGGAATTGACAATATACCATCTGATGTCTTAAAAGCTGATACTGGGGCCACCACAGACGATTTATACAGCGTGTTAAATGAGCTCTGGGATAAAGAGGAAATACCAACTGAATGGAAGACAGGTATGCTATTTACAATCCCCAAGAAAGTCAACCTCAGTGAATGAAAGAACTGGAGAGGGATCATGCTTCTTTCAGTGCCCAGTAAAATGCTCTGCTATATCATCCTGGATAGGATACAAGAAACAGTTAACAAGAAGCTAATAAAGGAACAAGCTGGCTTTAGAAAGGATCAATCCTGCACAGATCACATTGCTACACTCAGGATTATCGTTGAACAATGCATTGAATGGCAGAGCTCCCTTTACATAAACTTTGTGGACTTCGTAAAAGCATTCGACAGTATAGATAGGACAGTTCTATGGAAGCTCCTGAGGCTGTATGGTTTACCAACAAAATTTTTAATCCTAATAAAGAACATGTACGAAGGTTTCACTGGTCATGTCATCTTTAATGGACAAGTTTCAGAAGGCTTCCAGATTGGAACTGGAGTACGACAGGGCTGCTTGCTATCTCCACTGCTCTTTCTGATAGCCATAGACTGGACAATGAAAAGATCCACAGAACACCATCGTACTGGGATCCAGTGGAACTTGTTCTCACAACTAGAAGACCTGGATTTTGCAGATGATCTAGCACTACTCTCAGAAACCCATAAACACATGCAACAAAAAACAGAAAGGCTTCAAGAAAAAAGCAGCCAACTGGGTCTTAAGATCAATGGGGTACATAAGCGTAATATTGGTAGAGTGAAAATATAATTATACATTTATATTATGCATTCGTTAATATGATTTAGTTGTTAAGTACCCGGCATCATTAACGTCCGGTTCGTAGCCTGCTGGTTAAAGAAAATGATCGTAATAACGAGATTAAAATTAGAGTGTAAATATAATTATACATTTATACAATGCATTTGTTGGTATAATTATGTTATTAAGTTCCCAGCCTCATTGACATATGGTTTCATACAAAACATCTTTCAGTAACACAACTCAAGTATCTAGCATCATTAATATCTGGCTCGTAGCCTACTGGATAACGAAAATGATCATAATAACTAGATTAAAATTATAAAGAAAATATAATTATACTTTTACATAATGTATTTGTTAGTACGAATATGTTGTTACGTTTATATCATCATTACCATTCGGCTTGGGTCTAGTATAAGCAAGATGTGTAAAATGTATACCATAATAAACACTCGACTCATAGCCTAGTGGATAAAGAAAATGAAGATAATAATGAAATAAAAATTATAATGAAAACATAATTATACATTTATATAAAACATTAGTTCGTGTGATTATGCTATTAAGCTTTCAGCACCATTGACATATAGTTTCATACAAAACATCATACAGTAAAATACTTCAAGTGTCCAGCTTCATTAATATCCGGCTCGTAGCCTACGGATAACAAAAATGAATGTAATAACGGGATTAAAATTATAAAGAAAACATAATTATATATTTACATAAAACATTAGATAGAATGATTATAGTATTAAGTTTTCAGCATCATGGCTATTGTCCTCCTTGAATTGTTGAATAAAAAAATTTAATAAATAGCTTAATGTAAATAAAGTGTCTTTATGCAGAAGTAAAAATGTATATTATTTAATGTGGGACATACATCAAGATAAAACAATAGACAATACTTGAATTGAAATAGTGTATATATTGATTTTTCTTAATCATGGATACACATTTAAAGTGGAAAAATCATGTTCAAACAAATGCTCTAAATCAAACTTCAAAAGAAGGTGATATGTATGGCAAGCTTATATAGATACAACGTGCATACATAACCTATTTGCATAATAAAGAAAATTGCTAAATTACACTTGTTTGGAGTAATGGTGCATTGCTTGTAATATTAGGGAAAGTGTTTTGTATTATAATGTATCAATAAGTTTATAAGAAAATACAAATAGCTTTTCTTCAACAATACTGACCAAATTTGGTCTAATGCTGCACTCAAATGCTGTCCCAGTTCTCGTGAATACGAGTTCACAATGTAAATATAGTTCACGACCTCTGTACACTCGTAAATACGAATTGACCAGGTTCATGAATCTTGTTTACACGTGGTTAACTAGTAAACATGAACAAACTCGAAAGCAGCATTAGTATAAGCCTTACTTTTCGCAGACATAGTTGACATTGACTTTTAATATTGTACCATTCGCCATTCGATGTATAGTTTATAGTTTTCGTTTTAGTATAGTAGAATATTGTATAATGTCAACATAATTTCAGAAAGAATACTTTTTTTGGTCATGTATCATTTGGACATGTACATTTTTCTTGATTCTTGGACATAAATACATTCAAAATTATCCAAATTAGCATAACGCATAAATAATACAGCATACTTCTTAAGCATAAGGTTAACGTACTTTATACAAGAAAACGAATTCATTCTTCTGGAACAAAAACAACAAAGTAATTGTAATGAAAATTACTAACCACTGCGAGTTGTAGTAATCACAACTTGCAATATTTCATAATCAGCTGCTAGGTCGACCTGAAGCCATGGGTTTTTCTCATATTTGGTGCGTGCACAGCTGCCTTGCTTTAAGTCAGTGCTGCCATCTGTGGCCAGTGATGCCGGAACAACAGTTGAACTCTCCACCGCTCTTTTGCCAAAAGCCAAGTTCATTACATTTACTGAAAAAACAATCAATAATTAATAATGATTTTTCTTTTGCAGTAATGCGTGTGTACAATATATTACATGTGGTAGGTGAACTGGTTGTATTTTAATATCACTGCATGCTTTAATAAAATAGTTAAGTAAATTTACATGTTCATATATTTAGTACACTAAAAAACGCTTGCAACTCGCTATCGTTTGTTTATTTTTCAATTACGTTAACAGTATGAACATTGTGCAATTCATAACTTCAATAGTATATATGCAACTATGATATATACAGTTTACCTGGGTATCCGTAAATTTCTACTTGGCACAGTTGTAGTTTGACTTGTGACCCAGGCATTGTGATCTTGACAACGCTGCCTCTTGTTCCAATAAGACACCGTTGAAGTATACTTTCTCCCATCATCGTAACAGCACATGTCATGGGATGCTGATCATTTACGCTCATGCCTACTTCGATAATGAGGTCATGCTTCACATCTGTAATCAACACGTACTAGCTCATTCAACCAAACATACTACACTAGCATATTATTATTTGTATTAAAAAAAATAGTGTATGAAAGGTGTATGTCCATTCTTCCTCATCCACACTGAGGACGTTGATTTTAAACGGAAGCGTTCTGATCGTTAAAACCGGCCAACTGTGTCTAAATGAAGAAGAAGCTATTTTGAAACCAACGCTTCGATGTCTACAACACTCGACGTCGCTGGTCAGTGCACTTCCAGGACAGCTTTCGGCTAGTTCCGAGGTCGCGACCCGAAGAGGCGGCGCTTGTATTATGTCAGCGCCTGTCACCGATAAACAAACAACACGGCTTCCGTGGAAACAGACGGTTCGTCAACAGAGTTGGAGGTTATACCACACATTGTCGTAAATATTTTGTTTGTCACTGTGTTTGTGAAATTAACCTTGTTTAAGGTTGTATTGTTGCAATGAATGTTATCAACAAGATATGTGTCTGTGAACAACATTCTATATTATTCGTCCAGTGGATTTCTCCGTTGATCGTCGTTCGTCTCGACCAACAAAAATTATATATTAGTTACACGGGCCTAAGTTGATTCAGTTGCCCGCGGTTTCGACCAACTCAAGACAGAAGCCCCCGTAGGGCCGTAGGCCTACTGTAGGCGTCACACCACACACATTACTCCTGTTTCCAGCTATGTAAAACAGAGCTCAACTTAGAAGAAGGCTATGGCATTTTTGAGTAATTTTTTTACAACAATTTAAAGTGTCTATGACACGTGCGACCTTGCTGGAGTGATCCTTTCAGTTAATAATCATACAGCGCGAGTTGGACCCCATATCGGCCGGCAAATGAGTAGTTGCGGTTACCTATCGAATTTTTAACATTCAAATTACGCGCCACGCCGATTTCTAGATCGGTGGCCAGCCACTGAGTGCATGGCGGAAGTGATTCATTGTTGTTGTGTAGGAGCCGAACGATCAAGTCCCCAAAATGAGTGGTCAAAGGTGCACAGTAGGAGTCTGTAGTAATTGCACCTTGGATGAAACTAGTTTGCACAGGTTTCCGTCGAGAGAAAAAGATCCCTCAATTCACCTGTTGTGGGTTCATGCAGTAAAAAATACGAGAAGGGAATGGGCTGGCCCATTACCAATAAGTGTCATCTGTTCTACACACTTTGGTATTTCGAGGAACAGGCCACATCAAGTGCAGCTACAAATCTGATGGCAGAGCATATAGAACATGAATTTGTCATGTTATTTGTCCATGACATTGTAAATATGGGCATTAAAATTACTGGTGCTGGGGGGTTCCAAACACGCAATGATATAGGCATGGTTGTGTACATTAAAATTGCGACTGATTTATATCACTGTCACACTGATGTGATTAATGTATAAAATGTTTCATTTCATGTTATGAAACATACCGTAGATGGTCTGCATTAAACATTACACCCCAGGTTCCTTTATCATTACCTGGAACTAATATCAATGTTGTGAAAATGGCATATCATTCAAACATTTATATGTTTTATTATTTCAAGTTAGCTTATATATATATATATATATATATATATATATAGCTAATGAAATTGTAACCATTATTCTATTCATTAGTTATTCATTTGTTTTATATTTTTTTAGCTAAGGAAAGTGTCCGCAGCCTAGTCCCTGGTTCCAAGAAAGTTTTGCCTATTACTGCATCTATAGCTGTAAGTTAAAACGTTTATGTAAGTTAAAACTTTTGATATTGTCACACAATGATTTAATAATATTCATTAACTATTAAATCTTGTCACCATTAGCGTACATTATTATATATTTCCAGGAATATAGAGCACCAATAGAAAAGGACAGTTAGGTTTTGAAAAAAATGACCTGTGTTTTCCTGGAATGTGATATGCTTATACTTGACTTTTAAATGATGGTGCATTGTGTAGAATTTAAACGCGAATGTAATATTTAGTCAGGATATGAAATATATGATGCTTTTCATATACATGTATACAACACATACAACTTCGTGCAGGGAACAAGAACAAATTCAATCAAATACTCGTTCTGTTCTTTCTTTAATTTCTGATTTCATGCATATAAAACAATAATTAAATTGGGAAAATTATGTGGCCTAGTTTAGTGAAAGCGTAGCAACAAACTGCCTGTCTTTGGCCATCACACAAAATTCCTACCTTTTAAGCAAACGACCTTTTCCAAAAACCACCAACCCTATTCTCATGCTTGATGGATACTACCTTTAATGTGTGTGTGTGTGTGTGTGTGTGTGTGTGTGTGTGTGTGTGTGTGTGTGTGTGTGTGTGTGTGTGTGTGTGTGTGTGTGTGTGTGTGGGCGCGCGCGCCAACAACTGCCATCACACGGTACAGAATATCTTTATTAATAACCTAATTTACGATTTCACAAAAAATATATAATTATGTAATGTTTTATTACAATGAATATTATATATTTAATTTAATTGCACAAATAAATATTGTTGAGTAATTCTGAACATTGAATACTTCATTCCTGATGTTGAATACCTTATTTGTTCAACATTCGCCAGGCGCGATTTGGCGAATGGCTGGGGCAAGCCTAGTTACACATGATAATGACAAAAAACTGGGTCCATCTGTGGTTACAGGGTTGGGTATATGAAACCAACATAGTCCCCAGTTGGTTCAGGGAACGCCTGTACATGAGGATAGATTCATCCGGATTCTTCTTCCTAGGCAGCCGCAGACCCAGGACACAAATTGCCTGTAAGCGGTGTAGCGGTATCTCCTGGAAAACAAGAATGTATTGTGAACAAGTTGTAAAGTGGTGTAATTTTATAAGCTTAGTATTTTGCGGCGACACTTTTTGAGTAATACGGTTTAGCATTTGTTTGAGGTCCAGGTTACAGTGTGTGTTTACTAAACTATGTTGCAGTGTATATATCCTGTGAGAAATAACCGTAAGCTTGAGTGATTATCTGTTGTGTGTTTGTTGGCAAATATTTGAGAATCAGCATTACTAGGATTATAAATTTGTGACATTGAAGTCAAAATATAAATTATTCCTAAAATGTGACAACTGTGTACAAATAGACATTTAGGTTGTATCGACAACATATATGTAATCTTAAATAATTTGTATAAGTTGCCACTTGTATTGATATTAATGCTCCATATGTATTGTCTGTAAAGAAAACATGTGTTAATGCAACATTGTACTATTGCATTGACACAATAAAATGTTCATACAACAGTATAGCTTATATGATGAAATAATCGTCTGACAACACATGGTATAATTAACAAGACGGTCACGTGCGTGTGACAAATGCAGCTAAATATAAGTATAATGTTAGGGTAGGCTGCAGAGACACAAGCGACGTTGTTTCCAAGCATATAATTCTTGCAGTGTTCGTTGCTCTGTAACTGTGACTCGCAACATATTTTCAATGCTGGCTGATTTCACATGCAAAAGTCTTTACTTTTTTTATAAATACTTCGTCCAAGTTTCGGGAACAGAGAATGTAGCTAAAGCAGTAGGCTAAGGTAAGGGCGTGTCTACATACCATTCATGGTGTTGGAGTCGATCGATGTCCTCGTTTACAATTGGTGTCTCGCTCCCTGGTGCCGGTTCGAACAGGAATGCGCAAGAACCCTTAGGTGGTCTAACAACTTGTGTGCTTTCGTTGTCACTTCTTTCACCCGCAAGTAAACGATAACCATTAGAGGAATGATAGGAACTAGACTAGCAATTGCTGGACGCCATTTTGAACCCATTTGTAAACACCACGCACATGAGTGCTTTTACGTCACAGCCCATCAGTGCGCATGCTCAGTAAAGACGTCTGCTCGCCACAGAATCATAACTTCAAACACATATTGCTAAATAACAGTTGGAAGTTTGAGTAAATACTCTTGCATCGTAAAAGAACCTCCGCTTTGCTAATTCATCTTGCAGTGCATTGTCCATGTTTTATTTTTCTATTGGTGTGCTGTCATACACAGCACATATGATTTGTGTTTCTATCATGCAACATCCAATATATTTCAACTTCAACAAAAAGACAGCACCCTATGTGTCTTTAGAAATATGTCTACACATTATAATTAAGGAAATGTCTATTTGTCCGAGCATGTAAACACCACTGACCAGTTATTTCCCCATATTTCCAATTATTTCGATTTACACAAACAGCTTTTTCAGTACACATATTTCTTTTCCCCGCCATATGCACATTGTTTTTCGGTGTAGAATGCCTCGATGGGCTCTTTGTGTTTTGATAGACCCCCATATATATATATATATATATATATATATATATATATATATATATATATTACAGCTCCAGGTTGACATCTCTCATCGATCTGTGATGCCACAAATAATCTTCCATATAATTGCTTCATGTGCCCTAGTTAAACATTTTCAACCCTTTTATCATGAATACCTTGGCATGGATAGATTAATCTTGAATTCTGCTGCCATACTATACCTGACACTTGTCATTATGATATCATCTTGCCCATCATAGTCGTCTCGATGTCTTCCACTTTCACTAGCTGTAGGTGTTTAGACAAATGGTCCTTGAAGTAGAGAAAACTAGCACACCCGACTATATCAGACAATACGGTCTCCAAGTTGATGTTGAAATTCTGCAATAAGCTGTTTTCGAGTTATTGTATCATCACAGATTCCTGTTTGTATAATTCGACAGACAGCCATATATGACCCGAGTCATTATTCATTGAGTCGATCAAATGTTGGAAACTTTCATTCATACAAATCATTTGGAGGGTTACATTTCGTTCCGGCACGAATGACCTATTATAACAGTCTTTGTGGTATTGAGCGTCTGCGTCGTGGAAGTCACATGTGAGACACCACGGAATCGGATGATTACTTAATTCATCGGCTCCTGCATCACTCCTTTCATTACGTTTTTGTAATATTACGGCCCTGAAACTTTTTGTAACTGAGAAGATCGTGGAGGCAACAAATATACTGAGAGAAGAACAGAAACCCAAATGCAAAAAAGGTCCGTGCTGAAAACGTCCAGATGCATAATTATCGTGTGCTCATTAATTATAGGCTGTTGCTATTCGTCTAGACAAGAACCTAATATTGAACAGCTATTCTTCTGGCACTAATTAAATGTACAGCAAAATATAAAGAAAAATAAACGGATAAGAATAAAGGGAAATAGCTGGACATTGGTGTTTGCATGCGCGGAAGAATACACATTTCGTTAATTATAATGCGTAGACATATTTCTGAAGGTACATGGAGTTGGATGGATGTCGCACGATAGAAACACAAATGCATATGCGCTGGGGATGACCACACACCAATAGAATAACAAAACATGGACAATGCATTGCAAGATGGACTAGCAAAGCGAAGGCTCTTTTACGAATTACGATGCAAGATGATTTACTAAAATTACGTGGCAGAAATATGCGTGTTGCATCGAAGTCGAAGAAATGTCAACAAACATGTTAGTAAGCGGACGCTGATGTGAATAGGTCACTGTGGAAATGATGAGAAAGAGAAATGTTACCTGTCATTCATCCATAATTAACAATGATAAAATAGCAGATGTTATTCAAAAAATTTCAAGAGCACTTGTCGTGCTTTGCAAATGGGATACTCAGTGGCAACGGCGTTCATTTCTATCTATATAACAATTGTTTTGGCCCATACATTAAAAAAAATTGCTCAATTATGCCGAAGTGGCATCACGCAGCTTCTGGATCAGTACACCCTAAAGTACCAGAAACCACAAAAAAAAAACACTTCGTATGTACCTTACTTCCAGGTCTAACCACCTGCTGGGTGGAGTATGAAAATCATACTCCACCCAGTACTACAATAAATCGCTGGACCCGTATGCTCGCGACCCGATCAGCAGTATGAAAGCCGAACACAGGAGCTAGGTTTAGGCTTTACTCTTATGATAACACGTATTATTGAAATAAATGTATGCCATTTGAAATGTATAAGGTGGTGTGATATACCAGTGTAATGTAGCATAATAATCTTATTGTTCTATGTCCGAACCGAATGTTATCGTAATACAGTACTATTTCTGAGCTCGAGTTTCGCGGGGATTTACACACGATAATAGTTTTCTTATTATTACATGTTGGAGGGACCGGGGAAACACTTAACGAAGAATGTAAACATTTATGCAAGCCTGTAGAGTATACATTATGATGAGGCTGGCCATTGGATCATTGAAAAAATGCTTGAAAAGCTTCCCAGGCATGGAACTTCGTGGCAGCAATCGACTACCTGAAGCACAAAGAGGTGCCCCAGAACACAAACCGCAAAGGACACACTGTGTAAGTATAGCTTATATAAATTGGTGGTAGACACAATAATAGAGTACCCTGATATATTGACATTCCATTATATTATGTTTGAGATGGCAGTTTACGCTATAGAAAGAAACATTGTTCACAGATGACACATTTAAAATGGGAGGTTTATTGTGCTGCAATACACCACTATTATTAACACAATGCATAATAAAAACATTATATGTACATTATGTTCTACATATGCATTCATATTCAATATTTTCATTAACTTTATATTCATGCTCAGTATTTTAGTTATTTACATTGAAACTGTGTGTAGGCCTACAGTGCCAGCATGTGGAATCGAAAATAACTTTGTTGCAAATGCCACCTTGCCTAACAAAAGCAATTCAGGGTCTTACAACAGCTGTCATCAAGTTTGTTCATTAATTGACAGTTACTGCAACGCATTCCACAAGATGTACAATTTCCCAAAGCGTTAACCAAAACATTACAATTACATTGTCAGCCTGCAGGAGATTCTCATATGTACCTGCACAGATGACAAACTGCACAGATGACAAACTAACCACTAATTTCAAGCCTGCGGTTCAGAGACACATTGCCCCCACCATTGCAACATACATTGCAACCGATTCCGAAAAAAAAAACAAACGTTACCCATGTGGTTGACAGCAGTTCACAATGTACATAAGAAGCAAGCTTAGAACCGGCAACCAACTTGTCATTTCACAGATATACAGTCGTGCCTCGTTATTGCGCGCCACGCAGATTCGGATATAAGGCGGTCGGTCGTGGACGTGCCAATACCTTAGGCTATCTGGCTGTTGCTGTAGTAGGGGCGAAGATCTCGTTCATCAAAAGCTTAAGTATTTTCATGAAACGTGAAACCTTACAAAAACGCCATAAACAGACCAATAAACACGTCTTTCGTGTCTGTATGCATTCTTATATGTATATCACTAAAGTTACCTGACAACAACCATGTAAAAATGTGAAATTATTACCTTTTTGTCAGAATGCATGTGCTTGTCAACATTTGTATATAACCGGATGTTGCTGTGAGCGAGAATACCAAGCGGGAATCCCGTGGATCTATATAAGGTTACGCTAAGAACTGCCGTCTGCTGGCCATGGAGTTACATCATTATTCATGCCCCTATAAACTACTAACTTACTAACGGGTGTTTTATTTATGTCTGCGCTGCTGGCACATTCTGGCCTCATTCTACACGAAATCGCGTTTGATCACGTGACCCAAAGGCAACATCATGTGCACAGTATGGCGGCTAATTGTGAAATGTTTTCTATGTCACCGATAAAAGTACTCATAAGTAATTATTTGGAGCACACAGTTTCTTGACGTCCAATTATCGGTTGTATGTCACAGAATACACATGTGAAACGGTTAGTGCGTATTGGTTTTAAAACTTAAGTTATTAGTTCCTTAGCCATTTGGCTACGGAACTGCCAAAACGACGCTTTAGCAAATGCCGGTCTGGACTTTCGCGAGACGAAGAGTGGGGCGGACAATTTTGCCTACAAATGCCTAACCCAAGCCCAAGGTGCGGGTAAATACGAATTCGTCATCCGCATATGAAACGGTGAATCGCTGTTAAGTGATGCATCCTGAATTTATGCTTCGGTCGAGATCGGTTGAAAGACGAAGACAATGCTTAATTCTACCTATTGTCGTTATCTATGTTTAATCAACTTTCAAACTGCATATGTCAATTCTAATACGTTTTAGGATGCTCAGATCCAGGTGATTATTTTCGATTCGTAGGCCTATTGGTCCAGTACATCGTCATCGCATCAGATATATTCCTTAACGGTATACATATGTATTTTATTCAGTTCACATTCAACAGGGTGTGACATTAAAAATAATACACATTGGCGCTAGATGACTCGATTAATAAACCAGCACACCGTGCCAGTGGCTTTGACAGAGTTCTTGGACTTGGTGCAGCGGGCGGCGATCGCTATTGTTTAGTAGCTCCCTGGTGGCAGATATGGGAACATCTAACGCGCATCGCTTACAACGCGCTCCAAAATCGTGGGCTCCGACTACCGCGTTATCACGAGGCTCAACAGTTTTTGACATCTGAAACCAATGCAGTTGGAACAGTTTCAAGGGTATTTTATAACGTGTGGATAATTTCAAGTTTGACTAACTTAATCTACGAACCTTTAACCACGTGTACTGTCCATTTACACTAGGGAATGTCTAATTTTTTCAACACAACAGTTTGGTTAACTGTTCCCAGATTCCCGTAACAAATATGTAATTTCAGAAAAGTTGCACGAACACCAACTTGGTGAAGTAAGACTCCTCACTGGCCCTGGATTATTTGACATGATGTGAAACACGAGGCCTGGATCCCTTTCAGCCATCTGTAGAAACAGCCCCTTTGCCAGTGGGTCAGTCTGATCTTTAATAGCAGTCTGGAATGATTTAAAAAGGCACATTTGAATTATTATGTTTTATGTACGCCCACACACATTTGAATAAATTTGGTTTTAACCAAGAAAATTACTTTAGAATTAAATCACACAGATTTAAACCACACCTGAATACATGTAGCAATGGAAACTGTCATTATATATATATATATATATATATATATATATATATATATATATATATATATATATATATATATATATATATATATATATATATATATATATATATTTATATATATATATATTTATATTTATATATATATATAATTAATATTTCCGAAGGTGATTTTTCAATTTCAATGTAAATAAAATTAGACAGAACACCATCCTGCAATGTCAATATGTACTTTACCTAAGAGTAAGATAGAACTACACACAGTACAAAATTGGTGGTCATAGGACTTGTCCCACTTATTTTGGGTGCTGAAATTTGTAAAATATACAAGTTTAAAAAGTTTATGGCTGAATTATTCTGACAGTATAGTAAGTTAGATAGATAGCTTATTTCCAAATTGTATTAATCATACACCAATAAACAAGTAGTATTGTATACAATTCCAGGTTGGCAGCAGAGCCAAGGCTTTAGCCAGTTGATGTGTGAAATAACAACATACAATTAAGTAAATATCACCTAACTAGTCGCTGACAACCCCAAAATAGTTTATAATGATTGTAATAATAATAAAAGTATTTATATAGCGTCACATCAATCAAGCTTACTCACAGGCACTTTACATACATGCAATCATAACTTAACTTAAAATAGTCTTAATAAACAAAATAATTATTCTATAAAAAATAAGTATAATAAAATTTAGATTAGTTATGTTAAAACAATACAATTATAAATATTCTAAAACAGTCCAGACGGTCGTACCATAAATAATATAATAATACAAAATTAAATGCATATTTGTAATAATAAAATAACAGATGTATAAAAAAAATTGTCACATCAGTATATCATAAAAAGCTACTGTAAAAAGATGTGCTTTTAAAAGCGTTTTATACTGCGGTAGTGTTTTTGCTGTCCTCACTAAATAATATTAATAGCAGCAATATTAATAATACATATTTAAATTTTATTAGGTGGTGTAGTAATCAGGTAATATATACATGTAGTGATATCAAGCACTGGTAAATGGTAGCACATATATTATAAATTAGAAGAATAAATAAATGTGCACACAAGAAAGTCCCAGGGCTGGGGTGAATTAAAAAATGAATTGGAATTATTCAATTCAATTCCTGAATTTGAATTGAAAGATTTTCACCAAGTGGAATTTGAATTGAAAGATTTTCAGTAAGTTGAATTAGAATTGGAAGAAAATTAATCGAACCTCATTTTTTTGTGCTGGTGCGATCTGGTTTTATTTCCAATGTGGTCTTCATTCAAACCTTAGAATTGTATATGAACTCAAAATCTTTGTAGCAACTAAACATACATTTGTACACCATTTTAATATGAGCAGGGTCCGTACACCATGACAGAAACCAAATTCAAGGCTATTTCAAGTCTAAGGAAAGAAAACTTCAAGACCATTTAAGGTAAAAAATTTAATACTGCAAACTGCACTCTAGAAACGGACAACGTACAGTTTAACATCTGTCACCAGTTACAGTAATCACTGCAGGTCTTTCAGTGCTTGCGATTTGTTTGTCGCACTCTTTCGCATGGCATTGGATTTTGCCAGGAGTGTCAAGTCTCCTGTCAACTCAGCACTGGTTGCCAGTTCATCAGCTGACTTCAGCAGTGCTGCTATGTCCTGGTTGAGCCGCCTCTTCTTGGCCTCCATTTTCTCTGCTTCCTCACTCTCATGCTTTCGCTTCGAGTTGAAGTTTTGCTCAACGTTCTGTTTCAGAACTTTCTCCTTCTCAGCCTCCAAGTACGCCATGTACCTTTGTCGTGCTCCCTGTGCATAGGAAAGCATTGATTTGGTTACTGGCATTTGGCACACACCACCAGCTGTTGTGATTGCATCGTGCACAATGCGCTGTGCGAAAAGGGATTCCTCCTTCAGGTTCTCAACAACCACGTGACTGTTGATTGAGAAACCACGCTCGACAGTGGCTTGCCCATGAGAGAGGATGAGCAGTTTCTTTGTCACCATCCACAGCTCCTCATACTGTGTGCATCTGAGGTAGACTGCAAGGAATGTATCCAGTCTCTCGTTGTCTGGGTTGAAATCCTTGAATGTGGTGGAGTTGGCAGGAACCACCTCATTCACAAAGGCTCTGAACTGCTGCTGGATGGCATCGCAATGCGCATCTCGGACTTGGTGCAGATCCGACAACTTGTGCAACACTCTGCCAAACTTTGCAATGCAGACGTCCTTCCTGCCAGCCATCAACCGAGGGTCGAGACACGTCAAGTTTCTCGTCATGGTGTATGTGATTGGGCATTTCTCTAGGAGTTTCTGTGTGGCACAGACAAGCCCTTTCTTGCACTCCATTCTAAATGCCATTCTCTCTCTTTCACTGAGCTTCTGCTTGACAGATGTGACAGCTGCCAACTCTTTCAGCTTCTTCGCTGTGCAGAATCCAGGGTCAATTTGGGAGTGAGGCAAATATGAATCAACGTCATCAATGTTGAGCTTTGCCAGCTGTGCTGTAGAGGTGGCCTCGTCTAAGACTGACTGCTTCATGAAGCGCTGGCATAATCCTCGCACAATCACGTCAAGGTCACCACAAAGGAAGGGGACCATTGGCTTGTCCGTCTGGTATCTGACCAGAAACTGGTCAAACTGTCTCGCAACCGACTCGAAAAACATCAGGCGTGCAGACATCAGTGAGTCAGCACAGCCTGACTTCACGGTCGTGAATGCTTTTCCATCAGGGACATTGTACTTCTTTGGGTACTTGGTGATGGTATCGACGTACTTTCGTACATGACCAAGTACCAGCAATGCACGGGATGCCACTCGCGCATTCTCTACCCACCGGTGCATACAGAACTTCATGGGAAACACTGTTGTTCCCGTAATTGCGGTGAAGTCTTCTCGCCTGGCGGGTGTTTCGTGGAAAATCCAGTGCAGTGCACAGAGAAATGACTTCAGATCCCATCCAGTTGCTCCGAAACCAGCTCTGAATGCATTGTGGACCACATGCAGGCCACAACTGCCGATGTCAATCAGTTTCTGTGAGCGGTCATCGTACACCTCAGACATCAGCTTTTGGTAGAAGGACCAATTCACATTTGGCCCATCCATGGACAGCTGGATCATATTTGATAGGTTCATTGTACCACACTTCTCAACAAACACATCAACCATGTTTGCAGCTGTTGCATGGCCAAGAAAGGCACTGGTGAAGTATCAGGTATGCACTGCATTTCTACCATCATCAAAGAACCTGATGTGTATGTCCATCTGTTTGTTCTGAGTGAAACGGTTGAAGTTCTTATCAAAGAGGATGACAAAACTGTCAAGCAACCGCACCTGGTCCTTCAGTTGCTGGCTGAAATATGGAGCTAGTCCATGGCAGATGATATAGGCGCTCTTCTTCTCACCACAGCTGAACGACTTTGCGATGGTGCTATCTGGGAACATAAGCTGAAACAGTCTGTCTGTTTCCATGCAGCTAACGTATGAGTAGTGAGATGACATGACGTTCATTGCCCACAGCACTTCTGCACGCCAGTGATCGTCGGTTGTCACATGACTTGCGATGGATGCAGTATTCACCGATGACTGAAGACATGCAGGTGTTACAGGCATTGACGTGGTGGCACTTCCAGAAGGTGTAGGTTCTTCAACACAGTACAAACACTAGACAAATTGCTATCTCATTGAATATAATATTGTACACAATATATACATGATTATCAATTATATATATATATATATATATATATATATATATATATATATATATATATATATATATATATATATATATATATATATATATATATATATATATATATATATATATATATATATTACATATGTATACACCTATAAATAGTATAATTATGACATGTCCAACAAAATATTATTTGTCAACATATCCTTTCCGTATTATGTACATGAACCTAACTGATAATTATGTTTTCTTGTCAATCATAGACACCAGCCTGCGTTGACGCGCATTAACAAACAGCTGGAACTATTCATGTAAAGTATGTATTGGCGCATTCGCTAGATGGCGCCACATATTCACCTGCGCCATCGACAGAACGTCCGTCAACAACCGCATCGCAGCGAAATATCGCCCATTAACGTGGACAGTTGCATGCGATTGTCTTTGCTTATTAATTAAGATAACTCTGTAATATCATAAAACACATGCCTTATTATTATCACAAAGTATCATAGACGCATACCTGTAGATTCCTGTGGTCTGGTATTGCCGAATAATGTCACTATTGAGGTTCCCGCACAGCTCGTATTTTGAAGTTTCATATTATCAGCGTGTTTTTTGCCAGCGCTGTGGCTTCTAACGGCAGATTCTCCCATAGCTTTCACATCAAACGAACGTTTGCAAATCCGGCAATGTGCCAAAAAAACATTTGTCGGATTTCGCGCGAGCCATTTGCTATACTTAGGATGTTTTAGCCCGTCGTCTTGAAACCTCGACTTCCCCATTTCGAAAAAATATTCGCACTACGCTCAGTGAACAAAAGGTCAATGTCTACCCGTACCAAGCATAATGTGGTCTGTTAATCTTTACTTCTAGCCTTGTCAAAATTCAAGGCTTTTCAAGGCTGCATGCCTGAATTCAAGGATTTCAAGGCTTTGATTTTGAGTTGGTGAAATTCAAGGTTTTCAAGGATTTCAAGGCCCCGTACGGACCCTGTATGAGAACATTTGTCCAAATTTTAATAAAGGGTCTGTCATTGTAGAAACCAGGTGTGGTGAAAGCGTAGAGTTACATCATTTATCATCCCCCTATTACTAACGGATGTTCTGTATATGTTTGTGGGTGGAAGATATTAATATTCAGCTAGAGCTAAATGCTTAGTTTTTGTTGAAGTACTCAAGTATAGTCACTTAGACTTAGTCATTAAAATTTAAGTAAATTCTGAGACATCAAATGTGTTGCTTTGATCCGGAATTAATAATCCATATACAAGTACACTGTATATAGTACACACACACACACACACACACACGCACGCACGCACGCACGCACGCACGCACACACACACACACACACACCACAAAATATCGTGGCACTCAAGAAAATTAAATATGTTGTCTTGTTAACTTTTATTTCACCACGGTTATGCACGGAACAATCGCCAGTCGTATTCCACGAAATGTGAACCGTAACGTAAAGTTTGAGTTTACTCAAAATTAAGTGATGCCAACGATAATAATAATAATAATAATAATATATAATTATGATGGGCTTAACAATTAGACCGTATACGCGAAGCAGATCGTAGACGTGCGTCTACATTAGTACTTATAGTGGATGATTAAATGTTGCCCTATCCCTAGCATAGGAGTAGGGCCTAGCGTTACAGCATAAGTAATAACTATAACACAAAAAGCCGGAGACGAAACGAATATATACTAACGTGTTAAGTAGCACTCCTGCCCCTTCACTGTCTCGTTTTAGTTTTAAGACAGCCTTCATGCGATCCCAACGTCCCTTTTGGTCTTTCAGTGTCACTCTTGTGACCATTCTCGCTCTTCCCAGCTCCTTTTTCATCCTTTTCGTCGCAGAACACAGCGTGCCTAGCTGTCAGCCAGATGTCAACAAACAAGTCGCGGGTATGCGCGCGTCGTTCCCGCGATCACGTGATACGCATCTCATTAGTGTTCGGCAAAGCAAGCTTCGCCTACCTCCGCCCACGTGGTTACGCGCCATAAACGTTATTCGGCCCGAAACAGTCAAATGCAAACATTTGTATCTGGCTCATTAAACGCATTTTGGTGGGCAGGACATTTAAAAAAAAATATTCTAGTAGCAAGAAAATTATATTATTACATGACTAATGACGTACGGGTCGGATGACGTATTCGAACATGCGCCTGGATTAGTTGTTGTCTTGGTCTTGCGTATCAATATAGCCTCTTTCACGTTTCTTCTCATTCTGTGTGACTCCCTATCTACTATTTTTACTCCGTGAGATGGTTTTCGGTGGTTGTGAGGGCGGACTTGTTGGTGGTGGACTGCGACCGCTTCTCTTCGCACCTCGTTTATTGTTCTTTTGGTGCATTCTCTACATCTTTCTCGTATTCGTCTAGTCTGGTCTTAAACAATCTCCCTGTCCGTGAAACGATAACTTCTGAGGAAGGGGACAAGAAGGAAGAGGAAGAATACTTAAACAGAGCCCTTAGAAGGTGCGGCTATCCGTCCTGGGCCTTGAAACAGGTGACGGAAAACAAGAAGAAAAACGCAACATACAATAAAAAGGACAAGAACAACAGAAGCCAGGTTGTCATCCCATGCGTAGAAGGTGTCTCGGAGAGGGTTCACCGGGTACTAACAAAATATGGGGTAACCACAGCCATGCGTTCCCCACACAACACTGATACGTATGTTGGTACACACAAAGTAGAACCTGAAGAACAGTGTGAATTAGTCCAAATACCAAACACAGGGAGGAGTTGTGGTGCAGCCTATACAGGAGAGACAGGTAGAACAATACACGTTGAGCAAAAAAAGCGGTCGTAGTCTCCACCAACAAGTCCGACCTCACAACCACCGAAAACCATCTCATAGACTGGGAGGGAATAAAGAAACACAGAAGGAGAAGACATGTGAAAGGGGTCATATTCTGTAGAAAAAATAATTCAGCTATGACAACCATTGAGGAAATATAATGTATTATGCAATCAAACATTTTTAAATGCTATATCTAGAAGATGGTGGTTGTGGCTTATATAAATCGTTACAATATATCATATATTTATTTATAATGTCTATATTCATAGTTGATGTCATGTGCGATTTGCCCATACCGTGTACATTTAACCACGCGTTCCGAACTATTTGTGTGTAACTTTCCCATCATTTCATATGCCCTGTCCGCTAAACTGTTGTAATACGTCGTGTTTAGTGCAACATTGATAAGAAGCCGACCTGTCTGACAGTTTGAGTTTAATATTGACGACTTCAACAATGCAATATAGTTGATAGTTACCTTCTTGGCAAGTCGATCCTGTGAACTGTGGAGCACAGCCAGACTGACATTGACCATTTTTCCCCTGACAGTCTTCTGTCATCTGACTGCAGTGACACTCCTTCTCGCAGTTGACACCAAACCGACCACTGACACACCCTCAACACAAATAATGCATAGAGTAAATGCATGGAACTTGCGACAGCAGTATTTTCTAACGAATGTATTACATACGCCTTCAGTTGTTATTTTTACATAAGGCACTAGGCTTAAATACACGGTTCCAGAAACAAGTGTCGGTGCACGATGTGTGGTAGGGTAAAGTGCACAACACTACACTTGTTACTCTATGATAGATCATGATGTGTGCATTGCAATGACGGGTGTAGGTATCAATACTATCTGCTTGATGCAAAAGTAAACATTAGTAATTATGTATTTAGTAACATATGTACATAATTACACGATATCTGACGTGTGGTGGTAAACTGTCTAACGTGTGGCATCGGTGTATATTCTGTATGTACGCAGCGTTGTCTCAGTACGTACCACATTTCTTCAATGTGCAGTATTCAAAGTAAAAGTTTACTCCATCTGGCTTTAAAGAATAACACCACGCCGTGTATGCACCGTCTGTGTTGCGGCAGAAATCACCGGCTGCTATCCGACTGGCATCGGGGAACTGGGTGTCTCTCATCCAAGTTTGGTCTGCCCACTTCATACATTTTATTCCTTTTTTGTTTTTCGCCATCCTGCCCATGTATCGTGCTGCTTTCGGGTCATTGTAGGTGCACTCACTTTCTACAACAACGACAAAGATACAGTGGGAGTCTGTCACATACAAACCGCGCCATCACACTAACTCGATTTGATGGAAATGTCGTCTTTAATTGTTGTGTTCTACGTGCAGTTTTGGCTTTCTTGTAGCAATAAGAATACACATTTGACGCTTGTTATTATTGTCAATTGACGTTTAAGACGATGCGGAGCAGAGGGTGACCTAAAATGGGGGTCAGTACAGAAGGAAGTGTCGGTGTGGATGATTGACTGGCCAGTGCAAAATATTGATTAAAACAGCACAGCAGAAAAATAAAATACATTATAAATCCAACTGTATGCTTGATCGTCTCTGTGTGTTTGTGTAAACAGGCGATCGGTGCAGTGATATCAACAAATTGTGCATTTTGTCATAAAACCATGATATTTAGCACACAGCCAGAGTTTGTAGTCCTGACGATTTTTATATAGAGAACCATCGCAAACATTCATTTTGAATCCTCCCTGAAAGCAGCGCACGTCAATCACACCAGACACGCACATCAAACAATTGTCAATTGTCTCTACATCTTGTTGAATATTCAGTATACGGATGTTTTAGTTCCATGTGAAGACCTTCGAGAATAGGTGTGTCCTGCGGAAAGAAGAAAGCCCCCAGTTTCTGCTCTGGTATATTGCACATGCAACGCTTTGCCTACACAGACGTTGATACATGAGCAAAACAACGCTGCTGTGAAAAGCTCATCATAAAAGAAGGAACCCTTCTTAAACTGTCAGATGAATTGGAAGATCTTGGTGACTTTGCTGACTGACAAAAAGAACAGCTGAGAAAGCTGAAAGAGAAACTTCCAGAAAAAAAGAAGTCATCATGATCATTTATATTTTCCATGATCTATTTCGTGCTTTGCAGTGCAAATTAAATATTACTTTTTTAATAAAACATATTGCTATGACCCCTTTCTGTGTTGAACTTGAATCGCCTTCGTGATTCAGATGCAACTGTATTAGTGTTAGTGCTCATTCTGTAAATGCGCCATATTGAAAATTATTTAAAACACACCTAAAGCTGCTGTACGTAGCAATTCCGATCGCTAAAACTGCACTAAATATCTGCTATTTGTAAGTATTTGATAGGAATGAAAGTTCCTTTATCGTCGTTGAACTGTGATATCGATGGAGAGGAAATGATACTCGAGTTGCCTGATTTCATGCCCCTTTTGGTTCGCGTATGCAAGGTTAGCAGAACTATCCAATTATTATTTTAGTGAATAAATTCCTCATTTTTGTATAATGTTATGACCAGAGCTAACGCTGTCAGCTCAGCACAAACACTGACCTCCAGTGATCAACTGCTAGTTGCAGAACGATAAAGTACCGCGTTGCCAAGGAATTTACCAGCGCATGAAGGTAGGACACGCAACCATGCAACCTGGATTCGCAATATATCGCAAAAATGGGGGTGTACGTTTATTAGAGCATTTAAGCTTATTAGGGCGAACAGTATATATATATATATATATATATATATATATATATATATATATATATATATGCATTTCAATTAATCAACTTAGTTTATGTGGATTATAAATAGACTGTATTAGTACTAAGCTATTATAGGATGATTAATTGAAATGCTGTATCTATATATATATATATATATATATATATATATATATATATATATATATATATATATATATATATGCATTTCAATTAATCAACTTAGTTTATGTGGATTATAAATATACTGTATTAGTACTAAGCTATTATGAGGATGATTAATTTAAATGCAATATATATATATATATATATATATATATATACCACTATATATATATATATATATATATATATATATATATATTAAGTTATTATAGGAAACTAAATTGATTCATTGAAATGCAATATATATATATATATATATATATATATATATTGCATTTCAATGAATCAACTTAGTTTCCTATAATAGCTTAGTACTATATATATATATATATATATATATATATATATATATATATATATACATATATATATACATATATATATATATATATATATGTATATATATGTATATATATATATATATATATGTATATATATATATATATATATATATATATATATATATATATATATATATATATATATATATATATATATATATATATATATATATATATATATATATATATATATATATATATATATATATATATATATATATATATATATATATATATATATATAAACGGACACCAGAGTCACAGGAACGAATATAAAATGGAATCGAGGTTTTACTTACTCAGCATACATCCAACACCCCATCGATTGTCTTGGCAGGGTACTGGACATTTGCCTGTGACACCGTCACACGTGGAACACTTGTAACACCGGAAGCGACACTGCCAGCCGAAAAATCCCGGCTTGCACCCTACAAACATGTAGTCTGGATTTTTGGCAGATGAAACGCACACTATTGTTAATGAATTTATTGTGCTACATTTACCTCTTTACACCCGAATTTATAAACTATTGTAAGGTATTGAATAATAATTAATATGCTTATAAATTACTTCCAAAAAAAAATTCCATATGTTGGGCCACTAGCTTGACAAGTAATGACTTATTTGAGTGACCCGTCCTCAATTTTACTGTGTATTAAGTCCATTTGTATTTGGGTGGATGAATTATTATTATTGTTTTAGTGAAGTGTTCGGACATCAGTAAAAACATAAAGGTCGCACCAAACTGCACAGTGATTCAATCACTCAGTTGTGTTGAATACTATTAATAGCAGCCAGCTTTCCATAACATTGTTCTGGTGATTTATTTTAACCGGAGCCGGGGTAGCTTAATAGTTATATAAAGGTTGGAGGAGGATCCGTCAATATACACCTCTGTCAATACTTACCGGGGCGTTTCGTCAGAGCGACTTGTTTTACGTCGTATTCAGCAAATAAATCCACCAGCCACCAAGGGTTTTCCGACGACTTTGTCCGAGCGCAAATGGTCGTACTATCTAGCGCTCTTGAAGCAGCCATATTGGCGTAGGTTGAACTTTGCATGGCGTGCTTATTGAAAGTCAGTTTTGGAAAAAAATCCACTGAAAATCCATTACATTAGAATAACAATTATACGTACACATTATGAGGATCGCAAAACGAAGATCAGGACATTATGCTACCGTCTCCATACTATATATAATAAACACAATAATCTTTTACATATCAACTAATTCGTAATTGCATCATTAGTATTCTAATTATGACATGGACGTTATCATTCACAGACTTAACTATGATTTTTACCATCACTGCGTTACCAGTGTCAAACATGGATGATGATCAAGAGCCATGGACGGAAAATTACCATGACGAAAACTGTGAACAAGATCAGAAGAGATAAGATCAGAAATGAACATAATGTAAGAGCTATGACCAGTCCTTGATTAAGCAAGCAACAAGCAAACAAAATTACATAACCATTTGGTCAAATCAACCAGGTGAAAAAGCATACAATGAATATAGAACACATGTGGATCCAAGGCAAGAGGGTGGTTGAGACTACGGTGAATGGTGTTAGAGACACTAAGAAACTACAACCTCCCATCGGCCCTGCCCGGTATAATCTCACATCCATAGGCATGTTGCACGAACGCTACATCTCCCCAAAACGGTTCACAAGAACAGCGGATGACTAAATAAGTAAGTAATACAATCGTATCATTTGACACACCGTTGTGTTTACGCAAACATTGTTTTGTATTAAATTCGATCATTGATTACTCACCTCGTATCCCAAACACTTGCACTTCGCACAGACTAAGTATGCGGCGTTTGTGCCCATTCACTCTGATTCTTAGTCTATTCCCTTTCGTGCCACGTGAACACTTCAACGCCATCGCATTACCACGTAATGTGACAGATGCACATGTGTGAATTGCATTTGTCATCAATGCCTTGATCACGATGCTCTCTTCGGGAAGACAAGAAACATACAACATTATGTATGTTTGTACATATACGTCACCAATGTGACCTAATCCATGACAAATGCAATGCAAAATAATAAAGACATTTCGCTCAAATACACTCTAGGACCCATTTATTTGTTTATAGAAAAAACTACGTGTCGTTTTATGTCTAAAACGGTTGATGTGACTGATATGGCGGTGGTGGAATATGCATGCGTTGACGGTTTGTAACATTTGCTTGTTCATGTCTAGGTGTTTACCGATGAAGAAACCGAGAGATCGAACATATCTCGAATCTGTGGTTGTAAACTCACTAACGCGTATCACACTGCCGTTAACGAGTGTAACCGCATACTTGAATGATGGTAAAACATAATCTTGGAATTATTCCAGGCCATCCATTGTTTTATGTCATGCAAACAATCCACCATTTGCCGAACAACAGTCGCAGAAGCGGCTGTATTCAGGTCAAAGTGTGAGTAGAGATCGTAGGTCGTCAGCATAGTGGTGGAAGCATAGGTCATGCGCTGTAATGATATCGCCAATAGGCTGGACATAAACCGAGAAAAGCAGTGGTCGGAGGACAGAGCCAAGTGGGACACCCGACGACAGAGAAGTTATACTCTGACCCTTCAGATACGACATCATCCATTCTAGTGTTTTTTTGCCAAAAAAAGTCGTAGCGAAAACGTAATCGCCGAATCAAAATGTTGTGATTGATTGTGTCGAAGGCTGCGCTAATATCAATGACGAGAACCAGCGGCGTTCCTTGTTTATTGCCTGTTGATGGAACTTGTAATGTACAGTAGAGCAGTTTCAGTATAATGTTTTTTTTCGATACGCCGCTTAAAAACAGTCAACCATTCGCTGATCGGAAATGTGCGTAATTAATCTAAGCGAGATTATTTTCTCAATTACTTTGGATCATTGTGCGAGGTTACTCGCTGCTCTGTAGTTGCTTAGGATGTTTTTGTCAAGTGGTGGCTTCTTCAGCAATTGATGTACAATTGCATGCTTACGCGGCATTGGTATTCTTGCCTCATCCAGAGATGCATTTGTAATCAGTGTGATGATGGACAGGATACTCGTGATATTGTCCTTTTGCTGTTTAGCAGGCGGAAAATACAGGACGCACTTTTTGTAGCACCAAAAATCGTCGTGCTTTCAGCGTCCGTACTAGGTCATGAAAGTAATCCATTTTGTGTGCGGATATCATCGCAGTTCGTTAATCGCGGGCGGTAACGTTTAAGTGCCAACGAATTTTTAGTTCGTTCACCTCCACACATTCTCCAGGGTCCGGTTCTTTTCCGACATCATCTATGTCAGCTTATTCCCACCAATTTCTCTCTCGCTCGAGCGTTAGCGCCTGCACACAATTTCATGTCAAAATTTGCATCCTCGATTTCATTTCCGAACGCATCAATGTCAGTGTTCTTGAAGTTTTGTTTTGCAATTATCGAAGGTTTGAATGCAGGCTTCAGTGCGTTTAGTGCGGGTTTAATGCGATGGTGGTCATATATAGTGTTGGGATGAACAGTAACGGATGTAATGAAATTATCATCAGCATGACTGTCCACAAGATCCAATCTATTTCCGGTTTGATGCGTTGGAGATGTATGTATTAGGTTAGATTGAACGATTCAAGAAGACTGCGAAATGGTTGATTTAAACTCATCATCGTAGTGGACGTCGAAATAACAAACAACGACGGTAGGTATGAGTGAGATGAATGCTTCGATGAATAACTGCTCAAGTTCAGCGTAAAGGTACGATGTTTTTTTCGGACGACGGCGTGTTGTCAAGCATTGTAGCTGGAACATTGTTGAGAATTTTCCCTTTGACTATCACTACTACATCAGCATCGTGGGAGACCGCAGAACTACTGATGTAGAACCATGATGACCAACGTGAGAAACGTGTAGAATGCGACTATCAGCATATACGTTGTTGCAAGAGAGCTCTGGATCTGGTGCCATGATTAAATTACTTCTGTCAGTCTCCGCTACTTGGAGTCGGCGGCACTCTTCTCCATTGGTCATATACTGTGGCCATCTATCTATTTAATTCTGGAGCACTGGAATTCTTCTCAAGGTCTATCAGCAGAAATGCTTTGACAGTTTTGAGTATTTTACCTCTCAGGTGTTGCGATGGCATCGGGAACTGGTCCCATGGAATGCTAGACAGGCTCTGGCTGAAATGTATGTCTGCTCAGGCTAAGTGGACAACAACAACAATCGAACATCTGTTGGATCTTTCCCCATGTTAAAAAATTTTAATATTTTTAATATAATTGGTAATACTACAAAAAGCAATTTTGTCCACTTATGTCCTATCACGAAATGTTTGTAAGTGTGGACTTACTTAGATGAAGACATCACACTGTCGCACGCACAGTCCCACATACAATCACGCACACACGCCGCACGCACGCAATCACGCGCGCAAACACAAAGAATCCATTAAATTCTTTTCTAATATGACCTTTAATAATAATAATAATACACTTCTATTGAGCCTATATCCCGAAGAACTTGAGTCAGAGGCGCAACAAAACAGTATCAATAAGCATAATCATGAACAGGGGCGCGGTCAAAAGTAATTATCAGAACGAGGGACTGCCGAAGATTCTACACAGAGTAGAAACAGGATTTGCATACTTTAAAAATATGCTGGCGAAAGACACCTAGATTACGAACGGTATCTGATAGGGATGTATCACGGCCAAGCAGTTTAACTGGAAAATGGCTGACTACTCAATGTCGCTGTTGCCTAGTGCCAATACTATTAAGGTGTGTTTTATCTAGGTAAGCTTCAGCTTACTTGATTCCATCCAAAACAAGATTCTTGTGCATTTGTAAACCTGGGTGTCATCATCATACAGATTATATGTTAAGCAGAATAGGGTCAAGGACGGATCCCTGAGGGACTCCGAATGGAAAGTGTTGTGTGCAAGATAGAGTGCCAGATATGTTGTTTTGTGTCTGTCTGAAAAATATGATTTAAACCACCAAATAACTGTGCCAGAAATGCCAAAATGTCTGGTGGCGTTGTAAAAGGATTGAATGAGCACTCATATCGAAAGCAGCTAAGAGATCTAGTAAAGTGAGTGAGTTACTTTGCCATTGTCCATGTTATCAACTATATCATTGTGTATCTTGAGAAGACGTGTTTCGGCAGAGTGGAATCGTTTATATGCAGACGGTAGATTATTTAATAAGTAGTGTGTATACATAATTATGTTGATGATGGCGATTAGAAACGAAACGACTTTTTTAATACTTTTGACAGAAAACTGAGATTGGAGGTAGGATGATAATTATTTAAGTCATTTTTTTCCACAAGATTAATTTTTACAAGAGCTTGTTTGAAGTTTTAGAAATGGGTCCAGGTCTCACGATTTGTGATCACCCAAGATTTTTTAATGATAATGAGAACTTCACTAGTAGTTGCCGATGTGAAACACTGCAATGTATTTTCAAGTGGTGGTTCAGGGAAATCATAATCATTATCATTAATGACAAAACGCGATCGAATGTGATCTTATATGTGAAGTAATTTGAAAAAGAACTCCATAATGTATAAAAAGACGAGTATGATTTCTGCCGATGCAGAATTGTGCTTACGGATTCCACATCTGGCGAGGGTTTTCATAATTTGTTGAGATTACATTTATATAGTAATCAGTAGCTTCTGACATAATTTTATTGCATAGATGTAGCTGTTTGGGATCAATCAAGTGGAGAACGCTGAATTCGAAGATATCGCCGACGACGTTTCGCAAAAACTACTTCTAGAGAATCCATGGTAATGGAGGACAAATTTGTAGAGCTATGAGCGGTCACAGGAAGTCATGTGGAAAGCTACGACTGTCACCATCGATTACAATCGCACGCACATACGCTCAACATGGTTATTATTTTTTTTAAGTAAATACATACTTTGTTTCTTTTGTATGCCTTTGTTTTATATGCTTTGGTGGGTTACATTTGAAGAGGTGGTGCGACAGGTGGGCATGGTGCAGGCGATCAGGCAGCCGGGCCTACGAGTGGCGGCATTGATTGGATACTAATCTGAACATCACAGGTTGACATGTATGTCCACGTATGTTCGTGTGTTCTTTTTTTAGAACGAACGATCGCTGAGATGAGCCGAAGCAGCTGGTTCAATACACTTAATGACGAAATAACCCACCGAAAACGCAGATGTCGCATTCATGCAATAACTTCAGTTGCCACCTAAACTGGTGTATAGTAGAAACACAAGACTCCTGAATTTTCTAACTTACCAATCCGGTTGGGATTGCCACGAATCTCCACCTTCTTGATTTCGTACACGCCATCCAGCTTAACTTCCCACCACGGCACGTCGCTGTCTGCTGTCTGTGAACAGGTACTATAGATGCCATCATTTGCTCTATCTGATATGAAAAGTCCACTTGTGCTTGTTTGGGACGAAAATCTCCCTAAAGCTATATTGTGCAGCAATTCTGAAAAAATAGCATACCAAGAAGAATAAAACCTCGACCTAATCAACTGTCAACGAGACAAACGCCATAATTGAGTTTGCACTACACAACGAAGGCTGCAGCACCATGGGTACTGGTCATTTTGGTCATTCATATGGCCACACTGACAGCCAGAGAATACAATGGAAACTTAATACACACATGTGAAGCAACCATGTATACATAGGGGACATTATCCAGATGTTATTTACGTATACCCATAGTAATTTTTAATATGGCAACACATCTTTTGGCGGCACGTACTAGGGTCTAGGCACCTATTTCACATAAACATCTAAATTACGCTCACAATTTAGTGTACAATTTAGCGGTATGCAATGAGATACTTATTTTGGAGCATACACATTGCAAAACTTGGAAAAGCAAAACAAGCATCCTAAATTACTACAACGGTATCATGTTAGTGTGTGGTACTCCAAAATATACTTGTAGATGCTGTAAAAAAATTGTTATAGTGCTCTGAATATGTCAAGGATGCTTACGTACAGTGGCGCACTTAGAATCGCGGAAAGGGGGCACGAATGTGTGATGGGTCTTTAGTCAGGGTACTATTCAAATTCAGTAGCAACATTTTTATCTGAAAGCCTAAGGGGGCTGACCCAAAGCCTCCTAAATAGCCATTGCTTAACTAGACAAGAAGATAAATTAATAGTACTTCTAGACATACAGGTTTGAAAAACAAATCATAGTCAGCAATGACGCAACAATTAAACAAAATATACAGATAAACCATGGAGGCGTTGTAAAATGATTGAATGATCAGCCACATAGAAACCAGCTAAGATATCTAGTAATGCGAGTGCATTGACTGGCATTGTCCGTGTTATCAACTATAGTATTGCGTATCTTGAGAAGAGCCGTTTCGATAGAGTGGAATCATTTATGTGCAGACGGTAGATCATTTGATAAGGATGTTTATATATATATATATATATATATATATATATATATATATATATATATATATATATATATATATATATATATATATATGTTGATGAAGGCGATTGTTGAGATTGGGATGTGTATGTTATACTTATTATATAAGGAAGTTTCTAAAATATAAAGAACTAATCTAATAGATTAACTCTATCTAATAGATTAGTTCTTTATATTTTTAGAAACTTCCTTATATAATAAGTATAACATACACATCCCAATCTCAACAATCACCTTCATCAACATATGTATAAACATCCTTATCAAATGATCTACCGTTTACATAAATGATTCACTCTACAGTATAATATATATATATATATATATATATATATATATATATATATATATATATATATATATATATATATATATATATATATAGTCATCAGTGATTGCTGCCACTGATTAAGGCGGCATATATATATATATATATATATATATATATATATATATATATATATATATATATATACGCGCCTCTGGTGAATGCCTTAACAATAATTTGTCGACACACAATTCTTCCTCGGTCGATGTGCGACGTGATCAACCAGTTAGTTGATTATAGGGTAAGAAAAGAGAAAAGCAACAAAAGAGAAAAAGACAAAAGAAACTCTGATTTATGGGACTCAATGAGTATATATATATATATATATATATATATATATATATATATATATATATATATATATATATATATATATATATATATAAAATAAACTTCCTTATATAATAAGTATAACATACACATCCCAATCTGAACAATCGCCTTCATCAACATATGTATAAACATCCTTATCAAATGAAGTTTCTTTATGGGACTTAATGAGTATATATATATATATATATATATATATATATATATATATATACTCATTGAGTCCCGTAAATCAGAGTTTCTTTTGTCTTTTTCTCTTTTGTTGCTTTTCTCTTTTCTTACCCTATAATCAACTAACTGGTTGATCACGTCGCACATCGACCGAGGAAGAATTGTGTGTCGACAAATTATTGTTAAGGCATTCACCAGAGGCGCGGCGCCATGCGTAATTTCGGCAACCACTACTACTTTGTCACAATGCAATGCAACTAATCCGTCCACTGTAGTTTGGTAAAACAGAGTGTAGTGACTGTTTTACCTGCTTCTCCCTTCACTTGAACTTCACAAAAATGCATTTGGAATGCCTTGGATCCACTGGACTTTATCCAGACATATCTCCCTGTCGTGCCGGGCAGACATCGGAACACATTTTTCTGTCCCAGCTTCCAGAATCTCTCCAACACTATAGCACAAAGATCTGGATCCTCTGACATATTGTCATAGATTAGGATATTCATCCTAGGGAAGTCGTTATCTGAAAAAATAACACGTACAGTAACTTTAAGCAAACGTCCACACAAAACCACGACCTTTCGGAAGCGCAATATAGAACCACAGGAACATATGTATACAACAAACACCAGTATAGCTAGTTCGTTATGAACTCACGACAGCATTCAGGAGTGAAGATGATGACACTGTGGATGTCAAAGACCCGGGCAAGATCCAGCCGCCAATGTGAGTTGACCTCCAACTCAGTACGCGAACACAGTCCACGTGGGTCAGTCTTACCATCGACGGACAAGGAGCCTACATGTTGACCATCAGTTTTGCTCAGCTGAACATTTTTATTGAATGCCAAGTTAATTTCCGGTACTGAAACACAACATAATAAGTAAGCAATAATGTATGTGGCTTATATAACTTTCGAACAGAACACAATTTGTCAAGTGCCCACTGCATATTAACTACAAATGTAACAAATAGATTAAGGAAGGAAATAGTGTGCTACACAGGGATTGCATAGTTTATGTTCAAAATATTACGCTATATGTTGGTGTGTAACGAACAGGCGGAAGAAAAGGGCTAATTCGTTCAAGATAATGCTGTACAAAACTTAGCATCTGGAATAAACAAGTATTTCTGTTCGTAATGGTTTTGATTAAACCCTTCTTATTAAGTACGTATGTCGGCGGAACAAACATACCTTCATCGCCATAGACTTGCACTTCACTTAACGAAAGCATCTGGTTGATTCCAACAGATGTGACCGTCACAAAGCGACCTTCACTGCCAGGAGCACATTTAATGTAGTTAATATTTCCGGGTATGAAAGATTTCCGTATCACACCGCACGGCATATGAGAAATGGTGTTGGAAGGCGACACATCGATGGTGACCACTGGTAGACCGGCGACTGTGTGCAATGTGAACAATGGAAACATGGATCAAGCACCAACAGTTGCAAGAAAGAGCACATTCGTTTGTTGTATTGCATAATTACGCAAATCATGAAATGTTTATACACGTTCATGCAATCACAATCATCAGGCATGCGCGCACATGCATGAACGAACAAACGAATGCACTCACGCTCACGAACACTCACACATACACAAAAACAAATTTAACCTGAAAATAGTAACTAGCCAGTAACACTAGATTCAGACATTACGATAGGAACACAACGCGCCAATTCTAACAAATGTTAACGGGTTATGAGATAAGTAAAATTACCGTCTTACCGTGTGTTCCATACACTTTCACTTCACACAAAGTGAGCACATGCGGCTTAGTTCCTGTACATCTGATCCTGATGATACTTCCGACTACATCCGGGCTACACGTGATGCGTCTTGTCTCGCCCATGCCGAATGCTCGATATACCTTGGCACATGTCAGACTCGTAAGCGAATGTGGCATCACTGCTTCAATAGCGAAGTCATCAAGATAGGAGGAACCTGTTTGAATAAATTCAGGATTGTAATGAACACAAGCCCATGCACACGTGTACGAAGTGACACGCATTCATGGACAATTGCCTCAAAGCAACTGGCGCCACCTTCCATGCATTTCCTATATTTTGCATGTTAAAAACGTGTATCATTGCCCAGCGCGTGTATCCATTGCACATGCGCAACCACCCATTTTCCGAAGTGACGTAGTCTAAGGGAAACGTACGTGACCAATTTTAATGCAACCAAAATTGCCGACATGGTGTAACACGAATCTGCTAACCTTAGAACGAATGAAAATTTCTAGAATCCTCTAGAAGCCAGCGCGTGTATCCGGTTGCGCATGGCGGCGATAAAGTATCAATGTGGACACAGCAGTTGTTCAAACCATAACATCAACAACTGTTTTAGTCTTCGAGTTTGGTTGATAGATTCGTTGTTTCAAAAACTATGTTACTCGCCTTGGTAAGTACTGGTTTTAGCTGTGCAGGTGTCGTATTTAACTTGTGTTTATGTTGTATGTACCACTTTTATATGTATTTTCTCGCATTTAGCCACGCAGAAATGTTTACTCGCAATGTATGTACCGGTTTTAGCTGTGCACGTGTCGCATTTAACCGCAGAAACGCGTCCACACTATGTAAGTACCGCTTTTATATGTGTTCTAATGCATTTAACCGGGTATTTAACTATGCATAGACGCTTCCACGCTATGTATATACCGCTTTTATGTATTTTGTCGCATTTAACCATGCAAAAGTGCTTCTGCACTACATATGTACCGCTTTTAGAACGAAGTTACACAAATTTATAAAGACAAAGAAAACTTCACACAAATTCACAAAGTTAAAGAACGAAGTTACAAAAATCCACAAAGTCAAAGTAAATATCACAGAAATGTCTCCAGTTAAAGTAAATATCACAAACATTGTCACAAATTAAAGAAACTGTCAATAGTTAAAGTAAATACCACAAAAATGTCACAGGTTAAAGTAAATGTTAAAGAAATGTCACAAGTTAAAGAAGGAAGTTAAAACAATTACAACGTTAAAGAAAACTTCATAAAAAATTACCAAGTTAAAGAACGAAGTTAAAGAAAATGTCACAAGTTAAAGAACGAAGTTAAAGAAAATGTCACAAGTTATAGAACGCAGTGAAACAATTTACAAAGTTAAAGAACGAAGTTAAAGCAAATGTTAAAGAAAATGTCACAAGTTAACGAAGTTACAAGAACGAAAGAAGTTACAAAAATTCAAAAGTTAAAGTAAAATTCAAACTTGAAAAACGAAGTTACAAAAAATTCACAAAGTCAAAGTAAATAACAAAGAAATGTCACAAGTTAAAGCAAATGTTATTGAAAAAGTCACAGGTTAAAATATCACAATAAATTTCACAGGTTAAAGTAAATGTTTACGGAAATGTCACAAGTAAATACGATAAAAATGTCACAAGTTAAAGAAAGCTTCACAAAATTCACACGATAAAGAACGAACTTGCAAAAAGTTAAAGAAAATGTCACAATTTAAAGAACGAAGTCACAAGTTAGAGTATGAAGTTACAGAAATTCACAAAGTTAAAGAAGGAAGTTGCAGAAATTTACAAAGTTAAAGTAAATGTCACAAAAAATATTACAAGTTAAAATGTATATCACCAAAAATGTCAGAAGTTTGTCAATGTCACATAAAAATCAAAAGTTAAAATATATGTTCAAGAAAAGGTCATAAGTTAAAGAAGGAATTTAAAAAAATTCACAGTTAAAGAAGAAAGTTAAATAAAGTAAAATTACAAAGTTAAAGAAAACTTCGCTAAAAATGTCACAATGTTACATAAAATGTCAGAAGTTAAAATAAATGCTAAAGAAAAATTTTATATATTGTAAGGGACCTGTCTAATACTCATGGGAGTATTCATGTTACTTTGGACACGGGCATGTTATCGGTTCAATTATTCATCCTATACTTCCATTACACTGGTATGTTGCTTGATATTCATCTTGTCGTTGATGCAGTGGTACTTTACATGTGTTATGCTTTTGGAATGTATGTACAAATAATTGCTTTCACTGTGATCTTTCATTTGTAACGGCAGGGATTCACCCTACTTTTACGATGAAATTTTAACATAATTGTGTCCACGATAATATTAAATAATAAATAAAGCATTTATAATTCGCCGTATATCCGGGTAAAAACCTGCTAAAATCCGATGAGAAAGTTAGCAATGTAAGACATGTCAAAATACACTAAGATAACCATTAAATAAATTAAGATGAGAGTTAAAACCAGTTAATAAGTTAAATAACTAAAAGGTTGCCTCAAAGACCGACTGAAACAACGGCAACTGCAACAGTTTTCACGTTTTTAGGCAGGGCGTTCCACAATGTCGGCCCAGCCACATAGACGGAGCGGCTTCTACAGCGTTCAATTTGTATTGCGGAGTTGTTAACAAGCTCTGATCTGCGGATTTCAATGGTCGGGTCGGCGTATACGGAGTTATTAATGCTGACATATATATAAGGGCGAGATAGTGTACAGTGCGATAAACCAACAACAGAAGCTTGAGTTCAATACGTTGACGAATATGTAGCCAATGCAGAACGAACATTATTAATCAGGGACTCTGTATATTACTGCGTTACCATAATCTGTCGAATTTGCGTCGCGAAATACCTCTCAAGGGGTTCGAACATATTAGCGATTTCGTCCGTGAAGTAGACAACGAACCGTTCGTCCAAGGGATAAGGACCGTCGTCACTTTTCGGCAGCACTAGACTACGAGAGGGGCACTTAGATCGTTTGTAATGCGGATTTGGCCGAGGCGATACTTGAATAAGTCACGCAGATCCGTATAGATTTCGCAATGGACGAAGACTCGCGTGTGCTGCCGTATGTCTCAGACGTTGCAGACCATCAATTTACAAGTTTCCTGGGGAGCATAGTTATCATCCGTCGGACGAGAGACACATGATAGTTCATTAGTTCGACAGCTCAGAATTCTACTGTTCGCACATACTGTCAATGTCGCATGCAGGAGTGGAGGTGACCAGCGCCGAATCTATCAAGACGCGAGCGACCTGCTTCATACCGATTGCAGCATATTTACGGTATGATATCGTCTTTCGAACTGGTCGTGGTTTAGCTGAAACGAGCTTGCACATAGTGACATGGTGGTGACCCCACCGACACGTCTGTTTGTACAGAGTTAGTCACCGGGATGAACACGAGAGACTGGCACAGTTGAGAGATAATCTCACGAAGCAGAACGCTTCGATCTCATTTGTCAACAACCCCGGACATCAGTTATTCTTCACACCTGCCTCTATCATTTTGTCCAAGCACAGTGTGCAGTGCTATCGGTTTCGAGAGAGAAAAAAATCGTTTTTGTTCGCCATTTTGTTGCGTTTGTCTACAAGCGCTCGAGTTGTTCACCAAATAGTTACGTTTCGTTCGTTGTGATTCGCTAAATGGTGTGTTTCTTATCCATTTCAACCAATCACAATACATGAAATATATTATAATATTGTAAAAACAACGACACCCTTCCACTTGATATTGTCGTATCAGAAAATGAAGTGTCCGGAGCAAGAAAGTTGCTTCGGGATTGTGTTGTAGACGTCACGTGTTGTTGCAAATTGATACACGCTCTAGCAATTCGCCAAATTCCTCTAAGAATAGGCGGAACGGCTTCGACTTGCGTCCGGAGGGTTGTGTCGGTAAATCATGATATACGGTTCGAAAAACCATCGAACCGCATAAAACCAGTTGCAAACATTTGTGCGTGCTGGTATCAGTATGTTAAATAGTGCATGTTTCACAAAAACACTTACTCTTATTGTCACCACGGCTGGTTATCATCACCTCGTGAATCTCGAAGACGGCGGCTAGATCAACCTGCCACCAGTTGCCAAAAGAGTTGGTCGTTTGTGCGCAGCTGTTGTGAGTTAGGTCAATATCGGGGATGCCATCCACCGCTCTTGATGATATATATTTGGGGTTTGATGTAGATGACTGTTTTGTAGCTTTCAAAAGAGCCAGGTTGTATCCAAACTGTGTTTCTGGAACATCTTAAAACAATTACAGCCCCCATAAATTTAAATGAATCTAAAAATAGCGTTAGCTTTGAGTTTGTTCCTAAATAGGAATATAACTAAGTACATCATGCACATTCATTAGTGATTTACTCAGTATGTGTTCTAAAAGTGGGAGATTCCGTTAATTTCTCCGAATGACCGATGGCTGACATGTTAATCAGCGCAACCGATAAGCGCATTCTATGAAACCGGGGGTAACCTAGATTACAAATGATGTGTTAAGAAATGCCGGCATACACAGAGCCAACGCAGTCTCAAACAAACGATCTGTTTTCACATAAACAGGACCCTTTTAGTGAACAAAGACGAAAATATGTTACATAAGTTGAGTTTGGACGCAAATAGCATGGTCATATCCAATTGAGGAATAGGGGTATACAAATATATTTTCATTCAGAGCGAATATTGCCAGAATACCACACTCTTGACGTAAGGTTATCAGACAGTATGGCGCGGCCCATGAAATTAAGATGTTGTGTGTTCAACAAGGGTTTCCTAGTAAACCACTATGGCACCGAGAATGTACCCGTGTTCAATGGAATATGTTACTATTATTTTCTAACAAGTTTACTCTGTGTAAACACGATACTACAAAAAGACGTGCATGCGCGTGCGTGCCAACAGTTGGAATCAAACCAACACCTACTGTCACCAACAATTAGCATGTCAGTTCAGTGGCAATCACCACATGCAAAACAAATATAGGCAGACACATTGCAACTGGCTAGAAAGCCCACATCTACATTACCTCCATAAACCTCCACTTCACACAGTGTAAGCGTCCGTTTTGTAGATCCGGTCAGTTGGATCTTAACGATGCTGCCCATTGTGCCTGGCCGACATGCAAACGATTTGATCTCCTTCGTTTTCAGCGCTGACTTTACCTCTGCACACAGCGAACCTGCTGGTTCTTTTGCTGGTAATTCTGCAGTTATCCTAAAATCGTGTAACTCTTCACCTGTAAAATATGGTACGCCAATTGGTTGCATTTTAAACATGGGAGAGTTTACATCATGTGTAAAAGCTGCAAACCAATACTAAATTGTTCGTACCTAATGGAACAAAGTTAGTACTGGTAAAAGCGATAGCGATACAAGTGATGCTTCACCTTAGGCGCATTGCAGACGATGACGAGGAGTAGTGTGTCGTATGAGTTAGGTGTTTTGCTTGTAAGGAAAACGAATGCCAGTGATGGTATGTGTGTGCATGCTGATACGTATGCCAAGTTTTTACTTTTGGTGTTGCTTAGTTTTGATTGTTTTGATATATGAAAACATATGCACAGCCACGGAAAATCGTGTATGTTTATGCAACATGCACTTATCTATTGTCGTTGTATTAAGACAAAAGTTTGTAACTGCTCGATGAAACTGCCATCAAAAAGCACTATTTCACAAGTTCAGTCTTGAAGGCCATACAGAGGAACAAGCTCTAGAATTGGACAAGGAAGTCGCTGGCTCGTTGAGAGTACAACAAACGTCTACACTGTATGTATTGGCACTGCTGGCATTTGCACAATATATCATTCCATTCATGCATTGTATTCATGCAAATACAGCAGCGTGATAATATCAGTAAATTAAAAGCCACGGTGCAATTTCCATGAATCGAGGCAGATTTATGGTCAGTCACAGAACTACTGACAAAGCGATGTATATCTGAGCAAAATAATGATATCGAAATATTGAGGTACAAATGTGCGACATAGTTACCCGGTAAGCTAGTTGATATGCTATTTACAATGCAAAAAGACACATCACAAATACAAACTAAAACTCACCACAGCAGTCAGCCCGATTAAATATCACCACCTTTTTGATGTCATACACAGCTTCCAGATCAACTATCCATGAACTGCCAACGTTCGGTTCAGTCTGTGAGCAACTGCCAGCAGTGTAATTAGCGTTTGTGTTCCCGTCTACTGTGTTATCCGCCCGCCATTTAATTGTTGACGATTGCCACGTACGTTTCTTTCTGGCGAGATTTGCGTGTACATTTGGCAGAGACATCACTGAAAGAAATCATTAGGGAATCTTGTTTTTATACAATTGCACATACATTATCTGGACATGTACACATATTCTTGCATGTTTTATAATATTTAACGGCTATTTTTGTACGAGTTTTGGACGATCATAAAAGGAAAACAAAAGGGATTCTAGCTGATGAATGAATGGCAGTTAACGTCGCCAAATATTGGTCCAGTAGCTGAAGATATCGTTTTAGTAATCTTTCCTAGACACCTGTGAATACAAATCAATGCAACTGGTACTAAATAAGGACAATAAACACCGCCGAAATAGTTTTGATATGTGATATAAAGATGCCACCAATTGCTGCGCAATGTGCCTGTTCACAAAACAAGAATAACTGACAAAATAAGTTAGCAATAACTGAAGCCGAATGTGTCCATGTAATAAACAATGTTGTTCTTCCACTTCAAATGTGTCTACAGCGCCGATGCCAACATATGGAACATGTGCTAACATCTCCACTAAGACAAAGACATCAACTATATCCCTCTTAAGCATTCCACACAGTGATTACGAGAGGCAAACGTGTACCAAAGAATGTTACATTTAAAATAACAATAAGGACAATCAATATAAAATTGTATGGATACCGTGTTTTGAGGTCACCCTGCATATGTAATAAGTTAATTTATGGCATGTTGAAACTGCCATGCTATTGTTGCTATTCCTGAACGAAATCTTAAACATCGAATCCGACTGCACCAATTTTACGAAGACCGTCTACATTACATGTATCGATCCATTACCAGGGGTATTAACTACCTACAAACAATCAGTTGATATAACTATTTCCTAACTAGTAGCCATTTTCACTCTGATTTAACTACCAAGGCGTCACCGTCTCCTGTCGAATGCAGGAAATAATGGTATATATTTGTTTCGGTAGTTGTGTTCAATATAATTGACTATCTTACTAATTTTCCGCCTAGTTGAAGATATTACAATCATATTAAACTTTTTTTGTGACATTAAGGCTGACGGCTCCGCCAATTACACTGTTCGTTTGGATCAAAGCAAAGCGCGTCACAAGGCTTGAGTGTCTACGTACACCCTTAGCCCGAGAAAAATGGCAAAGCAACATTCGATGTTGCTAAGCGTTACTTTAGTTTTAACTTCCGTAAACATAATTGCAAAAATCATGATGAACGTAATGTAATTAAGCAAATATATCAGTCAATGCCAGTTGAAATCAAAAGCAAACATATCAACGATAACTTACAGTATGTTCCATACACCTGCACTTCACACAACGAGAGCACTCCTAATACATTTCCAGGCAAGGTGATTGTAACGACACTGCCTTTAACACCTGAACCACAAGAGATATGGCGTGTCTCATTTAAGTCAAACCCTTCATCGATGATTTGGCACGTAGACGAATGAGCAGGATTCTTCTGCAGAGCTTTGATGCTAATGCCACGAAGAACGTTCTCTGACGACATACAACATATTTATTAGGCGATAAAGACATACATTTATGGTCATGCAGACGTACGGTTTCAGACTTACAACTTAACCTAGCTGTCAAATGCTCAATTTCAGGAGTTAGTCTGTCAAATCTTATTGATTGATTAGCTCAACAGGGTCTCTTCATATCCTCCCTCTGTATCGGATTTGTGAACGTTTCGTGAGAAATGAACATATAATTACATTCTATTCAGCAGCAATCTTCATAACAAGAGATACCGGGTAGTTTCCAACGACAATATGGCATACATCTCCACCATGCACGCCCTTCAGGTTCCCAGAATCAACTTATATTTGTATCTTTCCAATTCATCTTCTTTCAGAACTTTCAAGATCTGGAATTTAGTTTCAACATTATTCAGGGCGGCAATGAGTTGCTCACAGTTATTCATTATTGTGTCACTTTTAGCTGCCTTGCCTGCCTTCTTCGTAATTTATTCATTCAGACCGGGCATGACCGTGGTTTGGTTTCTCCATTAGAGCTTCATCACTAAATATTGACGGGGACTTTGGCAGTAGGGATGTCGACATGGAGTGACGCTGGCAAAAATACACATGCCTGTCAGCCAGATGATTGTCGACCTTCCCTTGCAGTATGCAGCAAAAAAGATTTTAATTTCACTGCGACTTAGCTATTGTCTTCCTAGTGTTTCTAGTTGTTTTCTTATGTGTTATCGCTCGACAGGGACATTGTCTCCGCATTTTCGTGTTAATGTGGGAATTGCTGACTGGACCAAAGAACGTATTTTTGAGAGTTTTCCTTGAAGCTTTTATACAAGAAATCGTTGTGTCACAGGCCTTGGCATGACGTCAGGTTATTTTGCCCCTCCACTGTAGGTGAAGACATATCATGACTGGCTAGAAAGATTTGGTACGGAGCGTGTACTTGTTTTACGTGTAGTGAAGATGGAATTAAAAGAGCTAACTTGTGTGCAAATACAAGCATATGTTATTGAACATAGAAGTGTGGTCGGTGAGATTGCTGGAGTAGTGTTTAGATGTTCCTTCAGCTGCTTCGCCTAAAGCCCGCCGCACACTATATGATCTGTCGGCAACGCAACAAGACGTCGTGGAAGAATCTTGGATTTTAATCTTGTGACATCGTGAGTTGCCGCACTTATCACGACGATTCGTCGTGGACATGTCTAACACGACCCTGGCTGTGTTTCCCTTAAGCTCATCCAAGAAAAGCGGAACTTTAAAAAAATATTGTATCCACATTAAATTTTTAAGTATTTTATGCACATTTTACGGAAATAATGAGCCTACATTTTAACCATGTTGCATGCGTTCAGTAGGAGCACGAACACCTGTCAAGCCAGTAATAACTAAACGTCCTTCGATAACTGCCGAGTTTCTACGCAAGAATGTGGATAAAATACGTAAAATGTGGATAAAATATTTTTATCTTAAAGTTACGCTTTTTTGGATGAGCTTGAAAGAAAAAAGGCTACGGTCGTGTTAGTTTCGAGACGGGTACACAACGAATCGTCATGATATGTGCAGCAGTTCACGACGAAACAAGATCATTCAAGATTATTCAAGATTCGTCCACGACGTATGTTGCGTTGCCAAAGCATCGTGTAGTGTGCGGAGGGCTTTAGGCGAGGCACCTGAAGGAACGTCTAAAGATACTCCAGCAACTTCACCGTCCACACTTCTACGCTCAGTAACATCTGCTTGTATGTGCACACACGTCAGCTCTTTTAATTGCGCATTCACTTTCACGTAAACCAAGTACACGCTGCGTACCTTGCTTCCAGCCAGTCATAATATGTATGCACCTACCGTTTAGCGGGCAAAGTAACTTGACGTCATGCTAAGGCCTGTGACACAAAAACGTCGCGTATAAAGGGTGCCAGTAAAATAATCAAAAATACGTTCTTTGGTCCAGACAGCAATGACAATGTCCCTGCCGAGCGATAACATAATTAACAAGAAAACAAATATAAACGCTAGGAAGACAATAGCTAAGTCGCAGTGAAATCTCTTTTACTGCATATTACGAAGGTCGACAATGATCTGGCTGACTCACAGTCATGTGTGTTTATGCCAGAGTCACTCAATGTCCCTCAATATAACGACCTGCCTACTGCCAAAGTCCCCATCAAAATCGAGTGATGAAGCCGTAATGGAGAAACCAAACCACGGCCATACTCGTTCTGAATCTAGGCCGGGCACGGGAAGGGCCCATGTGAAGGAGTAGAAAGATAAATTAAGAAGGCAAACAACGCAGCTAAAAGTGACACAATAATGAATAACTATGTGCAATTCATTGCCGCCTTGAGTAATGTTGAAACTAAATTCCAGATATTGGAAGTTGTGAAAGAAGGCGAATTGGCAAGATGGCAAATACAAGTTGATTCTGGAAACCAGAAGGCCGTGCATGATGGAGATGCATGCCATAATGCCTGTTGGAAATACACGGTACCTCTTGTTATGAAGACTGTTGCTAAGAGGAATGAGGTATTTTTTCACCCAAGTGGTGAAAGGTAGAAAATAATGTCTCTCACTGTCAAATTCCACCTGAGTCTACCATTAGTATTTGAGGTATTAAAACGAAAAATCCCATTCTGTGATACTGATCGTACACTTATTTTAGAAATCTTCAGAAAGATTACTGGAAAGAGATCCACACACTGATGCTCCATTGAAAAGAAAATGAGAAAGATTACTGGAAAGAGATCCACACACTGATGCTCCATTGAAAAGAAAATGCTATCTTCTGTTTGAATATACAGTGATTATATATAACTGATTTCACTTGAAATGACAAGTAGTGACGTGACCTCTAGTCAAAATATATGTTCAAACCAGGGGAGAGAAAATGTAATCTACAATTAAAAACAGCATAACAAAAAAAAAGAAAAAACTAAACATTTTATTGTTATCAATACCAAATCATAAACATGTTGTTTGAAGAAATAAAAAATTATAGCAGACACTCTGAAATGTACAAGATGTTAAGACTATAATATACAAGTGTTCTCACACAGTGAGTTATTGACATTATTAGTCTACCCAAATTTATTTTACGATTACGGTAACATGTTTTTATGTGACCAAAAAGAAAGACAAGATATCATTTATTATAAATTCACCCAACAAAACACCATGTGTCGACGTTTCAGGAGAGGTGACCATATAACAACTTTGATATATATATATATATATATATATATATATATATATATATATATATATATATATATATATATATATATATATATATATATATATATGTATACATAAAATTGTGTTGAATATTTTGCAAATTATTATAGTTTGTTTATATCCCATGTAGGTGTTTATGGATATAAAGCTTCTATACACAGTATATGGAATACACATTAGTTACATTAAAGTAACATTGTATTTACCCAGAGATGCTCCTTGAAATACTAACTTGCTACATCTTGCCGCTGGACATATGCAGCAATGTTGAATAGTTTTCCATTTATTATAGTTTGCTTGTACCCCACATGTTTTTATGGATAAAAAAGCTTGTGTACATAGCATATCAAGCAAACACTAATAACTTAGTCTACATCGAGAGATGCTTCGTGAATACTTGCTACATCATATAATGTAGATCAGTATATATATATTATATGCTACTCACTACACACGGGAATTTCGCAGAACTCCCACCGCTTTTTAGGATCCGTCGTGTAGCACCAAGGCCTGCTCTCTTCGCATGCATTGTTTGTGTCTACGTTGGTGCAATAGTTCTGTCGCTTAGAGTTGTATTTCCCACAATCGTGATTGTGAGGCTGTGGAGAAAACGATGACAACATAAAAAAGAGGGCCATCAACTGTCCATGACATGCTGTAATGGATAATTCAGGCAAAAAGTATGTATTAGTTATTTTGTAAAAAGTCAGATACAGTGGTGACCAACAACGTACAGCCAAATTTGTACAACCATTACCAATTTCATATCGCGGATATTTATTAGAGCGAAACAAAGTAACTCATGTAGGTGCATAGGCCCCAAACCAAGACTTATGTTTGTTTCCCTTTAACAGAAATATTGCGGATAAACCTACACGTGGCTGAGACACTGTATAAAGGGAAGATCTACACATGAACTAACAATGTATAAGTTGACGGCTTAATTTCAAAACTTATTTGACGAGGAATTACAATTTTCTTAGGTTAATCCATTTGTTTATTTAGTGGATACTAACAATAACAAATTGCAAACGTGCGCGCGTATAGATTCTGTATGTTACAAAATCGACATAATGTTGTGTAATACAGTGTACCGAATAAAGATGAACGACTGCTGTACTCTTGATAAGCCAATAACTTCTTTGTTTGCTTGTGACCTGGAAAACGTCCTCAATGAACTACTATTTTAAGGAAACTGTGCCCTTTGTACCATCTCTCACGCATACATAATATTAGAACCGAAGTTAGGTAAATTGGAATCATCTGACAACTATGCAGAGTTATTGTAACTATTTATAATTGCTTCAAACGTAGAGGAAAAAGACACCAGCAAAATTGTTATAACTGGTGAGTTATTTGATATGTACGATAATATACGTTTGGTTATCTCAAGTTACGGAAAAATGACTCCAGAAATGATAGCTAAGAAAATAAAGGATAATAAATCACATGGAGTGGATAGAATTCCTCCAAAACTACTAATGGAAACAGTAGAACAAATCAGTATATCACATGCAAGAGTGTCCAACTTGTCATTAAAAGAGGGAGTTATTCCTTTTGAATGGAAAGAAGCAAACATCATACCATACTTTAAAAAGGGTTCGTGTAATAAGTCAGATAATTACAAACCAGTGAGTTTAACATGATTAGAAAATCATTAGAAAGGTTAATAAAAGACCATATGGTGGACTTCCTTGTTAGGCATAAATTATTAAATTCATATCAACATGAATTCCTAAAAGCGAAGTCATGTTTAACAAATATGTCATGTTTTGGAAGAAATCACTAAGTGGATAAACGATGGTTCGCCAGTAGATATTATCTTATTTAGATTTTCAGAAAGCTTTTGACAAAGTACCACAAATTACTAGTTAAATTAAAGAGATTACTAGTTTAAGTTAAATTAAAAGTCCATGGTATCGGTGATGGCATAACTGACTGACATAGAACAATGGCTGACTGACAGAAGACAGCGCGTTGTAGTAGAGGTTTCAAACTGGAAATCACTTTTGAGTGGGGTACCACAAGGATCAGTACTAGGATCTTTATTATTCTTAATATATATCAACGACTTGGACTACAATATAACAAGCAACGTACTGAAATTTACTGATGACACAAAGGTGGTTAAAAAGGTTAACACTGATGGTGTTAAACAACATTTACAAAACGATCTAGACAAATTAGTTAAATGGTCTGAAAAATGGCAGATGTTATTAAATTTTGGGAAATATTGAAGACTGAGACGGCAGTTTAGGTGTCGGTGATTTCAATAATTCATCAACAAATCTTAATGTAAATACACAATAAATATATTGTAAATGACTTTATTAATTTATTGTGTGATTATTGAGAATAGTTAATGAATGGTTCATGTTTGTCTGATCAAGTGAAATATATAGTGTATGTACCAACAAACACTTGCAAGTCTCCAAATTATACAAATATGAGTTTTTTTATATAATTACAGACCAGAACAAAACCTTACGCTACTGTTATTAGCTATCATCAGATTTCACATATCACTAAGACAAATGTTTTTATAAGTATTCGTTAACAACCATACAAGAACAAAGTTAAAGCTCTTGTTATATCAGACCTGTAATGCAACACTACCCTTAAGTATTCTTACAGTTTGTCATCATACTCTGGCATAATCACCAATAATAGTTCTGAAATACTATGGTATTTTACAGACCATCAGTTACTATAAGAAAAAGCAGAGGAATCCGTGACTTGGTAACACTGCCCATCCTTGATTTGTATCAAAAGACTTGGACAGATGGGTGATGGAAACTGCCCTGGCAGATTATATGTATTCGAACAAGGACCCTTTGAAGAGTCATCACTGAATTGGTTGTCTTTGCTTGGCCGACTCAGGTGCGCAGGCTAGTTTCAGGCAGCCTATTGCGCTTCGACAGCAATCAAGTAAGGCTTGCATATGTTCATCTTGCCTATTGTTGGTGCAAATATATTTGACGGTTCAGATGATCAAAACAGTTAGACATAGGTGTCAAACATTCAGCGCACCAACGGAAGCAGCAAAACGAAAATGTCAGTCTTTCTATCTCACAACAGAGCATTATTTATTTCCCATTAGAAGAACAGAAGACCAGTGATCGCGACGTGCTTTGTCGACACCAGATTTGCGTGCGTGCGTGCGTGCATATTTAAATGCAAATGTTTGAAAATACTCAAATGCAAATGCACATGATTGCATTTAAATGCAAATGCAAGGGTTTGGAATTATTCTAATGCAAATGCAAAACATTCAAGTGTTTGAAGTGAATCAAATGCAAACGCAACTGGTTTTTATATTATTCAAAGGGAAATGCAAGTGTTTTACATGATGCAAATGCTGTGTTTTCAATGATGCAAATGCAAATATGTTTTTATAATATTCAAATGCAAATGCAAGTGTTGTTTTAATTTATTCAAATGCAAAAGCACTCGGCACATCATATGAATGCAAGTGTTGTAAATTATTCAAATGCAAACGCACTCGGCACATCATAATGATCAAAAACACTGGAACGCTTGGATGCTGGCATCTTGAATAACTCGATGTCGGGAATGGTGACTGATATGTGGCAGTTACCTTATATGGGCATAGTCGAAAGCAACGATTTGCACATGTGACACATGTGATCTATTGAAATGCTCCAATGGACAGCTCTGTTTTAAGACTATCGTTAATTGCATAGCATTTCACACGTCAAACAAAACATCGATGGCTTCCAGCCTTTCATGCACTGCTCAACAAGGTATGATAACAGAGTCAATAACGAGTACATACGGTATGTGATGGTGTTAACATTTATTCACAGGTTACATAATAGTATTTAAGACTTGTTCTAAAAAGAGGTAGAGTCAAAGATAATATTAAAAAAAAACAGTTTGCAGGTTCAAAAATGGTCTTTGTGAACTTCATAAACATGTCATATTTTGATGCAAATGTTTATTAATCAAATGCAAACGTTTTTTAATGAAAGGCAAATGCAAATTATTTTTTAATCAAATGCTTTTTAATGAAGTGCAAATGGAAGTGTTTTGCTTCTACTGCAAATGTCTTGGATTCCAAAAATGCAAATGCGACATTTTCAAATACAAATGCATTTGAACCCAAGCCTAAACTGTGCGTGCGTGCATGTAAAACGTGTTTTATTTATCATTTATGATCAGGGAGTCAGGGAACATCTCAATACTCAACATCCCTCCCAAGTTTAGTGAGAAAACCGTTTTACAGAATAAATTTCTAAACTGTAACAGTCTTTGATCAATGTATGTATAGACCGACCATGAGCTATAAAAACAAAGTACTGTTACAAACAAAATACTGCAGTGGTGGTCGTGATACAACTTTAACACAATTACAAGTCCAAACGTTCAGGTTGCTTCGTAAAGCGTGACAAATATCGAGGCTCTGCTGCAGGTAAAATGTCAGTTGGCTCACTTGAGGCGGACGTCTTCACTGGTGAACTAAGCTCTACCAGTTGTGAGGCATGTGGGTCATCAAGAGACTCGGCCCCTTCATGCGGAAATGTCATCTCCAGCGGCACATTCTGACCAGGTGACACTACCTGAGAACTCGAGTTTTTCCTGAAGCTGGTCGATGTGACGGAGAACAGCAGCACCATCTTCGAGATGAACTTTGCTAAGATCCTGTCTGTTGGTCTTTCTGTGGTTCCTGGTAGCGTAGAGCGTAAACTGGGTCACCCGGGCGGAATGTTCGAACTGTGACATGAAGGTCATGCTTATCCTTCTGCTTGGTATGTTATGCTGCCACCTTACCACCTACGTCTGGCTTGATCAGATGAAGCCGAGAATTCAGCTGTCGATGCGTTAACAGTTCAGCATGGGCTTTGTCCGTGGTGGAGAGTGGCGTGATGCCGTTGTCGAAATTTAAGCGAGTTAGTTTGGTTTTCAAGTCATCTTCGTGTACGCGATTTACGCCTTCCTTGACGATTCCAACGGCTCATTTGGCGAGGCCATTGGATGCAATGTGATGTGGAACACTCGTAATGTGCTTGATGCCATTATGTCGGCAGAAATCTTGAAACTCTTCACTGTCGAACCCAGAGGCATTGTCGCTGACAATGACATCGGGGATGCCATGGGTGCTGAACGACTGTTGCAGTTTACCGCTGGTTATAGCTGATGTGGCGCCTGATGTAAAGTGGACGTCAATCCATTTCGAATGTGCGTCAATCACCACCAGAATCATCCTGCCCATGATCTTAGCTGCATACTTGATATGCAGTCGAAACCAAGGTCGATCCGGAAGTGACCAGGGTGGCAGTGAAGCTTCCGTAGGAATGGGACGACTGCGCATGCATATGTCGCAGGTCTTAACCCTTCTTTCTATGTCGTGATCGATACCAGACCACAACATTAGACTGCAGCCTTCAGCCGTCATGCCTACGATCCCAGAGTGTGCATTGTGCACTTCCTCCAACAGTTCTTGATGGAAGACACTTGGAATTATCGCTCTGGTATCCCACATGAGACAACCGTCATGGATGCTGAGCTCATCTTTCCTTTGGGTGTACGGCTTCAGAAGTTCGTTGTTCTAGTGATGAGGAAAACCACTACTCGTCATGATAAAGACGTGTGACAAGATAGCGCCACGTATGTCACATGCGGTGATATGGGACATGGCATATACCGCATTGCCATATTGTGTCGAATGGAATGCTTTGAATCGACCTACGGATAATCTTGTATTTGTGTGCAGCCGGTGTTAGCGCCCATCAAAATCATCTGTCTTAACTAATTTAAATGTTCTTGATGACATTTCAATGTGTTACACCCCCATACTCAAAAAAAATATTATGTACCTACTCATCTGATCACAACAAACCTTATTTATTGCACGCGCTAACAAGTCTTCGGATATCAATTATATAGAATATCCTAAATTACTGCCTATGGCTAAATTTTAACAGCAAATATTGCTTAAACAAGGTATCTTGCTAATTATTCTTTATATATATATATATATATATATATATATATATATATATATATATATATATATATATATATATCAATGATATGGACAATAATATAAAAAAGCAACGTACTGAAATTTGCGGATGTCACAAAAGTATTTAGAAGGGTTAACAATGATGATGATAAACAACATTTACGAAACGATGTGGACAAATTAATTAAGAGGTCTGAGAGAGAAATGGCAGATGTTATTTAACTCTACGAAATGTAAATGCTTAAATAGAGGACACGGGAACTCGGACGTGAACCATGAATAAGATACTGTTCTAGGTACTACTGTAAAAGAAAAGGACACATGAGTTACAATAAGTTATGATATGAAAGTTTCAGAGCAGTGTAGTATTGCAGCTTCAAAGGGTAATCAAATACTTGGGTTGATTAGGAGAAATATAACATACAAGGAAACAAGCTAATTATACGTCTGCATAAAGCAAAAGTTAGGCCACATTTAGATGCGATCTGTGCCATCTGATTGGCACTCAAAAAGTCATATAACACTATAATATGTTAGTGACACTTGTATTGTTGCACTGACCTTCTTAGTCGTCCACGTCTGACATGTCCTGCCTGATACAGTTGTGCTTTTGTGCCCTTTGTATTTAAAACCTTTGGTTGTTTCTAGGCATTCCTCTGGGGCTGTAACAACAACGAAAATGACAACAAAGAATCAAAAGTCAACTACAAATGAGAGTGGGAGTTGCAACATATATGGTTTAATTTACGTAAGCAGATACGCACGCACGAACGCACGCCGCTGGCCAGGACTGGTCTGCCTCGACCACCACAATAAATATGCGCCCAAGACTATACGAAGTCAGCCCATCACTAATTTTCGGCCGACTGCCATGTATGGACTGTCAGAGGGTCTTTTCCGTCACTGGCTTCCCTGGTGGCACAATTGCAACAATTGGTAACAATTATTGTTATACTGGTTCCAATTTGAGAACACTTAAACCCTGATTACTGCCAAAGTCTCAAGTCATCAAAATTGAGTGAAGAAGCTGTAATGGAGAAACCAAGCCAAGGTCATGCTCGGTCTGAATGGAGGCCGGCCTTGGGCGAAGGCCTGTGTGAAGGAGTAGAAAAATAAATTAAGAAGAAAGCAATCAACGCCTCTCACTATCATCCATGATCAGTCAGAGGCCGACCAACAGGAGACAAATTCCACCGGTGACCACTATTTCTATTTGAGATATTAAAATGAAAAATCCCATTCCGTGATACTGAGTGCATAATTATTTTACAATCTTCAGAAAGATTACTTCAAAAAAATCCGCACACCGACGCTCCATTGAAAAGAAAATGCTCTTTCCATGTTTGAATATGCGATGATTATATATAACTGATTTCGCTTCAAATGACAAGTAATTATGTGGTCTGTAGTCAAAATATATATTCAAAATAGGGGAAAGAAAAGGTTACCAACAATTAAAAGAGCATGGCTAAAAAGGAAAACTAAACATGTTGTTGTTATCGATACCCAACCATAAACATGTTACCTTTTTTGAAGAAATAAAGCCAAACTATATAACATTCTTTGAAATGTATAATATGTTAAAACGGTAATATGCAACTTGAAAGTGTTCTTACAAAGTGAGTTATTGGAATTATCCTACTCAAAATTTACTTTACGATTAGGTTAACATGTTGTTTTTATGTGAAAAAAGGAAAACAAGATATATAATTTATCATAAATTCACCCCCAAAACACAATGTTTGGATATTTCGCGAGAAGTGACCATATGTATGTGAGTGCCTGCGCGCGTGCACATCTAATCTATAAATCAAAGTGAATGTCTGTCTGTCTGATTGTTGTATATGAACGGCAGCATTTTCGGCTGGCCCAGGAGCCCTTCTGACGCAAATAGGGGTCATGTGTTGAACCATCCCACGGGGCCCCCAGGGGTGGGGATCACACTTTCAATATGGCTGCAGCGGACGTTGCAACCGTGGAATTATTTTGCTTTCTCTATCATCGTGAAATTAATAATTATGCCTATACATTTGCCGCTGGACATATGCAGCAATGTTGAATAGTTTTCCATTTATTATAGTTTGCTTGTACCCCACATGTTTTTATGGATAAAAAAGCTTGTGTACATAGCATATCAAGCAAACACTAATAACTTAGTCTACATCGAGAGATGCTTCGTGAATACTTGCTACATCATATAATGTAGATCAGTATATATATTACATGCTACTCACTACACACGGGAATATCGCAGAACTCCCACCGCTTTTTAGGATCCGTCGTGTAGCACCAAGGCCTGCTCTCTTCGCATGCATTGTTTGTATCTACGTTGGTGCAATAGTTCTGTCGCTTAGAGTTGTATTTCCCACAATTGTGATTGTGAGGCTGTGGAGAAAACGATGACACCATAAAAAAGTGGGTAATCAACTGTCCATAACATGCTGAAATTGATCATTCAGGTAAACAGTACGTATTAGTTATTTTGTATAACAAGTCCAATATAATGGCGGCAAACAACGTCATTTCTCCTTTTATTTTATGGCTACCTATAAGCGTATGCGCAGTTCTATAAAGTCAGGTCACCTAGACTATAAAGTTACATAAGTTAAGTTTGTACGCAAACATAATCCTAATGGCAAGTATATTGATAGGTGTATAAAAATACTTTCATTTGGCGAGCTAACATTACCTGACTGCGGCACCGGCGATGTAGGGTCATATAACAGTATCACACGGCCTATGAAATTTAGATGTTGTGTGTTCAACAAGGTTTTTTCAGTAAATCACTGGCATGACATTCTTAATTGTAGTTGCAAATTGCTGTGTTCTAGTACCTCTTATAGGTGCATAAGCCCCAAAACATGACTTTTATTTCCATTTAAGTTTATATGGAGAAATACTGCGGATAAATGAAATCTATATTTAGAGAAGATCTACACACGAGCTACCAATGTATAAGTTGACGGCTTAATTGAAGAGGAATCACAATTTTCTCAGGTTGATGGGCCCTTCCTCATTGTTCCCTGTTGTACAAGTCATGTACAGTTTCAGTGTTGTCATGCCACTCTTTCTGTGCTTTCTTTCAACAGTTTTGTATTGGCAGCCCCCCTCTCCATCTTTCATCCTCCCCCGATCTTCTCATATCCCTCCTTATGCGGTCCTCCGATCTCAGATGTGGCATTCCCCTTTTCCTGCGTCCTTGATGTTTTTCCACGTCTGCTCTCTGCTAGTCTGCCTTCATCCATCCTTACCAAGTGGCCTGCCCCTCTCGCCCAGCTTCTCATCAATCTTCCTGGTAAACTGCATTGCATCCCAACCTCTTGCCTGAGGTCGTTCATCCTTCTTCTATCCTCCCTCTTTGTTCTTGTTATTCGTTGAAACCAGTTGTTCTCACAAACTTGCAGCTTGTGTTGTTGTTGTTGTTGTTGATATGTCAATGCTACCTTCTCCAGACCATGCAGGCCTGCCAGTGTAAGACACGCTGTCAAGACTTTCCCTTTCAGCTTTTTGATATGACTCCCTTACTCCAAACATTCACCCCCTCTTGAATCCGACGTCGCACCTCTACCTCTGAATGCCCATCCTCCGTAACCATTCCTCCAAGCTATACACAGAGCCATCCAGATGCTTGATCTCCTCTCTCTGGTGTCCAACCCATGTCACGTTTGTCTACTCCAAGCTCATTCTCAGTCCATGCTTCTTGAACACCCCCTTCCATTCCTCCAACATTCTTGTCATTCGTGTTTGCTCTCCGCTATTATGGCCAGATCTTCCTGAGAACATCCTTCGTGTTGATCTTCCTGATGATTAGTTCCATCACCATGATTAACAGTACAGAGCAAAAGGCACTTCCTTGCCTCAAACCGATGTTAACTGGAAACTCTTCCGACAACCCATGATTTCTGCTTCTGGCACTCCCATCCATCTTATTGGTGCCTTCACCATCTCTCTTGGGACGGTGTCATATGCCTTCTCCAGGTCCAAAAATCCCACTGCCACTCTTCCTTGCATTTCCAATAACTTCTCTGCCACCTGTCGTAACGCAAACATCCATTTGTTTGTTTAGTGGAAAAAAATTGCAAACGTGTGCGACTATCGATTCTGTATGTTACAAAATCGACAGAATGTTGTTATGTTTTAATACAGTGTACCATATGAAGATGAACGATTGCTGGACTACTGATAAGTCAATGGCTTCTGTGTTCGCTTGCGACCTGGAAGACTTCCCTCTGAATGAAATGGTGTTTTAAGGAAACTGTATTCTTTGTGCCATTTCTCCCGCATACAAAATATTCGAACTTAACGATGTTAGGTGGCTTGGAATCACAAGACACCTATGAACAGTACTGTAGCTAATTTAAATTACTTAATGGTGTAAATACCCCTTGTAAAGCTGAGTAACTTGACGTGCGTGTTAGTATCCGTTTAGGTTAAAAAACTACTACCTTTCGCGGAAACATGATAGATTTGTGACAAGATAGTTCCACGTGCTGTTTAACGATGTATGTCACTTGTGGTGATAGTGGACATTGCTAGTGTTGTGTCGACTGGCACAGGTACATGTCATGTGTGTTAGTATCCGTTTGGTTATCTCAGGTTACCAAAAAATTAACTACCTTTCACGGAAAGTAAACATTGTTCAAAAACGTGTAGACCTACGGCTACGGCTGCTGAAGCCTCGCTGTACGGGAAGACAAAAGGCAGTGCAAATTTCAATGTATAAACATCATAGCCACAAAAACAACTGTTGTTGTTGTTGTTCCTGTTGTGATTATCACAAGTAGTGGCCCGATAAAATTTAAAATGTCAAGCAAATTTATTGACAATGTAAATGCATTCGTCCGATGCGATGCCAATGAGCAAAACAAACAAAGAATAATATTGAAGAATGAGACGGCAGTTTAGGTGTCGGCGATTTCTATAATTTATCAACAAATCGTAATATAAATACACAATAATTAGTGTTTGCCTTTGAACAATGGATTGTAAATGACTAACACTTATTTAATCGATTTTGTGATTTAAACAAGTAGAATTTGTTTCTGAATGGCAATTATTGAACGACGGAAAGACGTAGCACTATACAAAATGTTTTGGATGATTAATAAAAATAATTAATAATTGCTGCATTTTCGTTTGATCAAGTGAAATATGTAGTGTGTGTCCCAACAAACACTTGCAAGTTTCCAAAGTATACTAATGTCAGTATTGATATAATTACAGACCAGACCAAAACTGCCCTGACAAACTATATGTATTCGAGCAAGGACCATTTGAAGAGTCATCACTGAATTGGTTGTCTTTGCTCAGCCGATTCAAGTGCGCAGGCAGGCTTCAGGCAGACTGTTGCGCTTCAGCTGTAATCGGGTAGGGCTTGCATATGTTCATCTTGCCTATACAACTGTTCCTGCTCAGATGAGCAAAACAGTTAGACATACGTGTCAAACATTCAGCACACCAACGGAAGCCGCAGAACGAAAATGTCAGGCTTTCTATCTCACAACAGAGCATTATTTATTTCCCATCAGAAGAACAGGTATGCTACCAGTGACCGCGACGGTGTGTTCTTTGTCGACACCAGACTTGCTTGCGTGCGTGCGTGCGTGCGTGCGTGCGTGCATGTGAGGCTTAGGTTCAAATGCGAGTCAGCACATTAAAATGCAAATGTTTGAAAATACTCAAATGACATGATTGCATTTAAATGCAAGGGTTTGGATTTATTCTAATGCAAATGCAAAACATGCAAAAGTCTTTGAAGTGAATCAAATGGTTTTTTATATTATTCAAATGCAAATGCAAGTGTTTTAAATGATGCAAATGCAAATGCATTCGGCACATCATATGAATGCAAGTATTTTGAATTATTCAAATGCAAATGCACTCGGCACATCATAATGATCAAAAGCACTGGAACGCTTGGATGATGGCATCTTGAATAACTCACTGTCGGGAATGGTGACTGATATGTGGCAGTTAGCTTATATGGTCAAAAGCAACGATTTGAGACATGTGACACATGTGATCCATTGAAATGCTCCAATGGACAGCTGTATTTTAAGACTATTGTTAATTGCATAGCATTTCACAAGTCTAACAAAACATCGATGGCTCCCAGCCTTTCATGCACTGCTCAACAGAGTTTGACCACATAGTTGATAACGAGCACATACAGTATGTGATGGTGATAAAATGGATTTACAGGTTACATAATAGTATTTAAGACTTGCTCTAAAATGAGGTAGTCAGGGTTGAAAAAAAATCAAAATTTTTGTAAATAAAAAAAATCGGATTTTTTTTATTTAAATCAGATTTTTTTTTATTTATTTGATTTTTTTTATTTACTTGATTTTTTAAAATACGGTATACATAATGTCATAAAATATTTTACTATCAGGCTATCTGGTGTCAATACAGCTACACAAGCGTGCGCACTTTGTGCTTTTGTATAAAAAAACACACAAAACTTTGTTGATTTTGATGCTTGTAAACAATTATTTGTGTTAAATTCATATAAATCAGCAATAAAAAAAACCGGAATTAAAAAAAATCATAAATCAATTATTTTTGGGAGCGATTTAAATCATGATTTAAATCAATGATTTAAATCAAACATCCCTGGGTAGAGTCAAAGATAATATTGAAAAAACAGTTTACAGGTTCAATAATGGGTTTATGAACTTCGTAAACATGTCATATTTTGATGCAAATGTTTATTAATCAAATGCAAACGGTTTTTAACGAAATGCAAATACAAGTGGTTATTTTAATCAAATGCTTTTTAAAGAAGTGCAAATAGAAGTGTTTTGATTCTACTGCAAATGTCTTGCATTCCAAAAATGCAAATGCGGCATTTTAAAATATAATTGCATTTCAACCCAAGCCTGGACTGTGCGTACGGGCGTGCATGCGTGCGTGCGTTCATGCAAAACGTTGTTTATTTATCATTGATGACCAGGAAGTCAGGGAACATCTCAGTACTCAAAATCCCTCCCAAGTTTAGTGAGGAAACCGTTTTACAGAATAAATTCCGGAACAGAAACAGTCTTTGATCAATGTATGTATAGTCCAACCATGAGCTATAAAAACAAAGCACTGTTATAAACAAAATACTGCAGTGGTGGTCGTGATACAACTTTAACATAATTACAAGTCCAAAAGTTCAGGTTGCTTCATAAAGCGTGACAAATAGCGATGCTCTGCTGCAGGTAAAATGTCAATTGGCTCACTTGAGGCGGACGTCTTCACTGGTGAACTAAGCTCTACCAGTTGTTAGGCCTGTGGGTCATCAGGAGACTCGGCCCCTTCATGCGGAAATGTCACCTCCAGCGGCACATTCTGCCCAGGTGACACTACCTGAGAATTCGAGTTTTCCTAAAGCTGGTCGATGTGACGGTGAACAGCAGCACCACCTTCGAGATGAACGTTGTTAAGATCCTGTCTGTTGGTCGATGGTAACAGGCACTCGTCTTTCTGTGGTTCCTGGTAGCGTAGAGCGTAAACTGGGTCACCCGGGCGGAATGTTCGAACTGTGACATGAAGGTCATGCTTATCCTTCTGCTTGGTATGTTATGCTGCCACCTTACCACCTACGTCTGGCTTGATCAGATGAAGCCGAGAATTCAGCTGTCGATGCGTTAACAGTTCAGCATGGGCTTTGTCCGTGGTGGAGAGTGGCGTGATGCTGTTATCGAAATTTAAGCGAGCTAGTTTGGTTTTCAAGTCATCTTCGTGTACGCGATTTACGCCTTCCTTGACGATTCGAACGGCTCACTCGGCGAGGCCATTGGATGCAATGTGATGTGGAACACTCGTAATGTACTTGATGCCATTGTGTCGGCAGAAATCTTGAAACTCTTCATTGTCGAACCCAGAGGCATTGTCGCTGACAATGACAGCTGATGTGGCGCCTGATGTAAAGTGGACGTCAATCCATTTCGAATGTGCGTCAATCACCACCAGAATCATCCTGCCTATGATCTTAGCTGCATACTTGATATGCAGTCGAAACCAAGGTCGATCCGGAAGTGACCAGGGTGGCAGTGAAGCTTCCGTAGGAATGGGACGACTGCGCATGCATATGTCGCAGGTCTTAACCCTTCTTTCTATGTCGTGATCGATACCAGACCACAACATCAGACTTCAGCCGTCATGCCTACGATCCCAGAGTGTGCATTGTGCACTTCCTCCAACAGTTCTTGATGGAAGACACTTGGAATTATCGCTCTGGTATCCCACATGAGACAACCGTCATGGATGCTGAGCTCATCTTTCCTTTGGGTGTACGGCTTCAGAAGTTCGTTGTTCTAGTGATGAGGAAAACCACTACTCGTCATGATAAAGACGTGTGACAAGATAGCGCCACGTATGTCACATGCGGTGATATGGGACATGGCATATACCGCATTGCCATATTGTGTCGAATGGAATGCTTTGAATCGACCTACGGATAATCTTGTATTTGTGTGCAGCCGGTGTTAGCGCCCATCAAAATCATCTGTCTTAACTAATTTAAATGTTCTTGATGACATTTCAATGTGTTACACCCCCATACTCAAAAAAAATATTATGTACCTACTCAGCTGATCACAACAAACCTTATTTATTGCACGCGCTAACAAGTCTTCGGATATCAATTATATAAAATATCCTAAATTACTGCCTATGGCTAAATTTTAACAGCAAATATTGCCTAAACAAGGTATCTTGCTAATTATTCTTAATATATATATATATATATATATATATATATATATATATATATATATATATATATATATATATATATATATATATATATATATATATATATATATATATATATATCAATGATATGGACAATAAAATAAAAAGCAACGTACTGAAATTTGCGGATGACACAAACGTGTTTAGAAGGTTTAACAATGATAATGATAAACAACATTTACAAAACGATGTAGACAAATTAATTAAATGGTCTGAGAAATGGCAGATGTTATTTAACTTTGGGAATTGTAAATGCTTAAATAGAGGACATGGGAACTCGGACGTGAACCATGAAATGGGAGATAGATACTACCGTAAAAGAAAAGGACATATGAGTTACAATACAAGGAGTAAACAGAAAGTTCGAGATAAGGTCGGACCACTGGAAAACAACAGTGAAAACATAATTTCAGATGGGTTCCAAATGGCAGAGGTCCTGAATGAGTATTTCAGCTCAGTTTTTACCACAGAAGATATCAGCTCACTTCCAGTTCCATTGACTAAATTTGAGGGCAATAAATCAGAACATTTAGGGCAGTTATTTGTAACTCCTGAAATGATAGCAAAGAAAATTAAGAAGATGAAAGATAATAAATCACCTGGAGTTGATGGGATACCACCAAAACTGCTAAAGGAAATTGTTGATCAGATTAGTACACCACTTGCAAACTTATTTAACTTGTCACTAGAAGAAGGAATAGTTCCTTCAGAATGGAAAGAAGCAAACATTACGCCGCTATTTAAGAAGGGATCGAGGAAGAAGCCAGAAAATTACAGACCAGTGAGTTTAACATCAGTTGTATGTAAATTACTCGAAACATTAATTAGAGACCACATGGTGGAATTCCTTGTAAAACATAAATTAATAAATAAATTTCAACATGGATTCCTAAAAGCAAGGTCATGTCTAACCAATCTCTTATGTTTTTGTTAGAAGAAATTACAAAGTATTTAGATGACGGGTCACCAGTGGATGTTGTCTACTTAGATTTTCAGAAAGCTTTCGATAAAGTGCCACATCAAAGATTGTTACTTAAATTTCAAACTGGAAATCTGTTTTGAGTGGGGTACCACAGTGATCAATATTACGCCCTATGCTGTTTTTAATATATATAAATGATTTGGAGGATGACATATCTAGCAAAGTACTCAAATTTGCAGATGACACAAAAGTATTCAGAAAAGTTACTAATGATACAGATAAACAAAGTTTACAGGATGATCTAGAAAAATTAGTTAAATGGTCATGTGGCAAATGGCAAATGTTATTCAATTTTGGGAAGTGTAAATGTATACACATAGGACATGGAAATAAGGACGAGGAATATAAAATGGGGGATGCTGTACTAGGTAGAACCACACAAGAAAAGGATTTAGGAGTAACATTTAATGCTGACATGAAAGTTTCAGAGCAATGTGGGATTGCTGCTTCGAAAGGAAATCAAATTCTAGGGTAATTAGGAGAACTATCACGTATAAGGAGAAATATATAATTGTACCCCTGTACAAAGCAATAGTTAGACCACATTTGGAACATAGATAAGCTAGAAAGAATAAAAAGAAGAGCAACTAAAATGATTCCAGAATTAAGAGACCTTAGTTACGAAAGTCGCTTATTACAATGTGGTTTAACAACACTAGAGACCAGGAGACTAAGAGGAGACCAAATAGAAGTGTTTAAAATAGTGAACGGTTATGAGGATGTTGATAGGAATATGTTCTTCAAACTTAAAGAAGGCAGTAGAACCAGAGGACACAAAGCAGCATTAGTTAAGGAGCAGTGTAGGTTGGACATGAGAAAGTACTCTTTCTCACAGAGGGTGATAAATGAATGGAACAACCTGCCAAATGATTGTGTTAATGCTAGTAGCGTGAATATGTTTAAAATTAGAATTGACAGATATCTGATAAGGGCGGGCTACACATAGATGAGAAAATTGTTGAACGCTCGATAAGCCAATGGCTTCCTTGTCCACTTGCCATCTGGAACTTGTTGTTTGAGATATCAATCTTGTTAAATCTAAAATCTTGTTAAATCAATAAGTTCTGATATAAAGTTTCAGAGCAGTGTGGAATTGCAGCTTCAAAGGGTAATCAACCACTTGGGTTGATTAGGAGAAATATAACATACAAGGAAACAAGATAATTATACGTCTGCATAAAGCAAAAGTCAGGCCACATTTAGATGCGATCTGTGCCATCTGATGGGCACTCAAAAAGTCATAAAATATGTTAGTGACACTTGTGTTGTTGCACTGACCTTCTTAGTCGTCCACGTCTGACATGTCCTGCCTGATACAGTTGTGCTTTTGTGCCCTTTGTATTTAAAACCTTTGGTTGTTTCTAGGCATTCCTTTGGGGCTGTAACAACAACGAAACTGACAACAAAGAATCAAAAGTCAACTACAAATGAGAGTGTGAGTTGCAACATATATGGTTTAATTTACGTAAGCAGATACGCACACACGAACGCACGCGCGCTGGTCAGGACTGGTCTGCCACGACCACCACAATAAATATGCGCCTAAGACTATATGAAGTCAGCCCACCACTAATTTTCGGCCGACGGCCCAGTATGGGCTGTCACAGGGTCTTTTCCGTCACTGGCTTCCCTGGTGGCACAATTGCAACAATTGGTAACAAATAGTGCTACACTGGTGCGAATTTGAGAAAACTGAAACCCTGGAGGCATTTTGATTTGTAAAGCATACCAACACACAGTTTTATTGTGATTTTGGTGATTCAAGTTAGTATAATTATGATCTTTTAACAACGGTTTTATGGTTTCACGCATTCAATCGTATCCTTTTGCGAGGCAGTTTATATAATTGATTGAGCCGCGTCATGGATTCTTCTACAGTGGCTCATGTGAGATGGAGTCCACAGCAGGTTACACATTTACCCCTATGTAGGGTCATTTACTTCACTGGCACAGACACCATATAGAAGGAACTAATAGCTTTTGGTGTATCTTAGTGTTTTATGTGCTGAATCCAAAAAGTTATGTTCGCAAACTGTGTGAGTGGTCATTCATCCCAAATGACAAAACATAAATGGCACCCGATTTGCACACGAAATAGACGAACACCCTTCTAATTAGTATAATAATGGTCTCTTAACTTCTAAACAACGGTTTTATGATGACCTGGATGTGCTGAATCCATAAAGTGAAGTTGGCTAACCGTGGTATGGGTCTTTGACTATAAAAAAACATACATTTTGTGCATTTTAATTGCCTTTACCTTGGTTTTATTTTATTTATTTTTGTTTTATATTTATATGATGTTGCAGCACTCGCACGCACGCACATATATACATACGTATACATACCTTTATTATGTGGAAGCCGGTTGTTCGGTTTTTCACTCGGACTAGTTATCACTACAGTATGTATCTCGTACACGGCGACCAGGTCAACCTGCCACCAAGCACCATATTGCGACTTCGTTGAAATGCATCTGTCCATGTCAGACATTAATATCCCATTCACAGCTTTTGATGCTACGTGCTTGGAGTTACTTGTAGATGACTGACTCGCAGGCTTCCCTAGTGCCACATTGATCTTAAGCTGCGGCTTTCTCATGCTGCTGCTGCGTAAAACTGCAGTTAAAGGAAACACATTCAACCAATGTGCCAAAACCAATCCACCAAAACGTAAACACAACATGAATCGTGACTATAATGAATTTGGAAAAGCTGCCAACCTGAAATGTTTCATCATATGAAGTGAGCAATGTTAATTAATATGCTGGTTTTATGTATTTTGCCATATACACGATGGACAGTGCTTTACTATTAAATATTAAACTATTTTCTGATAAAAAATAAGTCTTACGTAAAAGCATACGTCATGGTAGGCATATGTATTAAACAAAGTTATATAAATGCTGTAGAGAAAACTGAAAATAATCATCGTGTTGAAATTTGATCGGACGCCATAATATAAATATTCCCTCGTAGATACTGTTTTCGTGTATAAATCTGATCTGACATCATATAGTATATCTGATCAGTTCTTGTGTATAAATCTGATCTCACACCACATTAATGTTTCCTAGTAGATCATAATACAGTGTTCGTCATCGGATTTACAGTGACCATTTTGAAGCGTGATTTGTACTATACGAGTTTCCATTGCCAAGTATTGTGGTGTACGTTTCATTCCACCAAGGATCATTTATATACATTGAAATAGGCAATTCACTTGACCTCTAAGCACCCCTATTCGTGTAACACATATCTTATCACACTTCTAAACACAGTTATTTACTGCGGCTTTGTTTCCAGTATATTTAAACACATACACTGTCGACAAGGTATCACAGCGACGTCGTCCACTCTGTATGTACTGATCAGGTCGACCTTCCACCAAGGATTTTCTGAATTGGTCGTACAACTGCAGCGTGCATGGGGTCCATTTGTAATAGCGATGCCATCGACGGCGTAAAAAGCGGGTGCAAGACCAGAGGTTGAACTCTGCGTGGCTAGTCTTCCAACGGCGACGTTGACGAGGTTTGCTGAAAACATAATTTGTTTGTGCATTATGGATAAACATTAATTTTATGTTAATTATTTTAACAATTTAATGAACTGCAGCTGTAGTGTAATAATCACGTGGTCGGCGATATGTTTAACGCAAATTAACATAGCCTTTCGTAATAAAGCGCAAAGGCGCATTAAATATGTTTTGTGCATGAGTGTGGATGCGCGCGCGTGCGCGCGTGTGAGTGTCAGGAAAACGTATGATAAATATAAATACATTTCAAAATGTAGGGCCTACACCGCATGGTAGGCCTACGTAACACGAGTTTTGGGGGATACAATTAGTTATTAAATCAAATAAATAAATCAAACTGGCATATACTTTACATTCCTCCAACACTTTTTTTTGCAAAACAACGTGCTGTTTTTAAAACAACTATTTAAAACAAAACGTAAAGCAGATGTCAGTTTGATTCACATTCACTGAAACGGAGAGTATACATGTCTTCTAGATACCGTAAAAATAGACGTCGGTACTTATAGATGTACTATATAAATTGAAGAGGCAGAGGTCAGAATGGTTGATCTACTTCATGTAGTTGTTTATGGAAAGACCATAAAACAAGTGAACAGTTTTGTATACTTGGGCGGCACAGTGTGTCAGAATGGAGGAAGTAATAAGGAAATACAGAGGAGAGTGGAAGTCATTTTATGACAAAGAAAAGTGAAAAAAGTTAAGAAACAACTAAAAGGAGTTTTGGAAGCCTGCGTGGTACCAGTCTGTATATACGGGTTGGGAACACTGGCACTGACAGAGAGACATGAGGAGAAGTTACATATAACAGAAAACAACTGGGTCCGAAGAATATGCAAAGCAACCCAAGAAGATAGAAGGAAGATGAAGGAATCGAGAGAAGAGATTGGCACGAAATAACACTTAGATGAAAGTAGTCGGAAGCAGAATGAGATGGGCAGGACATGTGTAAAGAATGGGCTATGACAGACTGCCAAAAAGAGCATGGAAAGCAGAAGAGTTTGGCAGAAGAAGACGAGGAAGACCAAAGCTGCGATAGAAAGACTGTGCCAACTGAGATCTTGAAAGGGCAGGTACGAAAGACCAAGAGTGGAAGACCATCGCAGAAGACAGAGGGAGATGGAGAGAGTTAACAATGAAAGGGGAAGAAGCAAGCAAGTGACTTGGACCCCATCCCGTAAAGGAGCATAGGGGCAGAAGAAGAAGAATGTATAATGTACCAAGAATAAAGCGTCAGTTGTCACATACATTTTAGAAGGTATCGTAAAACAAACGTCGATACATACATGCATCATACAAAGTACTAGAATAAAACAGTCAAAGATACAAAGTCCACGATACATGTCCAGCGTCTACCTGAAATTACTGTTGCCGACGGAATCAGGTTAATTAAGCGTAATATTCTTAACGTTTATTTAAACCGGAATTATTAGATGTTCTACTGTCCACAATAGAGCGAAACACAAGTAACTTTGGAAAAATAAATGTTTGGGGATTAGTTAAATGTTCTTGCTGTTTTGTTAAGCTCTTATGGCTTCGTGCTGCTAGCCTAAATCATTATTTGCTCTCACACGTTTCTTAGTTGGGAAACTTAATTTCCCACAACTAAACCAGATGTTTCGTGTGATCAGCAAGTTGATTACATCTGGTCTTATCATTTATGTTTTTTAAGTCTTCATCCTTGTAGACATTCATTTAAAAGATGTCCCTTAAAACCTATGTTATGGTCCCCTGGCAAGTGTTGATTTAATTTACACATATGATGTTATACAATCATATTCTAATTGATTTTCCCATAAAATCTAAATTAATGAAATAATAAAAAATATACGCCGATGAACTCATTCTGTAAGCCTGGACCTGAGCATATGCCGGAAATTTCCGAGTATTGGGCCGAAGAATTGGCGACGTCACGCGTGGAAAACATCGCCACCAACAACATGGCCACCGCTATGGAATCTAGCATTAGTGAGTCAAGTTTCAGCGATGAAGAAGGTGTTTCGGGTTGTGATTTGCCAACAATACTAGACAGTCGTGATGATACGCCTTATATGTTCGAGCCACCAGTCAGTGAAAATGCAAATCGCCCCGAAATCCCGCCGGATTCGCCACCTTAACACAACGTGTAGCTAGATCGTAGAGAGGTTTGTTTTCCAGGAGTGACATCACCCGGTGACAATCCCGCAAATGCCGCTGAGCCAGATAAGGCTTTATTTGATGGGCTTCTATCCCATATTCCTATCCTTTTCAAATAATAATTTCACAAAAAATTGATATATTGGGCAATGTTTTATTTAATTTCATTGAAGGATGAATTCTTAAATTTGCTGCAACATAAGCTTTAATAACCGACTACAAAACGCTCTAATCACTTTTGTGAGTGAATGGTCATGCAGATCAACCATCTTAGCACCAAAATGTCCATGCCAGTGGTACGCTGCAGTTATTTTGGTCTATTGTTGAGTTCAACCGACTCGGATTACTCCAATAATCCATTACCGGATTAGGTCTGTTTCATTTAAACATGGCGTCCACATGTCTAAATTGTCAAACCATCCATTGATTTGGAAACTAGCGTCCTGCATTTATCAAATTCTTACAAATATTCTCTATTTTCATAGCCACTGTCATCTCTATTTGATCACATTAACAATAACGTAAGTTAGCCTTTTTGGTTGAATTGCCACTTATCAGTTTAACAGTGTCTTCATGCACTGTTCTGAATCTAAATTTGTATTGTTGTCACAATACAACTCAACGACCATACTTTTTTAGTTGACGCTCTTTTCTTTCCATTAAATCCCATTCATAATCTTGTCTTCAGTAAATCCTACAGTGGTTACAACATTGCCTCACGCAACCTATTAATTAATTTCCGCCTTTGATCTGGCTACTTGCTCTCCATGGCACTGTATTTACGATTATAAATTGTGATAACATTTCGTTGATCTACGCATCCTGTCTATTTATCTCTCGGTAATCCTAAATCAGTTTTGATGAATTACCGTTAAAAATCTTGTATTAATAATGAAATAAAATTAATTGAATACGTGGCAGTCATGATGCAATAATTTGCAAGCGCACCGATCTCGCTATGCGTGCTACGTCATCGCTTCCTGTGTTTATATGATCAAGCAGGTTTCTCCAGAAAACATACACACAAATGTTTGTTGCCATCAAGTCCTTTCCCTGCACATCGCCGTGACGTTCGGGGATCGACGCGTCTTGGCAGTTTCTGATACATTCCCTCGTCGGCAGCCTTCGTCTTGGTTGCTGATATCGGGATGCAGGCTCCGTTGTTTCCGACGACATGCTGTTGGTCGCATTCTTCCCTCTCTGTCGTTTCTCAGGCCACAGGTGTTCATTCGTAGCCTTCCTTCTCCATCGTCTCTGTTTGTCACTCGTTTTGGAACGTCATCGCAAATGTCTGGCACTGGTATCTACTTTGTCAGGGTTGTGATTGTCGTCCGTATGCGTATACGAGTCTTAGAGCGACTTGCGAATTATGATGTCCATTATCTATGTGGCCGTAGAAAGAGGCTCAAACCGTTTGGTTTAAGTAACGTGCTTGCCGTTCAAACACACATAGATGTCGTCGATCATGCGGTGACGAGGTGTATGGGGCGCCGCTTAATCACGATGTATACATTATGCTATCATGACATCCTCATTGTAAAAAAAAAACAGAAAGGCAAAACATTACATATATATTTCTTTCACTGTCTTTGGTATATAGGAATATGTTGTTAAACAGGCAAAAACGTTTACGTCTAAGAAATAATGAACTGACATTTATAGTCACTCAAAGATCAAGGAGGCTTTGACTATCTTCCTGTTCTGGTTCTGTACAAACCAGTTGCTGGAGTAGGTTTCTGCACGAGTGTTCCGGAAGGCTTGTTGACTATCTGCGCTGTAAGAACATGCGTTTCATATATCTTGGCTGGCTACTTGTCAAGGGCAGCATCTTTCTCTGGGGCTTAACAGTCTGGCTACCCACCGTCTGAGTCGCTCTGAGGTTCCACCGTCTGAGTCGCTCTGAGGTTCGAGATTATGGGTATCTCGTGTCTTCAGTAGGTGTCTGCGATTCCGCTGGTATACGCGGCATCACTCAGATCTTACAACGTACGAGCATGGAGACCCCGGCCAAGGGGCCCCAAGCACGACAGCGGGTTCCCAGTGTGGTTTGGGACTTGGGTTCGAATAAGTATATGCTCGACGCTGTGGAGTGGATTAAGATCGGTTCCAGTTTTACAGTAGTTGTTTTTCTGTGTTACTTACTGGGTTCTACAACTGCAGATCGCAAATACTTGGATGTGCGCAGTATCGAAGAACGCAGTCTGCGGGACATAGCGAGTTGTGCTGGGGACTCAAGTCCGTGTACGGGGGTGTTGCGCAACACTAGCAGGCTCATGTACGGTTCTTTCTTCTTGTTTGCTTTTTTCATGATCCTTTTAATGGTCTGCACGGTTCTCTCCGCAAGGACGTTCGCTCGAGGATAGGTGGGGCTTGACGTTGTATGTTGGAAGTACCACTCATCTGCGAACTTGCGTAAACAAGATTTGCCATCCAAGCCAAAGGCCAAGATGGCAAGTGGACAAGGAAGCCATTGGCTTGTCGAGAGCCCAACAATGTTCATCTATTTAACATAAGACGTTTTAGGAATATTAGTCGACTAGATTTTCCCCATGTAAAGAGATATCTTAACTCTTTAGTGAATATAGGCTTATTAACAACATCGACATCAAGACACATACATTGAGCTCCTGCTCTGGCGTCTGCATAGACATTGATGACGCCCATTAAAAACGCACATTCAACTTATGATGTGCTATCATAACACCCCCATTATTTTAATTAAAAAAATGCAAAAACCTAATTATTTAAAAGTAAATTTCAATTAGAGATCAAGTCTTTGTACAGGAGTAGGCTCTGTGTCCGATCTGGTTATGTAGCCAGTAGGCGGAGTCTGGCGTGCTGGTGTCTTGTTAAGCCTGACGAGTTTTGTGGGTCTTGGCTAGCTGCCTGTCAATCTCTGGGCTGTTCATCATTGGAGTTATGCTGGGTCTTCGGTATCCCGGATTGTCAGGATGGTTTCGTTGATATACATCACCACGCTCTGATTTGACAACGTACGAGCGTGGCGATCTAGGTTGTGGAGTTTCAAGTATGTTAGCTGGTTCCCATTGTGGTTTTGGACCTGCGGTGCGCAGACGGACATGTTCGCCGCTGTGGAGTGGCTTAAGGTCCTTTCCAGATTTGTCGTAGTTGGTTTGTTGTGTAGTTTTTTTCATTAGCCGTTTGATGGTCTGAACAGTTCTCTCCGCAAGGCCATTCGATAGGATAGGTGGGCTTGATGTCACATGGCAGAAGTCCCACTCATATGCGAACTTGCTGAACTCACTTCTGGAATACTGGGGATCGCTTTCGCTCATCAGTTTCTGACATTTCCCGTGACGCCAAAATTCCTTTGGTTTTGTTGATCCCTGTGGCTGACCGTGTATCTGACAGAAGTGCTGTAGAAATCTACTACCGGTATGTATTCCTTGCCATTGAAGTTGAACATGTCTGAAACAACAACCTGCCAGGGCCGACTTGGTATTTGGTGGTTGATCAGGGTTTCTTTCTGGTTCGTGTTTCGATACATCTGGCATGTGCTGCAGCTTGTAATCATTTCTTCGATATCGGCATTCATGCAAGGTCAGAACAGTGTCAGGCGTGCTCGTGAACGGCACTTTTCGACACAGAAGTGACCTTCGTGTATTCGCTTCAGCATTTCTTGGCGCAACGTCTTCGGGACGAAATGCGGTCGCCTTTGAATATCATTCCATCAGCGCACATCAGTTCATATCGGCGGTTCCATTGATCTAGGATAGTTTCTGGGCACTCCTAGCGCTGGCTTGGTTACCATGTTAATATTACGTGCTTCAGCACTTGCATGCTTTGGTCGTTAGCTGTGCTCATTCGGATTTCTGCCAGTTTGGGGTCACTGATCGAGAGTGTCGCGATCACGTGATGGACGGCAACATCCGGTTTGTCCGAGAACTCGTCCTTTGTCGGTTTGGCGTGTTCGATGACGTTGCGACTCAGACAGTCGGTTACTGGTATGTCTTTACCAGGTTTGTGGATGATGCTGATGTCATATATGTAGCGTTGCAGCTCCAGGATCATCCTTTGTAGGTGCTTTGGGGCTGATAATATGGGCTTGCGCATGGTGGTCTCTAGCGGTTTAAGTCAAACTCTACAGTTGCCTTCCATCCTACATATATTGGCGGAATCGGGGATCGAGACACACACGTAGGTCACCATTTCTCTTATGCACGATAACCATAGAGTTTACCCAATCGGTGGATTCGGTTATCTTGGTGATGATGTCGAACTTCTTCATTAGTGCGAGTTCTTGTTTGACTTTATCAATGAGCGCCACTGGTACCGTGCGTGGTGGGTGAACGACAGGTTTTTCGGCCGGGTGTAACGTAAACAAATGTTCTCCTGGAAATTCTCCAATGCCTCTAAACAAATCAGCATACTCAGTGCAGAGCTGGTTCTGCCATGCATCATCATTGTTGAACTGAGGGCGGGTGTCAGCGATGGACCCATTGTCGTCTTCACCAGCTTCATGTCAACAGAGGATTTGTGTTCTAATATGGGATGTGCGTGCACGTCAACAACGTCGAAGTGTAGATTGTGGATGACATCTTTGTAACAGCATTCGAGCTCACATACACCGAGGTTGCTGAGTGTGTGGCCGCCGTACCCACGGAGTGTTACTTTACTGCGTTTCCGCGTCTGCCGTGTGCGCAGCTTATCGAATTCAGCCTTGTGTAGGATGTTAACTTGAGCGCCGGTGTCTACCTTGAACGCAGTTGTCTTGCCTGGCATGTGAGGTCCACATACGCCTGGTCGTCGCCAAGAGTATCTGACTTTATAGTTGAGATCCAAATCGGCTCAACGATTGATGAACCGTTCTTGCACTTTGCGTGAGTTGGTTACGTAAACAAGCCTGTCACGGATCATTGATTAACTCTTTTTCCCCTTCATATACCTTTTCTCTTTTTCACCCCCTCCCGGTTTTGACATGACAGTAAAAACAAATATTTTCCCTCCTCCGATGTTAGACAAAAATTCAACAACCTAAAAATAAACTGTGGCCTTATATACTTTATTTACAAAATCTTATAAAAAAGATAGAGAAACAAAACACTCTTAAGATGGGAGTTTTTTCGTTTTACGTATAGGCAAGATGCATAAAACGCTAGAAATAATAATTAACAAAAACTCTGAAAAGTGTTTTCTTATACCATGAGTTAAGTTTGAACTAAATCACATTCGATACATCGAATCAATAACATGGTGTATCTTGTTGGTGAAGCTCCGTTTATGTAGTTTATTATTGATCAGAGTTGAGTATTTAAGTGAAAAAGTTGATAAGTTATTAGTCGCGTTATTGGCATAATGGGTTCGATGAAATTTAGTTTCAAGCGAGTTCCTTCATTGAGCGGGGAATTTCCTTTGGTGTCATGTGCATAATTCACTTGGGACTCCCGCCACCAGTTGCATATTGGAATTGATAAATGACGCATAACCGCAACGTTATATCTCCAAAATTAATTTGGATTGGTCAATGCAATCAACTGCCACGCTTGGATTTATCATCAGTTGCGAATTAGAGCGTCATCCGGTAGCTTTGTTTTGTTAAATTGTGCAGCTGCGTCTGCATGCCAGTAGTCGACATGTATTAGGGCGAACTTAGCCCTTAGTTAGGTGTATCTTTATTAGTTAATTCATTATTACTAGTAAGGAGATTAAGACGGATATTATCTAAACTTGTAATGTGTATTTTTTTTGTAAAAAATCAATGAGTGACGTCGGTCGAGGAGGCGAAACGATGTTGCCCCATAGGTCTTCACATCTCCGATAACGAGGCGTCTCGTTCGACGCGAATCTACACGACGCACGATTCGATGTGATCTTCAAAACTATGGTTAGGGAATACGATCGCCAAGTGTTAGAAAATATTTTATGTGATTACCCGGGAAATGGAATCAATTTAGAATGTTAGGTTTACGAATAAGATGTGAAAAGTAATCGGTGTTACCGACTGGAGACACTCGAACGTCTATTCCCGTTAAGACGTTATTGCTTGAACTTTTTGATTTAACGAGTCCCGATTTAACGATGTTATCACATTAATTTATTTAATAGTATCATTGATTCTCGCCACTTTTGTTGTTATTATATATTATATTGATGTACTATTTATGTAATAAATAAGTAAACTATGTCTACGAGTTCTGATTTTTCATATCCGAAAGATGTATTGCCACAGTTATTAGAAAATAGTAATCCTAGTTGAACCCACGAAAGCATTAAGTCACATCGGCCCATTCACAGACGAAACTTTACAAATGCCAAACAATCGTGGCAAATGGTTAGGTTTTAGTAACTCTGGCAAATTGGTAGGTGCGTAGGTTTCCCTTAAAATGATATTGTTTCGTGTAGTGCTATACATCGACGTTTTGGGAAGAAGACTTATTGCTGACTTATACTGCACCACATGATATGTGCAGATACAATTATATAACATAGAATAACGCTAGTATGTCTCAACTGCATTCTTATTCTCAGTCTAATAAAGTAATGGTTGTAATCAGTCGGCAGACCTAATAGGTCATTCGCTTACTATTGCAAACATACCAACATAGTCATTCATACAAAAACGCACACACGTATCGTACCCCGAACCCCGTCCACTTGCACCTCGCAAAGAACCATCTCGACGTTTGATCCTGGCTGCATGATCTTGACGAATCTTCCCCTGAAGATATGGTCGGACTTACATGGAATACGTCTCGTCTCACCAAGTTCGAAAGGCTTTTTCACAAAGGCACATGTGGTAGTAGTCGATGAAACCGCCGGTGTCGTTAAGAACGTCCGTAAAACTTCGATGTATAAGTTTCTCAGCAGGTTATCTGTCAGAAAACCGAAATATAGTTACAATTTCCTGCTTAGCTATTTAAGGCGCAACTGAAAGTACTCACGCACGCACGCACGCACGCACGCACGCACGCACGCATTGAATAAAATACAGAAGTAAATATTGCGAAGACAAAAACTTATAACACAGAACATTTTTGGTTAGTCATAAGCACCAACGGTGCTAATATAACATAACAAATCATTAATAACCAACGATGCTAGTATTACATAACAAATCGGTAATAACCAACGGTGCTAATATAACATAACAAATCGGTAATAAAACATGTTTTTGTGTAGCAGCAGCCTTCGTTGGGCCGTTGGGGTCTCCTTGCAGTCTGTCTAGCTACTGTTTCCATATGTTTCCTGATAGTTCTCCGTCTATGCAGGTTACTACCAGATTGTTTGGTGTTTTTTTTTGCAATGGCCATGCATAGCCAGCTTTCTTCTCTTAATGAAACGTAGGATACCTTCTTCTTCCTTAACCTTTACGCCAACTTGTCCTGAGCATTTTGCGCCATAACCACATCTCGAGTGAGCGTATACATTTCTCATTCTCTTTCTTGAGTGTCCATGTCATATCCAGCAATGCTCCAAATAAGAGTGCACAACTCAACCAGACCAATACAAAACGAAACAAAATACTTGGTTAGGCAGTATATACAATTACCAATTCCTCGTGGCAATTAGCAAGTATTTTTCTAGACTGAATCACCCTTTAGCCAGACCCATCTCTTACCCCATGTGTCACTGCGACTCGTTATCGTGACGCTGTAAACAATGTGCGAGACTGCCAGGTCGACCTGCCACCACAGTTTCTTTTCAAATCGCTGAACGATAGTGCAACTCCGCCTTCTGATGTGGTTCGTATCCATTATTCCGTCAACAGCTTTTGATGCTCCTGAATTAAACGAGTTGGAACTCGCTGACGCTTCTTTATTCAGCGCAATGTTCGACACCTTTGAAGAAACACCAGTAATATATTATACACGATTATGTTACAAATAAATTATATCTGGATTGATTGTGAATACAGAGACAATCAAACTACGAACTGTTATCATTTTATTATACAACATTTACCTTCACCAATGCGGGTAACTTGACCAAAAATGACAGCGAAAGTCCGAATCTCCGCACTTGAACGAAGCAACCTTTTCTGTAGTTGAACCACAATGTCACCGTCTCAGCCTCTGGCTCATACAGCATATCGACTCCTGTCAATCGTACGTCTTCGATGTAAAATTGTGTTCAAACACCTGTATTTTTTTTTGATACAGAGGTGTTTTACTGATGACAAAGTAATAAAGCCACCCATCGACAAACACAGCTAGCAATAAACAATACCAAACAAATCACAAGGCACTTAAATAATGAGTTCAAGGCTAGTAGGGGCCTTCAGGCCAAATATCTCTACAATTAGTAGATGTTTGCCCAAGTAACCCATAAAAAAAACCCATGTAACCATCAAATGTACACGTAGCTACCCATTAGTTTATTATGCTGCCATGGAGTGGCACAACTGGTTACGTACGAAACAATCTAAAAATTTGACCAATGGGGGCCTGGCCCAATGCCCCTTAAACACGCCACTACAAGACAAATACAGTTGTGTCTCATTTATCCGCGCACTTTGGTCCCATTGGGTTTTGGATGGATTAACCCAGTTTGAGGATTACTGAACCAACCTATTATCATCCATGCTATAACTACCGGTAATATATCATATTTAACTGTTTTATTCCTTTATTCTTTTATTCCTCCAGTAACTAATAATGATTCCAACATCGAAACAAACACAACAAAAGTGTTGAGTGACCTAAATCAAACCTGTTAGGTGAATCATATTACGATGTCAGTTTGGTTCCCTGTTTGCGGAAATGAAAAAATGATTGAGAACAAAATGGATTATCGAAGAAAGCTAAACGAGACATGACTGAATAGGCAAACTAGCGATTATTTGTCTTTATTTCTAGCTTACATTCACTCAAAGTAAACGTAGTCTGAGAAGCTATAAAATATAATCAAATTGCACGTTTGATAGACAATACTTTATGTTGTCCACAGCAAGATTCTATCTAATAACTTAATACACCTGAAACACCAAGGAAGATATTCGGTTCATGGTGTGGTGATTTGTTTACACGGGAAAATTATATAAATGTATTAACTGTGTAAATGCATATTTGCATATAATATTATCTTAAAGATTTGACAAGATTTAACGAGATTTGCCATCCAAGCCAAAGGCCCAGATGGCAAGTGGACAAGGAAGCCATTGGCTTATCGAGAGTCCAACAATGTTCACCTACTCATATCCCGCCCTCCTGAGATATGTGTCAACCTTATTTTTAAACATATTCACGCTGCTAGCAGTTACACAATCTGTAGACAATTTGTTCCATTCATTTATTGTCCTATGTGCGAACGAGGGCTTCCTGATGTCCAATCTACATTGATCCTTTACTAATTTTACCTCATGTCCTCTAGTTCTGCTATCCTTCTTGAGTGAGAAAAAATATATTTCTATCAATATTTTCATACCCATTCAATATCTTAAAAACTTCAATCTGATCTCTTCTTAACCTCCTTGTCTCTAGAGTTGTTAAACTACATTCTTTCAGGCGTTCTTCATAACTAAGGTCTCTAAGTTCTGGAATCATTTTAGTTGCTCTCCTTTGTATGCGTTCAAGCGTATCTATATCCTTCTTACGATATGGTCTCCATGCTTGTATACAGTATTCTAAATGAGGTCTAACTATTGCTTTATAAAGAGGTATAATTAACTTTTTTCCCTTGTATGTTATGTTTCTTCTAATCAATCCAACAATTTGATTACCCTTTGAAGCTGCAATACCACACTGCTCTGAAACTTTCATATCAGCGCTTATTGTAACTCCTAAGTCCTTTTCTTTTACAGTAGTACCCAGAACAGTATCTCCCATTTTATAGTTTACATTCAAGTTCCCATGTCCTGTATGTAGGCATTTACATTTCCCAAAATTGAACAGCATCTGCCATTTCTCAGACCATTTCACTAATCTGTCTAGATCGTTTTGTAAATGTTGTTTATCACCATCAGTATTAACCTTTCTAAACAGTTTTGTGTCGTCCGCAAATTTCAGTACGTTACTTGTTATACTGTCGTCCAAGTCATTGATATAAATTAAGAATAATATAAGTCCTAATACTGATCTTCAGGTACCCCACTCAAAACCGATTTCCAATTTGAAACTTCTCCATCTACTACAACTCGTTGTCTTCTGTCAGTCAGCCATTGTTCTATCCAGTCAGTTATGCTATCCCCGATACCATGGGCTTTTAATTTAAGTAGTAATCTTTGATGTGGCACTTTGTCAAAAGCTTTCTGAAAATCTAAGTAGATAATATCTACTGGCGATCCTACGTCTATCCACTTAGTGATTTCTTCCAAAAAACATAACATATTTGTTAAGCATGACCTCGCTTTAAGGAATCCATGTTGAGATGAATTTAATAATTTATGCTTAACGAGGAAGTCCACCATATGGTCTTTAATTAACCTTTCTAATAATTTACAAATCACTGACGTTAAACTCACTGGTCTGTAATTCTCTGACTTATTTCTCGAACCCCTTTTAAATAATGGTGTGATGTTTGCTTCTTTCCATTCAAACGGAACAACTCCCTCTTTTAATGACAGTTGAATACTCTTGCAAGTGGTATACTGATTTGATCTACTGTTTCCATTAGTAATTTTGGAGGAATCCCATCCACTCCGGGTGATTTGTTATCCTTCATTGCCTTTATTTTCTTAGCTACCAATTCTGGAGTTACAACTAACGGTCCTAAATAGTAAGATTTAGCCCCCTGAAATTTAGCATCAGCTACTGGTAATGAACTAATATCTTCTTTGGTAAACACTGAACTGAAGTAAGCATTTAGGTCTTCCGCCATTAAAAACCCCTGTGATATTATATTTCCAGCACTGTCTTCTAGAGGTCCAACCTTGTCTTGTACGTTTTGTTTACTCCTGACATATGCATAAAAACTCTTGCTGTCATTTTGTATGTTACATGCCAGTTTTTGCTCATAGCTTCTTTTAGACTGTCTGATTTCAGTTGTAGCTGCATTAAGTGCCTCTTTGTATTTTGCATAGTCTTCTTCCTTTCTGGTACGCCTATAAACCCTCCACATAGTTTGTTTTAGCATTATTTTTCTAATTGCCTCTTTTGACAAGTGTTTCTTTCTACACCGTTTTCCTTGTTTTTGGAAGGGAAAAAATTTATCGATGATACTCTCAATTTCATATTTTAGAATATTCCAACATTCAATTGCGGTCTTATTCATCAGCATGTTATTCCAATCTAGCTTTGCTAAGTATTTTCTCATATCTTTGTAGTTACCCTTGTGGAAGTTTCTCTTGTACGTTTTCTTATTTTTACTTTCTGATTTTACATTGATGTCAAAATGTATTTGATTATGGTCACTATTACCCAATGGTTCAAATATTTTTACATTGTAAAAACACTTGCATTTTAATACAATCATGTTGTTGTATTTGAATCATTTGAAACATTTGTAGTGGCGTATTAAGGGGGCATTGGGCCATTTGGCTTCAATGTTTTTTTCTGTTGCGCCGATACATAGTAAACTGACGTCTCCCTCACCTCGTTCTCCCTCTTTACGAGATTTTAGATATGCCACTAAGCATTTGTATTTAAATCCATTTGAATCTCGCGTATGAACCCAACTCTGCATAGTAGTGTTGAAAATGGATGCTGGTCATCACCAGAGACGATAACAAGTACAGTACATTCTAATAACACATAATCAAATATAATAATAATAAGTAAATTGGCAAAGTGCCGTAAATCTAGTGAGATACATAACGTACATAAGTTCTCAGACTGATTAGTTAAACATATGATAATAAAAATAAAATAAATTAATATAAAGGCTGAAATTATGATTAAGACCTCTGTGAAGGTATTTCATTGTCGTGTTCAACTTCTGTTGCTTTCCGTTCACGTAGATGTCCATTGCATACCCGGATGCGCGCACTTCGATTGTGTCTTGGTGACTTGCTTTCATTACCACCGCGTTCCAGACAACATCATTCAGTGCGTAACCTGCAGAATGAATAAAACAACCATTGTCTGCAAAGTGTGTGACATTCTGTGTAGACATGACAGAAACTTGCTCACTGACAAATCCTTTATTAGCAATCACTATTTGTCAGTATATTTGTGGTGGTAGAACAGTTTTCCAACTTAAGCCTTATTTCTGCTTCTCCAACACCATAATTGACATATATAATTATGATTATGACCAATGATCGTGGGCATGTCCTCGTCACTGCTTCAGGTAGGTTCCTACCCTGAAATCAAAATAATGAAACATTACATTTTAAAGATTATTTGAAATCCACTTGACCACAAAACCCAAAAAGGCAAAACAGAAGAGGGTTCCGTGCACAGTTTTGGAATATCTGACATAGTAAAAGTAAACATAACACGATATATATTTACTAATTAAACATAAAACTTGTAGTCACAGAAAAATCACGTTTTATTTCATTTTTGACAATTTTCAATATATCTCCCACAATAAGTAATGTAATTTCAGCAAAATGTGACCAATATTATTCACTTATTATTTATCTCTATAAAATTTAAAAGAAAACAATTTGGGGGTTCCGTGGAAATTTTTTTTTAATGTCTGGCATAGTAGCAGCTACGTCAGCAGCAAAATTAGAAACATTGATATCAAAACAGAAATATGACTCGCATAGCTTAATGTAATTTCAGTAAAAGTTGGCCAATAGATATAGAAAAATTCATGAAGTGCCAGGCAAATATTTACGTTTTGCTATGTTGAAATTTTTAACGAATCAACAAAAACATTATCCAAAAGAGACCTCCACTTGACTAATTATTATACTATGTGGGAGTATCATGTTGGTAGTGGATTTACAAATTGTCCTAATGAATTTTCAGTAGTGCACACCCCGCTGTCTTACCCCACACGCGAATAGTCGTAATTTAGAACAATACTATTTATGTTCTAAGTTCATAGAAATGAAATGCCGTTGAACATTCAAAGGATACTTGTAAAGCACACAGATAAAGGTTCAGATCGCAAGTGGACAAGGAAGCCAATCAGAGTCCAACAATTTCTCATCTATGTGTAACCTGCCGTCCTGAAATATTTGTCAATTTTATTTTTAAATATATTCACGCTGTAACATTTACGCAATATGTAGATAATATGTTCCATTCATCTATTGTCCTCTGCGATATCCAGTCTACACTGGTTGTTTCCTGACACATGGTGTCCTCTGCTACTACTATTTTTTTGTAAGTGAGAACAAAATATTTCTATCAATATGTTCATACCCATTCAATATCTTGAAAACTTCAATTTAATCTCCTCTTAACCTCCCTGTCTCCTATCTCTCTCGTATCATATGGTATCCAAGCTTGTGTAGAGTACTTTAAATGAGGCGTAACTATTGCTTCATACAGAAGTATAATAAGCTGTTTTTCCTTATATGTTATGTTTCCCTTATTAATCCCTGCAAGATTTGGATTACCCTTCGAAGCTGCAATACCACACTGCTCTGAAGCTATCATATCACATGATATGCATATGTCAAAGCATTCGTAAATGGAATTAACTGCATGTAAATATTACCAATGTTCAATCGTTCAACTATTTTAAAGCATATTTTAAAAGACAGTTGTTCCAGAATCATGCCAAGTAGATCTTCTAATGACACGTAATGGATATCACAGATTCACAATAGCATAATATTATAAGAAACGATGCATGATTGATGCTATTTTATTTTGTTGAAAAGTGTTATTGAAACATGGAATCATATACTCCATTCATCTCACTACGTTTGTATTTACATATGGCGTCGTGTTGTCTAAATTACTATGTCTAAAGGGTCCTTCAAAACACCACCCGATTTTTGTCTGTAAAAATGCTCGTGCAAAATGGGCCCCCTTCGCATCCAAACTGGCTGCACTCGAACACTGCACGCCGTACATTGTTCACAAGTATGACATGTTTTTGAGCTGGCCTATCTAAATATGGCATTTTACAAAAACATTAATGAGTTAGGGGGTAGTTTCAAGATAACAAAACCTCAATGTTTGCGTGGGATTTGATGAGTTAATTCCTTGAGCGTTATGTGTTATGACTGACTATGATCAGACCACCTTATTTTCCTGGTGTAGCTGTTACCATGTCAGATATTTTAAACATTTGCACGGGACACTTCCTCAATGTTTGCCTTTTTACAGCAATAAATGAAAATTTAGGCAAGTTTTACTGAAGTGACATTTCTCCTTGGAGGCAGATAGTGAACATACTCGAAATTTAGTTAAATTGTGTTTGTTCCGTTACATAATAAATTACATAAAATGATAAATTTGATTAACTTTGTAAGCGTGTTTAACATATGGTATGCTTTATGTAATATGAACATATCTAACTGAAATATTAATGAAAGTTTTATGTTTTGAAAAAAAAATTAAACTCGTGTTATGAGTGATAGCGATCGGAGCACGGCATCCTGTTACTGTTATATGTTGCTATGTCAGATATTAAAATAAAAAACAACTTTTTTTGTCTTTTTTGGGTCAAATGAAATTCAAACAACCTATAAATAGGGGTGGGGAAAACTGTAACTTATTTTAGTGACATTGTCAGATCTCAGGGGTTCCCATCGTGTTAGATGGCTGAATATATCACGAGAAAGAAAAAACACACAATTTTGGAAAATCTGTGAAACAGTTTTCGTGAACTAGGGCTATAAAGTGTGATTTTTGTGTGAAAGGTTTTAGCATACTTTTATCAATTATATGGTTACAATCATGATTCAATCATAGGGCTACACTCATGATTTAACTATCTAATCCTATCTTTTTATACACAAGGAATCCATATCCAATAGCCTAAGACGCGTCACTTTCATGAAAATAGCATTTTTCATTGAAAAACAAGCTTCCATCAAGTAAAATAGTTTTCATCATTTGTCTTTTATTTTTGGTCCTATAGTAATGATTAATAAGCACATACCCATGTTTTCAGTGATGAGGAACTAATTTAGATACTCTTTGACCCCCCAATCCACTCCTATATCTGTTTTGGTCAACTCGTGACTATGACATTGATAGACAAAGTTCACGTCTACTAGCAGTTTCATCAAGGCAGGTTGGCAGCAGTTGTGATGTCATTGCCATTGGTTAATTTTGAAAGTCATACTTCACGAGAAAGACACCACCTAGTCCCCGGTTGGCTTTACAGAAACAAATTGCTTGCTTCTACTTCTACAGAATCCCCAGGTGTGGCATATCCCTATTGATAATTTTGGCTACCCATCTGGACACAGTGCATATGGTCAATGACAAATTTGACAATTGAGTCATTATCATTGAGGTGCAGCACCCAATGTACAAGATGCTTTCTCCATTTCCCACCTGAAGTGTCACATTCAGTTGATTCACTTCAATTGAACTGACCAACTGCCATTGTTCGCTTTTTAGTTTCTCTGCCTGACACGCCTCTGGGTGCATACTGAAGAATATCAATTACTGCAAGCTTATCGCCAATAATGAATATTACTTTGGACGTGGTAGTAATCCACCACCATCTAACTACTTGGTTACTACTCCTGCAAGCAATAAAAACAAAATCTTTAACTTTCTATATGACGAGGAAGTTCGGTTTTCATGTTGAAATTAATTATTTTCAAAGAATAAATTATTCTACTGACAGTTTGTTGCAATTTTATTTTATTTTTCAGTGGGTTTTTTCAGTTTTAAATAAAATGTTCTGTAAATCAACAAAAGTAGCTAGGTTATATTGTTAATGATGTCATTGTCAAATGATTGCTAAATTACCTCCATTTACGTGGATGTCAATTTACTGGACACTGCCAGATTTGTTAGAAATTCATATATTTGATAATAAACAGCATAGCAAACATGTGTTTCCAAATTGTATTAACTAAAAGCCTGTGAAATTACATTCGGCCATGGTATATAGGTATTAGGGGTCATACACGTAATGTAGTGTTACTTGTGTGGCACTTATATTTAACTTGTGTAGCACTTATATTTCATACGTTATATACTTAAATATTTTTGCTTGTCTTTTATATTTTGGAATTATGCAAGCAGTCATATTTATGATTTATGAACCATTTGGAAAGAAAATGTTATGAAAATTAACGTTACATGTGTGACATTAAAATTCAAAACATAGAACATTTTATTTTCATGAAAGTGACCAGTCTTAGGCTTTTGAATATGTTTTTAATGAATTCCTTGTGTCTGGAAATGTTGGGTTTGATAGATAGATCATCAAATAAGATTTGAAACACTGACCTTGTTTCCCTCACCTCTACTATAAGATTTAATGCTTCATTACTTTGATTTCATGGTAGGCTCCTAACTTAAGCTACTTCAATGACGACGTCATCAAGCCACACGGGTTGAGAAAGCATACGAGTCTTACCAATCATTGGCTTGGCTGCGACTGTTTCTGCTTGCATCGAGAATTCACCACTACGTATGATCCAAAACTGGCCAACTCTATTGAAGCGATACGACCTGCCCGTGAAGGTAGCCACATGTCCAAGACCAAAGCCAGCACCTACGAACCACCAGCAGTCGTTATTTTAGCACGCGTGTGTGTGTGTGCGGGCGTGCGTGCATGCGCGCACGCGCTTTTTGGCAAATCAGCATAAAAGGATAAATGTACGTGGAAACGTTGTAAAATACTGGGTGCGGATGGAGATATGTCACGCTAATGATGTTGGAGTATCAATGCAACCTTTTCGAATACGGATGTATAATATTGGAACATTATTAATAAGTGACAGAACAGGAAGTCTATGTCTATATAATAATCCGCAAGAATCCGGCAGTTATTACGCCAATGTGAGAATGAATGCTGAAACACTGCACGGAATTTAGATCTGAGTGAAAGTATAGACATTACAAAGTATAGACATCACATTACAACAGTAAGAATGCGTACCGCGTTTTGTAGGCACATAGCTGGTGCAGTCATCACATGGGCGTAAATTACGGTAAATCAAAGCGTTGTTGCTCAATTGTTTGCACATGATTTTAGGCCAGTAGTCTTGCAGCATGTAACGGAACGGCTGGCGAGTGGCCGACATTCTGCTGACACAGCCGCCGCCTTCAGCATACGACAACAGTTCTCCTGTCTTTCTGTAGCAGCACTGTTGGTCCCCTCCTTTCCTACTTAGGACAAACAATACGGTCAGTACGCTCATTGTACGCGACCCTTTCACGTGCAAATGCGCTGATAACAATACTGCATTTAAACAAAGTGTACTATTCGGACCAGTTGACAGTGTGATGTTCCTAGGATAAATTATGATGTTCTCCTGATAGTATTAAACATTATTATTTTGTCCGTATAGAATAACACGTGCTATGCAACTTACGAAGGGATTGTCGTTCGCATACATAACTTGTCGCTTTTCTCACACGAGGACGTGAATATATCATCTACAAATCGTCCGTCGTTTTTGGCCATTTTGAGGGTGCAAGGACAGGCAGGCAGATGTTCTGCTGATATCATCTGCACTCGATCCCCCAATGCCCATTTTTTGCACTGCTCCTGAAAGCACATACATCTTATTAACACATTATACTGACTTTTTACAATTATGTAGGCTTGACATACATTAATGTGTTATCTTATATTCATGTTTTCAACTGAAGCACTATATTGCATATTCAGTGTGCTATGTTGAAAATGAATCTGTCTTAAGGGTATAAATTCCGATCGATTTTATCGCAAACTCATACATATGATATAAAACAATTTATGCATGTGTTTGTTTATTCCATCATATACCCGTCAGTTTCGCGTGTATGGGGCAGAACCTTTATAGGCGTGCTCGGGGGCCAACGGGAATAGTTCGTACATTATTTCGAAAACAATTCCTTGCAGAATTTACTTATGTGAACGTAGATTACGTAACTTACGAGATTCGTATTTACGTACAGTTGTTATGATTGTTACAGTTAGATGATCAACGTGAAATGTTTACATAAGTTCCTTCATACGAAGTAATTAATAAATAACTATAACAAGAACATCGTGGCTATCCCGGTTCGCCTGTCGGGCTGTCCCAGGTCAACATGCAATGTGTAAACATGCGATTCCAATTGAATCGTTCAAATTAGAAACAAACTTGGGTCATAAAAACACATTTAGACAGTTAGGCTGCTAAAATAGATATAGTTGATATTATATAGCATGATATTACGATAAATGATTTACATTTAAATAACACGTTTTTCAAAAAGATAATCTCGCTCTAAAGTAAGATTGAGTAGATGTTCAATATTACTTTGAAGAACTTTTCGTTTGTCTCCACAGCTTTCTCTGTGATGCGGTTTATCAGTTGGCTCATCGATTTCTGCAGACTGCGTATTGTTCCTCCTAACACAGTTTCAACGGCTAGAATGTATTTGGATTTCAATTTGTCATTTGCAGCCTCCCGTGTTCGTTTGATCGATTCTTTTGCATACATGTTGTAGTACCAACTGGCCGGGTGGACAGCGGACCACTTCGATAACTTCAATCTGCCAACGCAAAACCGAAACACATTATAAATACATAATAATAATAAATTAGGCATTTACAACGTGCTGGATAAAAATCTGCCAAAAGGCGCAAACACGGTAAATATGTCAAATAAAACAAGATAAATTGTGATAAATTAAGATAAGCTAAAACCAATTAAATGAGCTAAATAAGTCAAGTTAAATTGAGATCAATTAAAACCAATTAAATAACTAAACTAAATTGAGATTAGTTCACATCTGCTAATAAGTCAAATAAGTAGAAGGTCCTTCTCATTAAAAGATCATTACTCCTAATTAAAGTAATGCCCCTAAGGCCGCACGAAATAGATGTGGCTTTAGCACGTGAACTCAGCAACGATTATGCCCCCAATCTTCGCAACCCTCATGTGTGCACCTTGCCCGGACAGGTACAGATAACACACATACAGCTGATGACTTAGACTCTACCAAGGTTTCGCATCCACGTTGAAAAGTGGATTTCAGGGTCTAAATTAGGATCGTGCAGGTTCTTATGTACCAATTATATTTCTTGTAACCTGTACAGTATGGTTTAAATTTAACAAGATTTGCCATCCAAGCCAAATGCCCAGATGGCAAGTGGACAAGGAAGCCATTGGTTTATCGAGAGTCCAACAATGTTCATTTACTTATAACCCGCCCTCCTGAGATATGTGTCAACCTTGTTTTTAAACATATTCACGCTGCTAGCAGTCACACAATCTGTAGACAATTTGTTCCATTCATTTATTGTCCTCTGTGCGAACGAGTGCTTCCTGATGTCCAATCTACATTGATGCTTTACTAATTTTACCTCATGTTCTCTAGTTATGCTATCCTTCTTGAGTGAGAAAAACATATTTCTATCAATATTTTCATACCCATTCAATATCTTAAAAACTTCAATCTGATCTCCTCTTAACCTCCTTGTCTCTAGAGTTGTTAAACCACATTCTTTCAGGCGTTCTTCATAACTAAGGTCTCTAAGTTCTGGAATCATTTTAGTTGCTCTCCTTTGTATGCGTTCAAGCGTATCTATATCCTTCTTACGATATGGTCTCCATGCTTGTATACAGTATTCTAAATGAGGTCTAACTATTGCTTTATAAAGAGGTATAATTAACTTTTTTCCCTTGTATGTTATGTTTCTTCTAATCAATCCAAGAATTTGATTACCCTTTGAAGCTGCAATACCACACTGCTCTGAAACTTTCATATCAGCGCTTATTGTAACTCCTAAGTCCTTTTCTTTTACAGTAGTACCCAGAACAGTATCTCCCATTTTATAGTTTACATTCAAGTTCCCAGGTTACAGTTTTCATTTCATGATATATGTGTACCTTGATTTTTGTGTCCTAATGGATTGATGCATTAATTACAGTAAGCTACATATCTAATGAATTCCAATATAGCCACTAAAACCCAATTACGCATATGCGTACAAAACACAAAATATTTCATTTGCATGTATCCTGAACACTCACCACCACCGTCATCATGCCTGGACTCAACATTCTAATGTGCTACTAAACGTCCTTACCGTGCTTTCCTGTTTCTGCGTCTGTTCCTGAATCTGCGTCTGTTCCTGAATCTGCGTCTGTTCCTGAATCTGCGTCTGTTCCTGAATGTTTTCCTGTTTGTGGGTGTTCTCCTGTTTGTGGGTGTTCTCCGGTTTTTGCGTGTTCTCCTGTTTTTTTGTGTTCTCCTGTTGTTGCGTGTTTTTCTGACTTGGCGTTTTTTCCTGGATTTGCCGTGATTTTCCTCTATGCCGAGCGCGCCGACAAATCCTGGACGCAACTTAGATTGGCCACTGAGGCTGATGTCAGCGAAAGGTAAGGATCCATTATTTTTAACTTCCTTCTTCAGTGTGATCACTACGAACTTAGGGTCGTCACTGGGATGTTGCCTTTAAATGTTCAAACAGGAAAAGTGCAGCAAACCATCAGCTCTAACATAGCAATTAACACATGCAAATACATAATTTCGAGGTTGAGACATCATTTCAGTTAACTTTATCTAGTCATATATTTTTTTCGTTAAAATGTGTGATTCGACTTTGCAGCTTTTGACAATTACCATGTTGTATGTTCAATGTTACACAATAAATGCATATCAAGTAAGAAATGAGTTGGCAAACACAGTAAATAGTATATATATATATATATATATATATATATATATATATATATATATATATATATATATATATATATATTATATATAAAGCCTCTCATACGGGTAAATGTCCGTATGAAAGAACTGCTCTGCCCGTATGAGATTTTATTAATCTTCAATGTTAATATCTAATTTATTAAATTTAAACTAAGAAAAGAACAGCAACTTCATTTGTAGATTAACACTAATCATAATTAGTTTTGAAACTTCTCCGGACACAACGGCCCAAAACACCCAACTCCGTATTTGTGTGTAGAAGCCAGTCAGCCTGCCGACCGTTGCTTTTCAATGCTGCCATCTAGCTATTTATGAGATTTTGGCATAGTATCTCCCGCCCTGTTGATCGTTGCAATGTCTGCCATCAGTTTGACATTTTTTTGTTTATTTCAATTGTTTTTTGTTAGTACGATCAAATTGAAAAGCACACAGCATGAAAGAGTTTGAAATCTTTTTGGTGTTAGTTTTATATAATTTTGAATTGAAACAAAAACTTTACAGTCACAATTCACAAATCTCAATTGGTAGCCGTCTTAAAAATTACGATTTTACTGTTTTCATGCGCGTTGACAAAATATGCATAGCAGTGAAAAATAACCTACATAATTGGATTGCTTTAGTGGAACAAATCTAACAAACATGGTTACATTTGTTTATCTGGGTTGATGGAAATGACGATATTTTTTATAACAAGGTGAAGGTTGTTTTTGGTTAATATTCCCTAAAGCTAGCTTCATTATTTGAAAATCAAATAATTGTACCAAAGCAATTTTAACAGCCTATTTCATTAATAAATTCAAAGGTTGTAGGGACATACTCATTTGCTGCAAGCTACGCACAACATAAATCACAATTGGTGACCATCTGAAGGTAAACCAGCTGTCAAAAAGTTTGCCCATATGAAACTTCGCACTGCCCGTATACATTGAACCTTAATAAACCTTGTACTAGTGTGTGTGTGTGTGTGTGTGTGTGTGTGTGTGTGTGTGTGTGTGTGTGTGTGTGTGTGTGTGTGTGTGTGTGTGTGTGTGTGTGTGTGTGTGTGTGTGTGTGTGTGTGTGTGTGTGTGTGTGTGTGTGTGTGTGTGTGTGTGTGTGTGTGTGTGTGTGTGTGTGTGTGTGTGTGTATATATAGACATATATATACACACACATATGTGATTCTACTAAACGGCTGATTTTGTCATATGTGATTCTATCAAGCGGAGTCCATTGGCACTGTACATACCATCAACATACAATAAACAGTAATTGACATTGTGAGGTATGACAAGCATATTAGCTGCGACCAAGACCAATTACATAAAACATTAGTTTAGACACCAAGTTACCTTTGGGTGGTGAGCATAGCATACAAGACGTTGACAGTGTCTGTCTTGAAATATGATTGTGGCCATGTAATACGTTCTGGCATTGTTGAGAGTTGACCCCACGAGCTTGGACTGTTACCAATTATTTTCACCGATTCTGTCTTCTCGCCTGAAGCAACAGTCGATGAATGTAAGATTGTTCAATACTAATAACAATACATTGAAGTGTATCCCCACATATAAATTATGTAGGCACACACATATGCGAAATGCAATACTAGTGAACGTGCGTTCCTACCTAGATTGAAATTGACTGCCGGCGTAAATGTGCCACCACGGTTTACAGACACGGACACTGGGATAATGCCAACTCGAGCTAACATCGGTGTAACACAGATGGTCTTTGGATGTTTTCCTGCGTCGAAGTCTTTTTGCGTCGAAGTTTTTTTGCGTCGAGGTTTCCTGCGTTTTCCTGCGTATATCAAACATCGGTTTACATAGTTCGCATGCATACACAAAAACAAACACTGTTTGGCAGCATGTTGTTTTTATAAATATATAAAAGCATTATTGTTGTTATTATTAAAATATCATACGAATTATAATTTTCAACATCACAATAATTTGTATTAGCAGTGATAGTGTATACAAATTTATTGCCACGCGTAACCATTGTATGCAACGGATTATTTTTACTTAGTTAATTGAATTAATTATATATGAAAGCATGTTAAAGTCAAATATCTCAGTGAACTAATACGGGAAATTTCAATTGTATTAAATACAACATTGAATGTAAATGCCTTTAATAATATGTTAACGTTTGACACTGATGTTAAATCTGTATTGATTAAAATGGATTTGTTTTCTAAGCAAATACTGCCTAAGTCATAATAGTATAGCGAATAAAGGCATTTCTTAATGAGAACATTTCAAGGCAATATTGTTAAATGTCATATGTTTTGTATCGTTGTTTTCCAACTAACTTTTTTTTGGTTGTGCCTGATTCGCCGCAGTGGGTGTGTCGACTCTGAAGATATATGTTCTTTTCACAAACTTCTTATGTTTCTTTTTCATTCCAAGGATATTCGTTCCGTTGTCAATGTCGACGACAGAAGGCGTGAGGGAACCCGGCAACAATACCATTGTCTTGTTGTCACCAAAATCAATCCCAACCTTGACAGATGAGGCAAATGAAACATTATTAATAGTAGCAATAGACACTCGCATGTTTAGATCAGACTTTTTCAAACTATTTATGAGTGACATTTGAACAACAAACACAACTTACCATAGCAGGACTGCTGTCGTTAAACCAAGTAATATGGCCATATTTGAAGATAACAAACGTCTTTACACCATCAGTTGTCAATACAGTTTGAAATGTGTTTATCTGAAGAGAGAAAAACGATATCGCTAAGGTTATGACATATTAACAGCTGACTGCAATGGTAAAGACGTGAGCCGTCAATCAAACCCCGTTAGTAGTTCGCCAGCGCAATCTGCTTGAATGAACATAAGCCAAAATATTAATTATTTGACGATGTATTACGAAGCCACGTCCGGCACGTCCTACCAGTTATCAATTATTATGTATCAATTATACGCAGACCAGGTGAAGTTGGGCTAACGTTGTTTACATTCCGAGGGAATATATGATTTTTGCATGTCTACTTGGGTTTTTGTATAAAGGAAATTATGATTTCCTACTGTTGTTGTGCCTAATGATCCATGGTAGGTCTACTAGGACCAACATCAAAAAGAACTTACATTGATTCATGTTCCACCTTATTAGTGTATATATATATATATATATATATATATATATATATATATATATATATATATATATATATATATATATATATATATATATATGTCAAAACTGTCTAACATGCTCTGTCTACTTTTACCTTTAACATTTTCAACATGTGCTAAAAATGTGTGTAATCTGTTGTCCATCGTAGATAACTAACCTATCCTTGATATATGTGTAAGCGCCCCTTAATTATGTGCCGATGTGATTGTCGAATCTTATAGCGTAAGTTATCTTCATGTAAGACTTCACTTCTTGTAATTTGTCAGTTTTTTCCCCTGATAGCAAATCTCATTGGGCTAATGAAGTACCAATCTTCGTTATTGGTCAAATCAAATCTTGCTAGCTGGGCTGCTACCATATACACCCGAATGGATCACCCTCTACCATTCCCAAAAAAGTGAGACAGAGAAGATGAAGAGCAAAAATGACAGTCAATGTGGACTTTGGATTCAAATAAATTGGTGACTCAACCAGCTAGTTCACAACCTTGTCAAAGAAGAACAGTGTGATAGCAAGTTTGAAGAAGAAGTAGGCAAAGGAGACCACATTTAGACGCAACTACCAGAAGAGAAGTCAGCGTCACCTCATCAGTACTGCCGAAGACATGCAGCTCACAGTTGTTGTAGAACCTGTTGATGCGGGATGATGGCGGGAGACGTCATGCATGTGTGACGGATGTTGTGGAAAGTACCCTCCACTTATGAGTGAAAGTCGACACACATATGACCTGAGCGAGTAGGCAAAAGACAAGCAAGACAGAAACCTGAATCAGAGTGAAAAACCTGCCCATTTAGCATTTGTCTCAGCTATGTCAAGTTGCAGGCCTATCTACTTCGACTGAGAAGATGGAAAACAAGGCAGTATTCCGATTTCATCCACCCCTACACGATACAACTAATGAAACACGTACCCAAGCAGGGGTAGCTGAATGAAGTCCCTCTCACGAGGTTTCGACTCTGCAGGTTCCAACATTTGAGGTTGGGAAATATGTTGTGGCAGTGCATCATCATGATGAGGATGATGAAGTAGTCACCATATGTTTCATGTAATATAGGAGGAGGAGTGTACAAATGTAAGTGGCTTGTGCGCAAGGACATGCCTAAAACCCCAAATGAAGATGGTGTCGAATTGGTCAGCCCTTCCTCCTACAGTGCCAAATAGTTTGTCATTTCTGATTCAAGCATCAAACCAAGACTGTGTCTTAGTTATAATGTGACTCTTTTTAGAGTAAACTTACGTGTGCTTTAGTTGACAAATGCGTATAATGTAACTGATGTTAGTAACTTACGTAACACTACCAAATTGAACATTATTAGTTTTTAATTGACATATATGATTCATGCAAGGTATTGTACAGACATATGAAAAGCATTTTTAGATTTTCACAATGTCTTTTGCAGTGTGACGTTTTTAGAGAACATGTTATGAAGTGTAACTTACGAAAAATTATATCTTAAATAGCTTTGTTACATGATTTATTATTTAAACATCTTAATTCCATCCTTGTTAAGGATTACAAAGAAGCATTCCTAATTGTATTTAAGATCATTGAAAAAATACTGGCAATAAAAGTAATAAGATATTTTAAATTAATAAATATGTGTCTGAGTTATTCACAGGTAACAAACAATGCACATGTTTTAGGTCTAAGCTCTCACACAAGGTGATCGACGTAGAAACAATGAACTTTCACCGATTCTTCAGGACCATAGGCATATCATTAAAGATAGTTAAAACAGTTTACATTTTATGATAACTTACATAACAAATTCATGTCACTTACGAAATGCAAAAGGGCATGGTTAATGCTTCGACAAACTTATCTTTAGCTTTGGGCTTTCGTTCTGCCTTCTTTCAAGATCTGCTCCATGGTGAAAAAATTCACTCTCTTAATCTTTTAGCAAAGTTTAAATTTATTAAAGCAAGTTTGGTTACTTATCTTACAGGACAAAGTACGCGATAAAACAACATTCCCATTAATTTGAATAAAAACTTAAGATATTGGTTGTTTATCATATTTATTCATATCATCCATCAAATCGATATACTTCGCACAGTAATTGGCAAATACACCGTGGATGAATGTTTCCCAGAGAAGTCATTTTGGTACATTGAGCTGTGTTGACTTATAAGAATTGGAACCGCGCTATTTATAAGAATTTACCATTAAACCTAAATCTAAACCAAAAAAAAACTTATGTGATTTCAACTGTGTGCCCATTTTGAAGGACAACATCGTTTATAAACTTATGACACCTGCTAACTTGTCCATACTCATCTATGTGTGTATGCCATTTGGGCCATATGACATCGGATTTGGCTAAGCAAAAGTTACCCATTTGAGCCAATTTGGACACCAGCATTTTCGTTGAAACGCATGCAGAATACATGAACGTTTGTTGTCTACATAAATGTACAAAAAATTAGCTAAAGCAATTTGTGCTTTGGGTTATTACGCATACCTATGATTTATACCTTTTGTGGGACCAGTTCAAACTCACCTGGATTGGTTAAAAAACACATCTGGGCCAGATAATTTTTTTTATTTCAGACATTGACATATAGTGTTTTATTGTTGAAAGCTGAAGTTGCATGTGCATTGTCAAGCAATTTTAATACGTTTGCTGACCTACGGTCAATACCGTTTTAATTTTAGTAAGTATTGCGATACGTAACGAATCGTGACTCATGTAACGCGACACGTATCGTATCATGAGGATACTGTATAGTTACACCCTTAGAAATGAACGATACGAACGTTTTGCGAAACATGTTTTCAGCGTTCGATAATAGTATGTATTTAACTCAAAACACCTTTTGTAACAATTTGCTTGCATTCAATCGATAAAGTAATTGCATTAGAGAATCGATTCCTTGCACAATTGTTTATTCAGATGTTTGTGAAAACGGCATATTTCATACCAATTTAGGCAGCTCGAATTTGACTAAGTAGTAAATACAGTGGTATCGTGTTTGTTCCAGAGAACGGTGTGAAAGAAAACATGCAGAAACGTCATACTGTTCATATGAAAGATCAACTGAGCACTCGTTTAACAGAATTGTTCCCCTTCATGTATTAACACATTTTACTTAGACTTGCACCTTTAACATGAGAACAGCACTCCATCCTACCTTAGTTTTCACTGACCCGGCGCCCGCGTATGTGACATTGTACCACGTGACCATAAATATGTTCTTGGATTTATAGCGGATGTGGAACTTCCTCTTGATATCTGTATTCACGGACCATGCCAGCCTACTTTGCTTCTGGATGTTGAGCCCTTCATACAGCACGTAGCCACGGTAAACCATCTCATTTTTCAACTCGTCATAAGTCAAGGTCGTGAAATTCGTCCAGAACGGAGCCAGGAGGGGCACCCCTAGGCTTGCATAGGGCGACAGTTTTGGTAGTGTCACATTTTCCCTTGGTCTCCAAGGCCACAAGACAAGGAATCCGTTAGTGCTCACCTGCGTGAAAACATAATATATACCAAGTGTTGAAATTTCAATAATATGCAATCTTTCATGAATAAAAAACAAACGACATTTCATACATCACGGATTCACCTCTTGGAAGCCACTAGGCTAGGTAATCGCTGCTGTATTAATGTGCGTGGGTGACAACGCCGAGTCACCGGAGTGATGCACACCTGAAAGACTGGTATAGTGGTAACATAAATACGCAAGATTACAAAAGAACCCATGTGATAATTTTACAAAAAGTTGTGTCGTGTGCCGTAATACAAGACAAACTTTGTTCAAAATGCACGAACCCATGTTTTTATTAATTAAATGATCTTTTCTGCAAACAGACGACCCGGTTTGGCGTTAGATATAAATTCAAGTGAGTGAGAATGTATTAAAGGGTTTCCATGAAATATTAGATACAATGGATCAGGATCTGTAATTATTAAGTAGAGACACCGCATCTAACTGCGCATTTCTTTATTTTGATAATGACGGGATGCTTATTTATCCAGTACGAAAGAATATTGCAAGAGGACAAGGAGCATAAATATAATGTTGATTTTTTCTGGCAAATTGCACCAAAAAAACGTTTGTGTGTTTGGATTTTGACACGCTCTAACTACTAATAATATATCATACAGACGTTTATATATATATATATATATATATATATATATATATATATATATATATATATATATATATATATATATATACACACATACATATATATATATATATATATATATATATATATATATACACACATACATATATATATATATATATATATACACATACATATATATATATATATATATATATATATATATATATATATATATATATATATATATATATATATATATATATATATATATATTAATATTACTGCATATATTAAAGTGAAAGCGAATCAAAGAGAATACAACAACTAAATGATTACTTTTCATTATGTAAGTGTACAGATTTTGGTTACGTACAAAAAAGAACATGCCAAAAACATTTACACATTTAAAATTCAAAGTCTCCTCAAACTATAACTGCTTTAGAAAGAAGATATCATTACATGGCAACAGTTTTGGAATTACATAATTACTAAACTCGTTTTTGTCAAAATAATCGGTTACTCGCATTAAAGATACTCCCGTTACAATTTATCCACCACTAGAGATAAACAGCAACTTTGAAATAGTGATCCATATAAATCTACTTTGTATAAATTGACAACTTATTAAAGTAATATCAAAGCAATGAGTCAATGAGTTGAACGAGTAATGTCAATGTTTAGTCAAAAATGGCTGATTATGTTATGTAGGTAACGTTTCAAGGTATCCCTACATGTCAACAGTTTTAGAATTGCGTAATTAATAAACTTGTGTTTGCTGACTTATTCAGTTACTCGTGTCACAAATTGTTAGCTATTTATTAATAGTTGACAACTATATTTTATAGAAAGATAACTGCTACCTTTATTGAAAAAATCATCAGAGGTCCAAACAAATCTACTGGGTAAATTACAAACAAATTAAAGTTATATCAAGGTAATGTTTTAATTTTTTATTGGGGTAATGTGCATTGCACAACACTAACATGTCATTTCATATTTTGTAAAGCAGTAGTTAACTTCAAGTGCCAAGGCTATTATCAGCGTCACTTTTATTTGGGGCCTTAACTATTTTGTCTCTCGTAATAAATGCCGTCTCTCTGGTTTGGCCATTTCTAGTAAAGTGCAGCTGGTCATTATCGATACAAGGTAGTCATTCTGATGTCAGCCTATGCCTTGCACTTCTGGTAATAATCAATCTTTGTATTCAAAGATCTACCAATCATCCACCATGATTTCATAATCTTGCCAATTTGTGATTTACTTGGGGGTACTCAGCTCCATACTGCCACTTGACAGGATGAACGGCAAGTTACTTTGGAATTAATTATGTTGATGTGGTGCACCTGCCAAATTCCAGGGATTGCCTAGCACCTTTGAATATGTCATTTATTCACACAATGTCATTGTGCTAACGCGATAAAACATTGATTACTATCGTTACATATTTTTGGGTTACTCATGTTACAATGTTTGATGCATCACTACCATGTTTCATGTCACTACTGTGTAACATTCATGGTTTCAACATGGGTAGTATATGACAGGGTAGGAAAATAACCAATTTTGTTTATTAGATACAGGAAATGTAGGAAATAATTTTTTTAGTTATTTTGGTTACTCGTATTACATTTGTGAGGGGTTCTATTTGTCTGAGAGCTACAGCCATACCATATCATATTAAGTAACAGCAATGGGTGTACCGGGTAGGTATTAGAGAAACTAATAGATGTATGTAAGTAATAATTGATTGTCTAAAGCATAATAAATGTATTAATGCTTTAAATATGTGGCTTTTATTGCAGTTATTTAACAAAATAATAGGTGTCTACTGTGTATGCGATATCTTTTTTGCATTTGGGCTATCACAAAAAAAATTTTTTACATAGTATCATTCTCATCATTAGGTGTGGGATATGTTTTGGTTAAATGCTACCTGCAGTAAGATTGCAATAATTGCTTTCAATTCGCCAGCAAGGCAGCTTATAATAAAAAATAATCATGTAACAAAATATTAGCAGCATCCTTTAAGTTAATTAGTTATCAGATCCACACTAAATATAGCCATCTGGCATCGTCAAAATGGGACTAAGCCCAGATGAGTCTGCTGGCTGTCAATGTAGTGGCACTACACTGACGAAAGGCCGTCAACGAAGTATGTTTTGTGGGGAATCACACTGTCCCACCTCTACTGCTGTTAACTGCTGGACGTTCCGTGTACGCTATTTGTGAATTAGTTTAGGTACAATTTACTCTCGGCTTGCAGTCATAATGACAGTTTTCGATACTCACACATAAATTCATCACAAAATGTTTTACAAATGTACTTGAAGTCAAGTGAAATTTCTGAAGGAAAGGCTGCTTTGTATACGCATGTCAACTGGCTGACCGGTGAATAAGATAAAGAAGAAGACGACAAAGGAGATTGACACAGAACACCGCTCTGAGTTGGCCACGGATTCCTTTCCGGAAAGCAAAAGTCTGTATAAATAAATATTTTTTTTTCTTTTGTATTCCTTTGTTGCGTTTGGTTTGGTGGATTATTTGTGAAGAAGTGGAGGGATCGGTCGTGTGTGTCAAGGCAACCGCGCTGTGTATAAACCTCGGTCATTTTAATCATCACAGGTTGACATGTATGCAATATCATATTTCTCATTACAAAATCGGATAGTTTGAAAGTCTTACATATATTCAGCACTTGCTTGTTTGAAATATTTAAGATACAAATTTGCGTAAATATTGCGTACATTTTTGTATCAAATTACGACAACGCAAGAGGTCGCGTAACTTTTTTGTAAGTTCTGCACCCTGTATTCAGGTCAGAAGGCGATTTCGTCGCTCAAGTATCAAGTGGTTACACTCCAAACAGCCCAATCTTGGTCAAAGTCAAAGGGTTTTTTAATTGATATTTTATTTATTTTACGTGGAGGATGTTAGTTGACAATTTTGAATAGGTTTAGTTAGGTTATGGAAACTGTCGCTGTCGTGCCTCACACTTCATAGGCAGTCCCCACACCCACACCATAGAATAAGTTTACGTTGCTGTGTTTTATAGGCAGTTTAGGTGAGTTGAGGTGTGGTGAAAGGGAGTTCCATGATAGCTTCTTGAAACGATTTGTTTTTTTATTTTTATGTAATTTTTGGTGGGATCATATTCCATATGCGAATTGCTCGGGGATAAAATGAAAAGACCACCTGGGGGCTACGTATTGTCCCCAGGTTCAAGGGCCGGTTAGTAGGCTTGGATGGGGAGGGTGATCTCAATAATGTTATTTAGAATTTGTAGAAGGTTGTGGCATGTTTAATAATACGTCTTCGTTCAAGGGTTGGCCATCCAGGGGCAGTAATTAAATATGTTGGATTTGTGTTCCGCCTGTAATAATTTTTAACAACTCTAGCAGCAGAGCGTTGTACTCTTTCGAGGCTTTTAACTTGTGAAATGGTGTGAGGATTTTATATGGGTGACGAGTTTTGGCTGGATTAGCATGTTGTAGGCTGTTTGTTTGACTTCGGGTTTACATAGGCCACGAGTTCGTTTAATCATGCGTAAAACGTTCGAAGATTTTGAAGATATGTCAGTGACATGATTTCTCTAGGTTAATTTGGAATCCAGTAGATAGTGGCTGGATACAGTTGATAGTGGCTGGCCAAAAAGCGAGTACTTATGTGGGCTGGGGTTAATTTTGTTTGTTATTGGAAGGTGGACACATTTAGATACATTAAATTCCATTTGCCATTTGTCTGACCATGTTTGCAGTTGGGTGAGGTCGGTTTTTTGTAAGTTTTGGAAGAAATTTTACGATATGTAATACTGTCATCTGCAAAAAGGCGTATAGAAGATTTTATGTTCCCATCTATATCATTTATATAGAGTAAGAAGAGGACAGGTTCTAGAACTGAACCCTGTGGGACACCAGGTGTGACATATGTGATGTCCGACAGGGCTCCGTTAACTGAGACTCTCTGTTTGCGGTTGGATAGAAAATATTTGATCAAATGTTGAGTGTTTGCAGTGATTCCGTAGGAGGTAAATTTTTATAGAAGGCGTAGGTGAGGGACTTTGGGGTAAATAGAGGCGGCTATTTGGGGGATGGGGTGCTTTTCTTGGGTAAATATAGATCTAAATTGGTTGTTAAGGGCATTTGCTTTATCACGATCATTTACTATTGGCTGGTCGTTTACTCGAAGTGTGTGACTGCCAATGTTTTCTCGTTTATTTACCTTAATAAAAGACCAGAATCGTTTTGGATTAGTTGTCAGGCTGTCTCCAATGTGGTTGTTAACATAGTCTCGTTAGATTTTGTTAATGGTTTAGAAGCTAGCTTTCGGAGTTCCTGAATTTTTTTCCAATTGCCGTTTAGTGCAGTTTGCTTTGCCTTTTTGTGGCTTTTAGTATTATTATTCTCTGCATTCTAATTACTTCACGTGTTATCCAGGGAAGGTGGGTTTTACCTTCGGTTCTTTGTATGTTTTTTGTTAATCAAGGTAGTCAGACATTCACGAAAGAAGGTCCAGTTTATGTCTATATCCTGTGAGATGGGGTCCATGTCGAAGTACTCACGATTTAGTTTGTCTATTTGTCTGTTTGTCTGTTCGTCTTTGAGTTTGTCCCAGTCTGCTGATTTGTAACTATAAACTTTGTGTGGGGGGGTTCCTGTTGCGAACTGAGTTTAAGTTGACATTGAAGGTCACGAATTCGTGATCGCTCATACCAGGAGTGGTATGGGTGTTGATGATAATTGAGGGATTTGAGGTGAGTGTGAGGTCAAGAATGTTACCAGAAGCGATACGTGTGGGATAGTTAACCATGTTTTGCAGACCAAAGTCATTAGTTATTTCTAGTAGTTTGTTATGCTTGCTAGCAATTCTGTTATTAGTGGTCTGGTGATTTGTCTAGTTGATATCAGGGAGGTTAAAATCTCCAGCTATGATTACATCAGTGGGAGTTTTTTGTGATCTGTATAGTTTAGTTAGGGATTCATGGAGAGCTTCAAGTGATTGGAGGTGGTCATTTCGGGGTCGATAATAAGATGCAAAGTATATGCATTTGTTATATACAAAGTGAATTTTCGTCCAAACTGTTTAAAAATTTGAGTTAACATTTTAGAGGGGTTCAGCTACAATGTTGTCGTGGAAGGCTATAAGGACTCCACCGCCATGGACATTCCTGTCCTTTCTGATGGCCTCATAGTTGGGTATGTAGCATAGTTTTCATCTAATTTAGTTTCAACTAGAAATATGATGTATGGGTTATTGGATTGTATAGTTGCCTTTAGTTGGGTTGCTTTTTCTATGCACTTAACGCTGTTGGTGTTTATATAAAATTCCTTCAGCATGTTCATTGCAATGTGATGTGTATAATGTAAATAATTTTTTTAAGGTTATTCTAAAATGTGTATCCGTTTCAAATGAATGGCTGCTAGTGTTTTATTTATATATGCACTGATAAACAATAGCTGTGAAAAGGTAGTAGAAAATGTAATGCAATTGTAAAAATACATAGTGCAATTTTTTTTATCCACTACATCATTTCAAACATGATCGAGTGATTATTGACTTTTACGATTACAGATTCTTCAAAGATGTCATCTTGATGCACGCACCGTGTGGAGCACATCATAGAAGATGACATCTCCCGGACAATGCTGAATCAGACACTGTGTGCCCTCGACCAGCTGCTAATTATGTGATCTGTTCTGAGTAGTTACAATAACACGCTGTTCATGTAATTGTTCGCCACTAAATTGACATTTTGGTGCTGCAGCACTTGCCATTTGCATCTTTTAATTTCAAGATGCGGCAGTTCTTCCTTTCTGTCAAGTGTCCTGGAAATACATATGTAGGCTGTGATTTAGCACTTCATAAATCATTGATATTTAATTTGCTAATTAAAGCCATACTTCAGACACATAGTTTTTACTGTACTACTAGTGACACACATAGATAATCATGTTGTGTGTAGTAGTGTGTACAAATAATATATACTTGTGTGTTGGATCCATAGCAGATACATAGGCAAGGCAGATACTTGTTGTGTCATTCAATTAACGTAACAGCTTTTGTGTATTTTTTATAACCTACATGTAATAACGCAGTCAATACTTCTACTTAAGTCATCATTTTGAAATCATGCATTAGGGATTTGAATAAGTATGGGTCATGTTTGGTATGCAGCATTATTTGCATGGATTATGTTGTAGTAAGTAACTATGAATATGTTAATATAATTTATGACAGTGCATTATTATGCTAATGTTATTGCATCACCACTGCTGTAATTGATGACGTCTGAAATTCATTAGCCCCCCATTCATACAGCATACAGTGCACACTACCTTACATTTAATATTCTCCCTGGTTTTCTATCTGGATGTGGCAGGTAGGTTGACAGTGTTGGGTGTGTGCTGTAATTATTAAAAATGTCACTATAGTTGGCAGTAAATTATTGTATGTAGCATAACAGTATGGAAACTATACATGACACATTATTTTTATTTAGAGTATAACCAATGCAGTTTGGGAGGAAAACAGTCATTTCGCGTAGCCTTTAAAATGCAATACTAGAAATACATTTTTGTTATTAAGTCATTCTCGGGCCATCTTGTATGTTAAATGGTCCTGACTTTCTTGTATTACTTAGTTTTGGTTTCTTTCAATACATTTGTTCTATGCATAATTTTGTTTTGCTTATCTCTGACAATTCAAATGTACGCATCATTTAAATACACATGAACATACAACAAACATTGCTCTGGAATACCTACTAACTGAAACACCAATAGCACACATTAAAACATCATTGCACACTAAAAATATATTGTTGTCAGCAAAAATAAAAATGCAAATAAGGAAGGAAGGAAATTGTTTATTTGAACCTTCATACATTTCACATAATACGTATATATATATATATATATATATATATATATATATATATATATATATATATATATATATATATATATATATATATATATATATATATATATATATATATATATATCCATGTTGAATTATAATTTCAAATAAGGAGACTCATCTAAGACTTTGATAGTCGCTATCGAGGAGCCATCTTACAAAATAAAGTTAAACTAAATTGTTGGTGAAACATATAATTCTTCCGAGAAGAAAAAACACTGATTATGTGTGTGTGGTGTGCGTGTGTGTGTGTTAATATACTCAAAAGATTATGTGTGTTTGTAGTTTAGGCGCCTTTCAGTATATGGGTGACAAGATTTTAACAAGATTTGCCATCCACGCCAAAGGCCAAGATGGCAAGTGGACAAGGAAGCCATTGGCTTATCGAGAATCCAACAGTGTTGAGAATGAGTACTTCCTGATATCCAATCTACACTGATCCTTTACTAATTTTACGTCATGTCCTCTAGGTCTGCTATTTTTATTGAGTGAGAAAAACATATCATATCCTATCATCAACCAGGGTTGAAAAAAATCATGATTTTTATTTTTTTAAATCGGATTTTTTTATTTAAATCAGATTTATTTGATTTTTTTTATTTATTTGATTTTTTGAAATCTGGTATATAGATATTTATATAGATGTTTAAATTTGTAAACTCTTTCAAACATGTTATTTTCAAATCGATTTGGGTTTTTGTGTTAACAGAGGGTACATGATTTTTGCTTATATAAAGACATTAGGAAATGTCCACAAGGCCTCACCCCCTGTAGTTGCATAATCTGTCTTGGAAAGGAAAGCATGCTGTGTGTCTGTGGCTGTAGCAGTGGTAATTATTGTTTGCCTATAGGGTGGATTAGCACCTGTCCAGGGCTCTGTGTACTCTAATGGTCTCTAACCATAATACAAACTGGTACAGTATTAAATAACTGAGTCAACATACTGAATTGGTAACAACTAGTACAAGCTATCAGGGACTTTAACTCAGGGCTTCTGTGTTGAAAAGATACTTCCTCTGGAAAACAAGTTTGTGTGGCTTCACTGCATTCAGAAAGGGAATAGCTCAAACATACACAATGTCATAAAATATTTGACTATCAGGCTATCTGGTGACTCTACAGCTACACAAGTGTGCGCACGTTGTGTTTTGTATTAAAAACGTACAAAACTTTGTTGATCTCGATGCTTGTAAACAATTATTTGTGTTAAATTCATATAAATCAGCTATTAAAAAAACCGAAAGTCAAAAAAATCATAAATCAATGATTTTTTTGGAGCGATTTAAATCATGATTTAAATTAATGATTTAAATCAAACAACCCTGTCATCAACATATCAATATTTTCATACCTATTCAATATCTTAAAAACTTCAATCTGATCTCCTCTTAACCTCCTTGTCTCTAGAATTGTTATAGCACATTCTTTCAGGCATTCTTCATAACTAAGGTCTCTCAGTTCTGGAATAATTTTAGTTGCTCTCCTCTGTATGCGTTCAAGCATATATATCCTTCTTACGATATGGTCTTCACGCTTGTATACAATATTGTAAATGAGGTCACTATTGCTTTATACAGAGGTATAATTAGCTTTTTTTCCTTGTATGTTATGTCCTTTTCTTTTACAGTAGTACCCAGAACAGTATCTCCCAGTTTATAGTTTACATCCATGTTCCCATGTCCTGTATGTAGGCATTTACATTTCCCAAAATTAAACAATATCTGCCATTTCTCAGATCATTTCACTAATCTGTCTAGATCGTTTTGTAAATGTTGTTTATCACCATCAATGTTAACCTTTCTAAACACTTTTGTATCATCCACAAATTTGAGCATGTTATTTATTATATTGTCGTCCAAGTCATTGATATATATTAATAATAATAAATGTCCTAATACTGATCCTTGTGGTACTCCACTCAAAACTGATTTCTAATTTCAAACTTTCCATCTACAAGTGACAGATGGTTGTATTTTTTAATGTCGCATACATATATTGCAATTTTGTCTTGTGCATGAATCTTGATCATTTTGTTAAAAAAATAAGTTTGTGTACTGAGCAAATCCCTGTAAGCTGTGTGTATTAAGCTTTTCTTTAACTAAGATGAGAATATTATTAAGTAAAAATGGTAAAAATTCGTGTGTAGTTTTATAAGTGTATATTTCATTCTTGATTCGTGTATCATAATTATGTATGTCATAGTTGAAGATTATCCTCCAGTTTTGTAAATAAACTGGTAAATTGTTATGTAAATATTTATAGTAAAATTGTAATTGTTGTAATGTAAGAATATAATCTACTTTTAACATGCTGATTTTTTATGGAGTGGCTCTGTGTGGGAATTATAATTACTTTAGGTAATAATTCTGAAACTTTCTTTTGAAATTGTATTATTCTAACTGTTTGAAAACCCCAAGCCATGATGCAATAATTAATGTGGTACGATTAATGAATTATATAACAATGTTTTAATTTGATGTGATAACACGTTTAAATTTATTTAAAATACCAATATTTTTAGAACATGATTTTGAAATTTGTTCAGTATGTCTTTTCTAGTTCAGATAATAATGTATCAAAAATTAAACCTAAGAAACTAAATTCCTTAACGTGTTCAATATTTATATTAATTATCGTCAGAGTAAGCGTATATACATTTTTATGTGTCTTCTCGAATGTCGTAATTTAGATTTTGCAATGTTTAATTATAATTAATTTATTTTGAATCATTTGTTTATTTTTAAAAGTTCGTAATTTATTAAAGATTCTAAATTGTCGTTGTGTATGTTATCATTAAAAGTATTTAAAATACTTGATTGTGTCATCAGCATAAATGACTAAATTAAACATTTTACTGGCTTGTGCAAAATCATATATATATATATATATATATATATATATATATATATATATATATATATATATATATAATAATAATAATAATAATAATAAATAACAGAGGTCCTAGGATTGAGCCCTGTGTTATATAAACAATTAAAATTAACAAATCCTGATTCTTCAGAGTATGAAATGTTACTGATTAATCTGAAAACATACAATATCAAAAAGGACCTTTCGTATAGTAAGCAATCATATTTTTAAACTAAAAATGAAACCCTGTCTAAAAGTAAAACTAACGAATCATTTCCAAACTATTTTAAAGAATCAAATTCTATTATGACATATAAATTAGAAATTGCAAAAAAATTTAATATATGACTAATAGAGGCAATAATCTGACAAATAATAATAAATATAAGGCTTTCATGATCATTCGTATTATCTAAATAACTTAACATTAAAAAAGCCAACCACCTGTCACCCTTATACTAAAGGGTCCTTAACTACAAACACATGTAATCAAGTGAGAATATTCATAAACGAACACCAACACGCACACAACACACGCACTTCTTACATACATACAGAGATGATACTATTATCATTATGGGCTTTTTTCGGAAGAATTTTAGTTTGTAAGGTGGCTCCTCGATAGCAACTATCAAAGTCTTAGAGGAGTCTCCTGACCATATATGTTTATTTATCATAATGTATACCATGTTTACTCACAACCGTATACACTTGTGTTACGTAAAATAACAATTCAAAAATATATTATGTATAATGTGAAATGTTTGATGGGTCAAATAAAACATTCTTTTTAAACAATTTTGCACATGTTGAAGCTTCGACTTTCAAGATGTCATGGAGAACAATATTATGATAAAGGGAATTGCAATATTCAAGTTTACTGCTAAAACAGAAATTACAACAGTTTTGGTGGCAGCAAATTACATATGATATGGTGTGCCGGAGAATACGACGAAGGTCACGAAAGTGATAACAGATTAATAAAGATGGACCAAGAATAGAACCCCGAAGTACCCGAATCTGCACATCAAATATATGTTGTGGTAGTGGTGTAATGATTAGTGGCGTCAATGGTGGAGAGCTTGGCCTTGCCCTTGCCCTTGCTAATGATATCAGCATGAGTACCCAGACATGGCCCTGGGGTACGATGTTTCCCTATTTTTTATATATTCACACTAAATTTTATTGTCTGCACAGTCCGCCTATGCTGTAATAATTAAGTAAGTATGAAGCTATTTAGGTAATATAATGTGCATGTTATCATCAAGTAGAAAAGCTCATGGTCAATTTGTATTTTTTTGTGCAGCCGACGATTGTTTACCCATTCAGTTGACCTGTATTAAAAACACGACTAGGGAAAAATGACATTAAATTGCGCTACATTTTTATACATCGTTTCCTACTTGAAACATTTTATCTATGCCTTACATACATCTACCAATGGCTAACTCACAAGCGGCTTTCAATTTAAACTTTTTAATTTAATTGTGTCGATATGTTTTTGACGCCTATGTTGTAACACATTGTTGCAATACGTGACTTCGCGGACGGGATTTGCGGATAGTATCCAAAAGAGGTCAAAGTGAGGAAGACAGAAATGAAACATTTGTGATTTTTTAAGTGTTATGGTTTTTTTATTCACTAAATAAATTGTTTGCCCAGGTCGCGTATCGCGGCGTCATACTTGTACACAATTTGCGATTGGTACTATTTCAGTATTTCTTCCCATAACATAAAACTGGAGAATTTAGCATCAAATGTGTCTGTGAGAACCATTTTGCTCGTGTGATATGTGGGTGAAACAGCACTTTGTATACAAAATAGGCTACCCTATACACACACGCACACATACGACAGTTTAAAATTTAGGGCCATAGACATTTTATGACGGCATTTTAAAAAATATATAATAATTCATATTTCACAATAAAACTTTCTTCTGCAATGACTGTGTAGATTACACGACCATAATTAGAACCTGCATGTCATTAGTGGTTAATGTGCATTAAGCTTACCACAATCACGATTTGTTCAATAAAATCACTAGATGCAAAGCCAAAGTCAAAGATTCTACGCTGTTATATTTGTTAAAAATTCTTTACTTTAGGCTCAGCACAAAATACAAATAACTCCAAATATAATTCTTTGCTTCTTTCACTAAGAAAACAATGGCTATCGTAGCGGCACCAGATACTGGTACCTTAATTTTTAAACATTCTATGTTGGTGAGAAGGCACTGTCTAAACCTTCTTCTTCCATGTGAGCCTATAACTCTATGGTAGCCACATATAAATATGGCTAGAGTATTTTCGAGCCATGATTAATTCTGTACGGACTAGTAATTAAGACTAGTAATTAAGAAATGTAGTCCAGTATTATTTAATTACTATATATAATAATAATGCATAATAATGGGACACAAACATACAATTACTATACTTGATCTATTTAGCTCACAACTGAAGCGTGGAAACTTCAGCCAATAAAAAACTCCAGTTAGATTAAACAGGGAACTGGTTTAACTATAAACCTAGGCTAAGGCTAAGCCTAGGCTAGGCTAGGCTAAGCCTAAGCCTAAGCCTAAGCCTAGGCCTGGCTCCATACATCCCAGGATATATATATATATATATATATATATATACACACACACACACACACACACACACACACACACACACACACACACACACACACACACACACACACACACACACACATATATATATATATATATATACATATATATGTGTGTGTATATATATATATATATATATATATATATATATATATATATGTGCATATATATATATATATATATATATATATATATATATATATATATATATATATATATATATATATATAATAGTTTAGTAATTAAAACAAATGGACATAAATCCTAATACATATTCAACATTTGACAAGTCATAAGCCTAAGGCTAAGCTAAGGCTTAGCCTAAGCCGGAGAGGGGTATTTCGCACACAATCTCTCGCGGGTGATTGGACAAATCGTAATTGTTGTCAGCTTAAATGCACATTAACCATCAATGACAATGCCAACGCCAGTGGCAATGGTATGTATGTTCTAATTGTGGTCCTCTGTCATGATCTACGTCATTGTTACTGATCATTACAGAGAACAATGCCACCAAGTTTTATTTATATAAGTTGATTAGTTCACGAGATATTAACCTGTGAAATATTAATGACTGTATTTAGATTTTAAATGCCGTCATAAAATGTATATGGCCTTAAAGAATTAAAGAGATCAATACAACGTGTCAGACATTTGGTTCACGTGGAATGACCTAGTCCTAGTCCTAGAGGCTAGACCTAGCTCCAATTCAATTGCAATGTTGTGACCTGCATAATGTAAGCGACAGCAGAACAAAAGGGATATGTCAACACCTGCGAACACATATCATTCTACCATCCACGAAGAATTAGACACATGTAATTGGGAAAACATTTTTATATAGACATAGTCTCTTCTTGATGGTGAGACAGTCATTGTCACAGAGTTAGACAGTGATTATGAACTTGCAATGGGCCTTCTACTTAAACAGTTATTAAGAACCCTGTATTATATACCATTTTTAACATGGATGAAATAATCAACAATGCTTAACATATCATGATTCAATAATTCTTTGCAAAGTAATAGATCATTTAGATGTGGCTGTGTGTGTGATACTCACTTGCGCGTATGCATAATTGGACGTGTTGAACTTGTAAGGCGCGTTAAGTTCGACAAGCTTATTGCAGTCATCACACCGCGGCAGAACATACTTGCTGTTGTATTTTACACCATAGATGCTTCCACTAACATGCCCTATTTTACAGAGTATGATAACAAGAAGAATCCAGCAACGCATCGTTCTAGGAGAGTGATGTCGCACTTCTGCATTGGATGAGCGCTGCCAACTCTGTGCGAAAGCGACAACGCTTCGCTGTCGAAACTGTGGCGCGAAATCGTTTACCGTATTCTATTGGAGGATGCGAGTTGACGTCATGAATATATTAATAATTCGTGGTGGCGTCAAAGACAAAGAGTGTACTATAGTCTATAGCCTATAACTATACGCTCTTTGGTGGCGTAACCAGGAGCCGGTTTCATGAGACGGCGTAAGTTTACGACCTACTAATATTGATATTGGTCGTAATTAAGATATACTTACTGGCGTAGTTTCCGACCGATTTCATGAGAAAACGTATGCCCTGTAACTACATAGTCATAGGCGCAGAATTGACCTAGTTAGGTCATTTGGTTAGGTCTCAGAGATCCGCCATTGGCACTGATGGTGCAGTGTTTAGATGCAGAATGCTACCCCCAAATTATGCGATAAACATGCAACTTCTTCATGCGATGCACAGTTGAGAGAATGGCGGTTAGACACTAATCATACCGAAGGTTAGTATCAATTTGAGACACGCAACCGGGCGTCTTGTTCCATCAAAATGAGCACTGACAGGGCGCCGCCGAGAAACGTGGCTTGTTAGCCTTGTACTTGTAGTTGTATAACTATAATTATAATAGCATTGCAATTGTCATTGACATTTTCATTCCCTTCACCCTTGCCCTTGGCATTGCCTTAAAATTGTGTGGTGTGTCTAGTCTACATATACATTGAATTCCTATTCAAATTCCTGTTATCACTAGCGACATAGAAATCATATTTATATTTTAAAAATTAGAACACTGACGACGCTAAAATTCAACATTTCCGCGAGCTATTTTCTTCGTCCGATTATCTAATTATCTACCATTTGTTTCAGACAGAGTATTTCACCGGAAAACAAAAATGTTTCTAACAATTCGCTTGCACTCAATCGATTGAATAATTGTTAGTAATTTAGAATATCAATCATTTGCACAGATGTCTTACGAATTGTTTTAAAATGGCGTATTATAATTTAAGTATACCAAAAACTGTCACGACGATTGGTTTGTCTCGTAAATCCACTGACACTGTTACTTTTCAGTCTGACAATCATTAGTACATTTGATGTAAAAATCATTATTTTGTAACCTAGCGCAGGCATCTCACAACTTTCGTACGACAGTATTGTGTGAATTATAATTATATCCACACAATTAAATTGTGTGTGCTTTTGACAAAATGTGTAAATGTAATTAACGTGAATTACCGAATGTGTATGACTTTTATGTTTCAGAAGAGCTGATCTTGACGGGTTCGTGTCGCCGCGTGAAAAACCAAGCCATCTTACTAGACATATTAAGATATTTTAGCAACACGATAAAGAAGATATATAAACTCACATAGTCATAGGTCATAGACATAGCCACACAATTTAAGAACAGGACGATATTTATAATAAAATGCCTTGTGTTAATACAATATAAAAAATGTACCCAAATCGATGTGAATAGTGACCAGATATACATTTACGAAAATGTCCACTCTTAAAATATCCACTCTTATGGTAGTATTGTATATAAATTAGTTAACAAACTAGTGAGCAATCCGCAAGACCTAAATTAAAAAACAAATCCAGTCCCGGGGGCAATTGCCCCGCTCCGGATGTATATGGTTGGTTGCCAGGTGAAGTTCACAGCAGTCTAGATCCTATTGGGAGTATTGTCCTAGCACGGAGGATATTGTCTAGGCCTAGAGGGCTAATTTCCTGTCACCGTTTGAAGAGGCTCATGGAAGATAATATTTTTTTTATATCAAAAAAAGTACTGAAATTCGTGGACGACACAAAGGTAAAAAAAATTAAAAGATGGAAACCAAAAAATTTACAAGATGGTCAAAAATTACACATATCGAGACAGGAATGTAATGATACCCTAGTACAAAGGAACATATATAATTAATTTGGAATCAAAATGTTTGATTAAACAAATTGGAATAAAATACATCGTCTCGTGAAACCGGCCTCGGACTCGGTATCAGATTACAGATAGTATTCAATATACCTCTCTTCATGACACATCAAAATAGGTAAAACTAAATAATTTTCATAAAGTAATCATTATCGGAGAAAGTGAACAAGGATCGAGTGATGTGTGTACATAAAAAAAATTTGTTTAAGCCTCCATATGCTGTAAGGTTTCTGAAAGTTAGTAATGTTTTGGAGTGGCATCTTTTGGCGTTCGAACAAGCGTAGCAATTTTGTGCCCTGCCATGGCGACTTGCGTTTAACAACAACACTGCCAAATAAAGAAAAAAAGGAAACCATTCACATTGCCATTGCCGGGCATTGTAATTGCATTGGCACTGAGTGTCCAACATAACTTCAGTTACAGTTTTATTCATCTGTGGCTATACATATATGACTGTATGCATAATTAAATAATTATATGAAGGGTGTCTACAAGGCATGGGTTAATTTCAGTTGTTAGTTTAATTTAATTTAATTAACTTCGCCAAAATGGGTTAATTTAATTGACAAATTCCCGATTAACTCTCAATTAAGTGCTCAATTAACAGTTTTTATTGCTCGATATTTCACACCCATGTTACCCAGGCATTTCCAAAAGCCTGCAGTCACTATTCCAGTCATTAGCCTGACAGAGATCAGGTTCAGGTATGTGTGAATGGGAGAGATAACATCACAGAACGCATAGATACTGTCTGTACCAACTGGAGTGGGCTGATCATTGAGGCACCTGTGAATTGGAGGGAAGAATGTCCTCTTGTAGTGTGATAAGTTGATGGCAAATGATGGCTCCTGCAAATCTCTGTCTAAAGTAAACATTTTGGGCTGGCAACTTCCCGGCAAGTGGACTTATGCATTAGACTATGTATCTATATGTTGTCTGTACATCTGCACGTGTACATACAACATGCAGAAAAAAGTAAAATAGCTTCAGTTTGGGGTTCTTTTTACAGTGCCAACTGGATTCAAAAGCAAGCCAGTTCTAGTGATGCATAAACAATGGTGTATAAATATTTAAATGCTAGTGTATAAAGGGGAAATAATGATTTAGCATTAAAACACTGTATAAAAACTACTTGGTGCATAGAAATTATGTATGTAGTTGTCCGGTTTGGTTGATTTGGTGGTTGAATATAAGAGGAAACTCCAGACCCAGCAAATCTTCAGCCACAACTTTACATTCCTTTCAGAAAAAACCATATAAAAGTTATCAAGCAGGCATGGGGCAATTAACTTGAAAAGTTAATTAATTAACCCATAAATGTTCCAATTAAATTAAATTAACCTCACACATTTATCAGGTCAATTAAATTAAAATCAACCTCCCAAATTCTTGAATTAAATTAAATTAACAATTAACTTTAATTCAATTAACAATTAAATTATGTTTTGGTAGAAATGGAGATTACATTTATATGTCGCTGTCAAGTCATCATTGAAATAATAATATGCTAATTGTTATTGTTTACACATTTTATAACAGTTCTAAAATCACAAGTAGGTTCCAGGCTTGTTAACAAAGTGTGTACATAATGCATTAATGGTGTCATTACATGTGTATAACAGTGAAAGAAATGTTATTATTACACACTGTATTACATTCAGCAATATGTAGGTTTGTTTTACATATTGTATGTAATTTATTACAATTACCTAAGGGCTTTGGCAGCTGTATGTGCCTCTTCATACCAACTTCTGCAAATTTGTGATTGTACATAGTTTAGTTATCACGCCATCAATGCATTATGTACACTGGTGACACATTTTGTTACACAGTTAGCAATAAATATATATCATGAAAAGTTTACATAGTGTTATGTTACATGGAATAACTTATTGCCAACTATCGTGACATTTTCTGTAATTACAGCACACGCTCAACACAATCCATCTACCTGTCACACAGAAAGACTGAAAACCAGGGAGAATATTAAATTTAAGATAGTGTGCACCGTATGCTGTATTAGTGGGGCTATTGAATTTACATGTAATAAATTACAGCAGTGGTGATGCAATAACATTAGCATAATAATGTACTCTCATAAATTATAATAATTGCTTCAGCATAATCCATACAAATAATGTTGTATACCACACATGACCCATACTTATTCCAGTGAATAATGTTGTATACCACACATGACCCATACTTATTCCAGTGAATAATGCAGAATTTCAAAATGATGATTTAAGTATAAATAGTGATTGTGTTGCTACATGTAGGTTATAAAAGATACACATTAATTAAAGTATACGTCATAACTAGTATGCCTTGCCTATACACTATCCTAAACACAAGTATATATATATATATATATATATATATATATATATATATATATATATATATATATATATATATATATATATATATATATATATATATATATTAACCAATAGCAAGCAGCCATTGGGCCAATGGGGGCTAAGCGTACGCGTTGGCTGCTGCGGGATTTCAAAGCTCTTGTAAATCCTCTTACTACCTCAAACTATGCGTAAAAATTACCTAAAGAATTATCGTCCTATCGCTAATCTCAATTTCCTGTCAAAAAGTATTGGAAAAAGTAGTTGCTAATCGCTTTCATGAACATATTTATAAACATCACTTGATCTACAGTCTGCATATAAACGATTCCACTCTATCGAAACGGCTCTTCTCAAAACACACAATGGTATAGTTGACAACATAGACAATGGCAAAGTCACAGCAATATGTATATTATATAATATATATTATTCTAATCTGAATGTTATCACTGGTGCTAAAAAAACCGGATGTAGGTCGAGGACAGCTCCAAAATGTTTGAGCACGTGTGCGCAGTCGCGCACGGCATAATGCCACTTGTGGCATTGAACATTACTGTTATCTTGGATGGCTGGTGGACTGATCCGGTGATGAACAGTAAGAAATGTATGAGTTGACTGTCGTTAAGGCTGCTGATGAACTCCTGTAGGTAGTAGTCTCTGCAATGGAGAGGATCTGCTCTTTCATTTCCTTGTGGCGAGGAATTTCAAAGAATTTATGAGCATTATTAAAGAAATGCTGCAACCGACTCTGCTCACCCTCTGTTAAGAGCAATTATAAAAGCTCACTGCCTTGCGGAGTGGGAATTCTCCCTGTCTGTGGTGTAGAGGAGGAAGTTTTCCAACAAACAATCCTCTGCAACGTCGGTCTCGAATGTGGCGTTGTTAGGGGCTTGGAACACTTCATGTTCTACTTCCATGCTGTTGCTCAACGTACCGTCAAGTGTATTGTAACGTCGGCGCTCCTCATTGGCTCAGACAGGTTGGCTGTAAAGTTAAAGGCATGGTTGTAATTATTAAAAAGCATGGTTTTAATGTTAAAATCACGCCTTTAACCTTACATACGCGTGCTTGATTATTTAAAAGCATGCCTTTAAACATTAAACGATACCAGAGCTCACAGGAAATGGCAACCATTTCCAGATTGAGCCAGCTTTGTTGCTTATGGTCCAATGTGTATTGTGAATTGCATTTTAACAGAATATACGTCAATGTTAAATTACATTTGTGAGAATGTTTCTTAATTTACCTTCAAATAGCTGTATATCTCGGCGATTTAGTTTATCACGAGCATGTTTGTTCATGTTCCTAGTGCTACATAAAAAGATGTCATTATTATTACTAGTCGTAACTGGTATTACTTATCATGTCTTTTTAAATCATAAACAATAGGATTATAACTAAAAATAAATATATACGCTAACTTTCCTGTGATGATTATTACGAGTAGGTGCGTACAATATGGCGTGTTCACATCAAGGCCACCAAAGTCGCCGATGTGTCGCGATCGTCCTGCCAACACTTCTTCGCATTAGAGCCTATTTGAAGATTATATGCTCTGGTTTACTTCAGAGTGTCCTTCACTAGAGGTAGTGAGTCCATGACATGTTTTTCCCAATGCCTTGCGTGGAATCTTTTACTTCCCATGACACAGACACCAGGTTGAAGGGACCAACGGCTTTTAGTGTCTCTTTAGACACAGGCAATGTGGGGTGAACGAAATTGCCCAAGTTTCGACACGGCACCAGGTGGTTTTCCCTTGACCAACAGTCCAGCGCTCTACCAGCAATACTCTATACACACAGCCACCGCATCATAGGCAAAACAGTGAATGCAAGCGTGAAAATGTACCAACTCCTAAACCCCCAAAGGCTAAATCCGACATACTGAGTGAACAGTAATTCACACATTTCACATCGCACGGGAACAAGCAGGCATAGCACGCTGTTTATTGACGTACTCCTCCTCTCGGCAGATGAGACAACAGTCGTCTTCTATCGGAGACTCGATAACCAATGAAAGCCTTCTAAAGAAAGTTGGTGCCCCGAAGACCAAAGATCTCTTTGCAAAGAGTATGACGCGAATTGGATACTGGAATGTACGAACGTTAAACGAGAGTACCAAACTGACACAATTAAGTGGTTAACGAAACGGATAACTACTAGTTCGCTGGACTGACTCATGCAGAGTCAGCTTCTGGGACAGATGGCATTAGATAAGCGATTAATAATTGCAAGATTCGTGAAATACCATGCCAAGGTGACCACCGTCCAGTGCTGTGCACCACTCAACAATCATGATCTAGGCATAACCATAGTTATGCAAAATTTGTGTTTATAGGTCTTGTTCCTAGCCCACATGGCGTTGGGAAAGGCACGGAGAATGGCAAATACTTTGGGCAGTTATGTGCAATAAACACATTCACGATTGGATCTACTCTTCGAGCAAAAAAACCCCACTGCGTAATGTGGTTTTCAAACGATCACAAGACCTTCACACAGATCGACAATTTTGTTATTGGACCACCTTGGAAAACTCCACGTCTGCAGGACGTCAGAGTGTCAGAGCTGACATATGTTGTGATCATCAGTAAGCTATTGCAAAAGACAAGACCAAGAAGTCACCACAACCAAGAGATTCGAAACCAGCAAGCTCCATAACCCAGCGACGGAATCTAGATTACAAGCAACAGTTTCGCTGCACTAGGAACAAAGTGGTTTAACAAAATGAAAGATGCAATGATGGTGGCAGCAAAGACGTAATTGGGTACCAGAACATACTGAAGGAGTATTGGATGAACGGCTACACATGGGAACTGATTGCGGAAAGACGTGTTCCAACAGAAGATACACACTAGTGCATCCGAAAGAACAAAGTCTTCTGTTAGGCCTATTTCGAAAAGGACAAAAAGGTTAATCGCAGCACTCAAAAGGACAAAGGCGAATATCTCGACAGATAGGCACATCGGACTAAGGACACAACTGTCCACAATGACATGATACAGGTCTACTGCACTGCCACGAAATAAAACGAAAGATCCGATTCGATGAAGACAAAGGACTACCACCGACTGGAGATGATAAGCTATATGAGCAGAACACTTTAAAGATACCACGAAGCCTACACCCCAGCCCAGAGTGTGGAGTTCAAGAAGGAAGAAGTGAGTAAGGCCATTGTGGACCTCAACAATAACAAGTCACCATCAAGTACGGAATCACAGTGGAAATGATCAAAGCATACATAGTGGACGTGCGGACTATGCAACCATGAATATGAATTATTCCTGAGGACTGGAAATATGCTGCTGTTATCTGCATCACCAAAAATGGAAATCTCACCGAATGTGACAACTGGAGGGGCGTGATACTGTTGTCAATACCAGAAAATGTGTGCTGCCTGATGATTACGAACCAGACGCGAGATGCGAAAAATAGCGGACTGAACGAGGAGCAAGCAGGCTTTAGTCCGAAACGCTTATGTGCCAACCAAATCTTCACCCTCGAGCGCATTATACAGAAATGTCAAGAGTACCCCGCAATCAGTCACACAGACTTCACCAAACCATTCGAACATACCCACAAATCCTCCATGTGGAGTACCCCGATCCCGTACGGAATCCATCCAAAAAATGTATCAGCATTAGAGAAGATCTGTGAAAACGCGAGATGTTATACAAAAAATGATGATGGCTACAATGACTGGTTCCATGTGGCGACCGGTGTTGGACAAGGCTGCATTCTTTCTCCCCTCCTCTTCGCCATGGTTCTACGACTAGCAACAAATACATTGTGTGCGTATGACTTGTGTCTGTCAGACCGGGATTGCAGTTCATCATTGCATTGCAGTTCACCCCCAAAACAGCCCAGGCACCCAGCTTCTCGTGGAGGTGGTCAGCACATACTGCGAGGGATTGGGTGCTATCATCAGTGCCTAGAAGACAAAAACATGTTGACACGTGTTTGTATCAACCAGAACCAAGTGAAAACAGTAAAATCCACATACCCGGACCGGGCATGGATATGTTTGGTGTAAAAACCTGGCTCTCAACATTGGAGAATGTGTATCTCTCGTGCCTCGGATGATCACGTTAATGTCGGTCCCGTCTCATTTAACTGGGGACGTAAAAGAACTATTCAGGACATGCACCATGGCAGCGACCACCCTCAATGCTAGCATATCATATAATGTTCTAATAAAGGCTGAATAATTGAATGAGACTTGGAAACACCATACCATTGTAGTAACCACACAGAGTAGTCAGTTAATAGAATGTTGCCGAGTGCTGGAAACAACTAGGAGTAGGACCAAGGAATCATCGACCACGAGCTAAACTGCTAAGTAGGGAAAGCGTCAGCAACCTTCGACGAGTTTGGGGAATTTGGAACAGCACGAAATAATGTACCATGAGATCTAAACTCCGCTTTTACAACTCATATGCTTTACAGATGCGACACACGACACCACAAAACGAACAACAAAGACGCGTGACGCATTCGACACTAAATGCCTTTGCGGGATATTTGGCACGTATACGCTGGAGTGTGTTTATAACGAAGAGGTCAACGCTCCGCAAAATGGAACTTTTTGACAACCTGAATGCGTGTCTAAACGCGGGACCTGCTATGTGCAACCAAGTATGTTAAGCAATGCATACCCTATGTGTTTTATGATTATTCAATGTATCATTGCAAGAATAAACATGTATCCGTAAATAAAACAAGTTATTGTAACAATATATAGGATAGGGTGTGGCTGCCGTTACACGATAGAGGCGAACGAACGGACACATTGAATGATGGACCATCCAGCAGTTTTCATTTACCTTATTTTAATGTTATTTTCCGTTACGAAAGTGTGATTTGTATGTCACAAAAATGACACCTTTCAAAACAATGTTAGTATATTTTTAATATTCATTCTTAGGGTATGTCCAGTTAAAATACTAGAAGGTTATGCGCTCATATTAGGAGACATTTACCTATTCGTACAAAACGTACTAATTACCCCCTCCACTCCCCGAATTAGTACAGTGTGTACTGTAAAAAGTTGATAATTTATATTTGGCTACTGTAACAGCGCAGCGCGTAATTAAAAACAATAGTACTTCCGTAATAGTTCACCGTATGGCGCTGCATTACCTAACGTTAGTCATATTTCGTACGCGACCAACATCAATTTAAATTAGTATGCGGTTTTTGACCCCCTTCCCATTCGTACTCTATGTACCAATAGGTAAATGTCGACAATTGTGAACGGCCCCTAAAGAAGGTAGTGTAATTAAGAAGCACAATCAATTCATATAGCAATTGCGCCGCATCGTACAAGTGGCTACAAATGTGTAAAACTGTCGTGCACAAATTGTATAAGCATGTAATTGAATATGCACGCATACAACAATGTTCTTCTAACGACATTGCATCCGAACCAGTCTAACAACTTTACACACTACACCGTTAACATATAAATTCGTGAGGACCATTAAAATATTAGTACAGCATAATCAACTAGAATCAAGAATATCACGTCAGTGGTTTAGTCAGAATGCATCCTAAAAGTGGGAGATTCCGGTCATTTCGAATGACCGAGGGCTAACATGTTAACCAGCGCGACCGATAAGCGCATGCGCAGTCCTATGAAATCGGGGTGACCGAGACTACAAGTGACGTATTAAGGGATGCCGGCAAACACAAAACCTACGTATTCTCAAACAAACGTGTTAGCTTGCCAGAAAGTAGTAAACAAAAACAAAGTTTAGTAAACATAGGCCATGATAATACATATCCTTGTGGTACAATATATATATATATAATACATAATATTATGAATAACATTCATACCACCTAGTACATGCACATCTGCAGCACGATATACAGTATCGTACTTTCCCAAACTTTTGCCACATACGTCATTATGTAACACACAGCACAGCAGCTAAATTCAGACTTGATCAAACCTGAGCTCACAAACATTATCACCAACATATGCTTGGACCTCCTCATGAACAACTTCGTTCTTGGTTCGTTGTATCACTGGTGGATTTGACGGCATCACTACCATGTTGTGTCCTACAAAAACGTCACTCCTGGACGTTTTATGTTGAATGTCGCTGGTGGTGCCGCATTCATTTATGAAAAGCAAGAAGTTCCCTGCCTCTTCATCGTTTTCAGTAACAAGGCGTGCGTTGACAGTATGCGATTTACTATCCATATGCTGTTGGTCTAAGATACGGCTAGTTGTATCTGCACTGCTGCCTACCTTCGATTCTTCCAGGTAACGGTCTTCAACTCGTTGATCATGCATTGTCTTGCAAGCAGTACGTTCAGAGCCCGCCATATCTACCGCTTCAGTGGAACCAGAATTCCCTGCACAGTTGTCCATAACAGCTGTGTCTGGGTCGCCTTTCAACTGACCCACAATCTGGATACGTTTCATGCCAGCCGGTGGGTATTTGATCTTGTGCACTGCGGTGCAATGTTTCTTTAGGTTTGACTTCACGTTACACATATAAGTGCACACGGGACATTTGAACTCTTTTGCACCAGTGTGCACGACTTCGTGGCGGCGCAGTTTGTGTGGGTTGATGAATTTCTTGTCACATTTTGCACACGCAAATAACCGTTCTTGGTGGATGCGTTTGTGGGCAGCCAGCTGGGAGTTACCTGGAGTCAGAACACAGTGGCAGTTACATGCAAGCAAAGTGCAGTCACTGGGTTAGTTGCTGGCAAAACGCAAACAGAACTGTTACGAAAATACAGCGTTCAAACTACAGTGGCCTCCCGCTACGGGAACTCCTGATGTAAGGAACATCCGCTTAGCAGGAACAACTTTGAAATCCACGTCCTAGCCTGTACTGCATTATGTACCCATATATATATATATATATATATATATATATATATATATATATATATATATATATATATATATATATATATATATATATATGTTAACAGTTTATCTGGATACATCTGCGTCATGTATTCCATGAAGAATATAATTACATGTTTTCTAGCAAAACAATCTTTCCTAAATAAAATGTATTTTATGAAAACTCACTCTCAGGAAAGGATCTAATAACAATCCCACCTTTTCTAACTGGAAGTGGCTAAAGAGCCTTTCCCTGCTAAATCTAACTGGAATGTTACATTTTTGGTGATTTTAATCTTCAGTTGGATAAACGAACGGTAGGTATCATTACCTTTGATGATATCCTAACCTCCTTTTACTTAAAACAACATATGACTTTCTCTACACACATTCATGACCACTGGCTTGACCTCGTGATAACTCACTCAACTCCACAATACAGTCATTGTTGATGTTAACTTTTTTTTTCCAAAACACTACTACAATCAAAACATAACGTGTCTTACAGACCTATACATAAGATTGACATTGATACCTTCGAGGTTGATATTTTTAAATTTGACCTTATCAGAGATCCAAAGGGACACCTGTCCGACTTGTGTAAACAATACTATCATGTACTAAAGGCTTTACTTAATAAACACGCCCGGATAACCACCAAATCTGTGTAACAATGACCACCGGCTCCGTTGATGACTCCTGAAATTTTATTCAAAACAGTGTCACTGTTGCAACACACAATTGGCTAAAGCCAAATCGGTTTATTGTACACATATGGTCAAATAATGCTGAAAATCCACGTTAGTTATGGGATTGCATAAATGAAATTTTACATAGAGTGCCTGCTCTGACTCTACCTAGTCATGTCTTAATAAAACATCAGTCTGATCTGGTCTGCTTTCCCAGATCACACTTTAAATCCTGTACAAGTGGACTCTCCGCAAGTAAATTCTCTACTTGCTTCTTTTACACCTGCCACAGTTGATGAAGTAAGGAAAATAATCATGTCCTCCCAAAACAAGTCCTGTGATCTTGATCCATTACCGACAACATTGCTGAAAGTATGTCTTGACACAATACTTTACCCAGGTCTAGCTTGTTTCCTGATGATTTCAAGTAACACACTTCTTAAGAAGTCAACTTTGCCTAAAGAAAACCTAAACAGTTATATACCTATTTCTAATCTAAGTTTTATTTCCAAGGTACTGGAACAAGTTGTAGCAAGTCATCTATGGTCTCACATCGAGTCAAATTGCATGTCTAATGTATTACAATCAGCTTACAAACAGTTTTATTCTACAGAGACTGCTCTTTTAAAAGTACACAATGATGTCACTCTAAATATGGACAAAGGTAAAGTAACAGTGTTTACTTTGTTTGGTTTATCTGTTGCTTTTGATACTTTTGACCATAACATACTCATTAAACACTTGTCAACTTGGTATGGCATATCTCGCACAGGACTGAGCTGGTTTTCATCTTACTTACCTGACAGATACCAAAGCGTTAAGATAGCTAATTGCTTTTCAGCAGCCCTACCCACTTCATGTGGTGTTCCTCGGGGTTCTGTTCTTGGACCATTACTTTTTACTCCTTACACTACTCCACTCAGCTCAGTCATTCAAACTCACAACTTGGACTACTACCTACATGCAGATGATACACAGATTTACCTTTCCTTGGCCACCCCGGAATCAAATTGTTCCTTAAACCAACTCAGGGATTGTCTCCAGAATATATTCCACTGGATGACTGACAGCAAATTAAACAAAACAAAAGCAGCGTGGTAAACTTGATTGCTTTTTCATGACACCTATGCTGAGCCAGAATTTCACACTGGCCATCTCAGCATGGAATTTAGGAGTCACCTTTGATAATAATTTAAATTTTAGACAGCATATTTCACAAACTGTCTTTGCTGCTTTTATAGCATTTGTAACCTTTGACGTATTCGCCAGTATGTCTTTTGCTGTCGCCAAAACTATTGCAACTGCTCTTGTTAGCAGTAGACTTGACTATTGTAATTCCCTTTACCACAATATTCTCTCAAGGACATCTTGAAGCACTCACCACCCCTTCTGAAATCATTGCATTGGTTCCCTGTCCGATATCACATTATTTTTAAGACCTGTACAATTACCTATCAAGCACTTTCATCCAAGCAACCAGCATATTTACATTCACTGCTCACTCCAGCAAGACAGCCCAGATAGCTTCGATCATCTAACTCTAATCTACTTTTTGTTCCCATTGTTAAGACAAATGTCGGAAATAGAGATTTTTCAGTTGCTGCACCGACTCTGTGGAATTCACTCCCTGTTAGTGTTAAATCTGTAGGAAATATAACAACATTTTGCCGTAAACTAAAAATCCACCTGTTTAAACTTTTTTATCCTCCATAGCTCCCCAGTGTACCAATCCAACTTTTTACAACTGGAACTGCTTATCGATTATGAACTGCTTAATCCCTTTTGTTTTGGTGCGCTGCCGAGCTTCGGTCTCCCGAAGATTTTAGCGCAATAAAAGTATTTTAAATATTATATTACATACTGGTTAAACTGTAGTATGCTCATTTAACTGTACTGGAGAAGCCGTGTCCACCACACGTATTCTAGGGGGAGGGACAAAAAAGTTCTGCCTTCTAATTTTTACCAAAAATCTTTACACTTATCAAAGTGTTCACTTAAACGAGCAGTAATGATATAATTGTATACAATTAATTAACAAATATAATAATATATGTAACACAACTAGTAAATAATCAACAAACTATAAATAATGTTAAAGAAATTCGGATCCAGATGTCCATCCATCTAAAGTACATTAAAGGAACATGCAAGGGGAATAGTACAGCAAAAATGTGGAAAGTATGGTATCTACATACAAAAGAACCTTTTTTGGCAGGGGTCTTTGGCTGCACAGTAGAGGTTTAATTTCAAAGAAAGGCACTCTTCTGGCATTCTGAATCACTGGCATATATTTGCTAAACACTATAATCTTCTAAAGTATAGCAACCATATAATGCTTAGAGACACCTACTGGCAAATGATGCTTTACAAATGTTGCACACAAATGGTTTTTCGCCATAGTGACGTCTCATGTGTCCAGTGAACGTGTCCCGGTAGCGCAGAACCAGACCACACAGATGGCACGTGAACGTCTTACGGTTCTGCTGGTGCATGTTACGCATGTGTGCACGTAGAATATCTGATGAGTGTGTCTTGAAATCACAAATGGCACACGCATGGTCTTTCTTATGTTTGCTGTGTGCTGCAAAAAAACGTACATTTATTTATTTGTTGTTTATACACGCATGACAACTGGTTTTTATAAGAAGATATCACTCTACATTCCAAATACGAGTGACAACCAAGTTGGGATGTGAGAGTAGCTCAGCAGTGACACTTGCAGGAGCAACCTGCAGTCACTAGTGACACTTGTAGGAGCAACCTGCAATCACTAGTGACACTTGTAGGAGCAACCTGCAGTCACTAGTGACACTTGTAGGAGCAACCTGCAGTCACTAGTGACACTTGTAGGAGCAACCTGCAGTCACTAGTGACACTTGTAGGAGCAACCTGCAGTCACTAGTGACACTTGTAGGAGCAACCTGCAGTCACTAGTGACACTTGTAGGAGCAACCTGCAGTCACTAGTGACACTTGTAGGAGCAACCTGCAGTCACTAGTGACACTTGTAGGAGCAACCTGCAGTCACTAGATGTATTGCAACTGCTTCCTTAAAACACTTGCAAGGTGTCTCGTGAATCATGTCACTGTTGCCAGGGGCTGAAGGCTGGCATGAATATTGCACTCCAACCAGACACTCTGTGTATGTGTGCGTGCCTGTGTGTGTGTCCATGTGTTTGCATACAGAGCACAAAGAATCACAACATTTAGCACATATGTTCGTACAATGATCCAAAAATGAAAGTTTTAATTTTGGTTTTTATTATTAATACTTACCAGGAGACAAAATTTTGGGATATTCTTATTTGGCATATTCTAGTCACTATTTGTTAACAGTTATCTTCTAATCTGCCAGGGTACACCACTGGCCACCAAGATAGCTTTTCTATTATGCATCTGTTAGTTTTCTTTTCCAAGTTTCCAACGTGAGTTTGTGAATAGAAGGTAAGTGTTTTTAACTATTAAAAAATAGTGAACAGGAAATGCCAAATAAGGATATCCACAAATGTGATTCCTAGTAATAGGATTAAGACATAAAAACAGCATTATTAATAATTTTTTTGATGTAAATTATCCATTATACTTTGATACTCTAGTTCAGTAATGCACTAACAATTAATCGCAAAACAATCATAACTTTCCATGAGAGAAAACACGATGGTTTGAGTGTGAACCTCACTTAACTGCTGTCGAGTTTGTCACAAGAAATAAGAAAGGTGCATGACATCACTACAACAACCAAGATCATGCTTTTGAAGAGCCTAGTGGTGGCCATTTTAATATACATATGTAAAAGCTGGACCTTGAATTCAGCAAACTCTTGAGATAAAAAGTCTTTGGAGAATCAAAAAAAAATCGTACAAAGAACGCTAGAGCAAAGAATTAGTAATGCATCATGGTAGGACCACAAGAACCAGCCCTGAAGAAAGATACAATAGCATGGACACACCACTCGTCACAACAGCATCACCAAAGAAATTCTATATGGCACTGTGAAGAGGGAAAAGAAGAATACCAAGAAAGATACGGCTTGAAAACGTCGAAGAATGGACAGATATGGTGCTCGAAGATCTCTTCGAGGCAACCCAGGACAGAGAGCTGTGCACAAAGGTGGTTGATGAGTCACCTAGACGTGCACCCCAACGATCGTGTCGGTCAAGGGATGAGTGGGTGAGAGAATGGGTGAAGTGAGTGAGTGAGTGAGTGAGTGAGTGAGTGAGTGAGTGAGTGAGTGAGTGAGCGAACATACCATTTACCTGCTGCCGCAGCTCCACAAAATTGCTACTGACATCAGGGCTGGGGTCAATTCCATTTAATCAACTCAAATTCCTTCCAATTCAGTAAATTTTTTTCAACTCAAATTAAAATTCCAACTCAAATCTTTCAATTCCAATTCAATTCTGAATGAATTCTGTGGGATTTTTTCCAAAGCACACTCATGGGAAAATAGTAATATGTAAATGTAAAAGCCGTTTTTTTATGTAATAATAATATAGGAACTTTTTTAAAAGTAATAGTAATAGATCCTAAAGTAATAGATAACAGTCTATTACTTTTCTATTACATCTATTGCTGCAAACTTACAAAATATAAGGTGTGTTTTTATTCAAACAACAAAAAAAAACCAGTAGGCTGATCATTTTATGGTTTCAGAAATACCTGCTCAATGAAACAATGCAGGAGTAGCAAGCCAATTACTTAATTGTTGGGATGCCCCATTGGGGTGGCTTTGGCCTCACATATTCCTAGCACACACAAAGGGCATGGTTTCAGACAACAAATGTTATCTTAGAGCAGGAGCTGCAACCTCTATTGAATTAAAAGTAAGCTCATCATACCCCACCATAGTTTGATTTGAGCAGAACTTCTGAGTTCTTTTTGTCAAATTGCCAAATGGTAACATTGCCATTCAGACCCTTTGTTCATTTTTTAATTAACCCCAGCCGTGGTTACTGTCTGACAGAATAGATATAAACTAGAGAATCTTTGTTAGCTTACATTGGCATACATTATGCCAGGCTTGCACCTACTGTGATGTGAGGGCCAATTCTGAAATGGAGGAGCCACCACTTTATCCTGGCTTGTCAATAACAATAGTAGGATGTTTTTTAAGTAACTCAACTAATGTACCAATTTTTTATCACAGTGGCAAATGTTCTATTTTTACATCAACAAAACACTCGGCAAAGTGGTAGCATGCTTACTGTTGATGTGATTCTTGAGTGACCAGACATCGATGAATCCTCGGCCACACAAGTCACACAAATAAGGCTTCTCCTTTGTATGATGGCGCATTTCATGTCGACTGATATCAATGCTTTGTATTGCTGAGAAGTCACAATACTGACAGTGGTGGTCCTTTGTACCACTGTGTCTCTTTCTGTGCACCGCTGAAGTTAGACACAACTGTTCAAGACATTGCTGCTCATTGTGCTCAGTGGTTATCAACACAAATTACCTGTGAAGTAATTAATAAAAAAAATTTCTTACAATGAACTTCGTTTTGTGCTACAGCTGGTGCATTAAGCAATAACTATCTACCTTTAGACGTCTAATAAAGACTCACCCCTTCGTCAGATTTATAATGTTTAAGTTCGTTATACATTGCTTTTCCAGTTTTGTATTAATTAATAGCATAATTGTGTATATTAGTTTCTACTGATTTAATTTTACTATTGTACACCATATATATATATATATATATATATATATATATATATATATGAAATTATTGTAACTGCTATTCCAAAGAAAAATGTGAACTTACAGAGGCCAGATATCTGGGAGAATGATTTACCGCACTTCTCACATTGGTATGGCTTCTCTCCAGTGTGGATTCTCATGTGAGTGTTCAGAGATGTCTTCGTGGACATCAACTTGCCACATATATGACAAGGAAAGTGCCCTGTACAAACAACACCTCATCATTATGTGTCTCCTCTGCACCACTGTTATCTGCTGTTGGTTATCTGTTGGTACTTTATTGTAGTGACAAAGTCACTTTAAACAATTATGATGAGATAACCAGTACAGTGGACATTATTGTAGTCACGTGATACAATTATGAAGAGATCACAAGTACAGTGGACATTATTGTATTCACATGATACAATTATGAAGAGATAACCAGTACAGTGGACATTATTGTATTCACATGATACAATTATGAAGAGATAACCAGTACAGTGGACATTATTGTATTCACATGATACAATTATGAAGAGATCACAAGTACAGTGAACATTATTGTAGTCATGTGATACAATTATGAAGAGATAACCAGTACAGTGGACGTTATTGTAGTCACGTGATACAATTATGAAGAGATCACAAGTTCAGTGGACATTATTGTAGTCACATGATACAATTATGAAGAGATAACCAGTACAGTGGACATTATTGTAGTCACATGATATAATTATGAAGAGATAACCAGTACAGTGGACATTATTGTAGTCATGTGATACAATTATGAAGAGATAACCAGTAGTCCAGTACAGTGGACATTATTGTATTCACATGATACAATTATGAAGAGATAACAAGTACAGTGGACATTATTGTATTCACGTGGAATTAAGGTAAAAAGTATAGTGGACTCTGCTTAACAGAAACACGCATAACAGAATCAACCATTTAGCAGAATCAAATATATTGGCTGGGATGGAATCATTCCTTATTTCCACTATATTAAAATGTACTGCTTAATTAGTTAACGTAATAAAATTTGCACACCAACATCATTAAATGTATCAGTACTGCAGTACTAGTTTGATTAGACTTCATTATGACACTTACATTTCTTTACCGCATCAGTGATGTCAGCTGAAAGAGTGCACACACATTTCTAATACTTTAAAACAAGATCACACCATTTTACCCATTTAAAATAACTGTAAATTTATCATTATCATCATCACTGAAATGATCACATTTAAATATTAGATTATCAATTACAAATAACAATGTTTCATAATATAGGCAGGCTCTGAATATGTAGTACCTATATTACTGATATGTCAATTTGTACATTTAAAGAAACACATTACATCATAATACATGCATTATAATTATATTTTGGTTTTATTATATTAAACAATAATATATACATATATATTATTCTTTAATATAATAAAATAAAAATATGTTTGATATATATATATATATATATATATATATAATTTCTATTATTCCTATTATCAGCTTCTGTATGAATATCTCATATTCATATGGAAGTAGATAATAGGAAGAATGAAATTACAAAAAAAAATGTTATGTAATTATTTCAATGTGATAAATAATTCAATTCTGCAATTTGAACAAATATTTAATTTACAGATGAAACACTTGCATTTTTTAGGTCTTCCTCTTTTTTTTCGCTTTGGTATATCCAAAACAGCAGTCATCTCTTTGTCTGACCCAAATTTGACATCAGTAATGAGTCCAGCCTTCTTGCAGACTTGTTTGTGGGTGCTGTAACTACCTCTTGTTGGCTTTGATCTCACTGACAAACCTGTTCACAGAAATATTACACAAATCATGCAAACTCTTATGGCTTACCCATAAGTCTTATGGATTTACTTAAATTTGACTATCTTGCAGGCATACAAGACATTCCTTACTTTTTGGGGTTTTGGATTCCATTTTTTTGTATTACGGCAAAGATATGACAGGCATTTGTAAAATGCCATGTGAATAACAGATGATCAGATCAAACCATATTTGGAGAACAACTCTTCTGAATATTAATTTTATCTGTGTGCAGTCAGCTGTGCCCAAATCTTGTGACATTTACTTAATATGTCCCAGTTTGCACAGCAAGTTCCTTTGAGCGTGCGTAACAAACCAGTGAATGTTGATAATCATAACTGTTTGCTTGCGATTTCTGTTACCAGTCTTACAGGTGACCCCACTCAGGGTTGGTACCAGTCTTACAGGTGTGCACCACTCAGGGTTGGTACCAGTTTTACAGGTGTGCACCACTCAGGGTTGGTACCAGTCTTACAGGTGACCCCACTCAGGGTTGGTACCAGTCTTACAGGTGTGCACCACTCAGGGTTGGTACCAGTTTTACAGGTGTGCACCACTCAGGGTTTGTACCAGTGTTACAGATGTGTACCACTCAGGGTTGGTACCAGTGTTACAGATGTGTACCACTCAGGGTTGGTACCAGTCTTACAGGTGTGTACCACTCAGGGTTGGTACCAGTCTTACAGGTGTGCACCACTCAGGGTTGGTACCAGTCTTACAGGTGTGCACCACTCAGGGTTGGTACCAGTCTTACAGATGTGTATTACTCAGGGTTTGCACCAGTCTTACAGGTTTGCACCACTCAGGGTTGGTACCAGTCTTACAGGTGCGCACCACTTAGGGTTGGTACCAGTCTTACAGGTTTGCACCACTCAGGGTTTGTAGCAGTCTTACAGGTGTGCACCACTCAGGGTTGGTACCAGTCTTACATCACTGCTCCCCACCGTAATGTGACACAACCTGTTTATTAACCCACCAAATGTAATCAGATTATGCATAGATGGCAACTTACAGTATTTCGATATAATTATATTTTGATAAAGTATATCGATACCTGATTAATGTAATCACACATCCTTTTCTTTATTGGACAAAACCATTCATGAATGCAAAAAACTATATTAGCGATTTTTCAATATGACATAATGTGTACCTGGTGTATATGTGTGGCTAAGAAAACTGGCTCCAACCAGAATAAGTACTTCACATCGAGACTCAAGTTGAATAGATACTACTACTTTCAGAGTCCAATACATATGGATATAAATCATACCATAGCACTTACCATGTTGTTGTGCTGACCTATGATGGAACAGATAGCTTCATCGCCACTATATATGTTGTAAATAATACTAGAGAGTGCAAAACTCCAGACTCCAGCAGAGCAGTATTCGAATAGACAGCGCGAATGTGAACCTTCAGCCATTAAACAATGATGAAAAGACAATTAAACAAAACAGAACTAACCTTTGCAAGGTCTAGCCCTCTTCCTTGGTTGGACTGTCTCCCTTGAATCCTCCTCCTCTAGTTTGATGTCCCGCACTGTTCCATTCTGTTCATCAGTATATGTAGCCAAGTCAGGTTTGCACTTTCGAAGTCTGCATTGTCTTTTCACTGTTGCCCCACCTGGTGGCCTGGCAATGACCACAGCGTCCTCGGACATAGCGGCATCATTGTCACTACTTTCAACAAGGGGAACATCACTGAAATCTTGGATAGCAATGACGAGTTCTTCATCTCCACTAGAATCATTCATGGATTTGCACACAGTAAACTTCCCTTCAGGACTGTCAACATTTGCCACGCTACTGTGTATCACAGGTCCCACTGTCACTGCAGATAACGTTTGTGAGTGGGGCTCATCTGTGCTGTGCCGCAAAACAATGGATGGTATGTTCAAACAGTGTTTAAAAAAAATCTATCGTAAAAGACGGTTTCAAAAGTTGACCTTAAGCTGTATAAGCAATTACTTAGATTTATGGTAAAGCATTTGGTAATCGTTTGACTTCAAGTGACACAATTTACTAAAAATCCAGGTACCAGATATTTATCCTAAAGTGTCAACCAGGGAAACTACGCTGTGCTACAACATATGGATGATATGTTCAAGCAGTGTCTATAAATAATCTATCATTAAAGACGGTTTCAAACGTTGATTTTAAGCTACTTGTAATTACTAAGATTTATGGTAAAGTGCTTGGCAATTGGTTGATTTTGTACCTGATTCCAGACGACTGATCTTTACTGTGTTGACTCTGTTTCAAAGACTTCCTCCATGTGAACAGTGTTTCTTCCATCTCCATAGCTGCCTTCACCTGCAGGTCTTCTGGCAGCTGGTACGCCATCTCCAGCAGTGCTGACATCTAGTGTGCAACAGAACACCAATTGATTGATACACTGTCATAATGAGGTGAAATACAGTCGTGTCGTGTTTATTCACACTTTTGTTCCAAAGGATTGTGACTGGATTAATGAAGTGTGCAGATTGTTGAAACACAGAATAATGAAGCAACATCGAAAACAGATGAGACATGAGAGCTGTTTCACTGCCTCTGCTAACTCTGTAGTAAGCTTGCCTCTATCCGCACCTGGCGTCCTGGCACCTACATCATCTGGTGTCTTACTATTCTTCCTATTAAGTATTGTATTCAGACAATATCTTCACTCAGATCCTTCATCCTCCTTCTATCCAGTCTCTTCTCCAGACCCAGTTGTTCTAACAAGCTCGTAACCTATGTTGTTTCTACTCTGCAAACACCACCATCTTAAGATGGTGGATCAATGTTAACCTGAAGCTTATCCACAAGTACAACAATACTCTTCCTTTCATCAGGCTTGTATGGTTTAAGTGGTAAATGTAAATGGTATAAATTCCAATTCTGGAACTGAAATTGGCATTACAAGTATACTGTATGGGCCATGTGGTTCAGCAAACTAAATATAATATTGAGACTATAAAAATATGTACGTATAATTTATATATATATATATATATATATATATATATATATATATATATATATATATATATATATATATATATATATATATATAGATCTATAACAGTGTAGGCAATTTATTTCATAGATGGTTTATATGGATATTCACATTGGCACAATATCTGAACAGGAGGTTGCCGAGTGACTATCTATTAAATAACTAAACCAAGATTGCCATCAAAAGCAATAAGCCCAGATGGCAAGTGGACAAGGAAGCCCAATTGGCTTATCAGGAGTCCACTGATTATTCATCTATGTGTAACGAAATAGAGGTGGAGTTGAAAGAGCTGAGACTGCTCGTTGTGGCAATGGTGGGAAGGGAACAGGGGAGTTGTGCCAGTAGTTCCGGTGAGGGAACAGTAGACGATAAAGTGGGGAAAGACACAAGAGATGCTAGGGAGAGCTCACCTCAGCCTGGGAGGAAGCTGAGAGGAGGGAAGGTGACAGGTCATAGGGAGACAGGACGTAAGGAGACGGGAAGGAAAGGAACGGGAGGGAAGACAACCGGGGTGAAGGAGAGGGGAGTAGGGGAGACAGGAGGGAAGGAGACGGGAGTGGGGGAGACGGGAGGGAAGACAACCGGGGTGAAGGAGAGGGGAGTAGCGGAGACAGGAGGGAAGGAGAAGGGAGTGGGGAGACGGGAGGGAAAACAACCGGAGTGAAGGAGAGGGGAGTAGGGGAGACAGGAGGGAAGGAGAAGGGAGTGGGGGAGACGGAAGGGAAGGGGTCAGGACAGAATGTGATGGAGGATCGAAAGGAAGAGTTATTCTGCAGCAGTGATAGAGGGGGTGAGGAAGAGAGCGAGGGTGTTTGTGGGGGATTCGATAGTTAGGAAGACCGACAGAGTCTTAAACAAGGGAGATGATGTGGTGGTCTGCTTGCCTGGAGCCAAAATAGAGCGATAACTGAGAGGGTAAAAAACATCGTAGGCTCGGGTAAGGGTGGATCTGTTTTAGTACATGTAGGGACAAATAACGTAGAGAGGAGGGTACAACTGCCATAGTTAGGAAATATAGGCAGTTGGTCAGAACACTAAAACAGACGCGGGTTGAGCAGGTAATACTGTCAGGTATTTTACCTGTGATGGGCAGGAGGGTCATAAATATCGAAATTGTCGGGGGATGGCAATTAACATGTTAGTCCAGAGGCTGTGTAGGGAAGAGGAAGTTGGATTTGTGGATTTATGGGAAAGTTTTGTTGGGAGGGGTGATATGTACATGAAGGATGGGTTTCATTTAAGTGGAAAGGGGGCGGCAGTATTCGCGGACAAACTTTCAGCAGCAGTAGATAGCGACTTGGGTACAATGACAAATATTTTTGGAAGTAAACATTCTTTAAACTAGAAGTGCAGGGGGTTACCTAGAGGTGTCTCAAGCAGAACAAGAGACCACTAGCACAGATAAACCAATATCAAATCATCCGAAAAACATCTCTGAAAAAGGTTATAGATGCGTATGTTTAAATGCAAGGAGCATAGTAAATAAGAAAAGCGAATTAAACATTATGGTAGAAGATATTGACCCTCACATAATTGGTATAACTGAATCATGGGCCAACATAGATATAACAGATGCTGAATTAGGACTGACAGGATACGTAATGTTTAGGAAAGATCGAATAGGAAGAAGGGGCGGGGAGTTATTTTATATGTTAAAGAATCTATTCAGGCTTATGAAATGAAACTAGAAAGGGAAGCAGATTGCGATGAAGCTGTTTGGTGCAAAATTGTTTCAGGAAATTCAAAATTAACTGTTGGATTAGTTTACGAAGTCCAAACATAAACGAAGAGGACAACACAAAAATAAAAACGCTATAAAGGAAGTTAGTAAAGGGGAATGTATCATAATGGGAGATTTTAACCATGGACACATACAATGGAATTCTCTAGAGAGCACAGGGATTGAGGATCAACAATTTCTATGTTTAATCCAGGATAGCTTTCTTACTCAGCACGTACTAGAACCAACCAGGGAGAAAATGTATTAGATATAGTTTTGTCATCACAAAAAGAATTAGTGGACAATGTAAAAATATTTGAACCATTGGGTAATAGTGACCATAATCAAATACATTTTGACATCAATGTAAAATCAGAAAGTAAAAATAAGAAAACGTACAAGAGAAACTTCCACAAAGGTAACTACAAAGATATGAGAAAATACTTAGCACAGCTAGATTGGAATAACATGCTGATGAATAAGACTGCAATTGAATGTTGGAATATTCTAAAATATGAAATTGAGAGTATCATTGATAAATTTGTTCCCTTCCGAAAACAAGGAAAACGGTGTAGAAAGAAACACGTGTCAAAAGAAGCAATTAGAAAAATAATGCTAAAACAAACTATGTGGAGGGTTTATAGGCGTACCAGAAAGGAAGAAGACTATGCAAAATACAAAGAGGCACTTAATGCAGCTACAACTGAAATCAGACAATCTAAAAGAAGCTATGAGCAAAAACTGGCATGTAACATAAAAACTGACAGCAAGAGTTTTTATGCATATGTCAGGAGTAAACAAAACGTACAAGACAAGGTTGGACCTCTAGAAGACAGTGCTGGAAATATAATATCACAGGGGTTTTTAATGGCGGAAGACCTAAATGGTTACTTCAGTTCAGTGTTTACAAAAGAAGATATTAGTTCATTACCAGTTGCTGATGCTAAATTTCAGGGGACTAAATCTGACTATTTAGGACCGTTAGTTGTAACTCCAGAATTGGTAGCTAGGAAAATAAAGGCAATGAAGGATAACAAATCACCGGGAGTGGATGGGATTCCTCCAAAATTACTAATGGAAACAGTAGATCAAATCAGTATACCACTTGCAAGAGTATTCAACTTGTCATTAAAAGAGGGAGTTGTTCCGTTTGAATGGAAAGAAGCAAACATCATACCATTATTTAAAAAGGGTTCGAGAAATAAGTCAGAGAATTACAGACCAGTGAGTTTAACGTCAGTGATTTGTAAATTATTAGAAAGGTTAATTAAAGACCATATGGTGGACTTCCTCGTTAAGCATAAATTATTAAATTCATCTCAACATGGATTCCTTAAAGCGAGGTCATGCTTAACAAATGTGTTATGTTTTTTGGAAGAAATCACTAAGTGGATAGACGAGGGATCGCCAGTAGATATTATCTACTTAGATTTTCAGAAAGCTTTTGACAAAGTGCCACATCAAAGATTGCTACTTAAATTAAAAGCCCATGGTATCGGGGATAGCATAACTGACTGGATAGAACAATGGCTGACTAACAGAAGACAACGAGTTGTAGTAGATGGCGAAGTTTCAAATTGGAAATCGGTTTTGAGTGGGGTACCTCAAGGATCAGTATTAGGACCTATATTATTCTTAATTTATATCAATGACTTGGACGACAGTATAACAAGTAACGTACTGAAATTTGCGGACGACACAAAACTGTTTAGAAAGGTTAATACTGATGGTGATAAACAACATTTACAAAACGATCTAGACAGATTAGTGAAATGGTCTGAGAAATGGCAGATGCTGTTCAATTTTGGGAAATGTAAATGCCTACATACAGGACATGGGAACTTGAATGTAAACTATAAAATGGGAGCTACTGTTCTTGGTACTACTGTAAAAGAAAAGGACTTAGGAGTTACAATAAGCGCTGATATGAAAGTTTCAGAGCAGTGTGGTATTGCAGCTTCAAAGGGTAATCAAATTCTTGGATTGATTAGAAGAAACATAACATACAAGGGAAAAAAGTTAATTATACCTCTTTATAAAGCAATAGTTAGACCTCATTTAGAATACTGTATACAAGCATGGAGACCATATCGTAAGAAGGATATAGATACGCTTGAACGCATACAAAGGAGAGCAACTAAAATGATTCCAGAACTTAGAGACCTTAGTTATGAAGAACGCCTGAAAGAATGTGGTTTAACAACTCTAGAGACAAGGAGGTTAAGAGGAGATCAGATTGAAGTTTTTAAGATATTGAATGGGTATGAAAATATTGATAGAAATATGTTTTTCTCACTCAAGAAGGATAGCAGAACTAGAGGACATGAGGTAAAATTAGTAAAGGATCAATGTAGATTGGACATCAGGAAGCACTCGTTCTCACAGAGGACAGTAAATGAATGGAACAAACTGTCTACAGATTGTGTAACTGCTAGCAGCGTGAATATGTTTAAAAACAAGGTTGACACATATATCAGGAGGGCGGGGTATAAGTAGGTGAACATTGTTGGACTCTCGATAAGCCAATGGCTTCCTTGTCCACTTGCCATCTGGGCCTTTGGCTTGGATGGCAAATCTTGTTAAATCTTGTTAAATCTAAACCCACCCTTCTGAGATATTTGCAAATTTTGTGTTTAAACATATTCCTGCTGCTAGCATTTACACAACCAGTTGATAATATATCCCAATCATACATTCTCCTCTGTGAGAATTAATACTTTCTGATGCAGTAATAGGATAGACTTTCTGATGCAGTGAACACTGACTGAATTTGAATGAATGACGAAACATCCAAAACGGCAACAAACCAAAACAGCAACAACATTGGTCAATACAGCAACACCCATTTGTCAAAACGGTGACAAGTAATTGGTCAAAATGGCAACAATTACTGTCACTGTTCTGACCAATTTGGCAAGATTTAACAAGATTTAACAAGATTGCCATCTCGAACAACAAGTTCCAGATGGCAAGTGGACAAGGAAGCCATTGGCTTATCGAGAGTCCAACAATTTTCTCATCTATGTGTAACCCGCCTTTATCAGATATCTGTCAATTCTATTTTTAAACATATTCACACTACTAGCATTAACACAATCATTTGGCAGTTTGTTCCATTCAATTATCACCCTCTGTGAGAAAGAGTACTTTCTCATGTCCAACCTACACTGCTCCTTAACTAATGCTGCTTTGTGTCCTCTGGTTCTACTGCCTTCTTTAAGTTTGAAGAACATATTCCTATCAACATCCTCATAACCGTTCACTATTTTAAACACTTCTATTTGGTCTCCTCTTAGTCTCCTGGTTTCTAGTGTTGTCAAACCACATTGTAATAAGCGACTTTCGTAACTAAGGTCTCTTAATTCTGGAATCATCTTAGTTGCTCTTTGTTGTATTCTTTCTAGCTTATCTATGTCTTTTTTACGATATGGCCTCCATGCTTGAATACAATATTCCAAATGTGGTCTAACTATTGCTTTGTACAGGGGTACAATTAGATGTTTCTCCTTATACGTGATAGTTCTCCTAATTAGCCCTAGAATTTGATTTCCTTTCGAAGCAGCAATCCCACATTGCTCTGAAACTTTCATGTCAGCATTAAATGTTACTCCTAAATCCTTTTCTTGTGTGGTTCTACCTAGTACAGCATCCCCCATTTTATATTTCTCGTCCATATTTCCATGTCCTATGTGTATACATTTACACTTCCCAAAATTGAATAACATTTGCCATTTTTCTGACCATTTAACTAATTTTTCTAGATCATCCTGTAAACTTTGTTTATCTGTATCATTAGTAACCTTTCTGAATACTTTTGTATCATCTGCAAATTTTAGTACTTTGCTAGATATGTCATCCTCCAAATCATTTGTATATATTAAAAACAGTATATGGCCTAACACTGATCCCTGTGGTACCCCACTCAAAACAGATTTCCAGTTTGAAATCTTACCATCTACTATTACTCTCTGTCTTGTGTGTGTAAGCCACTTTTCTATCCAGTTGATTACATCATTTCCTATACCATGGGCTTTTAGTTTAAGTAACAATCTTTGATGTGGCACTTTATCGAAAGCTTTCTGAAAATCTAAGTAGACAACATCCACTGGTGACCCGTGATCTAAATACTTTGTAATTTCTTCTAAAAAACATAAGAGATTGGTTAGACATGACCTTGCTTTTAGGAATCCATGTTGAGATGTATTTATTAATTTATGTTTTATGAGGAATTCCACCATGTGGTCTCTAATTAATGTTTCGAGTAATTTACATAAAACTGATGTTAAACTCACTGGTCTGTAATTTTCTGGCTTCTTTCTGGCGTAATGTTTGCTTCTTTCCATTCTGAAAGAACTATTCCTTCTTCTAGTGACAAGTTAAATAAGTTTGCAAGTGGTGTACTAATTTGATCAACAATTTCCTTTAGCAGTTTTGGTGGTATCCCATCAACTCCAGGTGATTTATTATCTTTCATCTTCTTAATTTTCTTTGCTATCATTTCAGGAGTTACAAATAACTGCCCTAAATGTTCTGATTTGTTGCCCTCAAATTTAGTCAATGGAACTGGAAGTGAGCTGATATCTTCTGTGGTAAAAACTGAGCTGAAATACTCATTCAGGACCTCTGCCATTTGGAACCCATCTGAAATTATGTTTTCACTGTTGTTTTCCAGTGGTCCGACCTTATCTCGAACTTTCTGTTTACTCCTTACATAAGCATAGAAACTCTTGCTGTAATTTTTTATATTACCTGCCAATTTTTTTTCAAAGGTTCTTTTAGATTTTCTAATTTCAGTTGTAGCTAGGTTAAGTGCCTCTTTGTAGTTTGTGTAGTCTTCTACATTTCCAGTGTGTTTATAGACCTTCCACAGCATCTGTTTGTAAGCAATTTTTCCAATAGCTTCTTTTGACAGGTGTTTTTTCCTGGATCTTTTCCCTTGTTTTCTTAATGGAATAAATGTCTCAATAATGCCCTCAATCTCATATTTTAAACAAGTCCAGCATTCTGTTGCTGTCTTGTTCTTCAGCAAGTTATTCCAATCTATATTTGCTAGATATGTTCTCATCACTTTATATTTGCCTTTGTTGAAGTTCCTCCTCCATTGTTTTTTATATGTATTCCCTGTTTTTACTTTTATATTAAAATGGATTGGGTTATGGTCACTTGAACCCAAAGGTTCGTGTACTTTAACATTGTCAACTAATTCATTTTGAGAAGACAAAATTAAATCTAACACATTCCCACCTCTGGTTGGTTCCAAGACATGTTGAGTAAGGAAGCAATCCTGTGTTAGAAGTAGAAACTGATGGTCATCACCTCCAGCACTCTCTAATGATTCCCATTGTATATGGCCATGGTTAAAATCACCCATTATAACACATTCTCCCTTGCTCACCTCCCTTATCGCCTTTTGTAATTTTACATCTTCCTCTTGTCCTACGTTAGGACTACGATAAACTACTCCTATTGTTAATGTTGAGTTCCTGGTAACTATGTTACACCAAATTGCTTCCACACTATCTGCTTCACTTTTCAATGTAATTTCATATGCTTGGATAGATTTTTTAATATACAAAATTACTCCACCTCCCCTTCTTTCTCGTCTATCCTTCCTAAACATTACATAGCCTGTCAGTGCTAACTCAGCATCTACTATATCTTCATTTGCCCATGATTATGTGATGCCTATTACATGAGGATCAATATCTGCTACCATAATGTCTAACTCACTTTTTTATTTACTATGCTCCTGGCATTTAAGCATACACATTTAAGTTCATTGTCTGCAATTATTGGTGAACATTTCTTTGGATGTGTATTTGTAGTAGTACTCCTTTGAGTTTTCTCTGTCAGTTCCCCCTGCGCATCTAGTTTAAATAATCTATGGTACCTGTGCCCTCGTCGACAACTCTGACAAACTCACACGCAAGAACTGCAGCGCCCTTCCCTGTCAGATGAAGTCCATCTCTCATGAAAAAGTCACCTCTTCCCACAAAGTTTAACCACATGTCTACGAAGCCTACTCCCTCCTCCATACATACCTTCTGTACCTGTGTGTTGATCGCCATCCTTCTACAGTTCCTATATTCCTCACCCCTGCCTCCCATTATTGGATATACTGATGCAAAATGGTCACACACCAAAACGGCGACAAAATAAGTAAAACAGTTAATAAACAACATGTATTTGCATGACATACGTATATGTTTCTGTGCGTAATCATAATTTAATTTTTTTTTCCGATCAGCCTCGTGGGCCGAAACCCCCGAAACTACTATTCTTAGAATTCCGCTACTAGCGTGGGCCGAATCGACCGTAGGCGTAGCTTTCAATAGCAACGCGGTTTTCAGCGAAGTGGGCCGAACCATCTGTCTGCAAGGGCCGAAACGACTGGGCCGAACCGTTCGGAATCCGATTATAGCCAGGCGATTATATAAACAGAGTCCGAGCCCAGGACAGCAGTTTTCCGAGTTGTCGAAAAATGTGTGTAGCATTTTCTGTTTACTTCATGTAGTTTTACCTTCTGCTTGAAATTGCTCCACAGCTCTTGGACTCTGTGATAGTTAGCATTCGCCATTATAGTACAGATACGAAAATATTATGGTCCAAATATTATTAAGCTATACGCCGTGCCCATAAACGGTACAATCAATTTTACAAAAACAGCCAAATCCGCACTCCATACCAAAGCCGCGCGTGAGTTTGCGAGAATCCGGTTAACGCTGATTTATCGCTCACTAGCCTCGGTCACCAAGCATCCGTAAATTACGGGACGTTCTCAATATTTTACTTGCGTGTTGATTGTGGACGCAGTGATCCCCGTCACTACACTCTCTCGCTCGCTCTCTCCCTATCCGTCCTTCCCTCCATATTATTGAAAACTTGCCATAACCTAATACAACCTGAATAATCTGGTTTTAAGCGAGTGCATGAATGTAACATGTGGAGTTCCGCAAGGATCTATACTGGGTCCTGCTTTGTTTATCCTATATATTAACGATATGTGCAATGTGTCTTCATTAATGAAATCAATTGTATTTGCTGATGATACAAATTTCTTCTATTCAGGAGACGATTTGACAGAAACATGTAATACAGTATCAGAAGAACTGGACAAATTATGCAGTTGGTTTCAAGTTAATAAGCTTTCTTTAACAAGATTGCCATCCCATACAATAAGTTCCAGATGGCAAGTATTCTATCATCGATTATCCATGCTCCGCGCCGCTGCGCTACCGTACTTTCTCATTGTCACGGAAATCATGTAAGAATCAGAATCTGGGCGCATACATAAGTAGCACATTAAGATCTCATCCGGGCATTTGGCTAATTCATAAAATAAGAGTGAACTTTTAAACTGATAAAAGTTCAATCTTATGTTATGAATTAGCCAAATGTCCGGATGAGATCTTAATTAGCTACTTATGTATGTGCATAGTAGGAACTGATAAAAGTTAACTCTTATTTTATTAATAATTTTAGCTACTTATGTATGCACTCGATCAAAATCTTGGTGCATAACACAGAGTTACGTCATTAATCATCCCCCTATAAACAGGAGCGATAAGCCAGCTAGCTGCCAGGAAGCAGTAGTGAACCACTGGCCAGCATCTCATTGTACGGCAGAAACAGTTGCATCCACTAGCATGACACATAGGGTAGTACTGTATACAGTGTGAACATAGCATGTTACAAATGTTTGTCTAACATATGTAAGTAAGTATAGCAAATAAATGTATTTCCTCATCATCATCATCATGTACAATACAAGGCAAACAAAAGCAATGAAGCTGAGGTGGCTACCAGTATAAACTTACGGGGCTGGTAGCCAAGGACAATGACACCAGGAACCAATTAACTTGAAGATTTGTCATTGCCATTTGTTGTTGATGGGGCAAGGCCACCAAGTTAGTCATTTGAGTGAGGGTGGTCCCAGCAGTTGTGTTATAAGTGTAGGCAGCTGGGTTGTTCATACTGTAGTGAACAACATCGTGCATTATTGTTTAACTCTCCACGACATTTGGAGGCTTGCTGGAGACAGTTGTGTTATAAGTGTAGGCAGCTGGGTTGTTCATATTGCTGGAGACAGTTGTGTCATAAGTGTAGGCAGCTGGGTTGTTCATATTGCTGGAGACAGTTGTGTCATAAGTGTAGGCAGCTGGGTTGTTCATATTGCTGGAGACAGTTGTGTTATAAGTGTAGGCAGCTGGGTTGTTCATATTGCTGGAGACAGTTGTGTCATAAGTGTAGGCAGCTGGGTTGTTCATATTGCTGGAGACAGTTGTGTCATAAGTGTAGGCAGCTGGGTTGTTCATATTGCTGGAGACAGTTGTGTTATAAGTGTAGGCAGCTTGGTTGTTCATATTGCTGGAGACAGTTGTGTCATAAGTGTAGGCAGCTTGGTTGTTCATATTGCTGGAGACAGTTGTGTCATAAGTGTAGGCAGCTGGGTTGTTCATATTGCTGGAGACAGTTGTGGGACATCGGATATGGCTATTTCCTGTGTGGCTTACAGCTGTACGAATCGACAGATTACATGATCTAACACTTCTATGCAATAGACATTAGCAAATTGCGCAACGGAGAGCCACCAAGCTGTTTCCCGAACTTAGAATACATAGACAGACTGAAACATCTGAACTTAATTATCATCCCTGGCATGCCGAAGGAGGAGATCGAGGAGATATGATCCAAACATATAAGATACTACGTGGCATTGACGAAATAAACAAAGACGATTTCTTCACAACAATTAACTACCCAGAGTGCACGCGGCCACAGAGAGAAATTATACAAAACACCCAACAGACTCAACATAAGAAAATACGAATTCTAGCAACGCATATTTCAGGACTTGATTAACGACCTTCCACCATCAGCCGCAGAAGCCCCAAGTTAATATTCTTGCGTTAAAAAAAATTGTTTTCTCTAAGAGGAACATATTAAAATTTTAGGAAAACCAACATTTGTTTATTTATTTATTTATGCACAAAGCAAGCCATGTTTTTCTCACCTCAATTAATTACAACGAATAAAGGAGGGTGTTTAAAAGACTAAAAATGCCTTACTACAGTTATTATAGGCCCGGGCCTACTGTACGTATTAGAACCCGAAGATCTAGCCAAGTAATCTAGGCACGTAAACATCTCTTTTCACAGGTAAGGTCTTCAATTGTACAAAAAATAGTTTTAGTTGACTGTCAGCTTGAACATATGCAACTTGGAATGCAATGTTTACACGAGCAGCTGCTCACAATGATTTCAATGACCATCATTGGAATGGAAGTAGACCATCTCTCGGCCCCGACAATTATAGCTAATCTTATTTAAGGGCACATAATCTTAACATATGTGTCTATCCATCACATAGTGAGTATATAATGATTTAACAGTCACATTAATGAGACGTGTATTTTAACTCATTGTACTTTTACTACACTCAATAACTGCTTGACATTATTTAGTAGATGCTTGTGTGATAATTATATGATGAAGACTGGGTGCTCTACGGAATAAACACTGCGCCTCTAGACCTAGTGGGTTCTTGCCGTACAGTAGTCTGGACGTCACTGGCCTGTGCCTGCATCGATGTATCCTGTTTCAACCGATACACGCTCAGCGGTCTTGTTTTACTAAGGGATGTTCTATTTATGTATGTGCAGCATACATAATTTATGTCACAATAAATTAAATCAAATAACTTTCATTTTACATATCCAAGGTGTGTTTAGTTTACCTGGTAGAGGCTTTCATCAACGTGTCACGTTGATTTCGTCAGTACCTATGACGCTTGATGACGTCACCGTACACGTGAGGCAGTTCATAATTGCCCTCGTCTCTGTTGATGGGTGTTCTAGTTTTTCTGATCCAGATGGCTTCTTTGATGTGCCGGATTCTTCGGTTGGGTTCCTTGTCTACAATGTTCACTCCCTCCCAGTCTATGGTGTGGTTTTCAGTTGTTGCATGGTCTGTAAGGGCGAATTTATTGATGGTAGACATCAATCTTTTTTCCTAGTCCTTGTGTATTTCTCTTTTTTCATGTTGTCTACATCCTTTCTGTGTTCCTCCAGTTGTGTTCTTAGTAGTCTTCCTGTCTCCCCGATGTACTCAGCACCACAGTTCTTCCATGGTATTTGGTACACCAGTTCACCCTGTTCTTCTAGCTCTACTTTGTCTTTGGGATGTACCAACAAGCACCTGAGGGTGGTGTGGGGACGCATAGTTGTTGCTACTCCATATTTCTTCAGTACTCGGTGTACTCTCTCTGAGACCCCCTCTACGTGTGGGATGACTACTTGGCTCCTGTAATTTCTGTCATTTGTTTTTTTCTTGTTCTTTTTCTTCTTACAGCTATTTGTCACCTTGTTCAACGCCCAGGACGGATAGCCACATACTCTTAGAGCTTCTCTGAAGTGTTTCACCTCTTCCTTCTTGTCCCCCTCCTCTGAAGTTATCGTCTCACACCTGTGCATAAGGGTTCTGACCTCTCCTACCTTCTGATGTTTGGGGTGGTGGGACGCAAAGTTCAAGTATTGGTCGGTGTGTGTCTTCTTCATGTACACCGTAGACTTCACACTGTCATCTTCTTTTCTGGTGAACTTCGCATCCAGAAAGAGCATGCTGTTGTTCTCTTCATCTTCCCGCGTGAAAATGATGCTCTCTGTGTGGTCTACAGTGTTCATGTGTTGTTGTAATTTCTTTGCCTTTTCCGTGTTTACCAAGCAAATTACATCGTCCACATATCGTTTCCAGTTTCTCGGTTGGCAATCTACCGGTGCTGTTGCTATTATTTTCTGCTCCAGGTCCTCCATGTACAAGTTGACAACAATGGGGGATACCGGACTGCCCATGGCTACTCCAAATTTCTGCTGGTAAATTTCTCCTTCAAATCTGAAGTATGTCGTCTCCAGGACAAATTTCAACAACTCCATGATGTCGTCTACGTTTAGGTTTGTTCTCTTCTTTAGTGTCTTGTCATTCTCTAGCCTTTTTCTGATGAGTTCGCATGCTTCTTTGATCGGGGTCTTCGTGAACAGCGACACAACATCATATGACACAAATGATTCTCCTTCTTCTACTCTCAGCTTTGTCATCTCCTTCACCAGTTCTTGTGAGTTTTCTGTGTGGTGTTCTGTTTTTCCAACAAGTGGTTGTTGTATGTTGGCCAATTCCCTGGATACTCTGTATGCTATTGTCTGTGTGTAGTCAACAATTGGTCTGAGTGGCACTCCGTCCTTATGGATTTTTGGTGATCCATACATCCATGGTACTTTTTCTAGCGTGGGATACAAGTACCAAAACTGATCTTTGGTGATCTTCCCCTCCTTCTCCAAGGAATGTACCATTCTGATGAGTTCTGTCTTATACTTCTTGGTCGGATCCTTCTTTAACTTCTCATACGTCGCTTCGTCATTTAACATATCTTTCATTTTTTCTTGGTATTCTCTCATTTCCATGATGGCTGTGGCATTTCCCTTGTCCGCAGGGAGTATGGTGATGGACTTCTCTTTATGTAGCCCTTTTAAAGCTGTTCTCTCCTGTCTGGTTATATTTTGTTTTGGAACTTTTGCCGACTTCAGGACTCCCGTGATGTCTGCACGAAGTTTGTCTTTTTGTTCTTGTGGTAGACTCCATGTTGCTTGTTCTGCCGCTACGACGAACTCCTCGGTCGGTATTTTCTTTGGCGTTACTGCGTAATTTAACCCCTTCGCTAATATCTTATTCTATTTCCCGGACAGTTTAAACTGTATTTGGACAGGTTTATCACCCACGTCATCAAGCGTCGTAGGTACTGATGAAATCAACGTGATACGTTGATGAAAGCCTCTACCAGGTAAACTAAACACATCTTGGATATGTAAAATGAAAGTTATTTGATTTGAAAATTAACTATCCTGAAGAATGTTCAGTAATATTGTGTTACAATAAAAACCCCATTCGGCGTCCAGGCGAAAATGTGTGCGTCACAGCGCGGAGCCTGGATAGTCGAGGCTACTTAATTATAATTGATTCGACATGTGGTACCCACTGACTGGCATCACATTACGGTGTCCATAAAATATTCCCGCCATAATATATTTGAATGGCGGGAATACAACAATTCTTTAGTTCTAATTCATTTTACAGGTGGCACCACACTACGGTCTCCATAAAATATTCCCGCCATATTGCAGTGTATGACGGGAATACACGGGTTCATCAGTTCCAACTCATTCGACAGATGGCACCATGTTACGGACTCCGATCTAGCCTCGATTATCCAGGCTCCGCGATGTGGCGCCACCGTTTGTCGCACACATCTATTCTCGGAGGATTCACGAAGCCGAGAGAGAGTCGGATAAACGAGACTAACTCCGATCCTATCGTACTGCCACCTGCTGAATAATGTAGAATTAGTGGGGAGAATATTTGTCTGCAATGTGGCGCTGCTGAGGTTCGTCGTTCTCGTTGTGCACGTTACGGGTCACTGCAACATTTCCGGTGACTGACAGCCGATTGTTTTGGAAATTTTGCTATGCAAACGACATACAGTTATATGGCTGTACCTATGGACATGTCGGAAGACGAAGCAGGCGACATTATTTTTTTGGAGTATGCACATGGTAAAGTATAGAAAATATAATTCGTTCGAGACTAGCTAAGCTAAGCCGAGGCATGTTGATTATAATATATTTATACTTATACTTGTCTAGTTATAGTTATACGCATAGCCATGGCCATGCCATGTCTTTTTCAGGTGGCCACGCAAATGTAGTCGTTAACTTATGTATATGTTCTCCACCAATAGTTGGCAACACTTTTTGTCGACCCCAACTGAAAAATCGGTGGGCCGATGCTGATGCCAGTGATCGGTAGTAGTCAGTAGACGATTTTTGGGGGACTAAAGTAAACGTCTATATGTCATGTGTATGGCGGGCTTTGCCATTAGACTATAAGGTGATCTCGGCCCGAGTAAACTCGGCCTGTTTTGGTGATCTTGGCCATTGATCTCGGCCTGGTCGATGGTGATCTTGGCCTGTTTTGGTGATTTAGACCTGGTCGCTAGTGATCTCAGTCTGTATGGGGAGTCATCTCAGCTTCGTGTTTCGATACAGAAATAAGAGTGTTTATGGTACTTCTACGCAATGTTGGATAAATGTTGCACACAATGCGAATTATATCTGAAAATTCTGTGTAACTGGGTAAAATACTGACCTACTTCCAAATAATTTGATGGCAGCCTGTTTATTGCTCTTGTCATACAGTCATTCCTTTACGGAGACATAGTGCATCGTAGATTATTTTCGTTATTTATTGGTTTTGTTATTCCCGGATTACTATGTACATATGTTTATATTTGATCCATCTTACAATTCTTTGTTTCAATTATACGGGTGGCTGTCATGTTCACGGTCAGTCATTGCGTTTAGTCTTAGTGAGAGTCTCCTGTACAGACATGTTTGTATAATTTAACATTAATCATTATTAATATGAAATTTACGCTTTTTGTAAGCACTTGCTGTATAGTGTATTTCATTTTGTGCACTTATAAACCCAGCCTTTTTTGTAATGGTTGCTCCCCATGAGGGTTGATTCATATTAAATTTGTGTGTGTGGCACAGTGGCAAACCGGTATAATATTTGTGCAAATGATTAGCCAAAGGACTGATTAAAGATAAGATCATCATTGGAATAAGATGTGTAGAAACAAGAAAGAAACTGATAAACACTCATGATCTCATACTTGAGAAAACGATCAGGATGAAGGAAATGTCACTGGCAGATGACACAGATGTACATGTTTTAACAAACGACAGGAAGTACATGAGAAAGACAGAAAACAAAGGTCCACAACAAGGCGGATACAGGCAATATCACGGAAATAGTAACTATCTGCGAAATTTTAATAAAGCAATTCGAAGAGAACACTTCAAACTTCCAACACAAGAAGAAATTATAGCAAAAATTTCAGGAGGGAAGTACTTCTCAAAGATCGACTGCACCCTGACTTCCATTTGGAGTTTCATGTGCCCCAGAAATGTACCACAGAACCATCCATCAGTTGTTTGAGACAATTCCAAACGTTGACACATCATCATATGGGGTTCGACTAAAGAACAGCATGATGCTACAATGAGAAGGGTCCTTGACAAGTGTCATGAATCAGGATTATCGCTCAAGAAATAGAAATGCGAAATGGGTGGAACAGAGTTGAAATTTCTGAGAGAAATTGTCAGCAAAGAAGGCATGAAGCCAGATGCATAGAAAATGACGCCACCTACATGCAAAGAAGAACTGGCTAGGTTCCTTGGAATGATCAAATACCTGGCAAGATTTATGCCAGATCTTGCAGAAATTAGTTAACCATTTGAGAGTGCTAATAAAATCCGATATGCATTTACAATGGATACAGGAACAAAAAAGAAAGTTTGAAAACTTGAAAGTGGTGGTATCGAGCAAGCCAGTGCTGCAATTCTATAATCCCGAGTTGCCATATAAAATATCGGGCGATGCAAGTGAAAAAGGACTTGGGGCAGTACTGCAACAGTTGCATGGTGATGAGTGGTTACCAGTTGCATATATGTCAAGATCAGCGACAGAGTGTCAAACGTGGTATGCACCAGTCGAAAGAGAGGCTTTAGCCGTGGAGTTTGCCTGTGAAAGATTTCACCAATACGTATTCAGGCAGACAGTGAAAGTGGAAAGCGCTGAATGACTGTCCACCACAAATACAACGAATTCGACTGAGATTGGAGAATATGATCTGAAACTCACAGCGACTCAGCTACACACAGATGTTGACCAGAAACAAGAGGAAGCCACTCTTGTGAACACACATGTCGAGGCCATCGCAGTAGCAAATGTGCAGGTTAGTATCGCAGGGATACAGAAAGTGCAGACCCGTTTCGAATCGGAGATAGAAGCACATGTAAACGGTGTGATGAGTTCATGTTCAAGCACCAAATTCAAACAATTTGCTGAAGAATGGGACTTTAAGCACATCACATCTAGTCCAACATACCCTCAAACCAATGGATTGGAGAAAAGAACAGTGAAGACTCTAAAGAACATTCTTGGAAAACCTGGTGATAAACAAATGGGTTTGCTAACATACAGAAGCACCCAACTTGATAGTGGATGCACTTCATCAGAGCTCAGTCTGGGAAGAAGAACCAGATGTAACCTTCCAAGGCATGGACACAATGCTTCCAAAACAGATGCCAGAAAAAAAGAAGAAAGAAAAACAGAAACAAAAATACTACCATGTAGAAGAGGTGTTCGGTTACTTGAACCACTGAAGCCAGGAAACAGAGTGAGAGTGTACGATTCTGAGAGAAAACGGCAGAATCATGCTATTGTTCTTGAGCAAGTTGCACCAAGATCGTATAAGGTACAAACAAACCTAGGTATGGAAATTCAAAGAAAACAACGAGATCTAATGAAAACAACACAACAAGATTTTCCTGGAGAAACTACTGAAACTGCAGCAGAAGAACACGAAGAGCAAACTGGAAAAAGTGAATCTGAGCTGAACGTGCCAAGAAGTCCAGCTGTGCCTCCTGTGTCTCCTGTGTCTCCTGCAGTGTACCGGAGATCTGTCAGAAATCACAGACAACCAGAGAGACTATAGTAAACAAAAGGATTTGCTCGACATAGCTATCAGAATAACATAGCAGCAGCTCATCTGGAAATGCAAGTTAATTTCTATTTTTAAAATGTGAACAGTGTAAATGACATGCAGATATGAAGACATAAACATTGGAACAAGAAGATATAGTATTATCACAGCATGAACAGTCTGTGAAGATTTAAAATGCAGTGAATGTTTCTATGAACATTTAATCTTTTTCTAGTAGGAATATGTAGAGATGTCGCTTATTAGTTTTAAGTTAAATTTATACCACGAGTATTACCACAAGTACAGTTTAATTTGAAGCTTAGTTCTGTGTTAACATGAACACTTCCGGTGTAAGGTGTCATGAGTTTAAGTGCAATAAATTTAATTAAAACTGAAATGTTCACTTTTCGATGACATACAAAGTATTACAGGCGCCACAACAAAGCGATGATTGTTTGGGAAATCAACATATCATCGATATTTATCCATATTTTAAAATAAATTTTGCACACACAGTTCTGCAAAAAACTTTCTCTGATCTTTTTGGGAGGGATTTAGAGTTTTTTAATATGCAAAAATGGATTATGACTTAGGCAGAAAATGGAGCATTCCGAGGATATATTGGTTGAATTATGCAGCAATCATAGGTGCCTAACAATAAATACATGATACAACTATACTCACTTCCCATACAGGCCGAGGTCACTTCCCATTCAGGCCGAGATCACTTCCCATACAGGCCGAGATCACTTCCCATACAGGCCGAGATCACTTCCCATACAGGCTGGGATCACTTCCCATACAGACTGAGATCACTTCCCATACAGACTGAGATCACCAAAACAGTTCACTAGGGTCAAGATCACGAAAGGCTGAGATCACCGGTAGCGGTTTTACTGCTAAGTTTGGGGTAAAGAGACCTGAGCCTGAGGCTGAGCTAGTATAATTGAAGGTGTCATTACTCACAATACGTCAATAGACAATACATCATAGACAACATGCAGCCTCGGCAAGTTTGTCAAAGTAAAAAAATAACAAATTAGAATAAGTACAATCATTTCAACATAGGCCCATGGGAGCAAAAAAGTTCATGGTTCATCGGTTACAAAACTGGTTGGTTCGGCCCATGTGTAGATCCCGTCATGGGCATCCATTTTATCTCTAGTCTAAAATTAAATTAGAATCAAGTAACTGAAAGATATGACCACCTTTAAAATATTCAGTATGTTTCTACTGCCATGTAATTGTTTGTCAAAGCCAAACGGGCGCCTTTTATTTTAATAGGTGCTTGAGAAGTAATTGGTATAATTCTCAGTCATGTCCTAATTAAATAGACTATGTCTATGATATCTACACTGTATATGACTATATCATGACATGTGCTTGGTTGAAAGCAATGTTTTAATTGAGTAACATGTTGTAGTAGGTGAAGGTGTACACTGGCTAAATACTATTTACCAGTATTCTCTCCTTTGGTTTTAATACGGGTGATGAGAATAATATTATATGAGGCATTTATCTGCAAAACACGTTATATGCATTTGGTGCATTTCAGGATAATTCATGTTTTATCTTGCAAGTTGTTATGTGATAAATAGGTGTTTTATTAGTCCGTCCCTTAGCAGAAACATCTCTAGAATTTTTATTGAATATTCTATAGGATTTTTGTGGACACAACTGTGTAGAATTTGAAATTTATAATCTTTCTACAGTTTTCTATGCAATACTTTGCTATGCTCTGTAGAATTCTATAAAATTCTATACAAATCTATAGAAAACATAAAAATCCTTTCTATGGAATCTGTAGTATTCTATAGTTTTATAAAAAAAATTACTACACTGTAGAATTCTATATATTTCTGTTTAATTTTTATAGAATTTTACTAAGTTTTTTTGCTAAAGCATAGTATGGCATATTATGTATTTTTCCACAAAACTACCCTTAATTAAAAAAAAAATTATTTTGGCGTTTAACATGTTTCACAGATAAACTCCTCATATATGTTTCCCATATAATTTACTGAACATTTTAAGTACTATTTTAGTTTATTACAATAATCCCATGATTCAGTACTCTGCATTCTCTCTTAATTCCTGTTTGCACTTATAAAACATATTTCAAATAAATAATCCCAAGTGTTGTAAAACATAATTTGTTTAATTTGACAAATATATTGGTGATAATAATTTTAATAATAATTCAATAAATGTGAATTAATATTTAAGTGTGTTTAGTATTCTCTGAGCCAATCTTGGTGAAGATAAATGAATTATGATGATAAACATAACAATGTAATTGAATAAAAAATGGAGAAGAATGTTTGACACCATCCTAGGCATCATATGCCTATTATTATATTTCTATAGTAATGTAGAAAATTTCAGAATAACATGAAAGTTCATAATTTTAATAAATTAATAATCGTATTCCTGGTACCTAGTACAGTTGTATCCTGTACATTAGTAATCTAATCCAAATCTTCTAGTTTTATTTCTGTGCCGCACAAATTTATGAAAGACCAGCGAAATCCCTGAAATGACAATCTCAGCTACGGGTTGTTAATCCAGATTACCCTCCTGCTAAATAAAAGGATTCATATAATTAGCTTATCCTGCTAAATAAATAGGATGCATATAATTAACTTATCCTGCTAAATAAATAGAATTCACATGATTAACTTAATCAGTTTGACTTCCATTTGTAATCTTTAAATGTAATTTATGTATTAGTCGCCCCAATACAAACAGAAGCTTAATCAATTATTGGAGTAAATTGTCTGCTGATTATAATGACCAACTAACTTGAATAGTAATGGGCGGACATTTCAGTTTCTTGGATTGTTGCTATTTACATGTTATTTCCCTCTCAAAGAAACTTGCTTTTATTCTCCAAATACTTTCTGCTTACTCAGTCAACCATTGTCATATCACTGACGTCGCTTAACTTTAATAAACATCATGTTAATAGCCGTGATCGGCTTCTGTGGTGCACCCATATACAACAACTGCAGTGGGATCTTCAGATTCAGAATAATCTTTAAAAATGAAATTCACAAATCTTTGTGTATATGCCACCAGGAAAGACAGTAGATGAAGGCATCCCAGAAAAGGTCCTGTATTCATAAACATTTTCTTTCATTTTACATATATTATATTCTGTAGAGAATATGATGTCCGAGCAGACCTCGTCTAACAATAGCAATAAACAAACAATAACAATAAACAAACAATAACAATAAACAAACAATAACAATAAACAAACAATAACAATAAACAAACAATAAACAAACAATAACAATAAACAAACAATAAAAGTTTTGTTGATCTAGATTTAGTTGTGTCAGAACATAATCTAATATTGACCCCATAGTCTGACAATTATGTAGGCCCTGTACGTAGCACCAATTTTCCATGTTATATATGTACAGCAAGATTAATATGTGGTATAAGGATACATTATATTTCCTGCTACTAAAGTAAAGGTGTCTACAAAAGATGTGAAGAAGGCAGAGCTTTTGATGAATTGTTTGTACATATTCTTTAGACACAGCAGAATTTTTAATCAGTTGTAAACATTTTGACCACATTATCTGTAGTCTTCATCAAAATGAATGGTTTGTTTGTTACATCACCAGGTCGTCTGCAACGAACTGTTGCGTTTCGTGAACAGATGGTAAGCCTTGTCATATGTGTCCGTGCTCGTTACCCTGCTCGCTGTCGCTCTTCTTCGCAGAATGTCCTTGTGTCTATATTGCATCTACCCCAACCTGTTGTCACTGTTCACTTCTCTGGTCTTTTGGGGGTTTTCGTTAAACATGTGCAGACGTCAGCACAACTGAAGAAGTATTCTGTTGTAGGCATTGTACATTAGAACTGAAGTCAGTTGTAGAGTGGGAGAGTGCTTTTGAGGCACATGTTTTTAATAACGAAAGCACACATCCCACTAAATCTGTAGTGCAGTATCTCTGTGTATTATGTAATCATAGTAGTGTCCCCAATGGACATGTAGTGTCCTGGTGTATTATGACTTTGTAATCATTGTAGTGTCCCAAATAGTCTTGTAGTGTGCTTGTGTATTGTGTATTCATTGTAGTGCCCCCAGTGGTCTTGTAGTGTCCTTGTGTATTTTATATATATATATATATATATATATATATATATATATATATATATATATATATATGTATGTATGTATGTATGCATGTATATATATATATATATATATATATATATATATATATATATATATATATATATATATATATGTATGTATACATATGTATTCATTGTAGTGTCCCCAGTGGTTGTGTAGTATCCTTGTGTGTTATGTAATCATTGTAGTGTCCACAGTGGTTGTGCAGTGTCCTTATAGTTGCACGTCCCCACCAGGTTGTGGATATTCTCCCCGGGTGCCATGCACTGCCATTGACTTTTGCACAGTCCTCTTCTTTGGTGTAGTGCCCTCAGCAGTTGTATACTGTCCTCATATTGTGTGTAGTGTCTGCATCTTTTGTAGTATCTACACTTTCCATTTGTTGTAGATTGTCCTCATCTGTTGTGTACTCTCCTCAGTTGATATGTACTCTCCTCATCTGTTGTGTACTCTCCTCATCTGTTATGTACTCTCCTCATCTGTTATGTACTCTCCTCAGTTGTTATGTACACTCCTCATCTGTTGTGTACTCTCCTCAGCTGTTGTGTACTCTCCTCATCTGTTATGTACTCTCCTCATCTGTTATGTACTCTCCTCATCTGTTATGTACTCTCCTCATCTGTTATGTACTCTCCTCATCTGTTATATACTCTCCTCAGCTGTTGTGTACTCTCCTCATCTGTTGTGTACTCTCCTCAGCTGTTGTGTACTCTCCTCATCTGTTGTGTACTCTCCTCAGCTGTTGTGTACTCTCCTCAGCTGTTGTGTACTCTCCTCATCTATTGTGTACTCTCCTCAGCTGTTGTGTACTCTCCTCAGCTGTTGACTAGTGTCCTCAGTTGGCTGACCTATTCATGTTGTTCATATTGCTATTACATTATTGTGAACCAGCGGTGTGTCTTACCATCAGCTGTCACCAAGGTGGAACCACTCAACATTCAGTCAACACGGAATTCATGTTTGACTTTGTGTCACATCAATGAATGAAATCATGCTTTGCTAGTGCAGTATTTAAATGGCTCTATGTACATATGGGCATGTTATTGTGATCTTTAGTACTTGTTATATCATGCTTTAAATGGAAATAAAAGGCATATTTTGGGGCAATGCACCTAAAAGAGTTAATGAAAACTAATAATTTCCAACTACAATCTAAATTTTTACGCCAGTGGTTTGTTAGGAAAACGTTGTATAAACACACAGTTTAGAACTATCCAGTTTCAACCAGAAATACAAGGACCACTGGCATTGCAAGCGCATGTTTGGTTAGATCATGCCGATGAAAATCCACGGGAACTTGAGCTGCCAAGGCAACAGGCAATCGAAGACGTTGAAGACTCGAAGCGATAAGTTTTGGTTCAGTGGTTCAGTGTATGTCTGCTGCCAAAAGGTGGTTGTGACGAGGAATCACGCAGAACCTCATCTGATTGAGGTAATGATTCATTTGTCTAGATAAATTAACTTCTTCCCTTATGTCCTGGCCTCGTAGTAATTAACGTATGAACAGTGTCATCACAGACACAGTGAAGACTGCCACGTGATGAGGCTGAGACTGAGGCTGAGCGGAGGAACTCATATATGCAGCATTCGTAAATTTTAATAGGCTTGATAAAAAGTAGTCCATATTTATGGGAAGGGGGTGTAATTCTGGTGGAATTGCTATGGAACATTGTCATTTCTATGAACCGAATACCCGTTTTAACAGTTGGCAACTAGATCCTCCAACAAACAAGTCAGCATCAGTTGAAATGTGTTTCTAATATCTTTATTGACAAACATCAACAACGGAGATACTGCATAAAGTAATGATAATTTGATATCAGGATAAAATGTTTATACACGTAAAAATTGTCATGACTCGCAGATAGCATGATGAAAATATGATACAAAGTTTGGCTCAATCCAGGTCTGCTCATATATTAAACAATATCTAAAGAATATAGGATTTTACAAGAACAATTTTTGAGAATTTAAGATAATGTGTAAGTTTGAGTAGAAATCATTTGATACAAACCATATTGTCTTTGTTGATATATTTATGAAACCCATTTTCCGAGATGTAACTTGTTTAAAATGTATGTATATTTGAGCCTGATATATTTCAGGTATCTGGAGTGGAACAGCAAAGAAGCAGTCCACCTGGCGGGTCCCCAGCAAGCTAGACCCAAGGGTATGCAGGGTCACACTAGCATGATAAATCCGGTCAAGCTTCTCTGTGTTCGATGGGGAGAAACATGAAGGCTATCATTCAGAATTAGAGGACTGAACTGTTTATTAACCTCCCAAAATTCACTGATTCACTAAAGTAACACCAGGATTCATAAACGAGGCGAGTCATATTATTCATATGCAAGTATTGGTAATTATATGCAAATTTTTTTGCGTTGTAATTATTATTGTATTGGTGATGTGGGGTCAGGACAACTATTATAAATACCTAATACCTATTGTACGGTTGGTATACAAACAAATCTGGCACCCACCCATCATTTCCTAGAACAGCCTTAATTTTTATCCAGAAGTAAGAAGGGTATTTATCCCCTTCCAGATACAAACAGACCCTAATATCACACAATAGTCTTACAATTAATCTGTAATAGGGAAGTCCCACAAGTGACGCCAAGGCTGCAGTAATAGACATACAGTTAGTGAATGGTACTCCATGTATAGAGAAGTCCCACAAGTGACGCCAAGGCTGCAGTAATAGACATACAGTTAGTGAATGGTACTCCATGTATAGAGAAGTCCCACAAGTGACGCCAAGGCTGCAGTAATAGACATACAGTTAGTGAATGGTACTCCATGTATAGAGAAGTCCCACAAGTGACGCCAAGGCTGCAGTAATAGACATAAAGTTAGTGAATGGTACTCCATGTATAGAGAAGTCCCACAAGTGACGCCAAGGCTGCAGTAATAGACATAAAGTTAGTGAATGGTACTCCATGTATAGAGAAGTCCCACAAGTGACGCCAAGGCTGCAGTAATAGACATACAGTTAGTGAATGGTACTCCATGTATAGAGAAGTCCCACAAGTGACGCCAAGGCTGCAGTAATAGACATAAAGTTAGTGAATGGTACTCCATGTATAGAGAAGTCCCACAAGTGACGCCAAGGCTGCAGTAATAGACATACAGTTAGTGAATGGTACTCCATGTATAGAGAAATCCCACAAGTGACGCCAAGGCTGCAGTAATAGACATACAGTTAGTGAATGGTACTCCTTGTATAGATTGAACAGTAACTACCAGAGATGGTGTAATTGTAGGGTTGGGTTTCTGACAGTCAGAAAGGTATTTCTGACGAGACAGTGTCAGAAACTGTCAGAAACTACTTTCTGACAGGTTTCTGACAGTCAGAAAGGTATTTCTGACGAGACAGTGTCAGAAACTGTCAGAAACTACTTTCTGACAGGTTTCTGACATCAGAAACTGTTAGAAACTGTCAGTATCTAATCTCTCTTATGGATTTATGTATGATATTGCTAATTATATGGCATATGAATAGAGAAAGTATATACATCATTCATGCATAGAAAGAACAACAAAATTGTGATTAATGTTACATAATTTTTTTTATTTAATTAACATTTTCAATTAACACATTCATTTATTAATAGTCCTGCTCTGAGTCAAAGTTGCTAATATATTCACTATTTACCATCTCATGTCAATCTGACAATCTCTATATAACAATTTAGCTGCTATTAACACTTTATGCACATATTTACAATTTACCTTAACATCCATCTCAAAGTTGCTAATATAATTTATCATTTGATGTGTTGTCCAGCAATCAGACAATCTCTACACAACAGTTGGCTTATTTAAGATTATTCCAGTTTATCATCAATATGAAAACGTCACAGCCTGCATAATGATATTGCAATAAGGGGAGCCTTCGACTGGCCAACCCTGTTTGTAACTGCATTTGATTTGCTTAATCTTAACTCCAAGAACTCCACACAAAAATCCTTGCCTAACCTTTTATTGCCTTCCCAATTGTCATTGACAACTGTCCACATTATTAACTGAGTTCATAGATGTCCCCCCCCAATGTTATTGTTGGTATGCACTTACAACCCAGCCAGTTTCCTTCATGCTTTCCCAGTTGTGACTAACACCTGTCCTGTTGTTTTAAAAGCTAGCTGCCCAGTGAAACCATGGTGCCACAATTATTTCTGTAATCATTACTATGTGCTAACACATCAAGCAAACTCGATCACAATAATACACAGAGTAAAAGTTGTAGTTGCATATGAATGGTGACAGGATAATAATGCATTAATATATTGATTTTAAATTACAGTATACACATTAATGTACACCTCAAGTCTTTGGTGTAATTATAAAAAACAGAGTCTGAAAGGTATTACTGTTGCTTATAACAACAGTTTTAGAATTATACACAACTTGTCACCCCACTGTAGTGTAAGTCATAATTATGTTTGCTACTAATTATGTTAAATCCTTTAATGAACGCATTCACTCATAAATTTTTAGCCTTAATGCCGGTTGGAAAAATCCGACAATATACTTTTTGTGAATTATTTTCACACTTTTATTCATTGTCGAATTCCATTGATTAAACATTGAATTGATCAATTGTTTGCTTTTTTATCCTGACTTATTTATATATATTTTAACTACACGTGTATGTATATTTATATATATATTTTTTTCTGTTGTTCATCATGTGTGTATATTTGTTTTTTTACTTGTATGTATATATAATATTATGGGCTCTTGCCTGAAATAAAACATTATTATATTATTATTATTATATTTTTATTATTATTAAATGAAATGGTTAATCTTTTTTTCGTTTCATCACAAAGGTATTACATCAGAAAGGTATTTGTGATGGTTTCTGATAGTTTCTGACAATTTCTGATGCTTTAGACGTCAAAAAGGTATTTCTGACAAGGCAGTAAATACCGTGGTATTTACCATCTCATCAGAAACTTGTCAACCCTGAGTAATTGTACTCGTTAATCATGCGTAATCTGCAATAATTTTGGAGTAACTGTATAGAACTTAAGTTGTGTTTGATTTTGTCTTGAATAAAATTGGTGACAATAATAACATGACGATTTCTATATATTTAATTATGTCAATTATATTCTTGAATGTAATAATGATTACATGCTAAGGTAATCATAATTATACACTACCGGCTGATATGCATAAAAAGGCCAATGTACAGATATCTACACAGAGAGAGGAAGTTATCAGCACGCTCTTACATACGCACATGTATACGTTTATAGTATATAATATTCACGTAGATACATATACTTCATGATAGCAGGAGAGCATATAATTATAAGTACAAAACAAGACAAGGTTTGGGTGAACTCATAGATCATTTAAAGCCAGAACATCATGCGTTCAATAAAAACATACAATTAAATACAGATGAAAATGTCTCCTTCTGTACAAGGTCTATGAGTGACTAATGCTAAAAATACTAGCTAAAAAAATAAAAAATTATATGGCGCATCCACAATGGCAGGATGTGTGATTAATTACACTCATTTTTTAAGTAATCATACTCATATTTTTGAAACACTAATAATTTATTACATTTATTATGTATTTGCTCTAGTAACTATAATTTAATTCCCAACGAATACACATAAACTGAGGAGGTATGTGATTCTGTGTTTTAATATCTACACTACAAAGACACATTTTTATATGGGCCATAAACCAAATTGGTACACATCACCATTAATGGATTACCATTAGTGGATTGCAGGTCAAATATTGTAAATATTTAATAATGTTTACAGACTCTCAATAGCAGACAAACATTAAACTGGTATGGTATGGTATTTATGATACAATGTGACATGTATTATACTTGTACATACATTTATCAATGATGTACTCACTGTGTGAAGTTGTGTTGAAAGAGATGTAGGTTGGCTGCCTGGACTTTCCACCTACAACATAAGAAATATCATGTGAAGACAACATTTTAATAGTTTATTAATTGTGTTCCAAAAATATAGATTCAACAATATATTCAGCACCACAGCAGACCCTATAATATTATGGGGAGAACTGAAAATAGTTGAACATTAATTTGTTCAGTTACACTGAATAGGCAATGCAATAATTAGCTATGCAATAAATAATATATATGCAATGAAAGTGACAGCAATCATGTATTTACTTCATATGTGTTATGCTACGATGTACATAATTTACTAGTATGTTACTGAAACTGGATAAATCATTGATAATGAATGTTCAGAATTAGAAATAAATAACAGTTTTGTCCAGTTGAATCATCCTAGTAGACAAGAATTTACTATTAGTGTAGGTAACTGGAATTCATATGGAGGCATCCATAGCCATGTCACTCAGGGTTATATAAATCACTCATTGTTTTAACAATTAATATGCATTTTATTTTAACAGGCTTCATATTTCCCCCTACTAACTGATGCTGTCCACGGGATGCCCATGGGATTATATGTTGAATGGTTCTTCCTATTAATCCATGCAGATGAATGGTGAAAATACTGACTTCAAGCGAGGTGCAGTAGACTTGCTTGCTGTGGTAGGCTCCGGTAATAATAGTTTTGCAATGATCTGCAATAGATCAAGGGCATACATTGAATAGACTGTCTAAAACAGCCTAGGATGAGCTTGTATTTACAATATGTTGAGGCTGGAAATCACCAAAGTCAAAGAGTATGGGCCGAATTCACCCATATCCGTTTCTCTGGGTCGGGTTCAGTTTTTGGATGTACTTTAATTGTGGAACTGATATGGGATAAATACCAGTTGATCTGGACGGGGAAATAAAACATTCAGTCCCAGAAGAGCTCCCACACAATACCCCGTGCTCCACCCTAATCTATCTATTACTGCTCAACTGGAATTTCCCTTGCCTACCCTTGCCTACCTTTGCCTCCAGTCCCAGAAGACGCGAAATGAAAACCTATTTCAGCATTTGTAATTTTGTATACATTCTAGTCATATACTTGCCAATAATTTTGGCTGTGCTGTTTTTGTCTCGAATTAAAAAGGGAGTAGATTTTCGTGGTGCCTGGTGCATAAGTATTAACCTCACATTCCGACTTTGCTGTGCTCGATTGACACTGTCACACTGACAGTTTGGCTGATTTTGCCGAAATATTGTCAGCACTGCTCCAGGTATTAAAGTTTGTCATCGTTGATGTTTTGGTGGGTCTTTCGCCATTAACTCACAGAAAATCCAATTCGAACATGTTTCTTCGAAGTCGGACAAATTGGACAAATCGCGAGGGGTTGCCCAGTCACAATTGTGCCATTTGTGGATCTGTTACTTCATTTCTGGTTTGTCCAGAGGAAAAGATCAAAATGACAGCGCATCTCTGTCTGCTGCTGTAAAATTGGTGCATCTGTATGCCACGCAGTTTGGCATTACAAGTCCAGCTTTTAATATTCAATGGAAACGTTCACAGTTAGTCATTCTTTCTAGAACCAATGACGCAGTATGATGCGACGGAAGTTTGGCAGACAGAGAACCTGCGGTCATTGATTGGAAATTTATGGGCCACGCCCCCGTGTCATGATAACATATCCGCCGCCAAAACATACCTTTTGTTTCCATTTAATTAATATTTCTAATTGCAAAATGTGTTAAATGTGGTTAATTTGAGGAAAAATTAAAACCCAATTGTACTACCTTTCATTGGATAAGCTGGCTATTAAATAGTCTGTAATGGGCATCTGTCTGTCTGTCTGTATAATGTCTGTAATGGGCATCTGTCTGTCTGTATACTGTCTGTAATGGGCATCTGTCTGTCTGTATACTGTCTATAATGGGCATCTGTCACCTATAGATTCTGTACACAGTTTTCACTGTAGAATCAACATAGGTTAACAGGTTTGCAGTACTTTTGAAGAAGTCCAGTATTTTGTTAGTATTAGTAACTGTAAAAACCAATCAAAACATTTCCAAACATACAAATCGTACTGAAATAATCCTGTAGTATCAAGCAGCCATACATTATTTTAAAATATACTTATTGTAATAAGTGAATTAGCACTGAAATTTGTCACATTGTTTCAGATGACAGTAATGAACTGGTGTGGTTTGACAACGTGACATCGGAGGCAGAGCTGATTGCCCACCTCCCCAGCAGACTGTACGGTACTGGTACAGACCAAGACTGTGGCACCGTTGCACACACCAGGGCATCCACGTTGAGTCAGTATGATGTCGTGGACCTCAGGGAAAGCTGGGGCCATAGACCCAGCAGGCAGCAGACTCTTCAACGGGTGAAGGGCCTCTCACAGCCACTGTCTCGCAAGAAGACTCTATGGTCAGTAGAAAGAGGTTTAAAGAGATTCTAACTTGAATTATGACACAGGAAAACATGAGTGGGTCAGAGAGAAAAATTTTCTAAAAGTTGGAGGAATTTCTCAAATGTTGTAAAATAACGTACTTTTGTTGTGGAAGTTGTGTAGAATAATGGCCAACACTCCTAAAGAGTCATCAGTGTGTGTACATAGAGTGATTGCTGCTTCATCATGTTAGCTTGGAACTGAGTATGCTAGAGGTTATTTCAATTGTTGGGGTTCTGTGATGGTGGGTGTTTGTTTGTTGTCTCCACTCCCCATATCTTGTTCTCAGTCTCCACTCCCCATATCTTGTTCTCAGTCTCCACTCCCCATATCTTGTTCTCAGTCTCCACTCCCCATCTCTTGCTCTCAGTCTCCACTCCCCATCTCTTGTTCTCAGTCTCCACTCCCCATCTCTTGCTCTCAGTCTCCACTCCCCATCTCTTGTTCTCAGTCTCAACTCCCCATATCTTGCTCTCAGTCTCCACTCCCCATATCTTGTTCACATTCTCAACTCCCCATCTCCTGTTCTCAGTCTCCACTCCCCATCTCTTGCTCTCAGTCTCCACTCCCCATCTCTTGTTCTCAGTCTCCACTCCCCATCTCTTACTCTCAGTCTCCACTCCCCATCTCTTGTTCTCAGTCTCAACTCCCCATCTGCTGTTCTCAGTCTCAACTCCCCATATCTTGTTCTCATTTTCAACTCCCCATATCTTGTTCTCAGTCTCCATTCTCCATCTCATGTTCTCATTCTTAACTCTCATTATCTTGTTCTCAGTCTCCATTCTCCATCTCATGTTCTCATTCTTAACTCTCATTATCTTGTTCTCAGTCTCCATTCCCAATCTCATGTTCCACCATTTAATGAGATGTGATAAAAACACTTCTAGCTTCAAATCTGTGGCAGCTGTTGCAAGATCCAGAGAATGTTGACCAGTGACAGACACTTTACTGACCCACCTACTCCATCCATCAAGTACACTTTACTGACCCACCTACTCCATCCATCAAGTACACTTTACTGACCCACCTACTTCATCCATCAAGTACACTTTACTGACCCACCTACTTCATCCATCAAGTACACTTTACTGACCCACCTACTTCATCCATCAAGTACACTTTACTGACCCACCTACTCCATCGATCAAGTACACTTTACTGACCCACCTACTCCATCCATCAAGTACACTTTACTGACCCACCTACTCCATCCATCAAGTACACTTTACTGACCCACCTACTCCATTTACCAGACACTTTACTGACCCACCTACTCCATCTATCAAGTACACTTTACTGACCCACCTACTCCATCCATCAAGTACACTTTACTGACCCACCTACTCCATCCATCAAGTACACTTTACTGACCCACCTTCTCCATCTATCAAGTACACTTTACTGACCCACCTACTCCATCCATCAAGTACACTTTACTGACCCACCTACTCCATCGATCAAGTACACTTTACTGACCCACCTACTCCATCCATCAAGTACACTTTACTGACCCACCAATTCCATCTACCATACACTTTACTGACCCACCTACTCCATCTATCAAGTACACTTTACTGACCCACCTACTGCATCGATCAAGTACACTTTACTAACCCACCTACTCCACCGATCAAATACACTTTACTGACCCACCTACTCCATCGATCAAGTACACTTTACTGACCCACCTACTCCATTTACCATACACTTTACTGACCCACCTACTCCATCCATTAAGTACACTTTACTGACCCACGTACTCCATCGATCAAGTACACTTTACTGACCCACCTACTCCATCTATCAAGTACACTTTACTGACCCACCTACTCCATCCATCAAGTACACTTTACTGACCCACCTACTCCATCTATCAAGTACACTTTACTGACCCACCTACTCCATCCATCAAGTACACTTTACTGACCCACCTACTCCATCGATCAAGTACACTTTACTGACCCACCTACTCCATCGATCAAGTACACTTTACTGACCCACCTTCTCCATCCATCAAGTACACTTTACTGACCCACCTACTCCATCCATCAAGTACACTTTACTGACCCACCTACTCCATCCATCAAGTACACTTTACTGACCCACCTACTCCATCGATCAAGTACACTTTACTGACCCACCTACTCCATCCATCAAGTACACTTTACTGACCCACCTACTCCATCGATCAAGTACACTTTACTGACCCACCTACTCCATCGATCAAGTACACTTTACTGACCCACCTACTCCATCCATCAAGTACACTTTACTGACCCACCTACTCCATCGATCAAGTACACTTTACTGACCCACCTACTCCATCCATCAAGTACACTTTACTGACCCACCTACTCCATCCATCAAGTACACTTTACTGACCCACCTACTCCATCGATCAAGTACACTTTACTGACCCACCTACTCCATCCATCAAGTACACTTTACTGACCCACCTACTCCATCCATCAAGTACACTTTACTGACCCACCTACTCCATCCATCAAGTACACTTTACTGACCCACCTACTTCATCCATCAAGTACACTTTACTGACCCACCTACTCCATCGATCAAGTACACTTTACTGACCCACCTACTCCATCCATCAAGTACACTTTACTGACCCACCTACTCCATCCATCAAGTACACTTTACTGACCCACCTACTCCATCCATCAAGTACACTTTACTGACCCACCTACTCCATCCATCAAGTACACTTTACTGACCCACCTACTCCATCCATCAAGTACACTTTACTGACCCACCTACTTCATCCATCAAGTACACTTTACTGACCCACCTACTTCATCCATCAAGTACACTTTACTGACCCACCTACTTCATCCATCAAGTACACTTTACTGACCCACCTACTCCATCGATCAAGTACACTTTACTGACCCACCTACTCCATCCATCAAGTACACTTTACTGACCCACCTACTCCATCCATCAAGTACACTTTACTGACCCACCTACTCCATCGATCAAGTACACTTTACTGACCCACCTACTCCATCCATCAAGTACACTTTACTGACCCACCTACTTCATCCATCAAGTACACTTTACTGACCCACCTACTCCATCGATCAAGTACACTTTACTGACCCACCTTCTCTATCCATCAAGTACACTTTACTGACCCACCTACTCCATCCATCAAGTACACTTTACTGACCCACCTACTCCATCGATCAAGTACACTTTACTGACCCACCTACTCCATCCATCAAGTACACTTTACTGACCCACCTACTCCATCGATCAAGTACACTTTACTGACCCACCTTCTCTATCCATCAAGTACACTTTACTGACCCACCTACTCCATCCATCAAGTACACTTTACTGACCCACCTTCTCCATCTAACATTCCCTTTCTATTGGAAGTGGCAATGTTTCTTTCTAACAACACAGACAAGTTTTATTATTTATCAAGTCTTATTCATGAACTCAAATGATGGCCCATCTGTGTAAGTCAGAAGGTGTCTAATTGTGATGTATCAGACAATTTTACTAACTTCTGAAACACCAACCTGTGGTAATCATAATCTAAATTAAACATGTGTTTGTAAATATTTTTAGAGAGATGATGCCCCAGTTTTTTTTAGTAGGATCCCTTTCACCTTTCACAAATCTATGAGGAACTAGCACACATGACACAGTGCCCATGGTGTCTTTGAGAACATTCACAGGGAACAAATGCACATAACACAGTGCCCATGGTGTCTTTGAGAACATTAACAGGGAACTAATGCACATAACACAGTGCCCATGGTGTCTTTGAGAACATTCACATGGAACTAATGCACATAACACAGTGCCCATGGTGTCTTTGAGAACATTCACACGGAACTAATGCACATAACACAGTGCCCATGGTGTCTTTGAGAACGTTCACAGGGCACTAATGCACATAACACAGTGCCCATGGTGTCTTTGAGAACATTAACAGGGAACTAATGCACATAACACAGTGCCCATGGTGTCTTTGAGAACATTAACAGGGAACTAATGCACATAACACAGTGCCCATGGTGTCTTTGAGAACATTCACGGGGAACTAATGCACATAACTCAATGCTCATGGTGTCTTTGAGAACATTTACGGTGAACTAATGCACGTAAATCAATGCCCATGGTGTCTTTGAGAACATTAACAGGGAACTAATGCACATAACTCAATGCCCATGGTGTCTTTGAGAACATTAACAGGGAACTAATGCACGTAACTCAATGCTCATGGTGTCTTTGAGAACATTCACAGGGAACTAATGCACATAACACAATACCATGGTGTCTTTGAGAACATTTAAGGGGAACTGATGCACATAACTCAATACCCATGGTGTCTTTGAGAACATTTAAGGGGAACTAATGCACATAACACAGTGCCCATGGTGTCTTTGAGAACATTTAAGGGGAACTAATGCACATAACACAATACACATGGTGTCTTTGAGAACATTTAAGGGGAACTAATGCACATAACACAATACACATGGTGTCTTTGAGAACATTTAAGGGGAACTAATGCACATAACACAGTGCCCATGGTGTCTTTGAGAACATTTAAGGGGAACTAATGCACATAACACAATACCCATGGTGTCTTTGAGAACATTTAAGGGGAACTAATGCATATAACACAATACACATGGTGTCTTTGAGAACATTTAAGGGGAACTAATGCACATAACACAATACACATGGTGTCTTTGAGAACATTTAAGGGGAACTAATGCACATAACACAATACACATGGTGTCTTTGAGAACATTTACTGGGAACTAATGCACATAACACAATACCCATGGTGTCTTTGAGAACATTTAAGGGGAACTAATGCACATAACACAGTGCCCATGTTGTCTTTGAGAACTGTCATTCAACATTGGTTGCAGCATGAAACAGATACCTTCTATAGAATGGCAATGCACTGTTGTTTTGCACAACCGAATACATTCACCATTTCATATGTGAAGAATATGCACAGCTTGTTAAAAGTTTACGTGCTCACATCATTTATAATTATTACACGTTTTTGTTATTCTGTCATATAATACAGGCACTTAATTTATGTTTATGTTATATAATTAATACTAACATGCTTTATGTATTATGAAAGTCATTACTTTCCATGTTACAAGATAGCTAGTGTGGAACTTTCTGCTCACTGAGGTTTACCTAGATGGCACCACTCAGTCATACAGTAATGTGTATTCCGTGTGCTATGCGACATGTTATATTTTATGTGATCTCTTGATCACCAGGTGGAGCTAGTGATAACAACAGGACCTGTTTATGCAGTGATTGCTCTGTCTACTGTAGCCAGAGACCCAAAACAAGAGAACCAATCCCATTCAGTGAAATCAATTAAATAAAAAATATTTGTGTCCAGCCACAAAAGCCACAACAGAAGGCAATTGACAGGTGTAATGAAAAGGGGGATATCTCCACCCCATTAGGGGTGATGTTTGGGAAATGGAAACCCTCTGGTGCATTTTCGGATAAAAACTGACATTAGTTTGCATTGTCCAAAACTAGTGGGGTTTTTAAACATTATTTAATAATTTTCCTCAAAAACAAAGATTTCATAGTGACTGATCAAACGATTTTGAGACTAGATGTAAAATGTATGACCCAATAGCAACAATTCTCATGCATTCTTTTCAAAATTTATTTCATAAAACTTTTTTAAGCAATTTCTCCAGAATTTCAGGATGCAGTTACCTCCTCTGCTTCAGTGCTGACTACAACCCTGTATGTATAGCCTCTAGCAGAAACTAACTGGGTCTGATCCTGATTAATGTCACACTTCCTGGTGATGAACTTAAATAATGACTGTACTATCTCTGCACTTGGTAAATTGTATCTACAGTTCTTATCTGAGTTGAGGGGGGTGGCTTCATCACCAGGAAGTCTGATGTCATTCTAGATTAGACTCTTTTTGTTAGAAAGTAGAAGCTCTGTGTAGATAGGCAAACATGTCTGAAATTGGGGTCATGGGTAATGAATCTTTAATGAGTGTTCTGTCAGCTTAATGCAACCATTTTCCAGGTAATTTTCAAGTGTTCAGACAGCATCCATAAATTATCTTGTTTGTTGCAATTTAATGATGTGTTGCCTTAAAATATACTGTACTTGCAATAGTGGAAACATAGTTCCCTTAAGACGCCAATAGTCTGTTCAAGCTAGTGAATACATCAAGTCAGAGTTATCAGTTACACTAATTGTTCTTTTGTTGTTTTGCCTGACTGAATATAACATGAATCTGTTCTTTATCTTCTTTGTAAACTGTGACATTGACATATCTATTCTTTGTATGTGTCATAACCATTCAAACTTAGGAACAAAGAAGTAGATAAAAGTTTTGTAAAGACTTCAATGTAAGCATGCAAATTGAGCCCAGCATGTAAAGAGCTTTCCAGTAACAAATAAATAAATGTGGGCTGACCACGTTAGAAACCAGCCTACTGAGGTCAGAGTGTAAATAGTTATATGGAGAAATTGATAAATGTATTTTCTACAGTTAAGGAAAGTGGATGAACTAGATGACATGAACTAGATGACATGAACTAGATGACATGAACTAGATGACATGAACTAGATGACATGAACTAGATGACATGAACTAGATGACATGAACTAGATGACATGAACATTAGTAATGAACAGTGTAGAATGGTTATAAGTCTAAGAAAATATTCAGTCTTACAGAAAATGGTAAATATTTGGAACATATTACCTGGTTATCTTGTTAATGCTAGCTGCATCAATATGTTGAAAACAGAATAAACAGATATCTAACAGGAACAGACCACATATAGACGATAAATGGTTGGACTGTCAATAATTAATTACTTCTTTGTTGACTTGCCTCCAGTGTCTGTTGCTTTTGATCGCAATCTCATTGAGTTGTATTAAGCACTACTTCACAGTTCACACACAGAGTGACAGATGAACATTCGGTGCATGTTTCACTACCTACATGTGACATGGAGTAAATGCACTGTAAGCCTACTGGGAGGTGACATGGAGTAAATGCACTGTAAGCCTACTGGGAGGTGACATGGAGTAAATGTACTGTAAGCCTACTGGGAGGTGACATGGAGTAAATGTACTGTAAGCCTACTGGGAGGTGACATGGAGTAAATGCACTTTAAGCCTACTGGGAGGTGACATGGAGCAAATGCACTGTAAACCTACTGGGAGGTGACACGGAGTAAATGCACTTTAAGCCTACTGGGAGGTAACATGGAGCAAATGCACTGTAAGCCTACTGGGAGGTGACATGGAGTAAATGCACTGTAAGCCTACTGGGAGGTGACATGGAGTAAATGCACTGTAAGCCTACTGGGAGGTGACATGGAGTAAATGTACTGTAAGCCTACTTGGAGGTGACATGGAGTAAATGCACTGGAAGCCTGCTAGGAGGTGACATGGAGTAAATGCACTGTAAGCCTGCTGGGAGGTGACATGGAGTAAATGCACTGTAAGCCTGCTGGGAAGTAACATGGAGTAAATACACTGTAAGCCTACTGGGAGGTGACATGGAGTAAATGCACTGTAAGCCTGCTGTGAGGTGCAACTTTTTACAAGTGCAGCCATTGTACTAAGTATACTCTGTGGCGTAAGTTCCACATGAACAGACTCTGTAATTAGATGTAACAGTCACTATTCATTTATATGGACAGATTTATATTAGTCATGTAAAGTTGATTCAAGAAGTCTTCTCTTGTGGCAAAATTTGTTGACAATAGACTGGTTTCTTTACGCTACGTTGAACTCTTACGTCACCTTTATTACATTGATGTGGGCCGTGGGGTATAACATTGGTGTGGGCCGTGGAGTATAACACAGGTGTGGGCTGTGGGCGGTGGGGTATAACACTGGTGAGGGCCATGGGGTATAACACTGGTGAGGGCCGTGGGGTATAACACTGGTGAGGGCCGTGGGGTATAACACTGGTGAGGGCCGTGGGGTATAACACTGGTGAGGGCCATGGGGTATAACACTGGTGAGGGCCATGGGGTATAACACTGGTGAGGGCCGTGGGGTATAACACTGGTGAGGGCCGTGGGGTATAACACTGGTGAGGGCCGTGGGGTATAACACTGGTGTGGGCCATGGGGTATGACACTAGGGAGGGCCGTGGGGTATAACACTGGTGTGGGCCATGGGGTATGACACTAGGGAGGGCCGTGGGGTATAACACTGGTGTGGGCCGTAGGGCATAACACTGGTGAGGGCCGAGGGGTATAACACTGGTGTGGGCCATGGGGTATTAGTGCATGTCCTTAGCCCTGAGTAAGCTTCCATTATGGCCCCAAGTGAAGCTTATGTAGTTGCAACTAACACAGATGTTTTGAAAGTGTTTGTGAACTTGAGAATAATGTTTAATTTATCACATTCTTGAATGTCAGTGCCTACTTTGTTACTGTGCATATTTATCACGGTCTACGAAGTAATTGTATTTCTAATGAATATACTGTAATTGTGTTAGTGCAAGATGAAGGTGTCACAAGGTAACGCCATTATGTTCTGTCCTAGTTTCTGAGAGCACGAGTGACATGTGTCATGATAATATAATTAAACAATTACTTTGCTTTGTCAGGCTAAGCTCAAACTTAATGTTTGGGTATTAAATCCCATGTCCAAAATTGTGTTGTCCAACAGCGCTGGTCAGTAGTTTATCAGAACCTACACTATAGAATATAAATGACAGTATTGCTGTTATTTGGTGCATGAAATTTGCATTTCATTTCTGTAATGAAAACTCTATTGTTGACTAATTTGGGGGAATGGGTTCTGTATAAATATAATTGTTATAGGAGACTTGCTGCTTTGATTCAAGATTCAAGAACTTTATTGTCCATTTAAAAATGTGTTAAAAAAAAATTTCTTGAAGTATGCATTGCACTGCCAGTAATAAAATTGGTAAAAACGGGACAAACTAAAAGGAAAGGACGGACAAGGCAGACAAGGTGGACAAGGCAGACAAGGCAGACAAGGTGGTTTAACAAGAATTCATACGATCTCTGCATTCCCTCTTTGGATGTTGTTGTCGTCGTCGTTTCCTATTATGCGTCTGTGCATTAATTGTGATTTCTTTTATCAACATTTTAACAACTAGGTGGTGGTGGACAAGGCAGACAAGGCAGACAAGGTGGTTTAACAAGAATTCATACGATCTCTGCATTCCCTCTTTGGATGTTGTTGTCGTCGTCGTTTCCTATTATGCGTCTGTGCATTAATTGTGATTTCTTTTATCAACATTTTAACAACTATAGAATAAAGGCTAAATAACAAATATACATTTGCAGTTACCAATCTATTAAGGGCAGGAAAGGATAATATAATCACTTGGCTAAAGGTAAAGTTTTTCATGGAACTTAATTACCAAACATAATTACCACACAGCAAGGTGAGGAATTTGGAGGCTTTGATAGTTTTTTAACTGTGATCACTAACTGATAAGTGTTTGGTTTTAGCTCAATTTGTTTGTCAGTGTGAGTAGTTCATTGGATCTGAATTTTCCTATTGAACCAGTTAACATGAAATTTAAGAGAATACTTATGACTTGTTAACACTGTTTATTGCTGTCTGATTATATAACTTCCATGTTTTGTTTACAATTAAACAACACTAATGTACTAAATTCACACAATATATATATATATATATATATATATATATATATATATATTCTAATTTAATTTAATTAATTCCCAGTTTAAATTATTAGCTAGATACTGTTGTGTTTCACTATATTTCTTGAGTTCTTTGTAGCTCAACATTTATAACTGTTTATGTAATATAGCTGTATTTAACTAGTATTAAAATTATATTCTCGCATTGTATTGTCAACTTCCTGTTTTTTTTTTTATTTCAATGCCTATATATTTAGTTACTTTACAAAACAATATAACCATATACCACCATTATGTCATATAGCTATTCGTAATCCTCTATTCAATCACACTTGCTCTGTCATATTACCTTTGAGCCAGCTGCACACATTACTATACATATTACCTTTGAGCCAGCTGCATACGTTACTATACATATTACCTTTGAGCCAGCTGCACACATTACTATACATATTACCTTTGAGCCAGCTGCACACATTACTATACATATTACCTTTGAGCCAGCTGCACACGTTACTATACATATTACCTTTGAGCCAGCTGCACACGTTACTATACATATTACCTTTGAGCCAGCTGCACACATTACTAGACATTATTTTGGTTCTAGTTCTAACTGTATATAATATGTTCTATTCATATATTCTATGTCATTCATATTTCATCATTGATGAAATTATCATCAGAATTATTTTATTTGTGTTCATTAAAATATATTTCTTTATTATTTGATATTATTCATGTGGTTTGTTGGCTAATTTTACAATCTGTATAAAAATTGCCGAAATATAAATAATGAAAACAAAATGTCAATGTATTTTTGTATGTAAATTTTTATTGAACAATGTAGATGTATATATTCTACTCATATATTATACATTCATGTTTTGTCATTGATTCATTGATGAAATTATCATCAGAATCATTTTCATTTGTGTTCAGTAAAATGCACTACCACCATTGCAACAAAACATTTTGTGTTATTTGATATTATTCATGTGGTTTGTTGGTTAATTTTACATATCTGTATAAAATAACAACAATAAAAACAAACAAACAATTGTCATATTGTTAGTTGTGTTCAAATGGCCTGTTGTTGATGAAACATTCAACCTTTAAGTATTTGCACAAAAAATACTGCACAGTTAATAGAAACGACAACATCAACCATGCATGTAAAGAGGGAGCGCAGAGATCATATGAATTCTTGTTAATTCTTTCCTTCCTGCCTTTTAGTTTGTCCTGGTAAAACATTATTAAAACAGTTCACATAAAGTAAATAAAACATACTAGAAAAATTTCGCTTAAAAATATTAATAACAGTTTACCTGGTACTTAAAACCACCATTTATAAAGGTTTTTTTTGCTAGTGGTACTTTTAAGCATCTTCCTGGCGAGAGTTTATGACAGGCTGTGGTGAGAGGATGATCAGAATCATTGAATATGTGAGTGGATTTTCTTTTAAGTGCCACATTATGTAGACTGGACAATTGTCACTGGTAACGGCCAATCACTTTGCCGGCCATGTTGACAATACAGGCTTGTCTTGTTTTATTCTTAGATGTAACATTACCATACCAAGGTACGATCTTGAATGAGAGAATGCTTTCTATCAACCTTCTGTGTACCATTTCAACAATGTGCTGACAAACAAAACATTTAAATTTTCTCAAGAGAAAAAGAAGCTGTTCAACTTTCTTGTACGCATAATCTACGTGGTCACAAAATGTCAAGTTTTTTTATCAATTACAGTACCCAGATACTTGAAACTATTTAATATTTCAACTTCTTGATTATCTACGGAGATTGGTCTTGGTTCCTTTCTAGTTCTCCTCCTCCAAGGACTAATTTTGTTTGTGTAGAACGGGACAAAGAACGCATCCTAGCAGAGCTCCGGTATGTAGAACAAGTTCGTCAGACAGCACGGGCTCTCTGCACAGTCGGGTGTTCAATCTGACACGTTGTGGTCAGTCACTTAGAAACTGCCTAATCCACAGAACAAGGTCAAAATGTACCTCAAAGTTCAACAACTTCTGAATGAGAACCTGGGGTCACACGGTGTTAAAGGCCGGTGAAAAGGACATAGACAGTTGTTCCAGAAGTGACTTGAAATCAGATTGAAAAAAAGAGTTAACATTGCATCTTCTACAAGCCTCTTGATCTTATACACAAACTGTGGGGGGTCCATACAATCAGCCACAGATGTGATAAGTTGATTACAGACAAATCTCCACACACTTAGCAATGATAGATGTGAGTGCCACTGGTCAAAAGTAATTTAATTATCTGGCACCAGGTTTTTTGGGACCAACATAATAGATATTTCTCATGAACATGTGGATTTTCTATACAGTGGATGTTTAAAAGCCACTGAAAAAAAACGAGTGAAAATGGACCAAGCTGATCACCACTAACTTTCAAAACATGACCCCAAAAGGGACCAAGCTGATCAGCACTAACTTTCAAAACACGACCCCAAAAGCCTTCAGGCCCAGGTGCTTTGTTTTGGATTAACAGGTGAGAGGCATTTGACAGCATCACTTTCAACCAGTGTGACAGGGAAATTATCTAGTGATTGGCACAATTTATCACATTCATCACTATAATCCTGAGTGTCAAATCTGACATAGAAACTGTTCAGATCAAGGCAAAGGTAGTAGGATTGTCCAAGACTAGAGGCAGTGTTTTTTTATTTCTATCCATCATCATGTTAAGTCCCTTCCAGGCATCGCTGGCATTACCAGACAACAGTTTTCTTTCAACTTTGTTTTTGTACTCTATTTTTGCCAGTTTAACTTTGCTTCTGAAATATTTGTTTAACACTCGGACAGATGAAACATTTCCATTCAGAAATGCCATTTTCATTAAGTAAACCTTCCAGTAATTTTGGTAATCCATGGCTTGTTATTAGGAAAAATGCTTACAGTTTTTTTTTATACGGTTGTTTCCTCACAGAACTGAATGTAAGATGTGACAGTGTCAGTTAATTTGTCTGGATTGTCAGAACAGCCATCGAAAAAAACCTGCAAATCAGTGCTTTCAAAAACATCCCTTGAGTGCCTCTGAACTATCTTTGTCCCAGACTCATACACAATGTGTCCTGGGTGTTCCACTTTTCAACATCTGCCTATATTTAGGAAGTAGGTGGATCACGTTATGATCTGACCTTCCTAGTGCAGGCTTATACAGTGAATGAATACATCAGGAATGTAGCTGTTGCAGAGATCAGTTGTCTTGTTGAGACAAGTCCGACATGTCACACTCTGGTGAAGATTTGGAAGAAGGCCCTTTGTGTGTTAATTAAAGTCACCCTGCATGAACAAGGCCTGGTCAGTTGACCTACTAATCGCCCTGTTATAACATGCGGCGACACGTTCGTCTTCCTGCGTATTGTCGGGGCCAAGAATGTAGACAAGGATAATCGTTATCTGGCCTATTTTCTGTGGCAGATAGTGAGGTCAAAACGATCTCATGCTTAACTAATAAGGGAGTCATAGTTTTCCAAGATGCCCTAATTAAGGGGTAAATTTTCTGTATATCTCCCGTATTCAAAAGTCCTTACATTGATCGATTATCTATATTTGACCAATCTAATTTCCATGTGGCTGAAACACCACATTCGCTTCTGGACTGTGGGTCTCTGATCTGATTTGTGGTTTATCCTCTGATAGTCTTTGTCCGTGCCTTATTTCAACTAGTGTTTGTATTATAACTTAAAGAGCTAAAAAGCTGCATTACTTGATTAATTTTTTTTTTATCTGTAGTTTGTATTCCTAGCTTCTGACTTGTACATGTAATTGGCTAATGAGTATAAACAGACTTTTCTGATATGGCATGAAATTCATGTCATCAGAACTTCAGTAGAACTCTGACCATTCTGCAGTTACTAATACCAATGTTCCTCTGCAGTAAACCTCTCTTTGTCGCTAACTAGGGTAAATGATGTAAAGTAGGCCAATATATGATATGATATGTTGCATCAGGCATGCTTTCTAATTCATTGCTGCCCATCCCCATTTATACAATACATCTTCTGAAGTCAGCAGGAGTGTTACCTCTTTGGGCCTAGTGGCATGTTCTCCAGCTCACTCTCTTTGGCCACCCGTTTGGCTCCAAGATGTCCACCTCAATTCTCGTTTTTCATTCTCCACAGTTTTTTGCCAGGTTATCTTTGGCCAACCCACTGTCTGTTTGCATTGAGACGTCCATGTTAGAGCTGTCAGGCAGTGGCTGTCTTCATCTATTCTCAGGACGTGTTCAATCCAATTCTTCTTATCCCAACTTTGGTGTTATCTTCTTTACATGTTTTAATTAGAATATCCCTGTCTGACACCACACATGGCTATCCAACTTTTATTATCTTCTTTAAGCACTTGAATAGAAATGTGTCCGCCAGGAAGTTTAATGTCTGTATTTTCAAACTTAACCAAATATTTATCTTAAGATTACTCCACTTGACTCATTGTCTCAAGATTAAAATGACTTGACTTGAATCATAACTGTGAGAATTGACTCAACTTGACTGGGGTCATCAGTGACTCAGATGTATAACTCTGCTGTTATTGCAATGTTTTGGTACAGTCACAGTGGGCTTACTCATTGCTACTATTATTTGTATGACAATTTTGTTTATATCTTGTGACTCAACAAGTTGTGGCAGTTACAGTGTTAACATCAGTATTAGGCAAACTTGTTGACTCGAGTCATGGGGCCATTTTAATGACTTGCAACTTGACTTGGAATTCATATAGATGACTCGAGACTTGATTTGAACTTGGAGGTCATTGACTTGAAACTTGACTTGAACTTGGAGGTCATTGACTTGAGACTTGACTTGTCAGTTTGTAACTTACCAACAAGTCTGGTGGCTCGAAAAGTATGCAAAACAAGACCATGTTATTGTGACACGCCACACAGAATACAATAATTATTAATTACTTATTATGATTGGCTAATGTTGTGCTGGGGAAGCATCTGCCTAAATTTCCTTCTAAAAATTACCACAGACAAATCTTAACAATCTTGGCAGTTGGTGACCCCTGGTGACATGGGACTTGGAATTCAGAGAGATGGCTCAAGACTTCATTTGTAGATCAATGACTTGAGACTTGACTTGCCAACTGTTTTGTGCCTTTGTGACTTGCCAATAAATCTGGTATTAGGACATAATCCCCCAGACGTGACATTGAGTAAATATACGAACTAGCTGTTTAACAGTTGTCTTATTGTTCCATTTCTCCACCTTTGTGAACATGCACATTGAAAGCTGATTACTAATAATTAAATTGTCACATGTCCTGACTAAGAATCGTGTCGTGTTGGAAAATGTCAGACATATTTAAACATGTCAGATCATTCACTGCGTATTAATTCATTACTCTCCATTATATAGAGTAATGTAGGACAGGTTCTATATTATGTATAGTCAAAGGTGCCATATGTTTCTATGGAGATAAGCTCTACATTGTAAACACTGATCATCCATGTACGTTTAAATGGACTAATGTTTGCTTGTTTACTCAGCGTTTACCTTGGTATATAAAACACCATGGTCTACAAATATGGCACTTACTCAGAATATACTAAGCCAACAGCAGTGCTGAGAAAATGAAGTCATAGTGTTCTTGATGAATGCATTTAGTTTCATGTGTTCTAACTTCTCTGTCGGTCTGCTCATTTAGAAAACGTCTGTGAATATTAACTTTATCAAATGTTGCCCACTTGAGTGACAGTGATAACTAATCCTGAGTAAACACAAGTGACGTGGCACGTGTGTGCGATATACTTTATCAGAGACGATGGGCAGCAGAAGAGTCAAAGTACACAGCAGTGCTCAGTGGCAGCCAGAATCATCATGGCATGGGTCAGTAGGTGAGCTGCCTCAGTCCAGCAGGACATCAAGTGGCCACAGTTGGTTGACAAGTCACCAGGAGCCAATGGATGGCGCCTGCAGATCATCCAGCAGTGTATTGCCTGAGATTGAGGACGTGTCCAGATTTGGAGTCAGACAAAGAGGAACTTTACCTGATAACTATGAACCATATCCCACGTCTGCAGGATCTAGACCAGGACAGGCTCTCAGACTTGATGAATGTGATGAACGAGACGATGGAGCAAGACAGGAACTCTCTACAGGCCCATCATTATTTGGCAGTGCAGACCATGAGGAGGATACAGAACTCATTGAGGTGATGACTGAGTCTAGGGCTTACAAGGCACATATCCCTGGGGCAGGGGGAGCAGACGAAGCTTTGGGTGGCATGATGGACCAGGCACTGTTATCTTGGGGAATAGCAGAATCATTTGATAAGAAAACATGGCGAGTCGGATTGTCAACACAGCGATGTGCCAGGTAGAGTAAGCTTGTCTTTCTACTTATGTCAATGTTACCAAGTTTACTCAAGTAAATGGATTGGATTTGGTAAATACCAGTCAACAATAGGATAAACACAGCTGTAATGCGGTTGTTTGAGTAAATGGTTTATCCAGATTAAGCCATTACAGTTGAATGGATTGATGTTTTAGTTTCAAGGAATGTGAATTTTGACGTAGTTTTTACCTCTCAAAAAGTTGTCCACCAAGTAAGATTGAGAGAGTTGGGCAACATATTCGTACACAGGACCACAGTTTCTTCATATCGTGTAAAATCCACGTCAAACGTAAGCCAATATATAGTTACAGTAGCAGTTCTACAACAGTTTGTTTTCCTAATTTGAAAGGGTCAATTTGCATCTTAAACATTGGTTGTCTACCATCTCAACAACATCTTAAACACTGGTTGTCTACCATCTCAACAACATCTTAAACACTGGTTGTCTACCACCTCAACAACATCTTAAACACTGGTTGTCTACCATCTCAACAACATCTTAAACACTGGTTGTCTACTATCTCAACAACGTCTTAAACACTGGTTGTCTACCATCTCAACAACATCTTAAACACTGGTTGTCTACCATCTCAACAACGTCTTAAACACTGGTTGTCTACCATCTCAACAACATCTTAAACATTGGTTGTCTACCATCTCAATAACATCTTAAACACTGGTTGTCTACCATCTCAACAACATCTTAAACACTGGTTGTCTACCATCTCAACAACATCTTAAACATTGGTTGTCTACCATCTCAACAACATCTTAAACACTGGTTGTCTACCATCTCAACAACATCTTAAACACTGGTTGTCTACCATCTCAACAACATCTTAAACACTGGTTGTCTACCATCTCAACAACATCTTAAACACTGGTTGTCTACCATCTCAACAACATCTTAAACACTGGTTGTCTACCATCTCAACAACATCTTAAACACTGGTTGTCTACCATCTCAACAACATCTTAAACACTGGTTGTCTACCATCTCAACAACATCTTAAACACTGGTTGTCTACCATCTCAACAACATCTTAAACACTGGTTGTCTACCATCTCAACAACATCTTAAACATTGGTTGTCTACCATCTCAACAACATCTTAAACACTGGTTGTCTACCATCTCAACAACATCTTAAACATTGGTTGTCTACCATCTCAACAACATCTTAAACACTGGTTGTCTACCATCTCAACAACATCTTAAACACTGGTTGTCTACCATCTCAACAACATCTTAAACACTGGTTGTCTACCATCTCAACAACATCTTAAACACTGGTTGTCTACCATCTCAACAACATCTTAAACACTGGTTGTCTACCATCTCAACAACATCTTAAACACTGGTTGTCTATCATCTAAACAACATCTTAAACACTGGTTGTTTACCATCTCAACAACATCTTAAACATTGGTTGTCTACCATCTCAACAAGGTGTTTGTTTCACATATTGATTTGGAGAAAATGTTAGTGGAAATAAGATTTACATATATTTTTGTTGTACGGAAAACATGTTCTATAAGTTGTTTGTATACATGAGGCAGAGTAAGAAATCACAAAACAATGGCACTGACTTGATGCTCATGAAGTTGGCAGAGAAAGTAAATATGAATTCCCACCAGTAACCTAATTATCAGACATCCTCCATATTTTAGAAAACCAAATCTGAAAATGTGGGTGGATTGCTGAAGAACAGATATGCTATTAAATTACTGGGATAAGTTTTCAAATGAGGATGATGTTACTAATTTTGAAATTACATTTATTTTTCACGGATGATTATAATAATAAAGTGAGCAGTTGCTCATATTGATGATTAAACATTTCTTCTTAACATTACTCTTGTGGTTTTGCTGATCAAATTGATTTGAATCTGCCAACCTTTGAAATTCCTGGATAATATATTAATGAGACTTCGATATTTTTGACAAAAAGGAAAATCTTCAATGTTTAATGTGCATGCTTGTACCACAAACATGACTGTGATGAAAACACTGTAGCTCAGTTTGTATTTATTAAAATCTGATTGGGACTTTCACAGGACAGCTGTGGGGTGCAAAAGGGGTTTCGGAAATGAAGAAATAATCCTAGATCTAACCCATAAAAAACACACCCACTTCAGTTATTTTACTCCAGCTTATTAGTTTTGAGTTTCATAATAGACACATGATGTTAAGTCAGGGTAAAAATGTAATATTGTAACACTGGCGCAAGATCACTTGTTTGAGCATAGAAAGGGTTTCTGGAAATGTAGGGGTCTAACTTAACCGCAGTTAAGCAAGTCTCTGAGGAGACACTGTATTATATGAATTATATGTTATACATTACTGCAGTTATCATGATTAACACAGTCTCAGTTGGGCATCTTATACTGTACAATCATGGGTGCACTCATGCAGCGTAACCTGATGAAGTCATAGATTCAAACTAGTTGACATAAAACATGTAAACTTATATATACATGTGTATCTATGTATACATGTATATATTTACATGTATACCCAGTACAAATATGTGTTGTTTATAATTATTATCATGTGCGGTAATTTAGTAAGTTACCAATATATTGCCACTATTTGGGTTGGTAAAATGTATCAGCTATTCAGAGGTGGCCATTGTTGACTAGGGCTGTATGTCTGCTTAACTAGTGACTTAATTGTGTACACAAAGTGTACAATTTGATACTAATGGTTGTCTATTGTGGAACAACCTGCAATACATATGCATCATATTCTGTTGATTATCCTGTAGTATATTCTGTTCACTTTATGGACTCTGATCAGTTACCTAACATGTACAGTTCTGTTTTTTATGCCAACATATCTGTGCATTATGTTCAGTAGCTCAGTGGTTAACATTATCAGACTCTCAATCAAGGGCACCATGGTTCAAATCCTCCTGCTACTGTTTCGAAGCTTAGACAATTTCATTCACCCCATGTTGCCTGTGTCTTTTGAATGAGACATTAAAGTCGTAGATCCCTTCTGTCTGGTGTCGACAGACACTACACCAGATGAAGTAAATGGTCCCACACAGAGTGACAGGGGGTAAATGTGTAACATGTCATGGAAAACTTCTGCATTAGCCCAAGAATGGGCTATTTTGGGTGTAACAACTTGAGACGTATGCACAACATGATGTGTGACACAACTACCTGGTAGAGGTGTCAGACTATGTACTGTAATGTTGTGGCAGGAGGAATATTAGTTTTGCACTGTAGCATGATGGTTAGTGCAACGTGTAGCTGACACTACAGCTTACGAAGACACCTGAGTAGCACCTTGACATAAAACAACAGCACTTTACCACATCAAGTCCATTACAATATACTTTATCTGCGCCTGTGTTTAATTTCATGTGTTCGAGAAATGAGACCGTCCAGATCGCTTGCAATGATACTGAACCATGAACATTTAACTGGAAACTTGAGAAATGTTATTGAATGAAAATCCAGATAAATTTAGACATGTCATGCTTCATTTGCACTCTGTACAGTACTATCAGGTAGTCAGGCACAGGGCTCACTTGCTGGAACACTACTGTCCGAACACTAATTGAAGCAGTATGGACTCAGTAGAATTTTTCCATTCGTTACATGTTGTTGAACGAGCTTGGTGGGACATGTTGTTGAATGAGCTTGGTGGGGGACACAGTTTGTGTGACCCTTTAATGCAAACTTCACCAAAAGCATTTACATGAAATTCCTGAATGCTGGGAGCGGTCGTTGAAATATTAGCTTTAAACCTAGCTTAAAAAATAATCAGCAAAGGGTTAAACACACCTGCATGTTTGATTGAGTATACAGAAGTCCCACAGACTGGAAAACAAGAGTTGCAAATAGGACGGTTGCTATTTAACATGGCCTTGAAACAAATATGCACACCTGTGAAACTACAGGTAACAAAAACTTGTCAGACCTGCCTATGAACCTGTATATGGTTATCTGCATCCATTCTCAAAACGGAGCATGTGGTGCAAACTGGGATACATCTATTGGACGTCGTGAGTCTGACACAGCTGACTGCACAACTAAAATATTCTCAAAAGTCGTTCTTTGGACCCATTTTCAGCTGATGAGCAGTTACTCACTGTCATTTGACAATTGCTTTTCTGTGTGAATATAATCATGTGTACCTACAAAGGGTAATATAAGAGTTTTTCAATATTTTCCAGTATCCCCTAATTCAAAAAGCCTTGTTGAAAATGCACAAACCTATAAAGAATGTCTCATATGTCTCATATGTCTCATATGTCTCATATGTCCAGCAGCCCATCAAATGTCAGAAAATCAAGTTACAGTTAAACCATACCAGTTGGCACATTTGAGCATATAGGGTAAATGATCCTGTGATGGTGCACCATACTTTCAGCATGCATGATCCTGTGATGGTGCACCATACTTTCAGCATGCATGATCCTGTGATGGTGCACCATACTTTCAGCATGCATGATCCTGTGATGGTGCACCATACTTTCAGCATGCATGATCCTGTGATAGCGTACCCATACTCTGAGCATGCATGATTTATATATGTTCTTTATACATGATCTACCCTGAATCTGGATAAATATTCTCAACGCTCTTTTAGAGCCAACCGAGAAGGAATTGGGCACACAGTTTTAACACAGCTGATAGCAATGGATCCACATATTGTTGGACTCTCGATAAGCCAATGGCTTCCTTGTCCACTTGCCATCTGGAACTTGTTGTTCGAGATGGCAATCTTGTTAAATCTTGTTAAATCTTGTTAAATCTTGTTAAAAATTGATACGTAATCTACTTATGTCGATGTGTGTGTGTATATATATATATATATATATATATATATATATATACAAGGTTTTGCTGTATAATTTGGTACGATCAACTTGATATAGAGAACATGTCCCTTCTACCCCAACACCAATTACATGGTAGTTACTTAAAGCCACAGAATTTGATTCACGGCATGTTAAGTTCTACGCAGAACCTGTCAACCATGGGGAACCTGTTAGCCACGGGGAACCTGTCAACCACAGCTATGATTGTGCATATTCAAATTACCAAGAAACTAAATCATGCTAGATATCTGTGGAATTGTGTAACTGAGCTGCTCATTACTTCACTACAAACTATTTTCTTTTCATTGCATCAAATAACATAGGACAGATTTAGAGTAAAATAGGTGCATTTTTGTTATTACAGTGATGGCTGTAAGAGAGATTCCATTATGTTGAGCTTACATATTTGTATGTCCCTGCACTGAATCTTGGACATGCCAAAAAGGTCTTGCATACAGAATATAAGTAAACATCATGTAGCATTAGCAACAAAGTTGATCTGTTCAGAAACTGTGTACAGAATAGTGAAGACCTGTTTACCAGTGGCCCTCTTCTGTAGTAATCAGCAGTGAAAAGAAATGCTCCCACCACAGGGCAGGACAAAAGACCAATTCTGTCTCGCTTGACTGGTGATCATTGAACCAGAACGAACTGGCCCATGAATAGACAGGAGGGTTGCAGAACACACTTCCTGCATTGGGACTGGGCAGTTAAGTTCTATATGGCTTAGTCAGGAGTGGCAGTCACGTTTCCGGATATTTGTAACACTAGCACAATACAGTGTTGGTCAGCGCAATACAGTTGGCTTGAGTGTGTTTGTGATTGAACCATTTCATGGTGTTGGTTGTACAAACGTGATATTTGGCAGTGGTGTTGCAGCAGTGTATCCACTTTGGTCATTTCCAGCGTTGGCTGGACACGGTTCAGTTATTTTACTGGATTGTTTGAGTTAGTTGGACTGGCTGACATTTCACCTGCAGAAAGCATTTAACTTGTGGCACTTTGCATATAGCCACAGGAAGATGTCTGGCTCATTGGATCAGTTCTAAATGCATCCTTGGTATATGTACATCAACTGATGTTGATGTCACCGTTGGATTGAGCAACTCCATTGCTAGTTAAACAAAAACTGGAGGAATCAGAAGATATTGTCAGTTTGACATACAAAGTAGTGCAAATAACTGACAGTCGTTGAAGCGTGTTAGAAATATGTCGAAACAACCAAGACATCACCATGGACGCAGGGAACAGGGACATCATCGGAAAAGGGAAGACATGCGTGATCGGACACCAAGGTATCCACGGGAACAGGAGCGTTGGGAAGGTCAGCCACAAGGAGGCTACCATGGAGGAGGGTTCCCTGAAGGAATGGGCCCATTACAGGGAGACCAGTTTGGTTATGCCACACAACCACAGCCAGTGAGGCGACCTCAGGACTACCAGCCACAGCAAGGGCCTAGCTATGGACCTGTAGGTTATGCCACACAACCACAGCCAGTGAGGCGACCTCAGGACTACCAGCCACAGCAAGGGCCTAGCTATGGACCTGTAGGTTATGCCACACAACCGAATCCAAGATATCAACAACAGGAAGTACCTCCATCCCAGAGTCAAGTTACGGTCTCTGGCCCTGGATATGACCAACGTGGAGGCTATCCATCCCACAGTGGAACCCCACAACAACAGGGCAACTATCCACCCAATTTACAGGATGCCTACCGTAATTCAGGATATCAGCAGCAGCTAGGCAGATATCCATCTCATGGTCAAGCCAGACCAGGTGGTTCTGGATATCAACAGCAACAAAGCAAATATCCAGCCCAAGTTCAAGACAGACCTTCTGGCTCTGGATATCAACAAAAACAAAGTGAATATCCAGCCCAACTTCAAGACAGATCTGCTGGTTCTGGATATCAACAGCAGCAAACCGAATATCCAGCCCAAGTTCAAGACAGACCTTCTGGTTCTGGATATCAACAGCAACAAAGTGAATATCCAGCCCGACTTCAAGATGGATACCATGATCCAGGATACCAACACTATCCAGGCGAAGCACGACAAACAGATACCACCATACAGCTTGATGGCCCTGGTCAGTATAGGAGTGAACAAGACCACCGTAGGATGGAAGAGGATATGGCAAGAGGAAACGGGGAGTTGTATGGAGTGGACAGCCAAAAAGACAAGCATAAGTCAGGCCAAGGAAAGTGGTTTTCTCAACTAAGTAAGCACCATCGGAAAAATCGCCACAGCAGCCCCGCAGACATGCTTGAAGAAGATGAAAAGCATCCAATAAGGCAACGACGTGTTATGTCAGATAGACATTGCAAACAACGCAAGAGGAAGTCTGGTCAAGCACCAGTTGTTGTCAATCCAATGGGCTTGCGGCTTCGCAGATGTATGGCAGACTTTGACTTTGATGCTTTTGCTGCGCAACTGAATGAAGAAGAGTTGAAGGAATTTCAACCTCATCAGCCTGTCATTCCTGAGCCAGATTATAGTGATGAGGAGGAGGAAGAGCAGGAGGAAGAAGAACAGGAAGGAGAGGAAAATGTGAGGGTGGAAGAGGAAAAAGAGGAGGAACAAGAAAGGCATACAGAGGAGCACGAGGATGAGGAACAAGGGAGAAAAGTCTCAGATGTTTCCGTTGATTGGGTAAAGGATGAGACGATAGTTGAAAGGGATGCAAGACCGGCCGCAACAGTTGAGAAATCACGACCAAAGTCAAAGAAGAAGATTTTACGGAGGGAGTTTGCAAAAGAAATAGTTGGCTCGATGAAAGATGAGTTAGTAGGCTTTCTTTGTTTTACTTACACATCAAAATTTATGTGGACATGTTGTTTATATGTTCATAATCTAATGTCTTGTGTTGGGCACCACTAAATACATGATTATGTGTTCCACTTTATATGCAGGAAAATGTTTGTTCGTTCCACTTTGTGTATAATAGTCATGAATATGCTTTATTGCAACACTACAAATGTGTGTTCTGTTTGCAGGGATGGCATGAAAGGATCTGCAGCAAAGAAGCTAAGCAACTATGAACTGTTTAAACTTGAGACCAGCAAGGTAGGAATATGTTTGTAAATTTGCATGCATGCTGCTGCAAATTTACAACTTATATGATATGCAAGGCATACTTGCACCTATTATCACTAATCAGGGTTTCTACTGAGTGTGCTAACAGAGGTGAGAGGAACTGTTGTAAAGGCAAAATTTATTATATAATAATAAATAAAAAAAATAAACATTTTAGCCATATTCCTAGCTTAGGTGGAGCATTTTTATATTGAATGAAAACGGCTGATAGGTCAGGTCAGCTAGGTCAAGTTATATTTTGACTCGTTGTTTACTACTTAGAGTTAGGCCTCCCAAGTGTACTTAGAGTTAGGCCTTCCAAGTGTACTTAGAGTTAGGCCTCCCAAGTGTAATTAGAGTTAAGCTTCCCAAGTGTACTTAGAGTTAGGCCTCCCAAGTGTACTTAGAGTTAGGCCTTCCAAGTGTACTTAGAGTTAGGCCTCCCAAGTGTAATTAGAGTTAAGCTTCCCAAGTGTACTTAGAGTTAGGCCTTCCAAGTGTACCAAATATTAAAATGACAGCTGGGCAATGCACACATTGTCAAAAGTGGTTGTTTTAATATAGAATGACCCAATATATATATATATATATATATATATATATATATATATATATATATATATATATATATATATATATATACATATATACATATATGTATACATATATATATATACACTAATTCTAATAAATGCAATTATAACCAAGTTTAACAGTACTTTTTTAAATAATGTGTACCAGTGACACAGTATATTTTCAATATTAGCACCTATTGTCTTGCCTGAGATACATAGACTATTGCTACACAACTACAGCTACATTTGTTGTTGTACTGAGTATGCTATTTTATAAAACACCAATTATAAAGTGGCTGTTGCATACTGCACCAATGCACCATGCTGTGGTATGATGCACCATAATGCATCATGCTGTACTATGATGCACCATAATGCATCATGCTGTGCTATGATGCACCATAATGCACCATGCTGACCAAGAGACACTACAGCAAGAGACACTACAGCATAGCATAGTATGACGCACCATACTATGCTATGATGCACCATGCTGTGCTATGATGAACCATGCTGTGCTACGATGAACCATGCTGTGCTATGATGCACCATGCTGTGCTATAATGAACCATGCTGTGCTATGATGCACCATGCTGTGCTACGATGCACCATGCTGTGCTACAATGAACCATGCTGTGCTGTGATGAACCATGCGGTGCTATGATGAACCATGCTGTGCTATGATGAACCATGCGGTGCTATGATGAACTATGCTGTGCTATGATGAACCATGCTGTGCTATGATGAACCATGCGGTGCTATGATGAACCATGCTGTGCTATGATGAACCATGCTGTGCTATAATGAACCATGCTGTGCTGTGATGCACAACAACCTCAACTCTAGCAGTGAATCAGCAGATTCATGTCAGTGTGATGTGTGACTTTTTTTACAATGCTTTTACACGTATATGAATGGGCTGGTCTTGAATATATGGCACTTTATAATTTAAAAAAAATAATAATAACACTGGCCCTCAGATCAGTGTTTAACGTATTGCTTTGATGGTGTGTAGTACACATACTTCAAATGTACTTAATAGTTTGAGGAAAAATTATCATAACCAGTGAATGACTTGTTATGCTGTACTTTAATTTTACAAATCTAATAAAAACTTTCTTGACATATTGCATTTACAAATACTGTTTCACCTATAAATATGTACACCGGGTGCAGGATATTAATATTGTTCATGAAAGTCAGTTTGCTCATTTATTAAAATCTAGCATGATTTCTGTTTTGACAGAAATGGAGGAAAACAAAGGTTCAGCTATGGGAAACGTTGCAGTGGCTTGTGGTTTGGAAAGGATCGTTCAAAGAAATAGAAGGTAATCTCTTTTGCACACAGTTTTAGTTTTTCAGTCACATTGTGTAAATCGTTTCATGAATCAAGTGACAAATGCATTGTTTGACATTTCAATAACATACATGTTTACACAGTAGTATGCTTGCTTGTGGAAATGCATACACAGGCAGACACAGACTTATAATATGCACGTACACACTACTATGCAATACGCACACAGATACAGATGCGCACACTCATTTTAATGTGTATTTTACAATTGTTCTATTTTTACTCACCAATGTTTGTGTGTTTCTAGGCCAGCATGGGTCGTCAACAACTTCCTACTTCAGTGTCCTGCGCTGGCTCATGTTCCTCAACCTCTTTGTCACTGTTGTCATAGTTGGAGCGATTGTCCTGCCACAGGTCTTCTTTCAGCCGGACTCCTTCTCCGAGACCTTCAGTAACAACACAAGCTTAACTGGTGCGTTGCTCAAGCAATTGTCATATCATTTTGTCAAATAATATAGGCAATAACCAAAACAAACAGTAATTGTGACATGATTATTGCTGAGTGTTGATCATCAATAACATCATTGATTAAACATTTCTAACCCAGTTTTTGCAGTAGAGACATGCAAGTATGTCAAGACTCTGTGTTCTTGAATGAGTACAGTAAACCCACCAAAAACCTGGTCTTTATATAGCAATGTTGCCACCCATTGGCAATGTCTTTGTAGCTGTTCCATCATTTATATATTATATTTTCTAGTCCTTGTCTTGGACCAATCAAACTGACTTATATTTCACTCCCCAACAAGTGGCTACAAATAGGTCTTCACTCAGAAATGAACTGATGTACTGATGATACGGTATGTTGCTTCATATACACATACAATGCAACAATTGTTTTTCTTTTATTTCTTTTGAATGTTAAATATCTCATTAGAATCTGTCAGTGCACTTGATTCATGGCAGCCTGGAGAATCTTTCATGAATGAATTTGCAACAAATTATTTGGATTAATCTCTGTGTTCAGGCTTTCAGAATACGGCCAAGAACTGTTCAAATTTCTACCAAGAAAATGAGATAAAACAAGAGAACGTTGCTGAAAAAGTGTTAGCTGTCATCCAAGGATCGGTGAGAGAAACCCACTCAAATGATTTACTTGATATGGCATATGTGGATGTCTATGTAAAGTAAACATTTGAGCAGTCATTTTAAATGTTTAATTTGTAATTCCACGAAGTGTGGAAGTAAAAAAAAATTATTTGTATGACTGATAACACCAGTAGATTTGATGAGTTAATTGTGACAGAATCACAAATTCTAAAGATACACGGTGCTGGACCTTACAAAATTAATTACATTTACTCCCTCTACACACATTGTTCTTTATCAACATTTAACATAGTTTTATTTACCTTTTATGCACTTAAGGTTTCAAGAACAAAACTAGTGTTATTGTTGTAGCAAATTATTGACAAATGTTGGAATATGGTTTAGACATTTTGTAAATTGGGTGATTGACCCACCATTTTGTCAACAGCCTGTGTTGTGTGTTGTGTGTCTATGCAGCCTTCTGATGACTTTACACATGTTGTCAGGGCTGGATGGAGAGGACTGTGCTGTTTGCTGGCTTCTACTTCAACAAGACATATCAGTTGATCGACGAGGAGCAGCGATCGTACAACATGCCTCTGGCATTCCTATTCACCACTGCTGTCTACTTCTTCATCACACTCATCCTAATGATTCTCTAGTGAGTATGCTTTATCTATACATCCCATCCCATCAATTCCACATTCCTCACTCTCATACTTATGATTCTCTAGTGAGTATCCTTTATCTATACATCCCATCCCATCTATGCCACATTCCTCACTCTCATACTTATGCTTCTCTAGTGAGTATCCTTTATCTATACATCCCATCCCATCAATACCACATTCCTCACTCTCATACTTATGATTCTCTAGTGAATATCCTTTATCTATACATCTCATCCCATCAATACCACATTCCTCACTCTCATACTTATGATTCTCTAGTGAGTATCCTTTATCTATACATCCCATCTATGCCACATTCCCCACTCTCATACTTATGATTCTCTAGTGAGTATCCTTTATCTATACATCCCATCCCATCAATACCACATTCCTCACTCTCATACTTACGATTCTTCAGTGAGTATCCTTTATCTATACATCCCATCCCATCTATGCCACATTCCTCACTCTCATACTTATGATTCTCTAGTGAGTATCCTTTATCTATACATCCCATCAATACCACATTCCTCACTCTCATACTTATGATTCTCTAGTGAGTACCATTTATCTATACATCCCATCATACCAATACCATATTCCTCACTCTCATACTTATGATTCTCCGGTGAGTATCCTTTATCTATACATCCCATCCCATCTATGCCACATTCCTCACTCTCATACTTATGATTCTCCAGTGAGTATCTTTTATCTATACATCCCATCCCATCTATGCCACATTCCTCACTTTCATACTTACGATTCTCCAGTGAGTATCCTTTATCTATACATCCCATCTATGCCACATTCCCCACTCTCATACTTATGATTCTCCAGTGAGTATCCTTTATCTATACATCCCATCATATCAATACCACATTCCTCACTCTCATACTTAGGATTCTCCAGTGAGTATCCTTTATCTATACATCCCATCCCATCAATACCACATTCATCACTCTCAAATTTGCTAGAAACTTGGGACAGTGGTCTATGTACCTCCAAGGCCACATTCATTGATGTTGATTCAACAGACATGTCGATTCAACAGACATGTCGATTCAACAGACATGCAGTCATGGATCCCCACTTACATAGTTTAGTTGTGTTTTCATTTTGACAGAACATGTCCTTAGTCTTCATACCACCTACAGCAATGACATTAAGCAGAACAACATATTATGTCATGTACCCTATTATAGAATAGTAAATAAATAACAATATTGACCATGAACAGTAATAACTGTAGCCGGGCCTGAATGTGAGGAATCTAGCAGTGAATGGTGTTGCAGCACTGGAGATGGAGTGAAGGAACAACTTCTCACTTCGGGTGAACAGTACAACTACTTCAACAAGGTCTTCAGTGCATGGGATTACACACTCATGCAAAAGAAAGCTGCTGACCAGAAACAGCAAGACTTGCTGAGAGGTTACAAGGTAATGTATTGAGCAAATAAATTTGCAGTACGGTATAACAATATTTGCAATGGTTAGAAAAGTATTGCAAATACTAACAATACTGTATTATCAATTAATTAATACATGTGAATTATTGCAAATTAAATGGAATAAAAAATTTTTTGTTTGAAATCATTATGTTTCAGTGCATGGGAATTCCATTAATTAATTACACACTGTTTATTCAAGACCTGAGAGTTACAGTATTGGAAGTAACTATGTTAGAAAAGATTGCAAATACTCACAATACCACCGCATGCAAATTAAATGTAAAAATTTTTTGTTTGAAATCAATGTCGACGACCATGGTCCATCTAGGATTGAAGCAAGCTGTCAGCAAGCTGTCAGCATGGACACAGGTGATGTCAGCTCACAGTGCATTCGGCCTTGTGAATTCTGACAGCATTTTTTGGAGTTCGGCCCGCAATTCGGCCTGAGAGCAGAATGGGCAGTGAACTCGACCCAAATGATTATGTAGCGAGCACGTGAAGTTCAGTGTGTCTTACTGTGAAGCATAGTAGTTATTCTCCCATTTGTTAATTGATTTTTTCCTTTCGCATAAAATACAGTGCTATATTTTTTTCGTTTTAACACAACATCAACAAGATTTTCGAACTTATACAGTTCATTGTATCCTTAAAATTCATATCATATAATATACAGTGTATAATGTATTACACCAAAAACTATAATATTATATACAGTTGAATAATTTAAATAAATTAAATTACAGTTATCATAATATCTTGTTTCTCCCTCATCAGGAGAAATTCTCCCCAGATTTTTTATTAAATCAAATACAGAGCAATGACAGTGATCAGCAATTATTGTATTGTGAATACAATTATTGTATTGTGAATGCAATTATTGTATTGTGAATACAACGGAGCCATCTGCATATGGTCTTTGATCAGATAATTTTTTCGTCAGATCATTTTCAGTGTGAAGCATAGTCTTTTATTCACACCTGCTCACTGTAAGGAACAGACAAAGCAGTGTATGTCAAGAGTATCTAGTTAAACTCAGCATCCCTGAGGCAAATACAGTAATAACAAACCCTTCAAGTCAAGGCTAATCAATTACTAGCTGAAATCGCCATGCCGAAATAACATGGCAATTGGGCCGAATTCTCTGAGGGCCGAAATCACCACCACCCGTCAGCTCTACTCCTGCTATTGCGATGTTTACTTTCTGACCTAACCATGAAAACGACCACCTAGAGTCACCAAACTTCTCTTATATTTACCATACAAACGTCACGTGGTCAAACATTACTCTTACTTCCATGTAACGATAACAAATTACAAATACTAAAGCTAGCTGAATCTTCTATGCCTAGCTCCGCAAAGCTAGGCTTAGGAGATGACAAGTTTTTGTTTATTTTGATCTTTATACAGAAATAAGAGGAACATTTGACCACGTCACTTGTGTATGCTAATGCTAGATATATGAGAAGTTTTGCAGCTCTATGTGGTTGTTTTCATAGTTCAGTAAGGAAGTAAATAAGTTCAAAAGCTACTGGCACCACTAAACTGCTCTGAAAGCGCCGAATTCAAAGATTATTCTGCAGTATCACTTGCCGCTAGCGGTTCGAAATCGTTACATTATACTTTTTATTCTGGAAAATTTACATCACCATCACTCGCCATAGTAATGTGAGTGAAACTATACTGAAGCATTGCATAGAAATCACTGACCAAATGTAGACTCATATCATCGACATGACGAATTGCTCATCTCATCGACTTTTACGCGCGCTTTGCAAGTTAGATGCATTAAATATCTCATTTTACCTATAAATAATTTTTTTATTTTGGCATGTAGTACATACAATATTAAACTTTGTGTACACACAGAAAAAGCATTTTAGCTAGTACCTTGTTGTTATTCCCTTTAAATTAATGTAAAATTAAGGCCAATTAATTAATTCATGTACAGTTATAACAAATTAATTAATGCATGTAAAATTATTGCAAATAATTAATGTAGTATTTATTAATGCAAATTATGTAATGTAAAATATATTCTGTGTGATGTGATTGAACTATATAGTGTATTATTTGTCTGGATGATAGAAAATGTATGTGTTGTACTTGGTTGCAGAACGAATTAAAACAAATTGAAGAAAAGAAGAGAAGACAAAATATGAGTGCTGTGGCAAAGGCACGTGTGTACATTGCACGGATATGTGTCAACCTGTTGGTACTTGCCTTCTGGGCTGGTGCTGGCTTCCTCATCTACATGGTCGTTGTTCAGTGGTCCAAACAGGTACGTATTGCATACATGTCACTTTGGTAATTTTTTTGTTGGACTCTTCATAAGCCAATGGCTTCCTTGTCCACTTGCCATCTGGGCCTTTGCCTTGGATGGCAATCTCATTAAATCTATGTGGCTGGTCGCTATTAAGAGATAATTTATGAATGCAGTATTGAGAATATTTGGCTTGGTACCTTGGTTGTTGTATATTTAATTATATCCCTCCCTCCCCACCTCCCTCCCTCCCCCTTCCCTCCCCCTCCCTCCCTCCCTCCCTCCCTGAAAAAATTTTAAAAATGCCTCCCAAATGCACCACTGAAGTTGTCATCATTTGTGATTTCAGCTACTTGCCTATGAAAAGGTGAATAAAAGTGACCTTCTGAAGCTGGTTGTGGATTTCCTGCCTTCACTCACAATCAGTGTTCTCAATGTCTTCATTCCAACCCTCTTCTATATGGTTGTAAAGGTGGAAGATCTTACCCCAGACACAGAGGTTGAAATCACAGTGGCTAGGTAAGGCAGCCATACACACTCACATGCAGTCTACAGACAATATGTGACATAAATTACACCACTGGTATCAAGATGGACTCACAGCCACCATGTATCGGACTGGCCATGATAGACAGCATTTGCCAGCAAGATATGGCTCTGATTAACCGTATCCTACGACTGGCTTCAGTCCTTGTCTTGTGATGCTTGCAGGTCTGTGGTCAAATGACTAACTTTAGTCACAGTCCTTGTCTTGTGATGCTTGCAGGTCTGTGGTCCAATGACTAACTTTAGTCACAGTCCTTGTCTTGTGATGCTTGCAGGTCTGTGGTCCAATGACTAACTTTAGTCACAGTCCTTCTCTTACGATGCTTCCAGGTCTGTGGTCCAATGACTAACTTTAGTCACAGTCCTTGTCTTACGATGCTTCCAGGTCTGTGGTCCAATGACTGACTTCAGTCACTGTCTTTGTCTTGTGATGCTTGCAGGTCTGTGGTCCAGTGAGTAACTTTAGTCACAGTCCTTGTCTTACGATGTTTCCAGGTCTGTGGTCCAATGACTGACTTCAGTCACTGTCTTTGTCTTGTGATGCTTGCAGGTCTGTGGTCCAATGACTAACTTTAGTCACAGTCCTTGTCCTACGATGTTTCCAGGTCTGTGGTCCAATGACTGACTTCAGTCACTGTCTTTGTCTTGTGATGCTTGCAGGTCTGTGGTCCAATGACTAACTTTAGTCACAGTCCATGTCTTGTGATGCTTCCAGGTCTGTGGTCCAATGACTGACTTCAGTCACTGTCTTTGTCTTGTGATGCTTGCAGGTCTGTGGTCCAGTGACTAACTTTAGTCACAGTCCTTGTCTTGTGATGCTTCCAGGTCTGTGGTCCAATGACTAACTTTAGTCACAGTCCTTGTCTTACGATGCTTCCAGGTCTGTGGTCCAATGACTGACTTCAGTCACTGTCTTTGTCTTGTGATGCTTGCAGGTCTGTGGTCCAATGACTAACTTTAGTCACAGTCCTTGTCTTGTGATGCTTCCAGGTCTGTGGTCCAATGACTAACTTTAGTCACAGTCCTTGTCTTGTGATGCTTCCAGGTCTGTAGTCCAATGACTAACTTTAGTCACAGTCCTTGTCTTACGATGCTTCCAGGTCTGTGGTCCAATGACTGACTTCAGTCACTGTCTTTGTCTTGTGATGCTTGTAGGTCTATGGTCCAATGACTAACATCAGTCACTGTCTTTGTCTTGTGATGCTTGCAGGTCTGTGGTCCAATGACTAACTTTAGTCACAGTCCTTGTCTTACGATGTTTCCAGGTCTGTGGTCCAATGACTGACTTCAGTCACTGTCTTTGTCTTGTGATGCACACAGGCCTGTGGTCCAATGACTAACATCAGTCACTGTCTTTGTCTTGTGATGCCTGCAGGTCTGTGGTCCAATGACTAACTTCAGTCACTGTCTTTGTCTTGTGATGCACGCAGGCCTGTGGTCCAATGACTAACATCAGTCACTGTCTTTGTCTTGTGATGCCTGCAGGTCTGTGGTCCAATGACTAACTTCAGTCACTGTCCTTGTCTTACGATACTTCCAGGTCTGTGGTCCAATGACTAACTTCGGTCACTGTCGTTGTCTTACGATACTTCCAGGTCTGTGGTCCAATGGCTAACTTCAGTCACTGTTTTTGTCTTGCGATGCTTGCAGGTCTGTGGTCCAATGACTAACTTCAGTCACTGTCTTTGTCTTGTGATGCTTGCAGGTCTGTGGTCCAATGACTAACTTTGGTCACTGTCGTTGTCTTACGATACTTCCAGGTCTGTGGTCCAATGGCTAACTTCAGTCACTGTTTTTGTCTTGCGATGCTTGCAGGTCTGTGGTCCAATGACTAACTTTAGTCACAGTCCATGTCTTGTGATGCTTCCAGGTCTGTGGTCCAATGACTAACTTCAGTCACTGTCTTTGTCTTGTGATGCTTGCAGGTCTGTGGTCCAGTGACTAACTTTAGTCACAGTCCTTGTCTTGTGATGCTTCCAGGTCTGTGGTCCAATGACTAACTTTAGTCACAGTCCTTGTCTTACGATGCTTCCAGGTCTGTGGTCCAATGACTGACTTCAGTCACTGTCTTTGTCTTGTGATGCTTGCAGGTCTGTGGTCCAATGACTAACTTTAGTCACAGTCCTTGTCTTGTGATGCTTCCAGGTCTGTGGTCCAATGACTAACTTTAGTCACAGTCCTTGTCTTGTGATGCTTCCAGGTCTGTAGTCCAATGACTAACTTTAGTCACAGTCCTTGTCTTACGATGCTTCCAGGTCTGTGGTCCAATGACTGACTTCAGTCACTGTCTTTGTCTTGTGATGCACGCAGACCTGTGGTCCAATGACTAACATCAGTCACTGTCTTTGTCTTGTGATGCCTGCAGGTCTGTGGTCCAATGACTAACTTTGGTCACAGTCCTTGTCTTACGATGCTTCCAGGTCTGTGGTCCAATGACTGACTTCAGTCACTGTCTTTGTCTTGTGATGCTTGCAGGTCTGTGGTCCAATGACTAACTTTAGTCACAGTCCTTGTCTTGTGATGCTTCCAGGTCTGTGGTCCAATGACTAACTTTAGTCACAGTCCTTGTCTTGTGATGCTTCCAGGTCTGTAGTCCAATGACTAACTTTAGTCACAGTCCTTGTCTTACGATGCTTCCAGGTCTGTGGTCCAATGACTGACTTCAGTCACTGTCTTTGTCTTGTGATGCACGCAGGCCTGTGGTCCAATGACTAACATCAGTCACTGTCTTTGTCTTGTGATGCCTGCAGGTCTGTGGTCCAATGACTAACTTCAGTCACTGTCCTTGTCTTACGATACTTCCAGGTCTGTGGTCCAATGACTAACTTCGGTCACTGTCGTTGTCTTACGATACTTCCAGGTCTGTGGTCCAATGGCTAACTTCAGTCACTGTTTTTGTCTTGCGATGCTTGCAGGTCTGTGGTCCAATGACTAACTTCAGTCACTGTCTTTGTCTTGTGATGCTTGCAGGTCTGTGGTCCAATGACTAACTTTGGTCACTGTCGTTGTTTTACGATACTTCCAGGTCTGTGGTCCAATGGCTAACTTCAGTCACTGTTTTTGTCTTGCGATGCATGCAGGTCTGTGGTCCAATGACTAACTTCAGTCACTGTCTTTGTCTTGTGATGCTTGCAGGTCTGTGGTCCAATGACTAACTTCAGTCACTGTTTTTGTCTTGCGATGCTTGCAGGTCTGTGGTCCTACGACTGGCTTCAGTTGTTGTTCTCGTGGTGTCTCTGCAGACAAAGATTTCAGCTTGCAGAGAAGATACAACAGATAATTCCAGTCTGAAGTGTCACAATTGTAAGGAAATCCGTGTAAGTGATGTTTTCATTATGGGAGTAGTGTTTTGCTTCAGTGCATCAGAAACAAAACCTGGGTTATGTAGTTCTGTATGATTTCTGTGTAATTGTTGTACACTAATAAAAAGTTTAACCAAAATATAATCATGGAATTGGTAGTTTTTAAGAAATATCTGAAAACAGTGTTATTAGGAAAGTTTTGGGTAGTCCGATGTATGTATTACATTGTTTCATATAACATATGTATTTCATATAATATTTTATGTTCTGACTTTTTTAATATAACATGGATAACTGCCAAATTAGTTTTTATTTAACCTCATTATTGTTAAGTGGGAAAGTTGGAAAGCAAGTGGAAGTTGTCAGAAATTTTATCTTCCACTTGTCAAAGGTAGATAATAATTTGCAATGTGGAATGGAGACCAGAAGGAAGGTGTTACTATGCATGAGAGCGATGGCTCTTATGGGGAAAATCTGGAAGAGTAAACACATTAAAACCCAGATTAAAATCAGACTGGTCAATGCAATTATCTTTCCAGTGGCTATGGTGTATGGTAGTGAATTTGTTGACCATCAGAAAGAAGGAGAACTACCGAATAAGCAGTTTAAAAATGTGGTACAGGAGACAACTGTTGCAAATTCTGTGGTCTACAAAGAGAACAAACTAATCAATTCTACAGGAAGTAAAGAACCCAACTGCACTGAACATGATCATTGTGAGACAAAAGTTTTCATACATCAGACACATTTGGTAAGCAATAAAAAGCCTAGAAAATTCCTGTCACTGGCTAAACTGAGAGACATGGTGCAGGATCGAGGTGGATGGAGGAAGCTGATCACGCAAATCACCAAATAAATTTTTTTTTAACCCTGCACTGCAAGAACTTAATGTATTATAATGAAAAGTTTTTGCTCACCCCACCTTGGGAGATGATACCACATAGTGCGACATAACTTTTGATTTGTATAAACTCAAAGACCAGAAGTCAGCTAGGTGGAACATGAGATTGTCTGGTGTTAAGTTTATGATATTTATCGGAATCAGTTTGATATTTATTATGTTTCTGTGTGTGCCTCAATATCATCAGTTCAGCTATAAAGATGGTGAAAAACGTAGTATAAAACTTAACCTTTGCTTTTTTGCTTTCGCCAGAACTGCTCCATTGGAATGAAGATGCAATAACCAAGCTACACGTGACTGTTGTTTAGGTCACGTTCATACAAGTCTCTTCCATTTGCAGTGCTGGGAGACGTATGTCGGTGGACAGTTCTACAAGTTGGTTGTCATGGACTTCTTTGTCACAGTTATCACCACCATAGTTGAATTCATTCGGAGGTATGTCAAGCAAGCAATTAATATATTCTTAAAGTTATGCTGTAGAAGTAAACCTTATTTATAAGTAAACCTTATTTTTTCTGAAATAGTATTCTTTTTAATTTCCATAGACGATCTATGTTGAAACTGTTTTTACGTAAAAAAAAATTTTTTATATATGTAATGGTTCATTATTTTTTTTTTGTCACTCAGCATTTCACCCATATACTATCGAACAAATTCAAGCACCACAGGGTCCATACAAATCAAGGCCTTGAAATCCTTGAGTTCAGGCATGCAGCCTTGAATTTTGACATGGCCAGAAGTAAAGATTAACAGACCACATTACGCTTGGTACGGGTAGACATTGGCCTTTTGTTCACCGAGCGTAGTTCGAATATTTTTTTCGAAATGGGGAAGTCGAGGTTTCAAGACAACTGGCTCAAAAATCCTGAGTATAACAAATGGCTCACGCGAAATCCGACAAATGTATTTTAGGCACATTGCCAGATATGCATACATTTGTTTGATGTGAAAGCCACAGCGCTGGCAAAAAACACGCTGATAATATGAAACTACAAAATACGAGCTGCATGAGAACCCCAATAGCGTCATTATTCGGCAATACTAGACCACAGGAAACTACAGGTATGTATCTATGATACTTTGCTATAATAATAAGACCTGTGTTTTATGATATTACGGAGTTATCTTAATTAATAAGCAAAGGACTGCATGTAACTGTCCGCGTTAATGGGCGATATTTCGCTGCGATGCGGTTGTTGACGGACGTTATGTCAATGGCGCAGGTGAACATGCGACATGGTTCAGACGTTCAATATTCGTAAGTTTTTCACTCAAAACAACTGTTTTAATCATTTGTTTGCATTGAATAAATGAAGTAGCTTTTGCTGATTTGGTATATCGATCTCTTACACAAAATGTTTCTTCAGATTTTTTTTTAAACGGCATATTCTATTAAGTAGGTCGAAAACTACACCGACCAGTATACATAATACGGACAGGATAGGTTGACAAATAATATTTTGTTGGACATGTAATTATACTATTTATAGGTGTATACATATGTAATATATACATATATATATATATATATATAATTGATAATCATGTATATACTGTGTACAATATTATATTCAATGAGATAGCAATTTGTCTAGTGTTTGTATTGTGTTGTAGAACCTACACCTTCTGGAAGTGCAACCACGTCAATACCTGTAACACCTGCGCGCCTTCAGTCATCGATGAACACCGCATCCATTGCAAGTCATGTGACAACCGATGATGACTACTGGCGTGTAGAAGTGCTGTGGGCAATGAAAGTCGTGTCATCTCACTACTCATATGTTAGCTGCATGGAAACAGACAGACTTATGTTCCCAGATAGCGCCATCGCAAAATCGTTCAGCTGTGGTGAGAAGAAGATCGCCTACATCATCTGCCATAGACTAGCTCCATATTTCAGCCAGCAACTGAAGGACCAGTTTGATGAGAGCTTCAACCACTTAACTCAAAACAAACAGATGGACATACACATCAGGTTCTTTGATGATGGTAGAAACGCAGTGCATACCCGATACTTCACCAGTGCCTTTCTTGGCCATGCAACAGCTGCAAACATGGTTGATGTGTTTGTTGAGAAGTGTGGTACAATGACACTGTCAAACATGATCCAGCTGTCCATGGATGGGCCAAATGTGAATTGGTTCTTCTACCAAAAGCTGATGGCTGAGGTGTACGATGACCGCTCACGGAAACTGATTGACATCGGCAGTTGTGGCCTGCATGTGGTCCACAATGCATTCAGAGCTGGTTTCGGAGCAACTGGATGGGATCTGAAGTCATTTCTCTGGGCACTGCACCAGATTTTCCACGAAACATCCGCCAGGCAAGAAGACTTCACTGCGATTACGGGAGCAACAGTGTTTCCCATAAAGTTCTGTGTGCACCAGTGGGTAGGCTATTGAGAACCTGAAGGAGGAATCCCTTGTCGCACAGCAACAGCTGGTGGTGTATGCCAAATGCCAGTAACCAAATCAATGCTTTCCTGTGCACAGGGTGCACGACAAAGGTACATGGCATACTTGGAGGCTGAGAAGGAGAAAGTTCTGAAACAGAACATTGAGCAAAACTTCAACTCGAAGCGAAAGCATGAGTGTGAGGAAGCAGAGAAAATGGAAGCGAAGAAGAGGCGGCTCAACCAGGACATAGCAGCACTGCTGAAGTCAGCTGATGAACTGGCAACCAGTGCTGAGTTGACAGGAGACTTGACACTCCTGGCAAAATCCAGTGCCATGCTAAAGAGTGTGACAAACAAATCGCAGGCACTGAAAGACCTGCAGTGATTACTGTAACTGATGACAGATGTTAAACTGCACGTTGTCCGTTTCCAGAGTGCAGTTTGCAGTATTAAATTTTTAACCTTAAATGGCCTTGAAGTTTTCTTTCCTTAGCCTTGAATTTGGTTTCTGTCATGGTGTATGGACCCTGGCACCAGTTTAACCAACTATGGTTTCCCTTCGATAAATTGAGTCTACTTTTAAGATATCCAACAACAGCACAGGCTGGAAATCAATCTGCCAGTGCTATTGCATTTTGATATGACCATTAAGTAAATGTAGATTTGTTAAGTACTAATGACACAATTACCTTGCATTGTTACAATGTTTCTTTCCAGAATCGTGGCAGACAGTTTAAGCAAAAAGTCATCACCTGAAAACCCGGAGGCAAACAAAGAAAAATCATGGCCTGAAAAACTGGTGGAACTGAACACGTTTGACTTGCCAAAGAATGTCTTGGACATTGTCTATTCCCAGACTATTTGCTGGTAAATCTTGTCTTCTTCATGCATGTTCAAGTCTGTGAAATCACGTATTGACTGATAATTAATTTTAATTGCTTCTTGAAAAAAACAACTCTGATGTATGTTAACATTCCATCTATCATTTGTTAATGTTCAATATATATCTTGGTGCTTTATGCATTAATACTGCCACAAAATGGTTGTATCATAAGGACCACAATTATGAATCTATTGTAATTAAAGATCTATCTAACTTGGTTATTTTTTCTACTGTAACCACAAAGAAAATAATGTTTTGTTATGTAGATAGCAAACACGCAGTCTCTTACATAATTTTATTTCAAAATAGATGCTACAAGCAAATTGTCAAATTTTTGATACACCTTTAGTCATATTAAAGCAAGAAGCAAATATTCATAAAATATTCAAGACACTCCAATAAAGATTTTTTTATTTTCTTTGTCTTTTAAAGTTAAATGATTTGAATTTCAAATTGACCTTGCTATATCAAAGTTCTGTTGCCTTATGCACCAACTAGGGTACATAGAAGATATTACGTAAGTCAGTAAGTATGTTAAAATTCTGCTTTATCTCTTCAGGATTGGAGCTTTCTTTTGCCCACTCATCCCAGCAATCACTGTGGTCAAGTTCTTCTTGTACTTCTCCATGAAAAAGGTTGGTTGATGGAATATTAACAACAGCAGTACCTTTTTTAATACATTTTCAATCTCAGTAGTGTCAAATAATAACACGAGTTCCTACCTCTCTCTCCCTCCACTTCTAACTGTAATCCCCTGCTTCAATTTCTGCCTGTGTTTCTCCTTCTTGCTTCCTTCTCTCACCTGTTTATTTCTCCCACATTCCAAATCTCCCACTTAGTGCCAGTATATTCCTGCAATATTCATGGCAATCAAATGACGAACCTAGGCCCAGTGTGGTTTAGTTTGTCAGCTTTGTTGACATCATTACAGTATCATTACAGTGTATCAGCTCCATGCATGTTTAACTTCCAAAGTTGTCAACAGGTTTAGTTCGGCAATGACACTGTAGGTTGTGCTGAAGATATTTGTGACAAATTATAGAAGAGAAACGGTGCACCTGTGCACTCTCTGTGTGCACTCTCTGTGTGCAGTCACAGTGAGAAAGCACCCAAGAAAGCAGTGTTGCACATATCAGAGGAGGGAATTTATTTTAATGACTTATCTTTCAGAGTGCATTAAGTAGTACCATTTGTGTTTTGTGCTAATAATGACATTGGTTTTGTTTACTTTCAGGTGACATTGCTCAAGAACTACAAGCAATCAGAGGAGGCATATCGGGCATCAAAAACCAACACATTCTTCATGGCAATACTTCTCGGATCGTTTGTCCTGTGTGCCATTGTAATGGCTTATGTCATAGGCAGGTGAGACCTCGTTTGACAATCTTTCCTACATTAGCTGTACAGTAGTACCTGCCTTCAACGGACCCTCCGATGAGCGGACACCTGCTATGGCGGGACACTTTCTGAATGTACGGACTGTTTTACCATGTTAATGTCCCTCTGATGAGGGGACACCTGGTGAACGTGGACAGCGGACAGGATATTTTGGTTTTCTGTCCCTGCTAAGGCAGACAGTAATCATTATTTTTGTAAATTTTTTCTCGAAATATTTTATTTCCAAAATGGCGATGGACAAACAGCACGGTGTGTAGTGGGAAAAACAACGTTATATCGCGAATTCGGATATAAGGCTGTTGGTCGTGGATCCCGATTTTCTGCCGCCAGTGGAAATGCGAAATGGGCCTGCTTAAACCTACTTAGAATTGCTTTGACAATTCTCAAGAAACAGGTGAACAATGTCAACCACAATGAACGGCTGTCAACAAGTTGTTTGTCAACAACATCAGTCGCTGATGTTGGCTTTGCTTAGGCGGTTTGAAATTGCAATCGAGATTCACAAATACGCCTCGCATAAGAATCAGATAAACATTCTTAAATGCAATTTAGTATGCAGTGCTAATATGACACTGGGGTGAAATGGCATGCCTCTAATTTAAACGACATGCCAAAGGCTCTACCGGTGCACGAAAATACGAATTCGTCATCCGCATATGAAACGACGAATCGATGCTAAGTCGTGCATCATCAATTTATGCTTCGGTCGAGATCAGTTGAAAATCGAGGTGAAACGATTATTAATTCTGCCTATTGTCGTTTTCTGTGTTTAATCAGCTTACGTATTGCGTGTGTCAACTCATATACGTTTTCGGCTGCTCAAATCCAGGTTATTATTTTCGATTTGTAGGCCTATTAGTTCAGTACATCGTCATCATAATTCCATAACGGTATACGTACATGTATTTTATTCAGTTAACGATTAAACAGGGTGTGACATTTAAAAATAATACACGTTGATGGTAGTTGACTCGTTCTTGCACTTGGAGCAGCGAGCGGCGATCGCTGTTGGTTAGTAGCACCCTGGTGGCAGACATGGGAACACCTAACACGCCTTATTTCAGCCCTCCACTCCAGCATGCCTGTCCCTCCGATGAGGGGACACCTGCCATGTAGGGACACTTTTGCTTCGATACAGAAGTGTCCGTTGAAGGCAGGTACTACTGTAGGTGTAATTGGTAACTGATATATTATATTATGTTTTCTGCTGTTGTACAATGTTTATTCCATGGCTGTCTTCTCTAGTTGCGCTTTGTGTCCATCAAGTTCCACGGTTCCATACATGCAGTGCCACACACACAGTGTACCACACATACAGTGCCACCCACATAGTGTACCACACATACAGTGCCACCCGCAGTGTACCACACATACAGTGCCACCCACACAGTGTACCACACATACAGTGCCACTCACACAGTGTACCACACATTCAGTGCCACCCACACAGTGTACCACACATACAGTGCCACCCACATAGTGTACCACACATACAGTGCCACCCGCAGTGTACCACACATACAGTGCCACCCACACAGTGTACCATACATACAGTGCACCCACACAGTGTACCACATATACAGTGCCACCCACACAGTGTACCACACATACAGTGCCACCCACATGGTGTACCACACATACAGTGCCACCCACAGAGTGTACCACACATACAGTGCCACCCACACAGTGTACCACACATAGTGCCACCCACACAGTGTACCACACATACAGTGCCACCCACACAGTGTACCGCACATACAGTGCCACCCACACAGTGTACCGCACATACAGTGCCACCCACACAGTGTACCACACATACAGTGCCACCCACACAGTGTACCACACATACAGTGCCACCCACACAGTGTACCACACATACAGTGCCAACCACACAGTGTACCACACATACAGTGCCACCCATACAGTGTACCACACATACAGTGCCAACCACACAGTGTACCACACATACAGTGCCACCCACACAGTGTACCGCACATACAGTGCCACCCACACAGTGTACCGCACATACAGTGCCACCCACACAGTGTACCGCACATACAGTGCCACGCACACAGTGTACCACACATATTGTACCACATCCACAGCACACTGTACCATTACAACAGTGCACCACACCCACAGTATGCCACACACATTGTACCATTCGCAGTATACAATCCAATGTAGTACACCCACACTAACATGCCAATAGTGTACCACACACTGCACAATGCCAACGGCACAACATGTCACCATGCCTGCAGTGTACAACATATACTGTACAACACAGACATGGCACCATGCCAGCAGTGTACCACATATACTGTACAACACAAACATGTCACCATGCCTGCAGTGTACCACATATACTGTACCACACAAACACGCGACACCAACAATATGCAGCATCCACTGTGCATCCCACTCAATATACTGAATGCTGCTAGGGTTTGCACATTATAGCTTTTGTGGTGTTTTTCAAATGTTTGTTGCATTCAACTGCAATGTAGCTTTCTTAAATGCTATAAAATATAATCTTGTACACACTACACATCCAAACTCATACTTTTTTATATACTAATTCAATCATAGATTAGGCAACTCAAAGATGTTTGCCGACTGATAGTTCTCTGAATAAATAGTAAATTCTGGTAGTTGTCTACAACTGTCCTTAATGTGCTTTTATTAGCACGGTGTACATCGAAATAGTAATGTTTGGATTTACCCTTTACATGCTTGTTACTGATACAGTCGCGCCTCGTTATTACGCGCCCCATTATTACGCGAATTCAGATATAACACAGTTGGTTGTGGACCCCGATTTTCTGCCGCCGGGGAAAATGCAAAATGGGCCTGCTTAAACCTACTTAGAATTGCATTGACAATTCTCAAGAAACATTAGGCGAACATTGTCAAAAGAACGAGTATCAACGTATTGTTTGTTTTGCACTGCCGCCGACATCAATCGCTGTCGCTGGCTTCGCTTCAAGTTTTGTAAATTGCAATCGAGATTCACAAATACGCCTCGCATAAGAATCATATCAACAGTTTTAAATGCATTTAGCATGCAATACCAACAGAACACTTCGGTGAAATGACATGTTTCCATTACATCGTAAATTTAATCGTTTTCGCGACGCGAAACCACATGCCAAATTCCTATCCCAAGGTTTTACTGGTACACAAAAATACGAATTCACATATGAAACGATGAATCGATGTTAGGTGGTGCGTAATAAATGTATGCTTCGGTCGAGATCGGTTGAAAGATGAAGTGAAGCAATTATTAATTCTACTTATTGTCGTTTTCTGTTTTTTATTAGCATACATGCTGCGTTTGTCAAATCATACACGTTTTCGGCTGCTCAAATCCAGGTTATTATTTTCGATTCGTAGGCCTATTTATCCAGTACATCATCATCGTAGTAGATCTATTTAATAACGGTATATGTACATGTGTTTTATTCAGTTCAAGAATCAACAGGGTGTGACATTTAAAAATAATACACGTTGATTCTAGTATAAGTTTAATAAGTTCTATAAACTGCATGTTGGCGTATAAGACAGTGCTGCAAGCACACAGCCACAGGGCTTCGACAGCGTTCATGGACTTGGTGCAGCAGGCGGCGGTCACTGTTGTTTAGTAGCTCCCTGGTGGCAGATATAGGAACACCTAACGCGCCTCGCGTACAGTGCGGTCCGAAGTCGTGGACCCCGACCACCGCGTTATAACAAGGCTTGACTGTAAACTAATGTCCACATCTCAGTCATAAAACATTAAGCAAAAAATATTAAATCGTTGAATCTTGATAAGACCAACTATGGCTATAAATACCCACTTTCTAGATACACAATCTTTTATTCATATACATGTTATGAAAATGTAGATTTTTACCTTATTTGATTCCATAATCCAACATTGTCGTATGTGGGAGTGCAATATGAGTGTGATAGTCACTGGTCTACTGCTGCTCTCTGTCACGTGGGAGTGCAATATGAGTGTGATAGTCACTGGTCTACTGCTGCTCCCTGTCACGTGGGAGTGCAATATGAGTGATAGTCACTGGTCTACTGCTGCTCCCTGTCACGTGGGAGTGCAATATGAGTGTGATAGTCACTGGTCTACTGCTGCTCTCTGTCACGTGGGAGTGCAATATGAGTGTGATAGTCACTGGTCTACTGCTGCTCCATGTCACGTGGGAGTGCAATATGAGTGTGATAGTCACTGGTCTACTGCTGCTCTCTGTCACGTGGGAGTGCAATATGAGTGTGATAGTCACTGGTCTACTGCTGCTCCCTGTCACGTGGGAGTGCAATATGAGTGTGATAGTCACTGATCTACTGCTGCTCCCTGTCACGTGGGAGTGCAATATGAGTGTGATAGTCACTGGTCTACTGCTGCTCCCTGTCACGTGGGAGTGCAATATGAGTGTGATAGTCACTGGTCTACTGCTGCTCCCTGTCACGTGGGAGTGCAATATGAGTGTGATAGTCACTGGTCTACTGCCGCTCCCTGTCACGTGGGAGTGCAATATGAGTGTGATAGTCACTGGTCTACTGCCGCTCCCTGTCACGTGGGAGTGCAATATGAGTGTGATAGTCACTGGTCTACTGCCGCTCCCTGTCACGTGGGAGTGCAATATGAGTGTGATAGTCACTGGTCTACTGCCGCTCCCTGTCACGTGGGAGTGCAATATGAGTGTGATAGTCACTGGTCTACTGCCGCTCCCTGTCACGTGGGAGTGCAATATGAGTGTGATAGTCACTGGTCTACTGCCGCTCCATGTCACGTGGAAGTGCAATATGAGTGTGATAGTCACTGGTCTACTGCCGCTCCCTGTCACGTGGGAGTGCAATATGAGTGTGATAGTCACTGGTCTACTGCCGCTCCCTGTCACGTGGGAGTGCAATATGAGTGTGATAGTCACTGGTCTACTGCCGCTCCCTGTCACGTGGGAGTGCAATATGAGTGTGATAGCCACTGGTCTACTGCCGCTCCCTGTCACGTGGGAGTGCAATATGAGTGTGATAGCCACTGGTCTACTGCCGCTCCCTGTCACGTGGGAGTGCAATATGAGTGTGATAGCCACTGGTCTACTGCCGCTCCCTGTCACGTGGGAGTGCAATATGAGTGTGATAGTCACTGGTCTACTGCCGCTCCCTGTCACGTGGGAGTGCAATATGAGTGTGATAGTCACTGGTCTACTGCCGCTCCCTGTCACGTGGGAGTGCAATATGAGTGTGATAGTCACTGGTCTACTGCCGCTCCCTGTCACGTGGGAGTGCAATATGAGTGTGATAGTCACTGGTCTACTGCCGCTCCCTGTCACGTGGGAGTGCAATATGAGTGTGATAGTCACTGGTCTACTGCCGCTCCCTGTCACGTGGGAGTGCAATATGAGTGTGATAGTCACTGGTCTACTGCCGCTCCCTGTCACGTGGGAGTGCAATATGAGTGTGATAGTCACTGGTCTACTGCCGCTCCCTGTCACGTGGGAGTGCAATATGAGTGTGATAGTCACTGGTCTACTTCTGCTCCATGTCACGTGGGAGTGCAATATGAGTGTGATAGTCACTGGTCTACTGCTGCTCCATGTCACGTGGGAGTGCAATATGAGTGTGATAGTCACTGGTCTACTGCTGCTCCCTGTCATGTGAGTGTTGTTTTTTTAGGGTCCACCCCTCCCTCAGCTGTGGTCCGTGGCGGGTTTACAGTAAGGAGGACTACTTCATGTATGTGTCAGTATCTGACATTGTGTCCACTGCCCCAAGTATCTGGCGGACCATTCTCACATTCCTCACTTCCTGGATGTTCTATGTGCCAATGCTCATTGTGATGAGGTAAGGACTCAGATATGTGATGGGGAAGAACTGTTTGTGTGATGGGGTCAGAATGGTTTGTCTTCTTGTAAGAATGGTTAACGTTATCAGGTGAGAAATATTATATTATGTCATGATGTAAGAACAGTTCATGTCATGAAATAAGAATAGTTCATGTCACTGGCTAAACGTGACTCATGTCATTAGGCTAGAATGGTACATGTCATGGCATGGTGTCAGCAGTTCACAAACATTTCATGCCTTGGGGTAGGAAACAGGTCATGGGTAAGAGTCGTTCATGTCATGAACTGCTCATATCATGGCTGAGAACAGTTCATGTCATGGGGTAAGACTCTATACTCACTGTCATCTATAGTATAGTTGGAAAAAGTGTTGCATGATATATGTAACCCTGGGTTTCTTTATCATATATAGTAAGTTGTCATAACCATATCTAATCATACATACTGGGTTTCTTTATCATATATAGTAAGTTATCATAATCATATATGTAGTCATGCATACTGGGTTTCTTTATCATATACAGTATAGTATATATGTAGTTATACAAGTTGGCCACTTGAAAATATGTACCTAGATTGGTGAAAATGTTCAAGTTGGGAGATTAAAATTTCTTCTTAACACAACTAAAAAGTTTACTCACTTCTTCTGAAGACGGCAAACGAAGATTGGCAAAACATAGAGAAGTGAGTAAACTTGTTAGTTGTGTTAAGAAGGAATTTGTATCAATGTGCCTAGATGTCTTGTAGTGATGCCTGGGCAGCTGTTTTATGGTCTGGAAGAATGACTGCATGTGTCTTCTTGTTTCCAGTTTGGTCATCTACTACAATGTAGCAGTGGCTTCTGGTAACAAAAGAATCATTGCCCTACTGAAGCAACAGTTGGCAATGGTAAGTTTATGAGTTGCTTTTGACAGCAATTAAAGAATGAGGCCAGTTACATTTGCTCTTGAATCATACTGTATAGCAAATAATGTGAATGTTACTGTGTGGAACTAAACCCAGCACCCTCTAGAGGAATGTAAACCCAGCACCCACTATCTAGAAGAATGTAAACCCAGCACCCACTATCTAGAGGAATGTAAACCCAACACTCACTATCTAGAGGAATGTAAACCCAGCACCCACTATCTAGAGGAATGTAAATCCAACACCCACTATCTAGAGGAATGTAAATCCAACACCCACTATCTAGAGGAATGTAAATCCAACACCCACTATCTAGAGGAACGAGAATCCAACACCCACTATCTAGAGGAACGTAAATCCAACACCCACTATCTAGAGGAACGCGAATCCAACACCCACTATCTAGAGGAACGTAAATCCAACACCCACTATCTAGAGGAATGTAAATCCAACACCCACTATCTAGAGGAATGTAAATACAACACCCACTATCTAGAGGAACGTAAATCCAACACCCACTATCTAGAGGAACGTAAATCCAACTCCCACTATCTAGAGGAACGTAAATCCAACACCCACTATCTAGAGGAACGTAAATCCAACACCCACTATCTAGAGGAATATAAACCCAACAACACTCACTATCTAGAGAAATGTAAACCCAACACCCACTATCTAGAGGAATATAAATCCAACACCCACTACACATGTACCTAGAGGAACGTAAATCCAACACCCACTATCTAGAGGAATGTAAATCCAACACCCACTATCTAGAGGAATGTAAATTCATAAGTGCATTTTGTAAGATGATTTGCACACATTTTAAGGTATTGTTTACTTGTTTTGTTCTACTAATGATTTGTAACACATTCCAAGTTCACCAAGAGTGCTACACATTTTGTGTCTATTTAATTGTATTTTAAGGTTTACATGTGTTGAGTATGGCTCAAATATTGTGAAAATGGCCAGCTCTAAATTAGATGTAAGTGTGCCGTTCATGTTTCGGTGCATTTGCCATTTGTCATTCGTCATGTCTCTTTCAGCTGCTTCATGTTGAACAAGAAAGCTGTATTTATGTACTTGTGTAAACATCACAAACAATATTATGTTTGCAGGAGGGCATGGACAAACAGTTCCTGTTAAAAGAGGTGCATAAAGCAATGAAGAGAGGTGAAGCATTGGCCAAGTAAACTGTTGCACTTGGGACCATCTTCTGGAGAGAATGCGCAACATAACTGCCAATGGTGGCAATGGAACTGCTGACTGCATGATGTGTATATACGACAACTGAAGTGCTGACATCATATCACAGTTGGCAACAGAACTGGAGAAAAGATACTGTACCTTGCCAGCTTCGTAACAACTGCCTCCATGCCATGCACTCTCAGCAATAGTACTGTTGACAACATGCCATGTACTCTCAACAATTGTACTGTTGACAACATGCCATGTACTCTCAACAATTGTACTGTTGACAACATGCCATGTACTCTCAACAATTGTACTGTTGACAACATGCCATGTACTCTCAACAATAGAACTGTTGACAACATGCCATGCACTCTCAGCAATAGAACTGTTGACAACATGCCATGCACTCTCAGCAATAGAACTGTTGACAACATGCCATGCACTCTCAGCAATAGAACTGTTGACAACACGCCATGCACTCTCAGCAATAGAACTGTTGACAACATGCCGTGCACCCTCAACAATAGAACTGTTGCAAATGGATATAACATAATGTACAACCATTGGGAGTGCCATGCCATGCCATGCCATGCAAGTCTAGTTGTGTAGATCTATGTAATGTATTTATATAAAATTTAAGAATTGTGTGAAGGAAAGTTTATTAACTGGCCATAAAACGGTGGAACAAATTATATTTTCATATTTCTAGGCACCCAGGGTAAGTTTGTAACCTTTGCAAATGTGTCAGTCTGGCTTATACAATTATGGATTTTTTGTATGATATGCTGACCTGAATTACAACTGTATATTGCATTACAACATGCATGTCTTGTATTAATATAGGAAAGGTGGACTGTATGTATCACTGCACATTGAGCCTTGTGTGACTGCACTGGCCTAGGCACACTTTAGTCAGTCCCTACAGTTGTTTGATTTGTGACACATGTATATACGTTAGTGATCGTGATTTGTATCTTTGGAAAAGATATACTGTTATTAAACTTAGAGTAGGTGGAATATGGTTGTTGATTAGTGGTGCTGGAGTTTGAGTCGGTGACTATTTGATAATTAGTTAATAGGTGTGTGTGCGAGCGTATGTGTGTAAGCGTGTGTGTGTAAGCGTGTGCATGACAAGAATGGATTGTTTTTCATTGAAGAACAAGGTTAACAAACATTCTGTTTCATTGAAATTCATATTTTTGACTTGACATTATGTATTAATGCATATCAATCTGTATATAATTTTTCATTGGTTAATCAGCATATCGCATTCATATTCCGATCATGTGAACAGATGTGTAATATAAATGTTTGTGTAAACATGTTATTAAATGTATCTGGTGACATATCCCTTGCCTTGGGCTGAGTTTGAGTGTCACTGACAGTGTCGTTAGTTTTTAGTAATAGGGCTTGGCACGCAATCAACCTTGTCGAAATGTGTATTCAATATTATACTGGTTTCTACATATATTATAAAGAAATATAAAATTGAGATTAAAAAAAATTAACTATGTATGCATAATATATATATTTGTCATTTAATAAAGATAAATATGAATTGGTGCGACTTCGAGCCAATACAGCTACCTCAAGGCCAATACGAAGGCAATACGAACATGACCAATCAATAACATATAATATATATATATATATATACACATATATATATATATATATATATATATATATATATATATATATATATATATATATATATAAATCCATATGGTATTAGTGCATTCAAGTCACTCATAATTTGAACTCTGCCACAACAAACACGTAGTGAATGTAATGAAAGTCATGATTTCCCCACTGCCGCAACTTGCCTTTGGTTTATGCACATCGTCAATGCATTTGGTAAACTCCTATTTTTTTCAATAAATCTCTCAGTTTCATTGTGGATAGTGTTTGCGTTGAAACTTACGTATACTCGAATTCACAGTTGCAATGACGTAACTAGTCGTAAAAAAAGTTGTGGAATTGGTGATTAGCCTCGATTATCTAGGCTCCATGCTGTGCCGCCACCATTATCGCACACATCTTCAACGCCAATTGATAAACTAGCCACTAGTCTAATAACAGCATGCTTGCATGGCAAAATATGAGTCTAAGAAAATAAAGGCAATGAATAATAAATCACTTGGAATGGATGGAATTCCTCCAAAACTACAAATGGAAACAGTAGAACAAATCAGCATACCACTTGCAAGAGTGTTCAACTTGTCATTAAAACAGCGACTTGTTCTTTTTGAATGGAAAGAAGCAAACATCATACCATTATTTAAAAACGGTTCGAGAAATAAGTCCTAGAATTGCATACCAGTGAGTTTAACGTCAGTGATTTGTAAATTATTAGAAAGGTTAATGAAAGACCATGTGGTGGACTTCCTTGTTGTTGCATGAATGATTAAATTCATCTCAACATGGATTCCTAAAAGCGAGGTCATGCTTAACCAATTTGTTTTTTTTTTTAAGAAATTACTAAGTGGTTAGATGAGGGATCACCAGTAAATAATATCTACTTAGATTTTCAGAAAGCTTTTGGCAAAGTGCTACATCAAAGATTACTACTTAAATTAAAAGCGAAATGTATCGGGGATGGCATAATTGACTGGATAGAACAATGGCTGACAGACACCTGACAGCGTGTTGTTGTAGATGGAGAGGTTTCAAACTGGAAATCAGTTTTGAGTGAGGTACCACAAGGATCAGTATTATGACCTTCATTATTCTTAATATATATCAATGACTTGGACGATAATATAACAAGCAATATACGGACATTTGTGAATGACACAAAAGTGTTTAGAAAGGTTAACAATGATGGTGATAAACAACATTTACAAAACGACCTAGACAAAATAGTTAAATATTCTGAAAAAATAGCAGATGTTATTCAATTTTGGAAATGTAAATGCCTACATTCAGGACACGGGAACTTGGATGTAAACTATAATATGGAAGATACTATTCTAGGTATTACTGTAAAAGAAAAGGACTTAGGAATAACAATAAGTGCTGAGATGAAAGTTTCAGAACAGTGTGGTATTGCATCTTCAAATGGTAATAAACTGTTTGGGTTGATTAGAAGCATAACATACAAGAAAAAGAGCTAATTATACCTCTGTATAAAGCAATAGTTAGACCTCATTTAGAATACTGCATACAAGCGTGGATACGATATCATAAGAAGGATATAGACACACTTGAAAGCATACAGAGGAGAGCAACTAAAATTATTCCAGAACTTAGAGACCTTCGTTATGAAAAACGCATGAAAGAATGTGGTTTAACAACCCTAGAGACAAGGAGATTAAGAGGAGATCAGATTGAAGTTTTTAAGATATTGAATGGGTATGAAAATATTGATAGAAATATGTTTTTCTCACTCAAGAACTAGAGGACATTAGGTAAAATTAGTTAGTGAGGTAAAATGATCAGGAAGTACTTGTTCAAACAGAGGACAATACATGAATGGAACAAATTGAATTGTATAACTGCTAGCAACGTCATTATGTCTAAAAACAAGGTTGACACATATCTCAGGACTTCCTTGTCCACTTGTCATCTGGGCCTTTGGCTTGAATGGCAAATCTATTTAAATCTTAAAAAAGATCCAGTCATTATTCTGCCATCTAGGCTGTTGGCGAGGGCATTCAGACTTACTTGGACCAGAAGAACGTGATGTGTCTGGCGTGTTGACCGTATGGTCCACAGTCGGTGTAATAGGATAAACTACAACGGCTTCTGTGAGTGGAGGCAAAGATGATAACTCCGGTTGCTCAGGAGCTTCTGTTAGTGGAGGCAAAGACGGTAACTCCGGTTGCTCAGGAGTTTCTGTTAGTGGAGGCAAAGACGGTAACTCCGGTTGCTCAGGAGCTTCTGTTAGTGGAGGCAAAGACGGTAACTCCGGTTGCTCAGGAGCTTCTGTTAGTGGAGGCAAAGACGGTAACTCCGGTTGCTCAGGAGCTTCTGTTAGTGGAGGCAAAGACGGTAACTCCGGTTGCTCAGGAGCTTCTGTTAGTGGAGGCAAAGACGATAACTCCGGTTGCTCAGGAGTTTCTGTTAGTGGAGGCAAAGACGGTAACTCCGGTTGCTCAGGAGCTTCTGTTAGTGGAGGCAAAGACGGTAACTCCGGTTGCTCAGGAGCTTCTGTAAGTGGAAGCAAAGACGGTAACTCCGGTTGCTCAGGAGCTTCTGTTAGTGGAGGCAAAGACGGTAACTCCGGTTGCTCAGGAGCTTCTGTTAGTGGAGGCAAAGACGGTAACTCCGGTTGCTCAGGAGCTTCTGTTAGTGGAGGCAAAGACGGTAACTCCGGTTGCTCAGGAGCTTCTGTTAGTGGAGGCAAAGACGGTAACTCCGGTTGCTCAGGAGTTTCTGTTAGTGGAGGCAAAGACGGTAACTCTGGTTGCTCAGGAGCTTCTGTTAGTGGAGGCAAAGACGGTATCTCCGGTTGCTCAGGAGCTTCTGTTAGTGGAGGCAAAGACGGTAACTCCGGTTGCTCAGGAGCTTCTGTTAGTGGAGGCAAAGACAGTAACTCCAGTTGCTCAGGAGCTTCTGTTAGTGGAGGCAAAGACGGTAACTCCGGTTGCTCAGGAGCTTCTGTTAGTGGAGGCAAAGACAGTAACTCCAGTTGCTCAGGAGCTTCTGTTAGTGGAGGCAAAGACAGTAACTCCGGTTGCTCAGGAGCTTCTGTTAGTGGAGGCAAAGACGGTAACTGCGGAGCTCAATACCCAACTGTTTGGTGGCATGTTCGGCTACAGGGTTTTTGTTCAAGTTTTTAGTTTGACCGACCTCCAGCTGGATGCCATGTTTTGCTAAGGCTGGGTCGTTGACCAGTGCAACAAATCCTGGAGGGTCGACGTGGACGTTGATCGAATTGTCGCCAAGTAATCGTAGGCCATCACACACGAAGAGAAGGGCGTTGCGAAGCTGATCGTGTCGCTCACCATCAATAAGTGAAGACAGAGTGTACGAAGACACAGTCTCGCGAAGAACGATGATGTACTGGCGATAGCGCCGTACCACATATGCAGCGAAGGATGAACCCACTACAGTAGGAGCTTGTGTGGACGACTGTGGGTGTAAGTACGTCGGAATAGATTTAACAGCTTGGCGCTGGTGACTTCAGTTGGGTCCTCGGGGGGCGGCAAAACCTAGTGTAGTGCGGTTAAGAGGACATCGATGGCAGGACGGGGGACAAAGGTGCGCTCGAGTGATGGTTGGAAAAGCTGACTATCTCTGACGACCAAGACGTCATCACTGGCTACGATGACAGTATTTAGATATCACTTGACACCGCCCACTTTGGTCATCTTCTTGGAACGCTGTGTCCTTTGAGTCAAGAAGTGGGGCATTCGAGCGCCTGAGGTTGGGACATTCGAGCTGAGTGGCGTGCCAGGAAACACGGCCCGTGAATGGCATGTTGACAGAATCATCGATTACATCACTCACGGAAACACTCAGCACAACCGAGTTCTTCATCTCTTCAATGAACTTGCAAACCTGACACTCACAGGGGTTGCAGCTTCCAAAGTCTCATTCTGCACGAAATGAGCCAGATATCTCTGGAAAAAGCATCGTCGTTTCTGGACGAGCGGACCAAAGAGATAGGACGCGTTCGCAGATGTTTAAAGCCATTCGCCTGCTACAACGTCGACAACACTCTACGCTGACGGCGCACGACGAGTATAAACACGTCATTGCGGACAAATACAAAATTTCGTCAATCGTAGCGAAACAGTTCGAAAACCAATTGCAAGATGGAGCAGAACACAGCGTTGACATGTTTGAAGGCTCGCCGAAGTCGCTTGATTCCCCCAATTACAGCCAAAGAAGTAGAGACAGCATTCGCGAGGCAACAAGGCATGCGAATATGACTCGATTCCATGCGAAGTTCTGAAGTACGCACATGCCGAACTTCTGAAGTACGCACATGCCGAACTTCTGAAGTACGCACATGCCGAACTTTCCAGACACGTCATCGACATGTTCAACGAAGTAATCTTGAAACATTAAGCAAAGTCAACGAGATCGTGCCAACAGCACAGGGAGATTTTTTCCTGTATGTCGACGTCGACATAATGGAGCGTACAATCATCAGCCGCGAAACCAACCGTGGTGCCGAAGAATGGAGGACGACCAAGAAACTCTCCGAAAAATGCTTGCGGTCACTGCTTTTCGTTCCATGTGGTCTGTTTGGCTGCGCAGACAACACGTCAGCGAGCAACTCCACCTACAGCAGGTCGTCAGGCAGTTAAAGACAATGGCCGATCTAGAGCAGCGGCGTTGGATCGCAAAGAACAAAACCTTGTGGAGCAAGCTACACAAAACAATAACTGAAGAGAAAGGTTTACAGCGGGCGTAAGAGCCAACTGATCGTGTAAGCGAGCGTAACAGCCAGCTGATCGTGTAAGCGGGCGTAAGAGCCAACTGATCGTGTAAGCGGGCGTAAGAGCCAACTGATCGTGTAAGCGGGCGTAAGAGCCAACTGATCGTGTAAGCGGGCTTAAGAGCCAGCTGATCGCGCAAACTGGCTGTCACGACTGAGATAGATACTTTTAATAGTAATCAGAAGTTTGTTTTGTGTTTTATAGGTGCTCTTGGATAACACTATTCTGAAGCAGAGTTATAATAATTCATCAGTGTGCTGACATGCCCCACATTCTCTGACTCATAGCAACATAGAACAACTACCAGGAAAAAACGGCGAAGAGTTAGAAGAAACATGGGATGGATTGACAACATAGTTGATCAAGTATTGGACAGATGGTGGACTCGAAGTGGTAGAGAAATTGCAAGACGTCAACGGCTTAACTGTGGCAGTGGCTACACATCATCATATGCCCGGCAGTTGTAGCACTGCAGTGCTCAGAGATACAGAGACACACACACACACGCGCACCCGCACATACACACACACACGCACACACACACCGCCCGCCCGCCCGCCTGCACGCACAATCACATGAAATGCATTGGCAGTATATGTGCGTTATATATATATGTGTGTGTGCGTGTGTGTGTGAATGCACATATACTGCCAATGCAATTCAGTGTGGCATGGAGAGTATTTCATGCCCTCAAGACGCACATGGCCACACACACAGACACACATGCAGATACACACACCCACCAATTCACTGTGGCATGGAGAGTATTTCATGCCCTCGATGTCATGTCTGGAGCAGGTTTATGTCAGTGTCAAAATCTGTGTTTAATTTACTATGCTGCATACTTTCCTGCCCCCGGGGGTTTCATTCCAACTGCTGACCCCCAGAAACAATTAGCAACTTCTGTTTTTTTCTGGGTGTCCATGTAGCGTCCCATTGTACAAACATGGACAAGTATATAACACATGTCAAATGAATACAGTCAATTTCGTAGCATGTGTTGTTAAAATATTATTTTATTGTTTTATTTATCATTGATAATATACATGTGTGCCACTCAAGCAGTACTTTGCTGACATAAACATGTAGTACCACCTTACGTGACATGACTTTGCTGACATAAACATGTAGTACCACCTTACATGACATGACTTTGTAATGTAATTCTCCACAGTCCACATTATAACTAGGTATTACAGCACCTTACCAATTCATTGGGTCATAAACACTAACATCAATATATTTTTTATCAAATATTATTACTAAAATATATATATATATATGCTGTGTCCCAGCATACTATACAAAATACATCATTACAGAAACAAAGTCACTGTAACTCGTCTCATTATAAACACTAATATACATCGGACTCTCGCTATACAGACGCCCAATGTAAGGAACATCCACTTAAAGAATTTTTTTTTGAAAATCTCATTCGGGTCTGCACTGTTCTACGCAGCCATGGTTGTACGGAACGTCAGGTATGCACTGTTCTACGCAGCCATGGTTGTACGGAACGTCAGGTATGCATTGTTCTATGCAGCCATGGTTGTACGGAACGTCAGGTCTGCACTGTTCTATGCAGCCATGGTTGTACGGAACGTCAGGTCTTCACTGTTCTACGCAGCCATGGTTGTATGGAATGTCAGGTCTGCACTGTTCTATGCAGCCATGGTTGTACGGAACGTCAGGTATGCACTGTTCTATGCAGCCATAGTTGTACGGAACGTCAGGTCTGCACTGTTCTATGCAGCCATGGTTGTACAGAACGTCAGGTCTGCACTGTTCTACGCAGCCATGGTTGTATGGAATGTCAGGTCTGCACTGTTCTACGCAGCCATGGTTGTACGGAACGTCAGGTCTGCACTGTTCTACGCAGCCATGGTTGTACGGAACGTCAGGTCTGCACTGTTCTACGCAGCCATGGTTGTACGGAACGTCAGGTCTGCACTGTTCTACGCAGCCATGGTTGTACGGAACGTCAGGTCTGCACTGTTCTACGCAGCCATGGTTGTAAGGAACGTCAGGTCTGCACTGTTCTATGCAGCCATGGTTGTAAGGAACGTCAGGTCTGCACTGTTCTACGTAGCCATGGTTGTATGGAACATCTGATCTGCACTGTTCTACGTAGCCATGGTTGTATGGAACATCTGATCTGCACTGTTCTACGTAGCCATGGTTGTATGGAACGTCTGATCTGCACTGTTCTATGCAGCCATGGTTGTAAGGAACGTCATGTACAGTTTGATCTAATCCCAACATGTTCCTTATAGCAAGTGTCCACTGTACCTTGGGTGTATCATATTTTAAATATGAAAATATAATTTGTGTCACCACGTAGTTTGCATACTTTGTAAAATGGCATTTATATGCATAATATAATTAGAATAAATAAATGAAAACTATGTACCAAACGAGATGTCCCTGCTGATGCTTGGTCTTTACCCATCCACTTGTGCTCCATTCAAATGGTTAGTTTTGTTTTATTAATGTAATATGTGCTACTGATGTACAACATGAAAGTGCTGAGGGAACTTAGAAGTAACTGCTGCTTCTGTATTTGTGTATCTGCCTATATACAACATAGGATTTACCTTCACCAATGGTGACTTCCTATGTTCACAATTCTGTAGCTGAGTAATGATGTTAGTAGTTACAATGTACATGCTGATGGTGTCAGATGGTGTCAGCAGTTTTGTTGCTGATGGCATCAGCAATTATGTTGCTGATGGTGTCAGATGTCAGCAATTATGTTGCTGATGGTGTCAGATGTCAGCAGTTCTGTTGCTGATGGTGTCTGATGATGTCAGCAGTTCTGTTGCTAATGGTGTCATATGATGTCAGCAGTTCTGCTGCTGATGGTGTCAGATGATGTCAGCAGTTCTATTGCTAATAGTGTCAGATGATGTCAGCAGTTCTGTTGTTGATTGTGTCAGATGATGTCAGCAGTTATGTTGCTAATGGTGTCAGATGATGTCAGCAGTTCTGTTGCTGATGGTGTCAAATGATGTCAGCAGCTCTATTGGTGATGGTTTCAGCAGTTATGTTGCTGGTGGCATCAGTTGATGTCAGCAGTTCTATTGCTGATATCAAATTATGTCAACATTTCTGTTGCTAATGGTGTCAGTCAGTGTCAGCAGTGCTGGCGCTGATGGTGTTCAATTATACCAGCAATTCTGTTGTAATTCTGGTGCTGATAGGTAATTTTACATACTTACATGTGTTGGTATTGATGTAGGTAAACATCATGATTTGTGCTTTCTATAAAGTGATTTATGGTTGGATTTTGTTGTTAGAAGAATCCAGTGTTGCTTTATGCAGTTGTTTTAAATTAAACCGTTTCTTGCTGATCTCCTGCAAACAGAACCACACAGAGTTGTTCATGGAGACATTTAAACTAGTGTACTCAGTGAAGCTGGGAGTTCAAATCCATAAGAGTTGAGACAATCATGACACAAATGGAAAACAACTACAATGAACTGGTGGTTTGATCACTAATTCCAGTACTGTAAAGAGCATAATTGTTTTAGTAATAATAAATCTGGCTTTTTAATATCAATAAATAAATGGATGGAGAGTCACTTGTATAAGTTTGAGATGTTTTCTATAATATCACAGGGAATTACTCATTCTCCTTGACTCCCTAAAGGATGATTGGGAACTAACTGTTGACAGTGTAATGAATAGCATGCAGTGTAAATATATTCATATATATGACCAAGTGTAGGACTTTCAGTTGTCATCGGAAGTCGCTAGCATCGTTGTTTACATACTGCCCAGAGTGGGTTCCCTTGCATGGCAGTCTTGTACAATCTTGTTTACATACTGCCCAGAGTGGGTTCCCTTGCATGGCAGTCTTGTACAATCTTGTTTACATACTGCCCAGAGTGGGTTCCCTTGCATGGCAGTCTTGTACAATCTTGTGAAATCAACTTACCATTCCCAAATCATCCCTCAGTATGTCAATCAGCACTTTGTTGCCAGCAGCCATGGCCATATTGTAGTAGACAACAAGACTGCAAACAAGAAGACATATGCAGTCATTGCATCAAGCACAGCAAGGTCTCCTTTACAGTGACCACAGAGTGTTAAATTGTTTGTTATAACAACAAAGTTTCTGTATCTGACAATGGTTATATAAAGGTATCTATTATTAGAAACTGTACATCATGGCACGGCGTCCTTCATAGATAACCGTTTGTCAAGGCAGGATGTGAATATCGGGGTCATATATAGATAAAAACCTACATGTACATGATTACACATAGTTTAGTACAAAATAAACATAGGAACTGTGATTTGGCAAAACCCGTATATTTTGCCAAACTAGTATGAACTGTACTTACTGCATGTCATGAACCATGTCATGAACCATTCTATGCACATGAACTGTCTCATTCTACACACATGAACGAATTCATTCTATGCAGATGAACTGACTCATTCTACGCACGTGAACTATGTATGTAAATTGTTTCATTTATGCACATAAACTGTCTCATTCTATGCACATGAACCAACTCATTCTATGCATGTGAACTGTCTCAATCTATACATGTGAACTGGCACATTCTATGTACATGAACTGTCTAATTCTATGCACATGAACTGACTCATTCTACGCATGTGAACTATATCATTCTATGCATGTGAACTGTTTCATTATATATACATGAACTGACTCGTTCTACGCATGTGAACTATATCATTCTATGCATGTGAACTATATCATTCTATGCATGTGAACTGTTTCATTATATGCACATAAACTGTCTCAGTCTATGCACATGAACTGTTCTTTTCCCAGTGACTTCAATAGTTCTTACCCCATAATGTAAACTGTTCTTACCCTATATGACATGAATTGTTCTTACCTCATCACAAAGAGCATTGGGATATAGAACATCCAGGTAGTGAGGAAGCTGAGTATATTGTTCAAGAAACGTGGGCCTGTTGCTACATGGTCAGACACTGACACGTACATGTAGTAGTCGTCTCTACTGTAGATGCACCACGGCCCACAGCTCTGGGAGGGATGGACCCTACAACAACACTCAAGTCACATCACGGGCAGCAGCAGTAGTGTGGTGACTAGCATAATCACAGTCCACTGCCAGTGTCTGTAGTTTATTCACAGGGTAAGGCAAAATAATGCTCCGTTTTAAATGCCTCACAACAAAGGGAACTTTGCAGCCGTCGTTCCTCATGTGACTATGTAAAATGGCAGTTCCATGTGCTTTACTGGAGGGTAAAGTAGTAGGCACCCTGGCATGACTACTCTCAGTGTGTAGTTCCATGCACTCTTCATACCATCATGAAACCTTGCCACCAAGCTTTTCCTAACTTATCATCGACACATAGACATTTTATTTAATACAAGATCAATATTAGTTTGCATAACAGACAACATTTATTAAAGATAAGTTGGTGCTGAATTGTCAGGTGAGAACGGCAACGTGGCAATGGTACTCACAAAAGAAATTTGAGAATTCAGCACTATTGTTTACTTGAATTATAGGTGATCTATACAAAGCAAAATGATTAATGTGAAGCCCTGACACTATGTAGAAAGAGTACTAAAACAGGTCCTACCTGCTTATCACAAAAGCAATTGCAATAGTGCACAGAAGAAATGATGCAAGAAGAATTGCCATGAAGAACGAGTTGGTTTTTGATGCCCGGAATGAACTGGGTGAAGATGGGAAGTTCTTGAGCAATGTTATCTGATTGAAAATCAAAGCACTATTATTTACTACTAGCAATAGTATTAATGTATGTTTGATTATCTGTAAACATGTTTTACCACAAGAATGTGTGTATGTGTGTGTGTGTGTGTGTGTGTGTGCGTGTGCGCGTGTGCCTGTAAGTGGGTGCTTGCATGTGAGTGTGTGTGCCTGTGTGATTGCATGTGTGTGTCTGTGTGCATAAATGTATATGTATACCCATCTCAAGCCACTCTGAAACTCAGTGTTCCCCTTCTAACTTCAGTTACGTACAGATGATTGTATGCATGCATGCATACATGCATGATGTATGTATGTATGTATGTATGTATATATGTATGTATGTATTTATGTATGTATGTATGTATGTATGTATGTATTTATGTATGTATGTATTTATGTATGTATGTATGTATGTATGTATGTATGTATGTATGTATGTATGTATGTATGTATGTATGTATGTATGTATGTATGTATGTATGTATAGCACAACTACATTAACTTAAACTTCAATAATGCAAATACCTATCATAACTCGAACCATGAGCCCAGTCCTGCTAGGATGCAATCAAACGCACAAACATAACTTCCCTGCTTTGATAATACCTGTCTTCCCTGCTCTGATTATACCTGTCTTCCCTGCTCTGATCATACCTGTCTTCCCTGCTCTGATCATACTTGTTTTTCCTGCTCTGATCATACCTGTCTTCCCTGCCTTGATCATACCTGTCTTCCCTGCTCTGATCGTACCTGTCTTCCCTGCTCTGATTATACTTGTCTTTCCTGGTCAGATCACGTCTGTCTTCCCTTCTCCGACCATGCCTGTATTCTCTGCCCTGATCATACCTGTCTTCCCTGCTCTGGTCATACCTGTCTTCCCTGCCCTGATCATACCTGTCTTCCCTGCTCTGATCATACCCATCTTCCCTGCTCTGGTCATACCCATCTTCCCTGCTCCATTCTTTGACCCTGCCCATTTTCCATTCTCCGACCATGCCTGTCTTCCCTGCTCCGGCCATGCCTGTCCTGCCTGCTCTGTTTCTGCCTGTTTTCCATGCTCCAACCATGCCTGTCATCCCTGCCATGCCTGTCTTCCCTGCTCCAGCCATGCCTGTCCTCCCTGTTCCGTCCCTGCCTATCGTCCCTTCTGTTGTGGTGATTTCTTCGTTGGTTCATATTTGTGAAACGCTGCAATGATCACCAGTTAGTTGGACCACTTTGACTGTTTCACTGCCTAACCGACAATATCTTCTAAATCCTCCAGTTCTTGTTTGGCCAAGTTGCCAAGTTGTCAAGTTGCTAAGTCCATAGGCAACATTAATGGCAGCTTCAAAAGTCAGTGTAGAAGGTATTTAGACCTGTCCACAGGAGCAGAACATTCACTTCTGGTGGTTGAAGCAACAACTTGCCACAAGTAACAGTGTCTCAAACAGGTAACTTAAACCTATCTAGTAAAAGAGTCACTTGATGGGGGGGGGCACACCTCAACGTTTTAGTGACCAGTGGTAAACCTTACAACAATAAATTATTCTCATCTTTTGAGACTGTATGTGCGGGCAAGCGTGCATGCCTGCGTGTGTATGCATACGTGCCAACCCTGAGTGGAGCACACCTGTATGTGTGCGTGCATGCATGCATGTATAAAATATATATATATATACACACAAACATGTGAGTGGGACCCCTCACTGAAACGTAACTGAACCGTCACCTTATAACAAACTGAAAGAATCAGAGCATATATAGAGCAACAGTTCGTTCTGGTTAACTGGTCAACATCAATGGTCACCATGCTGTACTCACTGCATGGTACCCTTACTTCCTGATTATTATACAAGTTGGTTATCAGAAAAAGTGGTCATAAATATTTATTCTTAAAACACTGAATTTATTGGCAGTTGAATCACAGGGCTTTTTTCTTCCTCAGGTTCTACTTCAAACTGCCTGCCTAATGTCAACATAATAATCATGTCAGTGGCAGATTTAGGCTTGTTGGTAGGGGGATCTCAGTCAGTCGTAGTCATGTCATTCTACTTATGAAAAGGAGGGGGGATGGGATGACATGTGTCATTCTACTTACAGAAGAGTTACTATTAGCCGGCTGCTAATACTTCAGTCTTTACATTGACACTAGTTCCAATGTAGGCCTATGTATGTTGTCCTTTGCCGTAATATTTGCCACAGACACAGGGGAGGGTCTAAGACCCCCTCCATGGCCTATGGGGGTCTTTAGACCCCTAGACCCCCTGGATCCGCTGCTGCATGCATATGGTCGAATCTCATGAACTGTTGGCATATGGTGTTTTCAGATGTGTAAAAAATATGTATACATCATTTTTATATTTTGGTTACATAAAGTAAACATGTTGGGGGGTCTTGAAAAAAGATATGCCGATCACTAAATCTGACTAAATTCCCTGTGATTTGTCGATAACCGGTAAGGTTTTTACTTAGTTCTGCCTCTCGAATCACAGCTATGTATTTACTGCCAATGTGTGTTTAATGAATAACATTAATATATATTCATGATTTGATGAATATGACACCTAAAACAAATTGTTCAACTATATTTTTTACATTTGTCAGTGATCAAGATAGTTATGCTAATGGTCTACCGACTAGAAATTTAAAGGACATCCTTTCAAATACCACCACTAAAAAGAACACAGTGCAAACAACTATTGCGAAGATTGAATTGTATAATTAAAATAGGGCATTTCGGGAGTGTAAATTTAATTGTCATATACAATTAACGTACTAAATAATAGTGATAAGTAGCAAATAGATAGATAAGTAGTGATAAGTAGCAAATATGAATCGTCAGGTAGAAATAGCTAGAAAGCACAAAAGTCGACCAGGCCCGATGGAGGGTAAGCTGCCCCTGACTATTTGTCCTGTTACACGGACAGTGGATAGAGTGACAGGACAACATCAGGACAAGGGTGACCGGACAACATCAGGACGAGGGTGACAGGTCAACATCAGGACGAGGATGACAGGTCAACATCAGGATGAGGGTGACAGGTCAATATCAGGACGAGGGTGACAGGTCAACATCAGGACGAGGGTGACAGGACAACATCAGGACGAGGGTGACAGGTCAACAACTTTTTCATATGAAGGTCATACACTGCTCCTTGGCATCGTGTTTTATAAATTTTACTGGTGTTTGCTGCCTTTCCCATGCCTACTTTCCCATGCCTACTTTCCAAGTCATTGTAGGAGACATTTAATACAAACTCACTTTTGTATCTGCTTTTTGTGGCATGACCTTCTTTAGAAATGAATGTGCCATTGCAACGGTGTAGATTCATTCCTATGTTTCTACATTCCACAAAGCTCTAACACTGGGTGTTTCATTCGCGGTCCTTCCAGTGTTATATAACGGCGTGGATGGTCACTTTTTAAAATACTCTGGATTCGTGAGGCAGAGGATTCGTGAGATTCATGTGATGCAATTAACACATCAGCTCAGAAAAAATTGTGTCCAGAAAGAAAGGTATCATTATTTTATGAAAATACCGTACACAAAGTACCTAAACATAATGAACTCTATGCCACTAATCACCTTAACTTTTGTAACTATGGGTGTTCTTAATGGATTCGTCAGGCAGAAGCTTTTATTGATCACAATGATTTTCATTTCCTTTTATTTTGGTACAAATATCACTTAATTAATAATTATTTCTTCATAATATCTTCACACTTTATATATATATATATATATATATATATATATATATATATATATATATATATATATGCATGGTCACATAGAACTTGATATTGATTATAATATACGTCAATATTTTACAACTTTTTGTCAGGCCTACTTTTTGGATTCATGACGCAGAAAGAAAAATTTGCCAAAAAAATTAAATCAGTGAAAAATCACATTTGGGCTCAGTATCTAAATTTTGGTACTATTGAAATCCTTGAACACTGATGGTTCGATTGTAATGACATTAGTATGGGTATGTGCATGCAGTTCCAAGTGGTAGGTAAAGTTTGGAAAAAAGTATAAAAAAACATTGACGAGATTAGAGCCTGGATTCTGATACATCAACTTAAACACAACAACGACAACACTGAGTTTATGGTGTTGCAGGCACCACACAATCTACGTGTTTACAGCAGTCCCAGCTTGGAACTACCTGGACTTACTTTACAATCATCAGATGCAGTCAAGAATCTGGGCTGCTACTTTGACCGACACATGCAGTTAGACTGCCTCGTCTCCTGTTACCGTTCTTCGGCTTACTACCATCTGCGCCTGATTGGCAGAATTCACCATCTGCTGAGGTGAGATGCGTGCCATGCTGTGATACGTAGTCGAGTTCTGGGCCGCCTTGATTTCTGCAACGCATTATTTTGTTAACAATGGACAATTCAACTGCCTTCAACGAATGCAGAACTCGGCATAACTTATCAACCAAGTCAGATGATGAGAACATATTACACCAATTCTGCAATCACTATACATTGGCTGCCGATCAGGATGTGAGTCATCTTCAAGATATGCATGTACATATTCAAGATCATACATGGCTTAGCCCCGGACTACCTCAACTTAATGGTAGTGTGCTACGCGTCCACATGCTTTACGATCAGCATGTGACACCACACTCCTCAAAGTGACAATGTCAAAGAAAACGATCGGACAGAGCAATTTTGCAGTGACAGGCCACGAATGTGGAATAACCTGCCAAAATGTGTGCAGGAACATTATTGACTTTTCGAAAAACACTTAAAACACACATATTACCTGCCTTGATACAAACACTTCTTTTTGTATACAAGTACAGGTGTATATATACTCTACAATATTGATTATTAATTTCATTGCTTGAAACTGTATTTTAACACTCTGAATATTTTATGTTTCAGCTTAATTTATTGAACATCTTGAGCTTTTAGTCTACCAGTCTACAAATAAGCGACATTACTTTCTATTTTACAGCAGATATTAATTTTAAAAAATGTATTCCGTATTTTAACACTCAAAAAATGTTTTAGCTTAATTTTATTTTATTTATTGAATATTTTGAGCATTTAGTCCACATGTAATTTTATTATGTGAAGTGTTTTGATTTTTTAATCATTTACCTAAAAAGCGTTACATGAAGAACCTGTATTATTAATATGTATAGACGTGTATCAGAATATTACTTTCCTAAACCAGTTACTGAAAGACATTGAAATAACTCAAGTTGGATGTTCACGTTATATCCTGTGTCAAATGCTTCCTGGGTGTTAATTTAGATACCCTGTCATGTCTGCTGTGGTTAACTATTTGCAAGCCTGACCAAGACCATTTCAAATTGCCACATATTCATATTCAGTAGTTTTGTTTTTGCACACAGTTTATGAGTTTTTCCAAGTACTAGGTGAAATTCAATGTGCATGTGCGTCTACATATATAACGGCATAGAGGAACACGTTTCTACTGCAATATTTCACACAACAACATACCCACTTCAACAGTCCTATTACAGAGAAACACAATCATTATGCAAAAATACACCTATATACTGTTAATTATAGAGAGAGTAATTAAATTAGTATAGGGTTATGGTATTATTGGTGGGCCATCGTTGCCTGCCAAGTGTACATGACAACATGGTCGTCATGATTTTGGGCTTTAGAAATTAAATATGTGACAATGACTTGTGCAACAGGGCATAGGTGTAATTTGTGATCCCTAGGTGGAATTTGTGATCCCTAAGGCCTGGTTGTTCTTCTGTAAACCCTACTGGGTATACATGTAGTTCTCTACTGTAGTTATCAGTGGTATGCCATCAACTAAGTACAATATCTTTATCTGCACCTGCTGGAATGTACCATGTTTTGGTAAGGTTTAAGTGGCATGCAAAAACGCCAGGTATATACATAAAAAATATGATATGCATATTATTCTGTTTATGGAGTAAACCTTCAGATAGCCTAATGGAAGGATGCCAAAGGGTGATGAGGGGCGTAGATGGGAAGGATGCCAAAGGGTGATGAGGGGCGTAGATGGGAAGGATGCCAAAGGGTGATGAGGGACGTAGATGGGAAGGATGCCAAAGGGTGATGAGGAACGTAGATGGAAAGGATGCCAAAGGGTGATGAGGGACGTAGATGGGAAGGATGCCAAAGGGTGATGAGGGACGTAGATGGGAAGGATGCCAAAGGGTGATGAGGGACGTAGATGGGAAGGATGCCAAAGGGTGATGAGGAACGTAGATGGGAAGGATGCTGTGACCCTTGAGATGATTATAAAAGGACTCATTGGTGGTGAATCATGTGATGATGAATCTGGGGTTATGACAACTGGTTGCAAGGCCAGGAAAGGAATAACTAAGAGACGATGAGACAGATCTGTGTGGTATAGACGTGTGTATTTTTAGTGTGACCAGCACTACTGTGTACAGTTAAAATCCAGGCCATAAGCGATCCATTTGAATCAACTAATATATTCATCATTGGTGATTTTAATGCGGACATTAAGAACCCCAGTCTTTTTACTCCATTTCTCAATGTTTTTATAAACGATTGTCACCTTATTCCAAGTGACACATTGCTTCTCCCGTCAGACGCTTTTACTTATGTTAGTGATGCGCACGGCTCAAGGAGCGGGCTCGACCACGTGCTCACCACCCACTCTAGTCACTCATCAATATCTGATAAATATGTTAAATATGACTGTGTCTCTTCCGACCACTTACCTCTATGCTTTTTTATATCTGCCAAGTTATTACCTTCTTCAGATGCCCCCATACAGGAGCAAATTCAAGCACCTTGTCCTGTGTGGAATGCTGCCTCCCCCAGGATCTCTATAACTATCATACACAAGCTGGTTTGCTTTTATTTGCTATTGATGTACCTCATGAGGATTTAGGATGTACTAACCCTAATTGTAATGATGAAGCCCATCACGCTTTGCTAAGCAATCTTTACAATGTTTTTATAAAATCACTAAAGACGCTGCCGAGGTAATCTCTACTAAGGCTAACAACACGTCTTCTAAGTATACTGTTCTTGGCTGGAACGACCTAGTCAGAGACTCCCATCAAGCTGCTAGAGAATCCTTTCTCATATGGCGGTCTGCTGGGAGTCCTCGCCATGGTCCCTTGTATGATATAATAAAAATAGATGTGCTTATTTTAAATGCAACAAGACTGTGAAAAAAATGCTGAAATTCTTAAAGCTGAAAGACTTGCTTCTAAACTATATAATAATGACTTCAAAAACTTCTGGAAGGACATAAAACATATGAATAATGCCAGGTTGCCAAATCCTAGCAATGTCGGTGGTGCTTCTGGTGTGGAAAATGTAAAGAATATGTGGCTTCATCATTACCAGTCCCTACTTAACTCTACCTGGCTCTCCAGTCAACATCAAGAAGATTAATGAATACTGTAGCAATGTACAGTTTAATGTTCAAATGATTGTTAATGTTAAGGAAATTCAAGATATAATACATGCAATGCCTGTAGGCAAAGCCCCGGGTTATGAAGTAACGAACATTTATAATATGTGAATGAAAAACTTCATGTTCTCATGTCACTGTTATATAGCAGCATGTTAATTCACGATTTTACCGGATACTATGACAATTACAATCATAGCCCCCATAATTAAAAATAAGGCAGGTGACCTGTCTGATAACAACAACTACCGATCCATTGCTCTAGCCACAATTGCTAGTAAATTATTTGAATCCTTGATATTATCCAGGGTTTCTACTTTTTTATCTACATGTGTAAACCAATTTGGATTAAAAAAGCACCACTCAACTGAAATGCTCATATTTTTATTAAAAGAACTCTTTTGACACTACATAGCAAATGGCTCATCTATGTATGTTACTATGCTGGATGCCTCTAAGGCCTTTGACAAAGTCAACCATAGTAAGCTATTCACCAAACTAATTGACTGGGGCTGTCCTTCTTTTATTGCGTGCATTCTTTATTACTCGTACAGAACTCAGCAATTCACTGTCAGATGGTGTTGTAGCTTCTCTGAATTTTTTACCGTTTCAAGCAATGTTAAGCAGGGTGGAATCCTTTCTCCACATCTTTTTAACATTTACATGGATGACTTAAGTGTAAATTTGAATAAATTACAAATTGGCTGTCTTTATGCAGGAACCATAATGAATCATATGATGTATGCCGATGACCTTTGTGTTTTTTACTTAGTGTTGCTGGGTTGAGAAAACTCAACCGATTGTTGTGCCGAGTACGGCAATATGTTTGATATAACATACAATGCCAACAGATCTTTCTGTATGGTTATTGATAACAAACCTAGGGACAAGAAAAATATTCATCCTGTTGTTATCAATAACCATACACTACCTTATACTTAGAAATGTAAATACCTTGGCCATATTATAAACAATAACCTTACAGATGATGACGATATTGCCAGGCAGAAAAGATGCATCTATGCGCAGGCAGAAAATTTTACTTATGCAAGACTTAGTCTGAAAGGAATTACTGTTGCTTATAACAACAGTTTTAGAATTATACACAACTTGTCACCCCGCTGTAGTGCAAGTCATATGTTCGCTACTAATTATGTTAAATCCTTTAATGAACGCATTCACTCATCAATGTTTAGCTTTTTATGCCGGTTAGAAAAATCCAACAATATACTTTTTGTGAATTATTTTCACACTTTTATTTATTATCGAAGTCTGTTGATTAAACATTAGATTGATCAATTGTATGCTTTTAATTCATGATGTTTGTACTTTTATACAAATATATTGTTTTATCCTGACTTATTTTATATATATTTTTACTACATGTTATGTATGTATATTTATATATATTTTTCTCACTACATGTACCTCTATTGTTCATCATGTGTGTATATTTTTATTTTTTTCCTTGTATGTATATATATTGGCTCTTGCCTGAAATAAAACATTATTATTATTATTAAACATTGCTAAACATCAGTAAAGAGGATGTGGTCAGTGCTAATGTCATCATTCCAACAGAAATTTAGCTCCGTAGTTGGAGCATTATTATTTATTAAAAGTGTCATTCATAGTCGCGACAGCCAGCTTGCGTGAGCAGCTGGCTCTTACGACCGCTTACACCGCTTCACTAGTATTGTTCTGTGTAGTTTGCACCACTTGGTTTTGTTTGTGGCGATCCAACGCAGCTGCCCCAGGTCGGCCTTGGTCTTCAGTCACATGCCAATCTGCTGCAGGTCGCTGTCGAGGGTGCTGGGGAGGCCGGTTCAAGGTCAGCCACAATCTGCAGCAGGTCGCTGTCGAGGGTGCTGGGGAGGCCGGTTCTAGGTCAGCCACAATCTGCTGCAGGTCGCTGTCGAGGGTGCTGGGGAGGCCGGTTCTAGGTCAGCCACAATCTGCTGCAGGTCGCTGTCGAGGGTGCTGGGGAGGCCGGTTCAAGGTTAGCCACAATCTGCTGCAGGTCGCTGTCGAGGGTGCTGGGGAGGCCGGTTCTAGGTCAGCCACAATCTGCTGCATGTCGCTGTCGAGGGTGCTGGGGAGGCCGGTTCTAGGTCAGCCACAATCTGCTGCATGTCGCTGTCGAGGGTGCTGGGGAGGCCGGTTCTAGGTCAGCCACAATCTGCTGCATGTCGCTGTCGAGGGTGCTGGGGAGGCCGGTTCTAGGTCAGCCACAATCTGCTGCAGGTTGCTGTCGAGGGTGCTGGGGAGGCCGGTTCAAGGTCAGCTGCGATCTGCTGCAGGTCGCTGTCGAGGGTGCTGGGGAGGCCGGTTCTAGGTCAGACGCGATAACCATTGGTTTGATTTTCATAGTCAATCATCAGTTTGGCCAAACCAATCAATGATCGATTATATAATCGGTTTGTGGGTGGCCAATGTCAGAATAAAGCAAAATGAATTTTACCCTGCCACCAAATAATTATAAAGTAGGTTAAAATGTTTATTTTTATAATTTTTGTGGATACCGGACTAAGGTGATTCTGATTAAATCAGACTCATTGTCGCTGAGCCGTTTATCATGGCAGAGCTGCTCAGCCTAAGGTAAAGGGCACCCTAAGGCTAAGGAAATGCTAGTAGCCGCTTACCCATCTGTGGACAATAGAAATAGCGATCGAGGCTCAATCTGTGCATGTAGATCATAGTGCCCTGCACAGGCCAGGCTTTGGGCCCAAGCCCAGCCCGCAGCCGGGCCAGGCCTACATTTTGCAGGCCTGGGGAAGGCCTGAAAAAATATTAAACATATTGGGCTTGGGCTTGGGCCGGGCCTGGGCCTAGTGTGAGCGGGGCGGGTTGGGCCTGATAACAATATTAATACAAAACCCCTACATATTACTACTATATAATACATACAGAATACAGATGTTACAGATGCATATTTTTTTGCATGAATGCAGCTTTTCGCATAGATTTAATGGCCCCATAAGCTCACTTGGCTGGAAGTAGCCAGCCCCAAATGTTTACTTTAGACGTATTTGCAGAGTCAATCAAGCCATAATTAACCATCAACTTATCACCCTTTGACCCTACCAGTGGACATTCTATTGTCTAGGTCTTCCCTCCAAATCTTGCCTGCCTGAATGACAGCCCACTGCCCATCCCAATGACAGCCCGCTGCCCAGTACCCACCCCAATGACAGCCTGCTGCCCATTGTCCACCCCAATGACAGCCCACTGCCCAGTGCCCACCCCAATGACAGCCCACTGCCCTGTGCCCACCCCAATGACAGCCCACTGCCCATCCCAATGACAGCCCACTGCCCAGTGCCCACCCCAATGACAGCCCACTGCCCACCCCAATGACAGCCCACTGCCCAGTGCCCACCCCAATGACAGCCCGCTGCCCAGTACCCACCCCAATGACAGCCTGCTGCCCATTGTCCACCCCAATGACAGCCCATTGCCCAGTGCCCACCCCAATGACAGCCCACTACCCAGTGCCCACCCCAATGACAGCCCACTGCCCAGTGCCCACCCCAATGACAGCCCACTGCCCAGTGCCCACCCCAATGACAGCCCACTGCCCACCCCAATGACAGCCCACTGCCCACCCCAATGACAGCCCACAGCCCAGTGCCCACCCCAATGACAGCCTGCTGCCCAGTGCCCACCCCAGTGACAGCCCACTGCCCAGTGCCCACCCCAGTGACAAACCACTGCCCAGTGCCCACCCCAGTGACAGCCTGCTGCCCAGTGCCCACCCCAGTGACAGCCCACTGCCCAGTGCCCACCCCAGTGACAGCCCACTGCCCAGTCCCCACCCCAATGACAGCCCACTGCCCAGTGCCCACCCCAATGACAGCCCACTGCCCTGTGCCCACCCCAATGACAGCCCACTGCCCATCCCAATGACAGCCCACTGCCCAGTACCCACCCCAATGACAGCCTGCTGCCCATTGTCCACCCCAATGACAGCCCACTGCCCAGTGCCCACCCCAATGACAGCCCACAGCCCAGTGCCCACCCCAATGACAGCCCACTACCCAGTGCCCACCCCAATGACAGCCCACTGCCCAGTGCCCACCCCAATGACAGCCCACTGCCCAGTGCCCACCCCAATGACAGCCTACTGCCCACCCCAATGACAGCCCACAGCCCAGTGCCCACCCCAATGACAGCCTGCTGCCCAGTGCCCACCCCAGTGACAAACCACTGCCCAGTGCCCACCCCAGTGACAGCCTGCTGCCCAGTGCCCACCCCAGTGACAGCCCACTGCCCAGTGCCCACCCCAGTGACAGCCCACTGCCCAGTGCCCACCCCAGTGACAGCCCACTGCCCAGTGCCCACCCCAGTGACAGCCCACTGCATGCCCACTGTATTTTTCAATTGTGTTAAGTATTGTCTACTGTTTAGTGTCTACAATTTCCCCACTACTGATTCATTCACACTTGTAGTAATTCACACGTCTGAACCTGATCTGTGTCAGGCAAGTGACTCCTGGCCTGCTGGATATGCAACTGGATGTCAGTGCCAGTGGGTGACATATGGGATTGAAATATCAATATTAATGTTTTTTTAATGTTACTGCATTTTCTCAACCCCTTGATGGTCAACATACAACTGTACCTCCATTATTTTGCCTGCAACAGAGTTGCAAACACTTAAAAATGTGACAACTTTGGCCACATTATATGGGACCGTGTTATAGACTTAAATATGACACACTATATTCACTGAATAATGATTTGTTCATACGCTATGTTCACATCTATGTTGTATGTGCTGTTGTGTATTTAATTAATAGCTGTAACTGAAGTAGTTTAGGTCACATCGTCAGACAAGAAGGAATTTAAATGGAAATATTGGAGGGAATGGTTGACGGTAAGACTAAGAGGCAGACGAAGACCATGAGCCCCACGGAGAGACAACTGCAAGGCATGGATGGAGAACATGAAGTATGAAGATCTGGTCAGAATGACACAATGCAGATATGAGTAGCTCAGTAAAATGCAGAATTTTCCTGTATTTATGTTTGTAAATAAAAGTTCACCCTTCCCGGATGCTAAATATAAAAAATTAGTGCCGTAAATCGTAATTTGTGTAGTAGAAATCTATCACTGCACGGGCGGCGCCATCTAGCGGTCCAACATACAATTAATTGTTGACATCGTCGCACGTGGGGACGTCAATTTTAAGAGTGATGTACGTTATTAGCCTTAGCTAGCCAAATCCAAATATTGTGTAGTAATGTTAATAAATTATCTATGAAAGATATACAATTGTTTTTTCCGTGAATCAAGGTGAATCCCGGATTTGCGAGAATCATAAAAATGTTCACCTTGAATAAAAAACACTTTCACTTAAAAAAATAAAAAATGTATATCTTGGTAAAGTTCGTTTACTTAGCTTTACAGGCATGTGCACATTTTTATTATAGGTGGTCTATGTCAGCTGCTCCCCCTATAAACGGGCCTCTGCAGTACACGTTTTGGTCAACTTGCTGATCACAGCACTACTAGCGCCACCTAACGAGCTGCGGTATTGCTATCATGAAAATTAATGCTGAAACGGCACTTGTCTAGAATCCGGGCAAACGTCAATTTTGCGTTTAGAACATGCATTGTGTATAGGACCCATGCACAACGCATTGCACAATGCATACTGAAGTAAGGAACGTGTAAATGATTAAACAGTGCGCTCAAAAACATATTTAATCACCTTTTTTGATGCTCGAATTCGCTTATTTATAACTCGCTTTCAGTGTCACCATCTTACGAATAAAAGGGACAAGATGGCGCTCAAAGCAGGTTAAATATGCGAATTGCAGCTTCAAAAAAGGCGGGCACGGCCCACAGTCAGAATCCGTCCGCCATTACAACGATAAAGAGTCCCAAGGAAAACATTAATAGTGCAGTTAGGGTTTATTTGTGAGAGCAGAAATTGTATGGATGAGTGAGTGGAAGTGATGTTTTTCGTGCACAGTAGCATCTAAGCTTTGAAATGATGCCATTTGTCAGTTGGTATACCAGTTGCGTAAGGACACAGTGGCCATCAGGCAGAGTGTACTCATTTTTTGGAAACCGGGGAATTTCATGAAGCAGTTTGTGCGAAATGGAGATATGTCATTTTCACGAATTTCCCACACCATGTGTCTTAGTGGGTCTGTCATTTGCTGTGAATTAAAAAAAAATTGTAGGATAAATTTTCAATGTAGGCCCAAAAACGTTATAATGGTCGTGTATGAAAAAAGTGACTGTGGTCCGTGTCCAGGCGATAAAATGTGTTTGTATACACAACATTTAATTTACATGTTCCGTAGTTCACTATGCATTGTACATGCATAGTGCAAGGCTACTGTTCAAATTGCATTTTAAGGAACCTTCAACTTGCTCTTGTAAACCCATGCATGTTCTGTTCGCAATAAAACAGTTACCACTGCACTGGCACTGGCACTGGCAGTGGCACTGGCTCATTGTCGCCGGAATGTTTACTGTGGCAGGGCGGCTCCGCAGCGACATTAATTGTAATTAGTATTTTTTTTAGGTGGAATTGGTATTTGTAATTGGTGTGGAATGGGAATTGATATGTAACTGATCTCAAGTTTGGCTACAACTTGGATGAGTTGGCGCCTGTGTTTTGTACATTAATTTATGCGTCTTATTTGTAGGGAAATGTTGTTATTTAATTAAATATAAGATGAATTGGTGTTGTATATGCAATTATACATTTTATGGCGAATGGGCGTCTGTTTTATGGTTAGGTCAGAAAATAAGTGTAGCATCACGGGAGGGGGATTCACCCTTCAGAATGTTGCATGCAGGCAATTTTGAGCTCTTGGCATTTATTGTTGTTACCGTCAGTTTTTATTACAAGAATTACAAGAATGTTGTATACGATTGTTTGTTCCGAGTTGGCTTGACTCGGACACGCTTATATATAGGACATGCGTCGTCATAACTACAAAGCATACATGTCATGTACGAAGTTGGGAATGCTGCCAACTGTAGTCTCGGCTAGCATATTCTTACAATATACAGTACAATACAATATAACTTTATTCATCCCATTCAAGGCAATTACACCTTCGTTTGGACGAGCACAGTATATAAAATATTAAAATGTAAAATATAACATAGGTAACAGCGTATTACTGGCTCACGTCATCGTAGTCACAAGAACAATAATTTGTCACATGAACACATGGAGTGCATTTCACACTGTAACCACTAAATATATCTAGAACACACACACGCACGCACGCATGCACGCACGAACGAACGCACACACACGCACACACACACCCACTACATTCATTTCACATTGTTGAGAAGACTGATGGCAGCAGGAATAAAGGATAACTTCTTACGGTTTGTTTTGCACGAGAGGCACCTAAAACAGCGGCCCGATATACTGCTGTTTGCCTGCCTAATTGCTGCTTTTACTTCTTTATTTACTTGTTTTTTCTCTTCGGTCGTACTCTGGAAGAAGACTCTTTTTTATTTAGGACGGCTTTTAGATCTTTCGTGACCCAAGGTTTATTGTTGGGAAAAACAGTGATTTGTTTGGTTGGAATCTCAGAGTCAAAGCAGAACGAAATATATGATGAAATAACACCAACAAGTTCATTTAGATTTTTACACGTGTCCTGTAACGCAACAATACTATTGGCAGTCCAGCTTTTCACGGTTTTCACCACCCGCTCATGTCTATGAAAGACCGGTTTGTATACGGGGGCTAGGAGTACACAGTTTGTACACGGGGGCTAGGAGTACACAGTTTGTACACTGGGGCTAGGAGTACACAGTTTGTACACGGGGGCGAGGAGTACACAGTTTGTACACGGGGGCTAGGAGTACACAGTTTGTACACGGGGGCTAGGAGTACACAGTTTGTACACGGGTGCTAGGAGTACACAGTTTGTACACGGGGGCGAGGAGTACAGAGTTTGTACACGGGGGCTAGGAGTACAGAGTTTGTACACGGGGCTAGGAGTACAGAGTTTGTACACGGGGGCTAGGAGTACACAGTTTGTAATTCCCCTGGCAGACAGAAGGGCCGAAGTGAGACGGACAGGAGATCAATGTCAGGCGTGCAAAGTGTGTCACGAACAATGACCGTTCTGCACCATCTCCGATTGACATAGAAGCATACTCCCCCTCCGTCTTCTTTCCAAGTGTCACGTTTGTTTCTGTCCAGTCGAATAGGTGTATCAAACTCATCGATAAATAAATTACTGTCTTGCGCATTACCATCAAACCAAGTCTCAGTAAAAGCAAGTAGACAGGCCTGTCAGTACTCATGCATATAGTTCACGTTTACTTGTAACATGTCCGTTTTGAGCGAAGTGAACGGACGTTAGAAAGGAGTACGGTGGGGAGGCGTAATTTGCAACTCTTCATCATTTTCAGTGTTTGTCTTATCCTTCCCTTTTCCCTCTTTTTCTCTTCTTGCGTTGCTTGCTGTCTGTCGTGTTTTGCTCTGTGGCTGAACGTAACGTTTGGTATACATTCTATTTGAATTTTGGATCTGTATGTAGCGTGTTAAAATATGTGTCATGCATGCACGAGCATGACTTGCATATACACAGTGTAATAACATAATCATAACTAATAAAAACAATTCTGTGTCTGTATGTATGTATGTATGTATGTATGTGTGTATGTATGTATGTATGTATGTATGTATGTATGTATGTGTGTATGTATGCATGTGTGTATGTATGTATGTGTGTATGTACATATGTATGTATGTATAATGCATACCATGCATGTATGTATGTATGTATCAGGGTTGTTTGATTTAAATCATGATTTAAATCGCTCAAAAAAAATCATTGATTTATGATTTTTTTGATTTTTTACTTCTGTTTTTTTAATCGCTGATTTATATGAATTTAACACAAATAATTGTTTACAAGCATCGAGATCAACAAAGTTTTGTGTGTTTTTTAATATAAAAGCACAAAGTGCTCACACTTGTGTAGCTGTATTGACACCAGATAGGCAGATAGTAAAATATTTTATGACATTGTGTATACCAGATTTTTAAAAAATCAAATAAATAAAAAAATCAGATAAATAAAAAAATCAGATTTAAATAAAAAAATCATTATTTTTTTCAACCCTGGTATGTATGTATGCATGTATACCAATGTAATACAGGTGTGTCATGTACCATCCGAACCACAATGTGCTATGGACTTTTCTGAAGTTCAACGTTTTGGTTGCGAGGGCGGGATGCCCAGAAGTATCGTGCGTCGCAGTACACTTGTTGTAATTAGTTACTATATTATGAGTGTTATGAAAGCCGCCATCTCTTTGTGTGTTCTGGCACAGAACTGACGGTTAATGGCCGTTGACCAAAGACGGACCTTATATGTATCGATAATTATATACTGGTCGGCGTAGTCAACAGTCTCTCATTCAACAAACCCCAACTTAGTGGGGCCGACAGGCGGGTATTCTAGAGTGCGATGCCTTTTCATCTCAACGTCGGCGAACCGTATGTTTGGCACTGTCGACCGGGTTGCATTCATGGCCAACCATCGAGGCGCCAAGGATCTAGTCTACAAACAATTGTTACCACTCAGTGTACGTCACTCTTTTGAACCTACCTGATTGGGTTTAAGGCGGAATATTTGTAAAGTGCGTGCGTTCTGTATTACTCTGCACGATCATCCGAACAGAAGCCACTATTACACTATTAAAAAATAACACAAATTGAAACATGTTATTTCAATTGTACAACTGTATATACCTATCTATAAGCTGTTAAGATTTGGTCAATAGTGACACCAAACTTTAACCAAACCATACAGACCGTAAACGTTTGAAATGTTTGGAATGACACGTTTTTAAACGGAGTTCTGCCAGTTGAAGTGTTTTGTATTTTGTCATGCTTGTAACAAAAATGCCTACGTATGCAAGGAATGCCAATTTACCCACTTTACCAACCGTTTAATAATGGTTTCATTACTTGGCACTAAAAATCCAAATACGTTATGCACGGATTGCAGGGAGGTTTACTCTGTTTGTGTATCCAGCGTATGGATGTGGCATGTTTATGGTTGATATATACATATTGGCCCTATATTCAGTCGGGCACTCTTCGACCAACTGGGTAATGGCCCGTTCACACGAGCGATTAGTTGTCGAATTGGTCGGGCGACACAGTGTCGCCCGACCAATTCGACAACTAATCGCTCGTGTGAACACCTTCGCGAGACCTGTTGAATCAGTGGTCAATCGGCGACTGTCGTGACCGAATGCATCGCGAACTTTAATCATAACTCAATTATCCATAAATAGGTAGCACTTGCAGTGTCTAGCCACGTCACTCGCGTATACGAGCGCACGATTTAGCAGTGTTTTGTCATGCGACGCGGTGTCGCCCGACCAACTGGGCAACTAATCGCTAACGATGCAGTCTCGAACGCTCAGAGCAATGCAGGCATTCCTGACGCCAGCTGATATAACTTGATACTATGTTTGGACTTCTTCTTTTTCGTCGGCGTCTGTCTCGTTGGCTGCACGTGGAGCGAGTCGACCCGACATACGAGTGTAGGTATCTCTGGTGACACTTGAGTCACGTAGTTGAGTGAGAGGGAACTCTCAAGATACTTGTATCGCGGGTCTGCGAGCGGAGTACGACTATCCCGTTTCCTCAGTGGGTACGTACGCAGTGACATTTGTCGGCCATTGGTCCCACTACCGTCGTCCGAGTTTGACTTGCCGACCGACTCCCCTCGCTCTGTCGCAAACGTCGCTGCTGCTCGTTTATCGACTGGTGGCAGACTTGGCCGTTGCGGTTCGACGACACTTTGCGACCGTAGCAGCGTCTCTCGGACGTCCGACTTGCCTCTGTCGTTGATCGTGCTAGTGTCGTGGACCGGCGCAGACACTCGAGACAATGAGATCCGGCGTCCGGGCGACTTATCGGGTAGAATCTGCACTACGGAGCGAGTATCGCGTATCGACGGCCGACCTTGCGCAGACATCCCGGACATTTGAGTGTGGAGCGTACCCGACGCCTTGTCGCGGTGCAGGAGCTCGGTGGGGCCGCTTCGAGCGCTGCGTTGGCCGTCCGTTGTTACGTCCGCAAGCAAATCCCGAAAGGCGCTGCTCTTGCGCCGCTGTCGTTCCAGGAACATGTACTTGTCGTACTGGTTCTGGCTCTTGAAGCGGTATCGTGCCCGCGACAAATCGAGCACCTTCGACTCCAGTAACCGTTGCTCCGTCACGTTGAAGGACAGCTGACCCGCGTTCCGCATGGAACCCGTCTTCATGTATTCGCTTCCGATATGGGCCCAGCGTTCTATCTCTTTTGCCGCGTCTGATCGGCCGCGTTTGAATTTCATCTTCTCGTGGGCTGTCCCCAGCGATGACAACGCTGCAGGCGACGGGGCGCTCCGTGGTTTCTCCATGACACCTAACGTCTGTCACGAGGTCGACCTGTAGATGATGACAGAGTTATACAAAGTAAAACTATAAATAGATCTTGCACGTTCACATCGCCATATTTAAACATTCACAAACAATTCATTGCGTTAGATAGGACAACAACATTGGTAATGGTGAAATGTTGTAGGCATTCGAGACAATAAGGTAGATCAACATTCGAGACAATAAGGTAGATCAACATTCGAGACAATAAGGTAGATCAACATTCGAGACAATAAGGTAGATCAACAATAAGGTAGATCAACAATAAGGTAGATCAACAAGATCCTTCAATCCATTTTATCTTTGAGAACGTATCTTATCCTTTAGCAGTAAACGCAAGGGTCTATGGAACGTCAATTAAGCCACCAAGGACAACCCACATTTAGGAATCTCTCAGTCTCCATTTGTCATTTTCCTACTTCCAACCGCTACTATATTATTCAATGGTTTTAACTGTTGGAAGCAGCCGAGTGATCATTTTACTGGAACTATTGTATGTTCAATAATTAGGTTCTCTCTTGAAATAAATGTGTTTTCTAGGATTTCCTTGGCTGACAGTGAAGCCGCCCCAGGTCAACACAGCATGTGATAAAACAAACAGGTGGTGAACACTACCTAATTGCAACGTCTGAATGTTATATGTAGTATAATTATTAACGTGACGCCACAACGTGCAGAACACGTTCAGTGGTTAAAAACGGAAAGGTTTTCTTTAGATTGTGTTGCGTGGCGGTAATAAAATGGAATAATCTCCTAAACACGAACTTTATTTGATCTGATATTGCAAAATGACATTTGACTCGATCTATAATTAAACGCATTGATGTATTAAAATTGTGTTAGTTGTGTACCGTATGAAAGGCTGTGTAGCATTATATGTGCCACTGACAATGGCGATTATACTACAGAATTAGTTGTGTGGGTTGAGCGGTCATGGATTGAGCTTGCCAGCCAAATCACTTGACTCAACAGGCGATCCAACGGCAAGCCAAGCGTTACCACACAGTCCTGGCTGTTATTTTTTCTAGTTTGTTATTTCATATGATCTATTCACATTTTTACGTACTTATGCAGCAAAACATGATAACTAAATTTTACAAAGACGCACAAAGATCATTGAGATGTTATACATGGTAGTAAATGTTATACATGGTACTAAATGCTTGCGAGGATCATCGAGTGTTATAATAATTAAAACAAAGTTAAACATTTACGCGATGAATTGTTCAACAATTGAGACAAGTAAATATGATTTGTATACTAATAGGTCCCTTTGTCTAAATGCATGTACAGTCAGTGGTGTATCTAGAATCTCGCGGGGGGGGGGCGGCAAGCTTAGGCACCGATTAGTTTATCATGCTACCATGTAGAGGCGCAACAGGTTACATGTAAAAACACATTACCAGAGAGAGGACATGGCTCAATGGCCCGCTAAATACGCCACTGTGAGCCATTTATATTGAGATTTGGAGTTGCAGCGGTTCCCTTGTCTTAGGCGGCCTGAATATCGGACCGTTTTCTTGTATTGGTTCAAGCAACTGCAGTGGCGACGGTGTACACAGCAGGCGATATATTCAGCAAACAATTCGTTTTTCTTTCCGGTCTTACAGCTGCAATGTTGGGGCGAGTACAGGACCATGGTAATAAACTGCTGACGCCTATATGGGCGTATGTGGAGCAGCAACGGGTCCAGGGGGTCTCAAGGGTCTCAATACCCCCCTAGGCCGTGGAGGAGATGGTCTTAGACCCCCATGTGTCCGTGGCAACTATTACGGTAAATGACAACGTATGTAGGCCTACATCGGAACTAGTGTCAATGTTAAGACTGAAGTTTTAGCAGCCGGTTAATATTAACCCTTCTGTAAGTAGAACGACACGTGTGTCGTACCCCCCCTCCCCCCTCCCCCCCCCCGGTTCGTCAGTAGAACGACATATGACTAACTGACTGGTGGAGTTTCTTGACCACTCTAGCACGAAACACTTACCTTCTGTCAACCAACTCGACTCATGGTCAACAGCCACATTGGTCTGACGAATTTAACAATCTCCTTGTCATAGTCTGACCTGCGTGGTTCCAGTACGCGTTCCCATCCACTTCGTCCTACGTCCTAGTATTTACGTCTAGTTGCTCGGTGTAGATATCGGAAATAAATCGTAGTCCACTGTAACGCAGTCAGCTATACGGTGCTTCTTACAGTACTGAGTAATTGCTTCTGGCCAACATGCCAGCTGTGCAGCGTACAATCTCTGTCAACCAAAGCGTGCATTGTATACAGCCTTTGTAACAATCCGTGACTACTAGAGCGTGACGGCAACAAGGTTATTAAGAGCGAGAACACAGTGGAACGTTGAGTATGTATTGCTCGTTCATTGATTACACAGTATATCGCTAAGAACGATCGCGGTTCTTTTGTATACTCGCGGTCCATTTGATTATCCTTTTCTAAGTAATATTATTAAGATGACACAACACGCCACTATTGCTGAGTAGCATGTCATTACTTATTCTTCTGCCACAATTATGTGTTGTCCTAAGCGTTTTCAATACCTGTGCCTACAATCTTCATATTCGCAAACGATTCAAAGTAAACTCAGGAACAGGAAATACACTAAGCTCTTGCTATGTGGAACATGTTGTGACTTGACCAAATTATTTAATATATCCAATGTTCCTTAAAGGGAGGGTGACCAACAGTGCAGTGTAGAACGGGAATTTCAAAAGTGTTCTTTTAAGAGGTTGTTTGGGTACATCGGGAGACAATGTACATAATATGTAGACCAGTTTAAACTATGTCGTCTCGGACAGTTTCCCTAGACTTATTGTATCCCTCCATTTCTTCCACTGACTGCCCTTAACTTACGGAAGGAAAACCGTTCTTGCCGCCAAGTAGTAGAAATCACACGTACGGCAAGGTTGTCCAGAAATCATGCGTACGGCAAGGTTGTCCAGAAATCATGCGTACGGCAAGGTTGTCCAGAAATCATACGTACGGCAAGGTTTCCAGAAATCATACGTACGGCAAGGTTTCCAGAAATCATACGTACGGCAAGGTTGTCCAGAAATGCCTGCAACAGTTGTAATATAATATGCATGACGTGTTATGCAGTCATTTATTTGGGTATTAGATTACACAATATCGTCAAGTGTGCACTTGACCTGTTTGGGCAAGGGATTAGCGGTGATGTAATCATCGCTTACAGGTTGCTTCAGAATGTGCTTGACTACATTCACGAATCATGGAAGTCTCCAACGCGGCTAGGATTGAATGTCTTATGTATGTCAGTGAATAGTGATAACATATTGAAGATGATCTTGTCAACGTGTATTGCTCTCTGTGAGCCGCAGTTGAAACGGTACGTTTTAGCTTTTTAAGTAATGTGCCTACTATCAAGGAGAAGCTGGACTCGGCAAATATGCGGGGGCGAAAGTTATTATTAACAAACAATTCAAATGGGCCGTACTTTATAAGTATATGTTATTCCAGTTATGAACTCTAGTAAGGCCTGACAAAACATGTATGCGATGGGCACTTGTCTGTGACAGGTACATGTCTGTGACGAGTACCTGTCTGTAACAGGTACATGTCTGTGACGTGTACCTGTCTAGGGCGCGGGCAAGGTGCCACCCGTGCATGATCAAGGATACATTGTCGAAGTTCCAAAACTATATGCTGCCATCTCCATGTCAAGCTATTTATTTTACAGCGATCAGAGGATATATTCCTTTATTTGCTCACACTGCATGGTGTCAAACCAGATCCGTGATACGTCGAGCGAACATTGTACCGATGTGATTATGTTAATGCCAAAACTAAAGCCATTCAAACAGTACTATTATTGGGCATAATGGTATACACGAAGTCTTTGTGATATATGTTATCTATGCGAATCGCACACAACAACCGCTCATATTTCCAGCAGTTGAGAACTATTGTAGCCAAAAGACCGCTGCAACTAGTAACACACGCGTCATTCAAACTAATAAGACGGGTTTTACTATGAGTTACCACGAAGCTCGAAACCGCAGCACAATGGCATAATAAACACCGATTTACACCAATAATGACCAATGATATCCTTTCATACTAATACCTACAAATCGATCAGTAGATGGTGATTACCGGTGTATTCAATACCGTAATAATAGGCCTAGCTGTTTTACAATGCACGATTTCACGCGTATAATTCGTTGATAGTTCGATAAACATGTTTAAATGACAGGAGTGCCACCCTTGCACTTAAAACTTCTGCAATTATTTCCAGCAAATTACTTATATAACTGAACATATGACACGTCAGAAATAGCAAATGACTAAGCATTACGACCTAATATATAGCACAGCTCGCTGAAGGAAATGGAGGGATACAATAAGTCTTGGGGAGTCACTGGAGGAAATGGAGGGATACAATAAGTCTAGGGAAGTCACTGGAGGAAATGGAGGGATACAATAAGTCTAGGGAAGTCACTGGAGGAAATGGAGGGATACAATAAATATAGATATGTCACTGTAGGAAATTCACGGATACAATAAGTCTAGGAAAGCAACTGAAAGAAATTGGGGGATGCAATAAGTCTAGGATAACCACTGGACGGATTTGGGGATGCTATAAGTCTAGGGAAGCCACTGGACGAATGGGGGTTGGGGGGGGTAAATATGTCTAAGGAAGTCATTGGAGGAAATAAAGGGATAAATACGTCTAGAGAAGGAAGTCACTGAAGGAAACGAGTTACACGATGAATCTAGGGAGGTCACTGGACCAAATGGAGGGACACAAGAAGTCTAGGGAAGTGTGAGAAATAGGGTACACGTGTAGCTCAGGGAAGTGGGATGCACATGTAACAACTTGAAGTCTTGGAGCTGATGCACGGGGAATGGGGGAGCACCAGTAACTTAGGAGAGTTGGGAGCACATGCATCCATAGCTGCGGGATTCACATGTAAGTTTGAGTAATGCAGGCGCACGTGTAGTTTAGGGAATTGAGGAGCACAGAATGGGACTATGCCTAAAGTCTGAATTTAGAAAGCACTTTTGTATTGAATAAGTGATTAAAGTTAATGTTTTTCTGCGCTAGTGCACTTTCGCGTTGCAGACTATGCTTACGTCGCTTATGCCACTGTCGTCTCGGTTACTCTTCTCACAAGTTTGTCCCAATTTTTGGTTGGGTAGGGAGGTTTGGTAGCAGCCGCAGCACGTGGCGACGTGACTGGCTGATCGGCTGGCACCGACGGTTCAATGTTTCTGTTATGTAGTGTTCTGCAAGTAGTGGACGTCAATGTAGCGGAGGTGGTATATGAGTCGATTCTGTTCAACTCCCTCTGCCATGTATGGAATTCAACATCCCCGAGCTGCGGGCAGGTTGCGACGATCCGCAGCAGGCTCAAAACGTCTTGAACTTCCATAATTCCTCTGAAATCTGCGGTGTAGCATTCAAATTATGACAGTGATGAATACAGTCGCTGACCGTTCGCGTAACAACACAGAATTTTGATCGAAGAATATTTTAATAGTTTGATTATAACTATTCACGCCAAAACTAAATCACAAACGAGCTAGCATGTCATAGTCGTTACTAGATAGGTTATGCCATTTCATTGAACTTGAAACCATACAAGCGAAAAGAAATCGAATTTAGGAGGAAACTTTTGAAGAAAAAAGAAACATCTGAGGACACGAAGTAACGTTAGCATAGGAACACTGTAGATTGGATATAAAAATACCCATTTACACAGAGGAAGAATAATGAATGGAACAATTTATTCGTTGATTGTGTAAATACCAGTAGAGTGAATATGTCTTCTTAAAAACAAAATTGATAAATATATCATCAGAGTGGGCTACACATGGAACACAGATTGTTGGATTCTTGATAAGCCAAAGGATTCATTGTCCAGTTGCCATAGGAATTGTTTTTGTTTTGGGTTGCAGCCTTATTAGTACTAGCTTCACGGTCCACCGTGTGGCGCCACTGTTATGTCTAACGTGTCTACAGGGGACACAAATTTATATTTCGAAGCGATAGTTGACGAGATAATGCAACCCCGGCTTCTAAATTGTGCACTCTATAACACGTTAAATGTACCTATGTCATTATAAAATAAACCGTTGGTATTAGTATTATCACATTTTAATGCTAGTTGTTATAACAAACACTAGAAGTAAATGTGTTATTGTTTTTCTCTCTGTTTTAATACCAAATGTATTTATGAGTGAAAAGCGACAGCGGGCAGCGTGTCGTTGTGGACTAGAAGTGAGTATTTGTGTGCAAATATTCATCAAACCAACATGGCGGCTGACGAGACTTGTGTCCCATATTGGGTCGATATAGCCTAATTAGCAGGCCTTATACTTATAGGGTACTACATCATCGCCGCCAGGGGCTGCTGGACACGTCAGTACCTAGCCTCGATTATCCAGGCTCCGCGATGTGGCGCACACATCATCGCCTAGACACAGAGTGGGGTTCCCATTGTGACGGAAATTATGTATGCGCCCAGATTCTGGGCGCATACATAAGTAGCTAATTAAGCTCGATGAAGACGCTGATTTGCTGCTGGCACTTCATCCGGTAACGCCTACAGAAATACAAATGGCGTCGCTACGAGTCGTACGTGCTATCGACGTCATAGCAAGAGTCGTTAAATTTAGAATTTGCACTGTCACTGAAAAAAAAAAGTTTGCCTGCATCCAGAACATTACTGATGAACGTTATGTGATGGGAATACTTCCAACAGGGTACGTAGAAACCCTCATATACACAATTCTCCCTCGTGTATTTTATATGTTACCCGGAAATATCGGCTGGCACACGTTGACATGGTGTTGCCTTTTATTTACTGTTGGTCATCGGAAGAAAGACTATTCACGATCGATGGGCCTTGGACTTGGTGCAGTTCACCCGAAGCTGAGCGGTAGCACTATTGATACCATTGTATTGATTTAAGTTTCATACATATAGCATATATGGCTGACTATTACGGTAACGCAGATTTCTCATGTCACTCGTGGTTCATGTTTGCATTGCAATCAAGTTAGTTATAAAAAAGGCACCTGAAAACATGTGAAAATAAGTGTGATTTGGGGCTCTTACCCCTTGTTTTTTGTAAAGCATTATTTTAATAAATTGTTTATATTTTATACAATTAAATCAAATCTGCATACGCCTATATTACTTCCTAATTAGCTTACCTAGTACCTACATGGTACACCCATTTGGTATTGCAGTTACTAATATAATATGGTATTGATGTAGCTCTCAGCCAAAGATAGACGTACCCACTCATAAATGTAACGCGAATAACCAAAGTAGCAAATTGTTCCTCTCTGTACTCTGTTTCTTGTATGTAAACATAACCAGTTATTTTCCCATACTGACTGATATATGGGTCAATCCGTGTCAAATCGACCAATTATCAGGACATTTTTTAAGTTGATGCCTCAGAATTTGCTTAAATTTTAACCGATGATTAATAGCTATGTTTGAGCACTTCAGCAAAAGAAATAAGCATTTACATGCAAATTGTATATGTAATGTGAAAGTGTCCAAAAATGCACCCACAAATGGACAATGGCCTGAACTTGCAACTAGTACACAATTTTGCTGACCAGAGAAAAGATGAGCACTTCTTTGTGGCTTCAGGGGCATTCAATTTGAAGAAACTTAACTGTCAGTTTTTGAAAAATGTATCTCATCTGAATGCACCTCACTTTGCAACTTCAATTCTAATTAATTTTTTTCTTTTCTTATTTGTTTCAGTTCAGATTTACATTTGTTCCTGAAGTGTAGAAATAAAGGTTAGATTAATCTTAATTATACCATGCTCAAATTTTCCTTTTTTGTCATTCTTTGGTGTGTGCCATTTTTGCATGCATATGTGTCTTTCTGTGTTGAGATCCATATAACGCATATGTAATTGAAACAGGACTAGTGTAATTCAAATTAAACGTATTTGATTTTGTGTAATTGTATGCAGCCTTGGCCATGTTTATAATATATATTATAAAAATATTAACATGGTATTATAAACACGCACGCACTGTATATGCATGACAGCTGCATAGTGAATTTGTACTTGCCCGGTGACAAAAGCAACTACTGTGTCAATAGTTTTTGTCTGCTTATTGACATAATACTTCAGTCAGCAGCCTAGATACTGATATATTATTTTAATAGCATCTTCTGAATATGACAATTTTTATCTTTCAGAGACAAGGGAAAGGGTGAAATGGGGATTTTCCAGTTATGCTACCGAGTCCCAAAGCATTGTTTGCAGGACAGTGGAGGGCTATCATGTCAGATGAGCTTTTTCAGGAGAGACTACATACAATTGTAGTTGCTGAGGCTCACTGCATTACCGAATGGTAATTGAAACTTTCATAATTATATCAGCAGTATCATACTACCATATCTTTGAGCCACAATGTATTAACAAAAACACTAACTATGCAATTCCTCATAGTTTTTCATACATTAATAATTAAGTTTACATTATTTTAATTTATATTTTTTACAATGTTCATTATATTGATATAACTACTAAATGGGATATTACTGTCATGATAGAGAACTTTAGTTCCACAACTTACAATTAAAAGCAGATACAAAATATTAAGGGTGGCCCATGTATAGACACATTCCAAACTTGGCGTTGTGTTTGTGCACATGAATGTGTATCATTTGTCATGCTTATTAACATCAATGCGAAGTTTAACTGAGAACTTGATTTTCAATGAAAATCATTCACAAATCATAACCCCTGTAAAAGTCTGATTTTAACTGTACTCTACATAGACAATTATGAAAAAGCATAACAGTAACAATTATGGCAAGTATTACTTCATAACAAAATCTGTTTTTAATAATTTAATTCCTGTATACCACCAACTTAACACATTGGGCACTTGTTATGTTGTACATGTATAACGCCATTCACCATGAATAAGTATGCACAGCGTTATACATTTATCCACGATTTTCCGGCATAGACCATACTATTGATTCTCGACTTGAAGCACAGGATGGTATTAGCAAAGCGCCCCTCCTCTACTTCGGCAGATCCAACTATCTCCCAATAAACCGATGCACCATGATGCCAAACCAAATTGGGCACCTTCGATTTGAGACAACGCAACACGTATAGTAAGTTTTACCGACTCATTTTGTTTGGCCATCTTATTATAACAAATTAAACAGTTTTAGCCAACATTATAGCATAAGTACTTTAACTAATCCAAAATGTGAAATAGCTATTTAGGTGACACCTATATATTTTGTAAAATGTTTTATTAATTGGCGAGAGCAAAACTATGACATACGTTATTTTTGTAATCCTAATGACACAATCAATACGGAGCATAGCGCACACTCAATGTCGGGCAAAGAGCACCCCCTATGTCGGGCGAAGAGCACCCCTGTGTCGGGCAAAGAGCACCCCTGTGTCGGGCAAAGAGCACCCCCTGTGTCGGGCAAAAAGCACACCCGGTGGGCTTCGCCTCGATTGTAAATACGTTGTGGTGATTGTATAAATTAATTTAATACGTCTACTGCGTTTTCACGAGTATCCGTTATTAGGTAAACATTATTTATTGACAGGTTTTCCACAATATTAATATTTATGACGTGCGTGCGTGCGTGCGTATGTCAGAAAGTGGGAAGTTAGTTCTAAGAATTGATGGGAGGTTGGTTACATAAAAGGTGTGAAGTACGATGTGGGCTTAATTGATTTTTTGATGTGGGAGGTATTAGCACAAATTACATCACTGAAAGAAATGGAGGGACACATTAAGTCTAGGGAAGTAACTGGAGGAAATGGAGGGATACCACAAATCTAGGGACGTCACTGGAGGAAATGGAGGGGTATAATAAGCATTGGGAAGTCACTGGACGAAATGGAGGGATACAATAAGTAGAGGGAAGTCACTGTATGAAAAGAAGAGATAAAATAAGTCTAGGGAAATCACTGAAGGAAACAAAGGGACATTATAAGTCTAGGAAAGTCACTGGAATGAATGGAGGGATAGAGTAAGTATAGGGAAGTCAAGGGAGGGATACAATAAGTCCAGGGTAGTCAGTGGAATAAACGGAGAGATACAATAAGTTTAGGGAAGTCACTGCAGGTAATGGGGGATAGAGCAAATCTAGGGAAGTCACTGGAGGAAATTGGGGACAAAATAAGTCTTGGGAAGTCACTGGATGAAATGCAGGGATACAATAAATCTGGGGAAGTCACTTGAGGAAATATAGGTATACAATAAGTATTGGGAAATCACTGGAAGAAATGGAGAGATACAATAAGCCTTGGGAAGTCACTGGACGAAATGGAGAGATACAATAAGTCTAGAGAAGACACTGGAGGAAATGGAGAGATACAATAAGTCTAGAGAAGTCATTGGAGGAAATGGAGAGATACAATAAGTCTAGAGAAGACACTGGAGGAAATGGAGAGATACAATAAGTCTAGAGAAGTCATTGGAGGAAATGGAGAGATACAATAAGTCTAGAGAAGACACTGGAGGAAATGGAGAGATACAATAAGTCTAGAGAAGACCCTGGAGGAAATGGAGAGATGCAATAAGTCTAGAGAAGACACTGGAGGAAATGGAGAGATACAATAAGTCTAGAGAAGACACTGGAGGAAATGGAGAGATACAATAAGTCTAGAGAAGACACTGGAGGAAATGGAGAGATACAATAAGTCTAGAGAAGACACTGGAGGAAATGGAGAGATACAATAAGTCTAGAGAAGACACTGGAGGAAATGGAGAGATACAATAAGTCTAGAGAAGTCACTGGAGGAAATGGAGAGATACAATAAGTCTAGAGAAGACACTGGAGGAAATGGAGAGATACAATAAGTCTAGAGAAGACCCTGGAGGAAATGGAGAGATGCAATAAGTCTAGAGAAGACACTGGAGGAAATGGAGAGATACAATAAGTCTAGAGAAGACACTGGAGGAAATGGAGAGATACAATAAGTCTAGAGAAGACCCTGGAGGAAATGGAGAGATACAATAAGTCTAGAGAAGACACTGGAGGAAATGGAGAGATACAATAAGTCTAGAGAAGACACTGGAGGAAATGGAGAGATACAATAAGTCTAGAGAAGTCATTGGAGGAAATGGAGAGATACAATAAGTCTAGAGAAGTCATTGGAGGAAATGGAGAGATACAATAAGTCTAGAGAAGTCATTGGAGGAAATGGAGAGATACAATAAGTCTAGAGAAGTCATTGGAGGAAATGGAGAGATGCAATAAGTCTAGAGAAGACACTGGAGGAAATGGAGGGATACAATAAGTCTAGAGAAGACATTGGAGGAAATGGAGAGATACAATAAGTCTAGAGAAGACCCTGGAGGAAATGGAGAGATGCAATAAGTCTAGAGAAGACACTGGAGGAAATGGAGGGATACAATAAGTCTAGAGAAGACACTGGAGGAAATGGAGAGATACAATAAGTCTAGAGATGACACTGGAGGAAATGGAGAGATACAATAAGTCTAGAGAAGACACTGGAGGAAATGGAGAGATACAATAAGTCTAGAGAAGACACTGGAGGAAATGGAGAGATACAATAAGTCTAGAGAAGACACTGGAGGAAATGGAGAGATACAATAAGTCTAGAGAAGACACTGGAGGAAATGGAGAGATGCAATAAGTCTAGAGAAGACACTGGAGGAAATGGAGAGATGCAATAAGTCTAGAGAAGACACTGGAGGAAATGGAGAGATGCAATAAGTCTAGAGAAGACACTGGAGGAAATGGAGAGATACAATAAGTCTAGAGAAGACCCTGGAGGAAATGGAGAGATGCAATAAGTCTAGAGAAGACACTGGAGGAAATGGAGAGATACAATAAGTCTAGAGAAGACACTGGAGGAAATGGAGAGATACAATAAGTCTAGAGAAGACACTGGAGGAAATGGAGAGATACAATAAGTCTAGAGAAGACACTGGAGGAAATGGAGGGATACAATAAGTATAGAGAAGTCATTGGAGGAAATGGAGAGATACAATAAGTCTAGAGAAGACACTGGAGGAAATGGAGGGATACAATAAGTCTAGAGAAGACATTGGAGGAAATGGAGGGATACGATAGGTATAGAGAAGTCATTGGAGGAAATGGAAGGATACAATAAGTCTAGAGAAGTCATTGGAGGAAATGGAGATATACAATAAGTCTAGAGAAGACACTGGAGGAAATGGAGAGATACAATAAGTCTAGAGAAGACACTGGAGGAAATGGAGGGATACAATAAGTCTAGGGAAGTCATTGGAGGAAATGGAGGGATACAGTAAGTCTAGAGAAGACACTGGAGGAAATGGAGGATACAATAAGTCTAGAGAAGACACTGGAGGAAATGGAGAGATACAATAAGTCTAGAGAAGAAGGAAATGGAGAGATACAATAAGTCTAGAGAAGACACTGGAGGAAATGGAGGATACAATAAGTCTAGAGAAGACACTGGAGGAAATGGAGAGATGCAATCTCTAGAGAAGACACTGGAGGAAATGGAGAGATGCAATAAGTCTAGAGAAGACACTGGAGGAAATGGAGAGATGCAATAAGTCTAGAGAAGACCTGAGGAAATGGAGGAATGCAATAGAAGATAAGGAAGACACTGGAGAAATGGAGAGATGCAATAAGTCTAGAGAAGACACTGGAGGAAATGGAGAGATACAATAAGTCTAGAGAAGACACTGGAGGAAATGGAGAGATACAATAAGTCTACAGAAGACACTGGAGGAAATGGAGGATACGATAAGTATAGAGAAGTCATTGGAGAAATGGAGAGATACAATAAGTCTAGAGAAGACACTGGAGGAAATGGAGGGATACAATAAGTCTAGAAGACATTGGAGGAAATGGAGGGATACGATAAGTAGAGAAGTCATTGGAGGAAATGGAAGGATACAATAAGTCTAGAGAAGTCATTGGAAATGGAAATGGTCTAGAGAAGACACTGGATGGAGATATACAATAAGTCTAGAGAAGACACTGGAGGAAATGGAGAGATACAATAAGTCTAGAGAAGACACTGGAGGAAATGGAGGGATACAATAAGTCTAGGAAGTCTTGAGGAAATGGAGGATACAGAGAGACACTGGAGGAAATGGAGGGATACAATAAGTCTAGAGAAGACACTGGAGGAAATGGAGGGATACAATAAGTCTAGGAGTCATTGAGAAATGGAGGGATACATAAGTATAGATAAGTCATTGGAGGAAATGGAAGGATACAATAAGTCTAGAGAAGACACTGGAGGAAATGGAGGGATACAATAAGTCTAGAGAAGACACTGGAGGAAATGGAGGATACAATAAGTCTAGAGAAGACACTGGAGGAAATGGAGGGATACAATAAGTATAGAGAAGTCATTGGAGGAAATGGAAGGATACAATAAATCTAGAGAAGACACTGGAGGAAATGGAGGGATACAATAAGTATAGAGAAGTCATTGGAGGAAATGGAAGGATACAATAAATCTAGAGATGACACTGGAGGAAATGGAGAGATACAATAAGTCTAGAGAAGACACTGGAGAAAATGGAGGGATACAATAAGTCTAGAGAAGACACTGGAGAAAATGGAGGGATACAATAAGTCTAGAGAAGACACTGGAGGAAATGGAGGGATACAATAAGTCTAGAGAAGACACTGGAGGAAATGGAGAGATACAATAAGTCTAGAGAAGACACTGGAGGAAATGGAGAGATACAATAAGTCTAGAGATGACACTGGAGGAAATGGAGAGATACAATAAGTCTAGAGAAGACATTGGAGGAAATGGAGGGATACAATAAGTCTAGAGAAGACACTGGAGGAAATGGAGAGATACAATAAGTCTAGAGAAGACACTGGAGGAAATGGAGAGATGCAATAAGTCTAGAGAAGTCATTGGAGGAAATGGAGAGATACAATAAGTCTAGAGAAGACACTGGAGGAAATGGAGAGATGCAATAAGTCTAGAGAAGACACTGGAGGAAATGGAGAGATGCAATAAGTCCAGAGAAGACACTGGAGGAAATGGAGAGATGCAATAAGTCTAGAGAAGACACTGGAGGAAATGGAGAGATACAATAAGTCTAGAGAAGACCCTGGAGGAAATGGAGAGATGCATTAAGTCTAGAGAAGACACTGGAGGAAATGGAGAGATGCAATAAGTCTAGAGAAGACACTGGAGGAAATGGAGAGATACAATAAGTCTAGAGAAGACACTGGAGGAAATGGAGAGATACAATAAGTCTACAGAAGACACTGGAGGAAATGGAGGGATACGATAAGTATAGAGAAGTCATTGGAGGAAATGGAGAGATACAATAAGTCTAGAGAAGACACTGGAGGAAATGGAGGGATACAATAAGTCTAGAGAAGACATTGGAGGAAATGGAGGGATACGATAAGTATAGAGAAGTCATTGGAGGAAATGGAAGGATACAATAAGTCTAGAGAAGTCATTGGAGGAAATGGAGAGATGCAATAAGTCTAGAGAAGACACTGGAGGAAATGGAGATATACAATAAGTCTAGAGAAGACACTGGAGGAAATGGAGAGATACAATAAGTCTAGAGAAGACACTGGAGGAAATGGAGGGATACAATAAGTCTAGGGAAGTCATTGGAGGAAATGGAGGGATACAGTAAGTCTAGAGAAGACACTGGAGGAAATGGAGGGATACAATAAGTCTAGAGAAGACACTGGAGGAAATGGAGGGATACAATAAGTCTAGGGAAGTCATTGGAGGAAATGGAGGGATACGATAAGTATAGATAAGTCATTGGAGGAAATGGAAGGATACAATAAGTCTAGAGAAGACACTGGAGGAAATGGAGGGATACAATAAGTCTAGAGAAGACACTGGAGGAAATGGAGGGATACAATAAGTCTAGAGAAGACACTGGAGGAAATGGAGGGATACAATAAGTATAGAGAAGTCATTGGAGGAAATGGAAGGATACAATAAATCTAGAGAAGACACTGGAGGAAATGGAGGGATACAATAAGTATAGAGAAGTCATTGGAGGAAATGGAAGGATACAATAAATCTAGAGATGACACTGGAGGAAATGGAGAGATACAATAAGTCTAGAGAAGACACTGGAGAAAATGGAGGGATACAATAAGTCTAGAGAAGACACTGGAGGAAATGGAGGGATACAATAAGTCTAGAGAAGACACTGGAGGAAATGGAGGGACATATTAAGTCTATGGACGTCACTAGAATAAACGGATGGATACATTTAGCATAGGGTGTAACGTCTGGAAATTAGGTTCGCATATAGCTCATTGAAGCGGGGTGCACATGTATCAATGGGAAGTCTTGATGCTGATGACCAAGGAATGGGGGAGCACAAGTAATTTAGGTCAGTTGGGAGCAGAGGCGTCCTTGGGAACTGGGAGAACACACATGGCTTGGGATGCACATTTAGCTTTGAGAAGTGCAGTTGCGAGGGACTGTGGGGGCGCAGGTAGTCCTGGGAAGAGAGAATAGCAATTAATCCGAGAGCTTATGTTTCCACACGTGTTACAGTTGAGGACGTGCCACCTATACGATTCGTCAACCATCACCGTAAATAGTATATTGTAAAGTGTGGATTGCGCCTAATGTCTGAAATTAGAGAAGCACTTTTGTATTAAATAAATGAGTAAAGTTAATGTCGCCTGCACTACTGCATTGATGATGATGATGATGATGATGAGCACTTGCAAACTCGCGTTGCGAATTTTTGGTCGAGGAAGCGCGGTTGTTCGACGTCTTCGGAGTTGCGCGGCCGCAGTGCAACTCGTCGTAAGTGCTTGCCCAGTGTCGTTGACAGTGTCGCCAGCGGACTTCCGGGATAGCTGCTCTCTCTCGCCTTAAGTACTCATCGACAGAAAGTTGGGCCGGGACGTTTGGTGGCAGACGCAACACATGGTAGAGCGTTTCTGTCATATTTTCTGCAAGTAGCGGACGCTAATGGTAAAACGCAAGTAGCGGGCGCTAATGGTAAAACGCAAGTAGCGGACGCTAATGGTAAAACGCAAGTAGCGGACGCTAATGGTAAAACGCAAGTAGCGGACGCTAATGGTAAAACGCAAGTAGCGGACGCTAATGGTAAAACGCAAGTAGCGGACGCTAATGGTAAAACGCAAGTAGCGGACGCTAATGGTAAAACGCAAGTAGCGGACGTGGTATATTAACAAAGAGTTAGTCGCCCTTTAACAGCGAGGTACCTTCCGCAACGAAGGTAAGATACCTGGACACCAAACTCTCACAAAGCCAACCTTTCCAGGAAAGCACCCCGAAGCGACTGGAAGGACAACTGCAGAACATTAAATGTGACTCATCCAATGACTTAAATTTAAATAACTAGATGAGTTCCTCATATTCGATTCATTCAGCCTATTCAACCGTCTCCCAATTGACTACAACCTCTCGGTGGATGAAACCCCCTATGTGGCCCAATTCTGCCTCATAACTTGGGGGCTGTCTTCACCAACACTAACATGACGTCGTAAATACTTCTCAAGAAACCTTCGTACTCTTTCGGAATGAATACGAAAACACTAACCCTAAGTAACCTTTGACCTTTTCGCGCAACATGTATATATATATATATATATATATATATATATATATATATATATATATATATATATATATAAAAAAACACACACACACACACACACACACACACACACACACACACACACACACACACACACACACACACACACACACACACACACACACACACACACACACACACACACACACACACACACACACACACACACACACACACACACACACACACACACACACACACACACACACACACACACACACACAGACATATATATATATATATATACACACACACACACACACACACACACACACACACACACACACACACACACACACACACACACACACACACACACACACACACACACACACACACACACACACACACACACACACACACACATAATTATATATATATATATTTTGATTAAAAAAAACTGGCTAGTGGCTTAGTCTAAATAAAAAAATTTAGAATGCTAATAATATCCATCAGGGTTTGCTGTAGGCAGAAATCCCTGGCGGAGGATACATTCAACCATTAATCATCGTCACCGTGTGATTTATTCCACTAAACCTGTTTTCAGTGTCATTTCATTCCATTATGACAAACAAACGCAACTATGTTGGTCTAATTGCGAATTTATGCAACCGTGTTGAGTTGTAACATTGATTTTTTTTGTGACAAATGCCAACCGTGAAGCACATTGTCATTACACTGTCATTACACAATGCGTTTTGCAATAACCAGTTAATTACTCGCGCGTTCATGCATACGGTCATTGTTGTTGAATCGGTATTATTGTCGTCATGATCTAGTGTAGAGGTTGGATGTTCAACTTGTTTTATATTTCATTCCCAAAGTGTGTTTGCACTTATTGCTGATATAAATGTTACATAATATCTGCGTGACTGGACGAAATGTCAGAGGTGCACGGGCCATTTGTTCATGCAGCGGTCTCGCTTCAGTACAAATAGGTAGGGGATGTGGCCAAAATGCACCCATTTCCCAAAAGGATTCCCGCTTTTACGAAAGTCATTTTGTCGAGGGAATTTACTGGAGGAAAAGGAGGGACACAATAAGTATAGGGAAGTCACTGGAGGAAATGGAGGGATAGAATAAGTCTTGGGAAGTCACTGGGGGAAATTTTCGTTTTTTCCTTTTTTGTAGGGGAAGGTTGGGACCCATGATCATCGGGGAGCTTTGAGCCACCCCTGTAACTTTGTTAATAACGAACAGTCGCTCCATCTGACGAGTTCTATAGATGCACGTTGTGTTACCTACGACGTCACGTCGTGTTACCTACGACGTCACGTCGTGTTACCTACGACGTCACGTCGTGTTACCTACGACGTCACGGCCTTTTGACTAATGGCGGAAGACAAAATGCACAACACCACAACGGTATATGTTTTCACCTACAAAATATTTTTGGGTAAATCTAAAGTGTTTTTGTTGTTTTCTTTCTACATCTACTATACGTAATGCAATGTTATTAATACTAACATATTGTCAATAACGGATAATAGTTCTGTCAATGCCTGGTCTAGTTTTTAGTAAAATTAATTTTGCGTGTATATTTGTGACCAGCCAGATGAGGCACCGTTGAACCAGGACAAATGGGCGCCGGAGAGCCGGCTCATGGGTCCTCGTATTAACTGACGCGTCATTTCCCCATTTTTGTGTGTGTTCAATATGGCATTCTGAGGTTGTCTGAATATTTATTTGTGATCCATTAGGATTAGTATTGAGTTTAGGGCCAGCATGGGAGCGGTTGTTATTTATCACGCTCAACCGTAAACTATTATTATTTTCAAACCTATGTGCAGAGGAAAATAAAATAGTCAGTGCACTAAAAAGCTGAACCCACTCCTGATTACTTCGTCACACCTACCCTGGTGAATTATTTGAAGTAATTTTTTTATTATGGTTAACAATTAGTCATGGATAGAGTATTCTGAAGATTTATTGTATCAGTGCTTACAGGTCACCGGGATGACTACAATCAGGCGGAATCGGCCAGCAATGAAGAGGGGTGTGTTCCCTGAACAAAAGATGAAGGACGCCGTTCACGATGTCGTTGAAAATCAACTGTCCATTAGACGCGTGGCGAAGGATTTTGCTGTAAACCAATGTACATTTGGTCGCTGAAGGGACCCCAAGAGTGGGGTCCCTTCAGCTCTACGCATGCTTACAATAAGTTGCATATACTTTGAATAAGACAAGTCCCAGCCCGATTAATTTCTAGACCCTCTTAGAGGACATTCGTATGTGTATGACAGAGCAATTTTCATGTTAAAATATACACAAGCAAAAAAATTGAAAAGTGGCTCATAGATATATATACGTTCCCCTAGATATAATTCATATAGTGTTGCTTAGTATATCAAACAATGTTGTATGAATTGTGCAATTTTAGCATGCGTTGCGTTAATGTTATTTAACTTTTGAAAAGGTTTGTTGTGTAATAATGTAATATACATCGAAAGGGGTCGGTTGGAAACAGTAAATCATTTGTCGTCTGAGGCTAACATTTCGCCATAGCAGTAGCATTGGCTATGTTTTAGCAAATGCAAAAACCGTGTAGACATTAACATAATATTTCTGTTGTGCTTTTTGAGTGTCCCCTGATATAGTTGCCATCAACTACCCGTTGGTTCCAACTGTATTAACACATTGCACGATCCGTCAAGAGACACGCTGGCTGGAGCCTGGGCGGACGGACACATCCGGCCGTCGACGTCAACACGTTGTTGGACATCCGTATGCTGAAGGGACTCCCGGTGATAAAACGTGTTTGTAAAACTAAAAAAAGAAAGCCAGGATATAAAACAAATATAGAATAGCATGCTCTTGTTGCTAATTGGAACGGAACGGTTAATGCCGAAACTCCCACTCGCAGCAGGCGCACCACATGTCAACACGAGCAACAATTATATTGGCAGCTTCTGCGGCAGAAAAAAAGTGTGCGCACGTAAATTTGGCATTTCTGAGTATTTCGTGCGTGTTTTTGTAACGTTTGATTTATATGAATTTAACAGTTATGTTCTTACTTGCATTTCAACATAGTCACATGTAGGTTGCCAAATGCAGACGTAAATTGCAATATAATAATCCCTGTTTAACTGTTGACGTTTTCTCAAGGGATACCATTGTTGTTAAACATGTAACCGCACGGTGTGGAGTTAAGAGGCTTTCGTGTATTGTTCTTCTTCTATCCTCGTGTGTGTGTGTGGGTGCGTGCGTGCGTGCGTGCGTGCGTGCGTGCATGAGTATGTGCGGTGTGTGCGTGCGTGTATACATATATATATATATATATATATATATATATATATATATATATATATATATATATATATATATATATATATATATATATATATATATATATATATTAGCCGAGGTGACCGGCGTTGCACGGGACAAAAAAGCAACAATTGTAAGAGCTTGTGATTCTAAGTTATATATATAGTATATGTATATATATATATATATATATATATATATATATATATATATATATATTGTTAACTTGTTTTAAGTCAATATGTCGTTTTACAGGCCGTTTGCTCTCGAGCATTATGGCGTTGGTAAAATGAGGACCAGTAACTAATATATAATATTTTTATTATATATATATATATATATTATATCATTTCGATCAGTTTGACGTCTTATCAAAATGGATTTGAACACTATTTAAAAGAGTTTTCTCTGTCCTCCTTGCGATCGTTTCCCATAACTAAGTTGAGAATAAAACAAACTTGCTCGGGCAGTCTCGTATTAGGCATGCGACATGCATGTCCGGCCCTTCTCAGTTGTCTTTGCATGATTTGTGGCGGGAGCTTGGGACCGGGAAGTGAGCCTCTGTTTTGGAGTGTGGTGTGACATATGACCACGTACGTTGTGTCATGCAGCGCCACACGGTGAACTACTACAGAACTATTGCTGTTTTAAATTGTGTAATAGTTCACCGCGCGGTGTTGTCCGATATGTTGGAAGTTCACAACTTCGTGGAACAATAATCAATATGACTCCATGGAGATGTTAAAAAACACAAATTATAGGATTATATAACTAAATACGTGTGTTTGTGTGTGTGTGCGTGTGCGGGTGCATGTGTGCGTGTGTGTTATTATTGCATGTCCACGAATAGGTAAATGTCAACAATTACTGTGAACCGTCCGTTATACGTAAATGTCAACAATTACTGTGAACCGTCCGTTATACGTAAATGTCAACAATTACTGTGAACCGTCCGTTATACGTAAATGTCAACAATTACTGTGAACCGTCCGTTATACGTAAATGTCAACAATTACTGTGAACCGTCCGTTATACGTAAATGTCAACAATTACTGTGACCGTCCGTTATACGTAAATGTCAACAATTACTGTGACCGTCCGTTATACGTAAATGTAAACAATTACTGTGAACCGTCCGTTATACGTAAATGTCAACAATTACTGTGAACCGTCCGTTATACGTAAATGCACTTGGCAAGTGGCCAACGACACTACGTGTAATAATGTCTAGAAAATGGGTTGTGTGTTTCTTAGAATGACGGAAACAATTGGTGTATTTCATTAAATTTGTCAAACGTTCCATCGAAGCAGCGACTCACTCGAAGCAGCCACGCGCGTCGACTTCCTGGCTTGTGGATAGACGTGACCAGTCGCATTAACTCCAAAGGTCGCCGTGTTAAATGTACCGATTTCGCTATTGCGAAATGATTGCGTCGCATAAACTTCCGCCAGTATTGGGTGTCACCATCCTCGTGAACAAGTAATGTTATATGATTATTACCTTTGGTGGAACCTGACAATCACATACATGCATGTTGTTCCAATTCCCGAATGAACCAATAAAATGTGTAATTATCGTTACTCTCGTTTACATCCTGGCAAGCCATGTTAGGCAAATACGTCATACCAATGTCAAGTGCAGTTAATAAGCAAGTGTTGTAAATGCTTAGTAGTTGAATTGTTTGATGTTTTTTTTTCAGTTAGCATGGCTTATGTGCGAGTAACAAAATAATGTAGCCTCGAAGGGAATGGATGTCGCGGATGTCGTCCAAGTTTACACTAAAAATATTATACTCATGATCAAAGTTCAGTTTATCACCTTGTGTTTACATCTGAAACAACATTGAATTTTGATTGAATTATGAAATAATTTTCTTATTTTTCATGTTTGCAGACTTCATGGGTGTCACCGGGAACGTCCATTCCTGCGCGTGTGGATGTTTCACCAAACGTCCCAGGAAAACACAAATTACAAAGAACAGCAATTGTTTAGCAATTTACAATGTTAAGCAAGCACATGTTACCCCATAAAACAAGAAAATCTATTTAATATATTGACGACATTTCACACTGGGGTACATATTGTCACATCCCAATAAGATAACTATCTGACGTGCTGCATCAGAAGACCCCACCCAGAGAATGTAACCACTGTAGGCGTACAACCTACGTACAACCTACGTACAACCTACGTATCTACAGAAAAGTGGATACACAAACAGGATCATAAACAAACATCTCAGTGAATATGAAAACAAAACAAGAATCGCATTGATTATGAACGATTCGATGCGAGAAAGGACACACAAAGTGTCTTTTGCTTGAGTAATGATAGTTTGAATGCAAACACGCCGTAAGTGAATGTCAGTACTGCATGCTAAGTTGGCGGTCGAGCATATATCATGCACGTCGTAGAAATAACTCATGCTACAAACATTCAGCTATGTTTGTTACAAACTGTTTGTACGGTTTAATTTACATGCTTCATCCTTGGAGGCATACTCTACGATGTAAACATAATGATTATATATATATATATATATATATATATATATATATATATATATTATCAGGTATAAATAGAATTATAGGCATCCCCGGAATGTAAACATTTCGAAACCGAAAGATGTTTTTCATCCGGCAGGCTAACTAACACAAGCCTGCCGGTGGCTGGGACGTTTCTGCGGTGTCATTATTTAGTGTTATGACACATCCAACCTTTCGAAAGCTGTTTGGGCTACACGGTGTGGTGTCCGGAAACCAGCGTCAATGTGTATGTTCAAGTTGTAATTATCTCCCAGAAATAATCAAGATAATTATCACAGTCTTAGGCGAAAAAGGCAACGCGAGGAATAAAAGCGTTTTGTTACCAACGGAAAGGTTAAAACACGCCAGTCGGAAAGCGAATGTTCCGGAAAGCAAGTGAATGAAAGTGAAAACACCCACATCAGAACGATTGAAATGGAGACCGGTCGGATCTATTATGTGCGTGCGTGCGTGCGTGCGTGCGTGCGTGCGTGGTGCATTTGGGGGTATGTGCGTACGCTCGAATTCCGGTGGTGCGGCGTCGCAGGACAATGACTGTCTCCTGCGAAGATTCAGCCCACTGCCTCGTTATGCCTCGTTACAATATGTTGTTCAGAACATTGGCAAGAAGGCGGCGATGAAGGCGGTGATTAAGGCAGCGATGAAGGCGGCGATGAAGCGGGTTGAACATTCATAACATTTACACGGATTATGGCCGTCATCTGTGGACAGCAGATGCCGGTTTAAGTTTAGAGCTAGTTTTTAATGTTCAAAATAGAATATGACTGTAATTTGTGGAGCATTAGTCTCGTGTCTGGTGCTGTTGTTACGTTGCTCTTTAAAATGTGCTGAATGTAATAACTTGCCCTGTTATTATTAGTAGGCTGATCATGAACATGCATTATAATGTCTACGAAAAAAATCTTCAACTACATCCTTATTTGTCTTAACTTTGCCTTCGGGATGACGCCAAAAAGTTCCTATTTTATGCTCTTGCTGTTGAATTTATTTGTTCAGTTGCATTATTTTGCATACATTGTTATTTTCGGACACTTGTGCATGTACAAAGCTTGAACAATAAGTTTCGTTGTCTAGCGCCCTGAGACTTACCATTCTGATAACCGAGTGAGCTGACATTGGTAAGTCCGGACCTGGAAACTCGTTGACGGAAACACAATTTGATGGAATTTAGTTTGTCGGCAGGCATGTCTGGAGGCTGGAGGCAGGTAAATGGTAGAAAAGGGTTGAAAAGTATGGTGTGGGAGGGACGTTGGTAGAAATAATGTACTGGGTATGGATGGTCTCGAGTGAGCAGGTGCCAGGTGGGAAGAATGAGAATGATGCATGTGGTCAGTCGGGCAGCCAGGTCCAAACAGAAGAGGGTAAAATGTAAGAATATGGCCAACAAAACAAGAGAACGGACATAAAGGGAGAGAGACTTGTGATGATATAGAGCAGAGCGAGTAACATGCTTGATAGTACACTAATGAGTGTTGCCGGGTGATTTGATGATAAATAGACAATTAACAATTAAGTGTGCACGCGTGCGTACGTCCTATCATGAGTATGTCTGTGGTTCACAGTAGTTGAAAGTGTCAGTAAAAAACATAAGTTACTGTGAAGTGGCTGACGTGCTGCTTCGTTAAAAGTCGTAAGTGGGCGAACAAGCTGGGACAACGTTCAGCTTCGGAAAGGTGTTGAAGTTTAATCACGGTGCTGATTGGGAAGGTTATACGGAAAAATTACACTTCTATTTACTGGCAAACGGAGTGACGGACAGCTAAACAAAGAAGGCAATCATATTGTCAAATGTCTCAACGGAGACGTACCAGCTATCAAACTTGTCAGTACCGGCAACACCGAAAGATGCCGAAGTAAGTTATGCGGGCGATAGTGGATCGGTTAAAAAAAACACGAAGCCGGAGAAATCAGCTGAAGTGGCTAGATACGAGTTTGACAATCGATCTAGGAAGATTGATGAATTTGTCAGCGATTATTAGACCGGGAGCCAAGAGCATGTATTTATGTAAACGTCGCCAAAAGGACCCCATAGACTGAAGGGACCTCATCGCCGACATCTCTAAAATGCGTTGCTGCCAGGTCAGGGGTGGTGGGTTGCCCCCGAAATCACCCATCGAAGGGGACAGAAAAGTACATTTATTTATGGGAATGACGCCAGCAATTTTAGGTGGGGATTGCCCCTACCAGCAACCCCAAAAGGTGCGAAAAGGGGGCATTTATCTACGGGGATGACACCGACACTAAAGACAGTGTCAAATCTTTCATTGGGATTCCTTGAGTACGGACTGACCAATGCCGACAATTGGTCCCTCTGCCAGCAACCCCCAAAGGGTGAGAAAGGGGGCACTTATTTAATGGAATGATGCGAAGGATAAAAACGGTGTAAGATGTTCCCGTGGGATCCCTGAGTGTGGAATGACCAATGCCAGCAATTTTAGGTGGGATCTTCCCCCTTCCAGCAACCCCCAAAGATGAGAAAATGGGGGCATTTATTTTGAGAATAACGCCAAGGCTAAAAAAAAAACAGCGTCAAATCTTCCCTTGGGGTTCCCTGAGTATGGAATGACCAAAGCCAACAGTTTTAGGCTGTGTCTTTCCCTATCAGCAACCCCCAAAGGATAAGAAAGGGATATATTTTTAAGTAATGGCCCCAAGGGTAAACAAACCTAAACCTCTATTCGCAATGGTTATTACTTCCACTGTTATCATCGTTGGTACATAATTTGATCTATCAATGAAGATCTCGATGAGAAGAGTCTTTATAAAAACACAATGTTGTTTGGTTTTGACAAATATTTTAATATTGTCAAGTCATAACAAAAGAACAAATCCATGAATTCGAACAACACTGCTATGCCACAGCACAGTACAAAGTGATCTTGCTAAAAGGCTTTCCAAGGAAACAGTTGGTTTCTGTATAACTAAAAAAGGACCTCGACAACGTGTACAGTCGTTGTTCATTGTCCAATTATATATTCATCAGGAAAATAGCTTTATTATTATTTCGCTCATTGTTCTAATGAATGCAGTAGATGTCATCACTGTCCTCGCTCCATGCATAGCCGGACTCATCGCCTGCGGACGTCGCTCCCACGCTGTCCCCATCGTCCGTAGCAGTGGCTGCGAATGACTCCCGGAGTGCACTAGTCATGCTCCAAGGAGTGGCTGCGAATGACTCCCGGAGTGCACTAGTCATGCTCCAAGGAGTGGCTGCGAATGACTCCCGGAGTGCACTAGTCATGCTCCAAGGAGTGGCTGCGAATGACTCCCGGAGTGCACTAGTCATGCTCCAAGCAGTGGCTGCGAGGGACTCCAGGAGTGCACTAGTCATGCTCCAAGCAATGGTTGCGAGGGACTCAAGGAGTGCGCTAGTCATGCTCCAAGCAGTTGCTGCGAGGGACTCCCGGAGTGCACTAGTCATGCTCCAAGCAGTGGCTGCGAGGGACTCAAGGAGTGCACTAGTCATGCTCCAAGCAGTGGCTGCGAGGGACTCCCGGAGTGCACTAGTCATGCTCCAAGCAATTTTCTGTCTTGTTCCTTCCGTAGTCGGTGGTATTCGCCTCACCAGTCGGGTCAGTCTGGTCGGCCCTCTTCCAGATCCTTGTACAAAGTGGGCCCTCTTGATGTGATTGACAATCATCTTGGTGCACGGGGAAGAGAGGCACAGTTAATCGTCTTTATTCTGGCCAGGTATCAATTCTCATTGCCACCACTCATGCGCATGAAGATCTTGCACCTTGCCTCATTGATGTCAGAGTTTTTGAAATCGTATAATAAGCAGACACCATGAGATGATAGATGGAACGTCGACATGCCTAACAAGAATGGCGAGGACGTCAGTATGGGTGGACCTCACTAGAATGGCGAGGACGTCAGTATGGGTGGACCTCAATAGAATGGCGAGGACGTCAATATGGGTGGACCTCACCAGATAGAAGATAGAAGGCAGTCAGGTGAGGGTGTCGGCCTCTTCGAGTCGACCTTCAAGGTAATTGGGTACTTCTGTTTGCAGCAGTTCGCCTTTATTGGTCTTCATCGCATTTACTACCATGTGATATGTACACTGTCCTATGATTGGGCAGTGGTGCGACTAATTTCATTGCTCCCAGCGGGGGAATCCCCACCTAATATTGCTAGCACTGGTCATTCCATAGTCAGGGAAACCCAAGGTAACATTTAGGACTGTTTTTAGCCTTGGCGCCATTCCTATAAATAAATGTACCTTTTGCCCCCTTTGATGGGTGATTTCGAGGCAACCCCCCACCCAGACCCGGCAGCAACGCATTGTAGAGGATGCCGGGGGATCGTCCATTCAGTCAAACTCCAGGGAAACATTTGACACCATTTTTTTCTTTCGCGCCAGTCCATTAATTTGGCGTCATTCTATTAAATAAATGCCCCTTTTCTCTCCCTCATGCACCTAGAAACGCAATCTGGTTTGCGAGATGTGCTTAACCGACGCACAGCTGTATTCTCTGATGAACGTGGACGACTAAAAAAACATCAAGGCTCAGGTGAAAGAGGAGCCGAAACCGTGGAACGAGGGTTAGACCAACTTGAAGCTCGAGGTATCAGTACACGGGTCACCCACAGTGAGTGAAGAAGGACGGTGATGTTCGAATTTATGGGAATTTTAGTGACCATAAATCCTCAACTCGACATTGACGAATATCCACTTCGCGAATTGAGATCTACGCCAATCTCTCTGGTGGTCAACAACTCAGTGTGATAGATTTGAGACAGGCATTCCTTCAGATGGAGGTTGAAGAACAGTCCAAGCCTTACGTGACTGTGAATGCTCATCGTGGGTTGTACTGGTACTGACCAGCGCTTACCATATGGAGTGGCATCAACACCAGCTGTCCTGCAAGACATCCCTGGTGTCCAGTGCTATATTGACGACATCATTGTCACTGACAGAACTCGATGGGAACACCTCGAAACACGTGACAAAGTGCTGGGACGACTGGAGGAAAATGGGCTGAAAGCTAACAAGGAGACGTGCACATTCCTGCAGAACTCAGTTGAGTACTTGGCCCACATCATATCCGCAGAGAGACTTCACCAGTCACCGAAGAAGGTCAAGGCTGTGGCTGACCTACCACCTCCTCAGAACGTTGGACAGTTGAGATCGTTCTTGGGGACGGTGCAGTATTATGCTCGTTTCTTGCCAGATCTGGCTACACATTTGGCACTGCTGCATCAACTTTTGCAGAAAGAGGAAACCTGGGTCTGGGGTGAAGAACAAGAGCATGATTTCAGAACCGTTAAAGAGATGCTGCTTCAAGACCGAGCGTTTATACATTTCAACCCAGACCTGCCCGTGATTCTGGCATGCGATAATTGCGCTGGGCGCTGTCTTGTCACATCTGATGCCAGACGGAAGTGAAAGACCCGTAGCGTACGCATCGCGCACACTAACGCCAACTGAAAGAAAGTTCGCGCATATAGAGAAATAAGCACTTGTGCTCTACTGGGGCGTTAGGAAATTCTTACCTAGAGGGTCGTCGTTTCACATTGATTACCGATCATAAACCCCTGAAGTATATCATGGATCCTGGTAAAGCGTTACCAGTCACAACTGCAGCACTGATGTCTCTTCCTTGGTGCGTTCTCGTGTAATATCGAGTACCGTGGGACAAAACAACACGCGAATTGTGATGTGTTGTCTCGTCTACCGCTGCCGCAAACTCCAGAAGACAAGCCGGATGAAATCGAAATGTTTCACATGACTGTAATCGAAACATTACCAGTGACAGAGAACGACGTCCGAAGAGATACATATCGAGACGCGTTGTTCTCTCGCGTTGTGCCACTCGTGGAGTCAGGCTAGAAAGGTGCTCAACCACACACAAACTTCGCACCTTACCTTTGTCGTAAGGATGAGCTTTGAACAAAAAAGCCCGGATGATGCCTGGGCTTAGACCACAACATGACTGAATACTGACGCTTATTGTAGTTCTCGGCAGCACACTGTTACGTCTTGTAACAATAAACTTGTAACATACCGACTTCATAGCGAACAACAAACAATGTGGTGAACAGATTGTAATACGAACAGATACGACGGACACTGACGTAATCTAGAGGTAACGATTGGCCCCAGAGGCCCACGTGATTAGCCGTGGTATTATAACACCGTCCAATTTTCATTAAAGCACGGGTCTTATCGACTGGCGTGGTGGTAGAGTTTTACACACGTACAAGAGATTCACCGACTCAATATATTAACCGTTAACTTTATTTATCCAAATAACTAGTGTGTTTATATGCTCACCCCAACACATCGTGAGCGATGAGCTGTTGCAAGCAACGCAGTATAGAAACTTTGCTAAAACCAAAATGTTGTGTTAAAGGCGTGGTTACGACCAGCAGTAACCAGACTGACATTTGCTCGTAACAAAACAACGTGCCATATTATTCTGCACAACGAAACCATGGCTGCTGCTCATCGAGCACCAAAACAGTGGTTGCTAACAAAGGATGAGTCCATTACCTCGTACGAAAGCTGAAACAACTTAATTTATATACTTTCTCTCGATGCAAATTTCGCACATTTCATGAGAGACGACGTCTCGTGGGGAAGAAAATCTTCAAGCACTCCTACCAGACGTATCGTAAGTGACAGTGGCGATGCACCCGAGGCCGCACGCTCAGGAATGCGTACATCTCGAACTCATGCTGGCAGGTTTCGTCAACGCAAAGCTACGCAAGCATCAGATCACATGGTTACTTTTGAGCATTGAGCATAGGTGCTGCGATAAAACACTTTGCTCCATTCTTCATACATTCCTCACACGCAACCGAAATTCTAACTGACAATCGCCCATGTGTCGAGGCATACGAAAGGCTCATGCGTGATGAGCTTTCGTCCAGTTCAAGAGGCACCACATTGATCTCAACCATAAGCCGCTACCGTGTACACATTAAACACATTGACGGTTTTGCTAACGTACCATCAGACTTTGTAAGCCGCAACCACTGTCAGTGCCAGAACACTAATTGTCAGGTTTGCAAGTTTATTGAAGAGGTGGAGGACTCGGTTGTGCTGAGTGTTTCCGTGAGCGATGTTTTCGATGGTTCTGTCAAAATGCCATTCACGGGCCGTGTTGCCTGGCACGCCACTCAGCTCGAATGCCCCAACCTCAGACACACTCATGCTCACTTGACTCAGGGGACACGCCCTTCCAAGAAGATGACCAAAGTGGGCGATGTCCAGAGATATTCAAAGACTGTCACAGTTGCCAGTGATGACGTCTTGATCGTCAGAGATAGTTAGCCTTTCCAACCATCACACGAGCGCACCTTTGTCCCCCTTCCTGTCATCGGTGGCCTCTTAACCGCACTACACTAGGTTTTGCCGCCCGTCGAGGACCCAACTCAAGCGTATCTTCTTTTCGCACTAGACATCGACAAGGCTTCAGAAGCTGTTTCATCTGCGTGTCACCAGTGCCAACCCGTTAAATCTATTCCGCCGTACTTGCACCCACTGTCATCCACACAATCTCCTATTGTAGTGGGTTCATCCTTCGCTGTAGATGCTGTACGCCGCTATCGCCAATACATCATCTTTCTTCGCGAGAGTGTGTCTTCATACACTCTTTCTTCACTTATTGATGGTGAGCGACACGATCAGCTTCGCAACGCCCTTCTCTCTATGTGTGCTGGCCTACGATTACTTGGCGACAATTCAATCAACGTCCACGTCGGCCCGGCTCCAGGACTTGTTGCACTGGTCAACGACCCAACCTTAGCAAACCATGGCATCCAGCTGGAGGTCGGTCAAGCTAAAAACGTCAACAAAAGTCCTGTAGCCGAACATACCATCAAAGAGTTGGGTATTGAGCTCTTACAGCTTTCTCCAGACGGTGGTCCCCTATCGAAGGTTACTCTCGCGCTTGAACTCTCGTATTTGCGGAGATGGTTTAACATTCCGTGAGGTCTGGACACACTGCACAGGAGATAGCAAACCACTGCTGAGCAGATACCAATCACGGATATGCAGCTGATTCAAAACCAAAACTCGAGCAGGGCAAATAATCATGTATGCGGTGCCAAGTCGCACGGGCACGGCCTGCCAACAGTATCTTCGTTGACGACCTCGTTTACCTCAAAGGTGACAGGGACAAGTGTAGACCACATTGTCTCCCAATTGCCCAACGGTGAGGGGTGGTGCCAATTTCGGAAGTTTATGAAGTCGAAGTTCCGCCGCAAGACTTATGATGTTCGAATCTCCGATTGTTACCAATTAAAACCTGCACTTCTCGCCCGGCCCGCGGAAGGCCCCGTCCGTGGCCAAGATAAGCACTATGATTCATCATCTGACTCCGATTCAGAGTCGTCAAGACCAGTCAGCCCCGTTCAAGATGCAGCAGCTCCTGGGCAACCGGAGTTACCGTCTTTGCCTCCACTCACAGAAGCTCCTGGGCAACCGGAGTTACCGTCTTTGCCTCCACTCCCAGAAGCCATCGTTGTTCATCCTATTACACCGACTGTGGACCATACTGTCAACACGGCGGACACACCACGTTCTTCTGATCCAACGGCCTAGATGGAAGAATGTCTGATGTTTATACTGGCAGTTCCAATTCACACATCTTATCCGTTTAAAGGATTAGGTAAGCAATGGCATTGATATGGACACATTCTTTGTTTGAAAGTTGAACTTATAAAATAAGATACTATTTATCGCCCAAATCCCCCAAACATACTTCGCCAGCTTCCGGGAATTGCAAAATATGAAATGCGTTAACAATCGCAAGTTAAAATCAGTTAAGGGGTCACGATTTTTATTTTATATGATATTTTTCGTGATACACATTGAACCTTTCATACCACGCTCTTCTGAGAAAACTAGATAGATTTGAACTGCCTTTGAATTCACGTGGCATGGCTTCATGAATCGATTATTTATCCAGTGTTAAGTTAAGGAAAGGTAGGCATGTTTTCCTTTGAGATCGCACTGCATTGGGGTGAGACAACTTCCCTCATCTTGGCAACAGTGGCTGAGTTTGGAGAGAAGAGCGACCAGCTCTTCATAGAGGCAAAGATGTATAATTATTTATAAGTAGTTCAGTTATTATTTATACTTTTACATTTAGTTGGTGTATGCTGTTAAACTAAATACAATAACAGTGCTAACTTAAAGTGCTAAATTAAATAAACAGGTTTCTAACATCGTTTCTGAAGTCCCTTTAAATACCTGAACTGCCACATACTAAAACCTCATTTACTATTAAAGGACAAACTGACCAACTTGTTTGAATGAATACAATTATTTGTATTAGTAAAATTAATAATAATACCGGTTCTTCATATAGCGCTGTTTAGGTAAATTATTACCAATCAAGGCGCTCCACATAATAAAAGTGGACTAAATGTTCAAAATATTCAATAAATTAAACTAAACTAAAACTTAAATGTTTAGAGTGTTAAAATACAGAAAAATGAATATTAATATCAATGCTGTAAAATACAAAGTAAGTTCGCTTATATGTAGGCTTATGGGCTGAGAGTTCAAGATATTCAATAAATTAAGCTGAAACATAATTTTTTTTGTTAAAATACAGAAAAGCCATTAAAATGTTCCTGCAGATCGCACACATTTCTGTACAAATAGTGTTTTTCATTTCTTTGTAATTATCAATACACCGTAAATACGGATCACCGTAAAAAATTCGACTGTATATTCTACAGTGCAATTCCATATAAAACACGGTATACTGTAAA